>JAVJIF010000980.1:0-710411 GCA_038442645.1 Agave tequilana
CTCTAACATCCTAACTCTCTACCAAGCTAACATTACTTTATTTCATGCTTACTCTTATTTAGTTTTGATGGTTTAAGTGTAGCTTGCACTTGTTTGTTAAGTTTGGATGTGATGAGTTATCGTATGGGTCATGCTTTGAAACGCTCTTGAACCAAGGACTAGTGATGGCCAAGGATACATGTGTATCACTAAGAGGTTAGCATGGTTAGTGGAGCCATTAGTAGTTAGTAGCCATGATTTTCTTTCTTTTTCACTTTATTTTAGAAATACTATCAAAATCACAAAAATCATTCTTCTATGATTCTCATTCTTCGTGTTTCACTGTACTCTTCTCTTTTCATTCTTTATTTTCTTTCTTTTTATTCTTTAAAACATAGAAGAAATTTTAACACACACGTGAACTTACCGGTAAAACTTCTATCGCTTCATGTCTTTGTGGATTCGACCATTTTAGCCTCTATGCTATAACGGAAGTATCGAGGAAGCCAAAGCGCGCACTTTTAACTCTTGATTTCAAAACATATACTTTTTTTTGCACGGTTTTCCCTGATCAGTCGTCATGAACATCAAATACTAGATCTGTGTCGAGATATCTGATATTGTAAATCTTGAGTCCAGTAATTTGATCAGCTCCTTCATCACTACCATCTGCTTTAATCCTCTAAGTCACCATAACTGAAATCATGTGATAACTAATGTCAAATCTAAATATATGCTATAATCAATATCAATAAAATCACTCTCATAATAACTCTCTCTATACCGAAGAATTGAAGTAGTCAAGAACTAATCATGAGGAGAGGTCTATTGAATATCCTCAAAGTCAACTAGATCAACAGATCCCAAAATCATATCCAAATAATGAAACGTCCTTGGCGAAATAAAACTCAGAAAGGTTTATATCTGATAATCAACATCAAAAGATCATCAATACTTAAACATTATAATCAACATTAAAACGGAGAATACTCACAAATATCAATCCAACTACATCAGTCATCAGACACACTAATCAAAATCCTCTAAACGAACACCAAGCTCAAGTCAATCACAGCAGTATATCCCTCCTCTATATAATCAGTATATATATCCTCTAAGTCACTAATATCCTAGTCCAAATATACAAATATACATAATCATCTATATCTAACCAAGCCAATACCAAACCAAGTATCGTTAAATCAGCCTATTGATAAAACAATGTCAAATCTAACACTTCTTCAATAGTCACACAGGAGTTCTAGTTGGAATATCACCAAATAATTTGCCCGATAAATACTTCACATAAAAATAAGGGTCACTAACCTCAATCACAAACCAATCAACCTCAAATCAATCCATAGACAGGCTATCATAACTAGATCAGAATCCAAAATGATAATCATCTACACATGATGTGGTATAAGTCTAATGTCTCAAGTTCAAAATACAAGGTCTCATATCAAAATACAAGATCCATATACATCGATGCTCAACTATGAACTAATTCAGCAAATCAATAGATCGAGGCAAGTCACAGTCCAAGATGTCCAATACTAAGCCTAAGCTAATAACGTCAAACTACCAACACATGATATGATGCTGATAATTGCTCAAATTAACTACATAAATAAGGTGAACAATCATTGACGTCTCATGAAGTGATACAAGTACTCACACTGGTAAAATACATCAATAGTCACATGAAATGAAAAAAGTAAAATACAAATACATATTGAAAACGGTAAATAAGAAAATGAGATAACAGCAAATACTCACATGAAATGACATAATTTGGGACCTGAATCTCCATCTGGTCTTCACTAAATGAACCGGTACGGATCTTCGGATCCTCCCATAGATCGGTCATTGAATCGCCAGTGTATCGGGTCCACAACGAGCATGGTTTCAAATCTCCTGTAACAGGTCCGTATCGCTGCAACACACAACCGAGCACTCAAGAGCACATGTACACATAAATACATGTACATACAAATACATATGTACACACACATATACTAAACATAATACATACATACACGTATACCCACACATAAATAAATATATACGAGTATACACATACATACATATTATATATATACATACATACCCATGCATACACTACATATATATAATATATATATATATATATATATATATATATATATATATATATATATATATATATATATATATATATATTACATATATATATATACATATATATATATATACATATATATATACATATATATATACATATATATATACGTATATATATACATATATATATATATACGTATATATATATACGTATATATATATATACGTATTATATATACGTATATATATATAGGTATATATATATATGTATATATATATATATTATATATATATGTATATATATATATATATATATATATATGTAGTGTATATATGTAGTGTATGCATGGGTATGTATGTATATATATAATATGTATGTATGTGTATACTATATACACACACATACATACATACATACACACACATACATACATACATACATATATATATTACACACACACACACACACACACACACACACACACATACACATACATACATGCATGCATACACACACACACTTGAATTAAAACACACACACACAAATACCCACGCACGCGCACACACACTAACATATTTCATGAAAATGCAATTGTACACATATTTACACATCTACCCTATCAATATAATTTATTCATGCATATCTTATAAATTAAAGAGAGGGAGAGAAGAAAGAACTCAAGCAAGGGTAAGGCTCGCGGCGCGCCAACGGAGGCTCTGATGGAGGGGGACGGAGGCCGTGGAGGATGTCGATGGAATGCCTGAAAGGGGTGGGATGTCCTTGTGCTCGCCGATGGAGAAAATCGGGCTCCCGCAGATCCCGACGGTAAGGGGGAGAGAGGGGCAATGGCCAATGTACTGGATTGTTTGGGTTGGCTGCGGCCAATGGAGAGGCTTGGCATGGAGTTAGATCTAGGCTGTGGGGCTCGGGCTTGGTGGGGTGTATTGACGTGGTGTTCGGGTGGGAGGATGATCATAGAGGGATGTGCCAAGGGGGTTGTGCATGCTCACATGCCTGGAGAAGGAGGGTTGGCTCGGTCTGGGATGCTGCTGCCAGAATGAGGGCTTGCGCGTGGACTGCTCTCAGAGCTGTGCAGGGCTTGGTGGTGGGGTTTATGTGCGCTGCCAGAGGCCAAGGAGGTGGTGATGTGGGTGAGGCCATAGATGTGTTGCACATGGAGAGGGTGGATCTGTAGATGTAGGGGAATGCAGCGACAATCTAAGGAGAAGCGGTCATCTCTGCTACAACAACGGCTCGACGAAGACCGCGGAGAGATGGAAAAATTGGCCAGCAACAAGGGAATTTGTAGGGTGTTGGTGGCCTGGAGGCTGGTTGAAGGGTGGCTCGGACTTGCCAGAGAGGAGTCATGCGAGAGGGGGAAGGGCAGCAGCCAGGGAGTTTGGCATTACATTGGAAGAAGAGGAGATAGAGAAGTTCACGACGGCGATGACGGAGGCTGTAAGGCGGACGAAGAAAAGAAGATCGGCAAGAATATGAGGCTGTCGGCGCGGCGATGGTGGAGCTCGAAAGCCGACTGGGTAAGAGCGTAGGCATGGAGCAGAGGGGGCACCGAGTGCGTGATGGAGAGTGGCAGCCATTGGCTTGGGCTGTTGGCGCCATGGATGAGGAGTTGGGGTGGTCTGTCGGGGTGTCCCGTGCACCGTCAAAGGATGAGAAGGGAAGGAGGTGCTTGTGGAGGGAAGCACGACCAACGGATGGGTGGATGAGAAGCTTCAATTGTCATATTTTTTTAGGATTTTTAAGAATTTTTAATTGAACAAAAAAAGAGATGCACTGTGTTGTGCACTGTGCACAACATAGTGTAGGCAGGCCTAGCCCAGCGTGGCCTATAATAGATCGAGGTTCGGGTGGTTTTTACAGACCTGAACCCGACCCAATATAAAAAAAAAAAGAAGAAAAAAAAAGGAAAACAAATAGAAAATAAATAAATAAAATATAATTAAAATATGTATAAAAATTTACTATAGCAGACCTAGACCCAAGCACATTACTGTAGCAGATCCGGTACTATAGCAAATAGACCCGTTAAGCCTTTTATTAATTTTTATTGATTTTTAGGTTTATTTTAATCCAGAAAATTTGAAATAAATTCAAAAATTCCAAAAAATTCATAGAAAATCACAAACTAAAATTGGGACTCTGTAAAATTATTTTGTGTGCAATTTCACTTAGAATAACATGAATTAAATATTCCTTGTAATTATTATTTAATGATCATTTATTTAAAAATGGCCAATAATTTCTAGATATCACAGAAAAATATAAAATTAATATTTAGTAATATGTAAACATTATACATCAATTTATTAGTTTATGCATATATTTATCATGAAAGTATATTTTTAAATGGTTGTTAAATTTTAAAAATTGAATTATTTGAAAATATTAACCAACTAAAATTATAATAAATAGTAAAAATTATATGCTCATTCAACTTATTATTGAATAAATAACATATCAAGTCTCTAATTAATTCACAAATATTTAGGCTGTGAATTTTACCCAGAGCTGATTGCAATTACGAAAATTCAGATTTCAATGACATCAGCAAGTGCACATACTCTTTCTCCTCTGCGTTCTTTTGTTAGTTTATAAATTATTTTGAAAATCTAAATTTTCATATCTTTCCCTGATCATGTGTATCGTATGACTTGCATGCGTAGGATGTCTATAACACAAATGATTATTCAAATATAACTATAATTAGTAAATATTGTACAAGTAACTTGACGTCACCATATCTCATGATTATTATTTGTATCTACATCCTAATTCACTGGCATCACTTATACTATTATGCATTTGTCACTCGATGTTGTCATCGTTTTCTATTTTTCTGAAATTTTGATATGTATTATAATCACTATTTAACACTAATACTCTTGATAATGATCCCTAATCCTATCATGCTGAGTCACACATTATCTGTCACTTATATTGATTAATAATTAACCAAGCTGGGGCTATTAGGGGATACTATAGCAGGAAAAATTCAGAGAGGTGTGCTTGGAAGGGCGACCCCTTGTGGGTTTGGATGCCACACGTGATCTTATTATTTATGCGTGCTCCTGTTATTACATGTTACTTGATACCTGAGTACAATAAACTGTTTCTCACTGCTATCAGGATCCACTAACGAATCACTTATTTGATATGCAATTTTCCTGTGGGATAGGGCACAGGATGGCTACATTAATTAGGATAATAAAACATACAAGACTTAAATTATCATTTGTGACATGGATAATCTTGACTACATGATATTCCTGGACTTGCCATGTTATCCTTAGCTTGTAATCTTATGTTCTTATGATCTGATGATTATGATATATGCCATTACTCATCCAGGGTGATTCATGCTCATTATATACATATCATAGTATACATACATGACCTTATTTCACATGATCTAGTGTTTTATTACTCTCGCTCATATTTTATCAGTCAGTTTATATATCGTCAAATTCATTATTCAATTATTCCAGTGCTCTGTTTATATTACCCTTTACTTTCACATTTTCATATTGTTATTTCCTCTTATCGTGTGTGCACTTGGTGGTCCGCTTCTGACAGATCCTAATTTTTTAGCATCAGAGCTTGAGGAGACTGACGAGCCACTGTTCGAAGGAACCCAGCAAGACTACCAAACGTGAGTCCGAAATTTCTTGCCTTATGTATTTTGGCATTTTGTCTTGTTATGGTGACCCGATGCCAAAATTATATCTTGTTTTACTTCTACTTTGTTATGTTTCTAATCTTGTATCCAGACAAAAACTATTGTAGATTTATATCTTTTATGTGAAAATAAAACTTCTGGTTATCTTTTGTATATGTGTGAGAGAATTTGGCTCCATTACTACAGCATAAGGTATTCATGAAAGAGATTTCCCTCTTCGTGATTATCTGCTGGCCATCGTCATATACCCATACTCTATATTTTAGGAAGCGAGGTGTGACATGGTTTTGTTAGTATCAAAGCCAAGTTTATTTTAATTCCACACCATATAAAGATAATCAGGTTCACATATAAGAAAAAGTATCTATAATTGTCTGGATACACATCGCTAGCCAAAACTCATGCCTTAGATTCTCTTCTAAACTATTTCCTATCTGTTCCAAATACTTGGCTCGAAACAGAAATGTTTCCTCTTCTTTTCGAGTCGACCCAGTCCCCTAAAGTGATATGTGGTAGAGAGTTTCTAGCTGACCTGATAGTCATAAACGACTCTGGGTTTGATGTTGTCTTGGGTATGGAATGGTGGGGCACTTCCTATGCTCTTATTGACTGTAGGAAGAAGAAAGTTACTTTTTGGGTCCCCAGTTATTTACAGTTTGAATTCCATGCTTGGGATGTAACTTTGAACAAGCCCAATTCAAAAAAAGGCAATTGAAGAGAGTGCTAGAGTCCTTGAACTCTAAGGAATAGGTTAATATTCATGAGGTAGTATGTAAATTTCTTGACATCTTTCCTGAGGACCTCCCTGGACTACCCTCTATTCGAGAGATTGAATTTAGTATCGAAGTCTTGCCAAGACAGCCCCTAATTCCAAGGTGTCGCACCGCATGGCTTCATAGAACTAGCAGAACTGAAGAAGCAGATTCAAGAATTGCTCGATAAGGGTTAATCCATCCGAGTGCTTCACCTGGGGTGCTACGGTCCTTTTAGTCAAGAAGAAGGATGGTAGCCAGCGACTATGCATTGATTACCAGAAGCTAAACCAAGTCACAGTCAAGAATAAGTATCTCTTACCCAGGATTGATGATCTCTTCGATTAACTAGGGAAAGCCACAGTGTTCTCTAAGCTAGATCTCCATTCTGGTTATCACCAAGCATGGGTGAAAGTTGAGGATGTGACTGCTTTTCGGATACGATATGGATATTTTGAGTTCTTTGTTATGTCATTCGGAGTCACCAATGCTCCTGCAGTATTCAAGGACTTGACGAATCACATCTTTACTCCATATCTAGATCAATTTTGTTGTGGTCTTCATTGATGATTTCTGATCTATTCCAAAACCAAAGAGAGCACGCTGAGCACTTGAGAATTGTCCTGCAAACTTTAAGAAAAGAGAAGTTATATGTAAAGCATAGTAAATGCACTTTTTGGCTAGACCATGTTTCATTTCTCGGGAACATTATATCTAGAGATGGCATCTCGGTCGATCCAGCCACAGTAGAAGCTATCAGAGATTGGCCAATCCCTAAGTCTGTTACGGAAGTGAGAAGTTTCCTTGGACTGGCTGGCTACTATCGTCGCTTGTCCAAAATTTCTCCAGGATCGCTGAGCCTCTAACCAAGCTCACTAGAAAGGAAGTGAAGTATCAGTGGACTAAGGAATGCCAGTTAGCATTCGAGAAAATGAAGGATCGATTGACAGCAATACCAGTTCTAGCAATTCCAGATGGATCAGGGGGATAGTGAGACATAGCGATGCTTTTAGGCGCAACGTGGGCTGTGTGTTGATGCAATGAGGCAGAGTGATATCATTCACCTCAAGACAACTAAAGTCTCATGAGAGGAATTATCCAGCTCATGATCTGGAACTGGCGGCGGTCATCTTCGCTCTGTGGAGACACTATCTTCTCAGAGAGCGTGTGGAGATATTCACAGTGAAATACATCTAGGGGCTGAATAGGTATTTTGCTAATCAAATACAATTTTAAAACTACTTATGACAAATTGTGCAAATGGTCACTCAAAACATGAATTGAAGCCGAATTCCCCGTGAAGGGCTCTAGAAATTCTCCTCTTTGATTCCTCTAGATAATAAGTTGAGGTACTCAATTGCCTCCTTGTTGAGATGAGTATAGACCGGTAATGAAAGTGATGGAATGAAAGCAATTATAGAATGCAAGATAAGCAATTACACAAGTATGAAAATGAAAAACAATAGAGAGAAAGACAAAAGTAATCACAGACACAAAGGAATTTGTTCCGAGGCTTGAGCCACCACTCTACGTCCCTGCCTTCACCACTACGAAGGATTTCACTATCCTCTAAGAGATCTTCCACAAAGGGACCTTACACAAAGGAACTAAAACTTAGTTTACACAACACCGAAGTACACAACTCCACCAACCCTCTACACAAGAGGTAGCACAAAGCCAATTGAGTTACAAAGCACTTGGTGATCTAACATGATCACAAACACACTCTCTTACAACTTCCTATAGAGTAGAATATGAAGTATTAGTCAAGAAGTTAAGTGAGAGATGAAATTTAGTTAGAAAGAATAGAGGAGTTTTAAAACCAACTGACAATAGCTTTGAAAAGAAAGAACTTAGAGATCGAAAGTTAGAAAAACTTTTATCTTTTTAAATAAGCTTGAAAACTTGTAAACTTATGTGTTTTTCTTTTTTAAAACCAAAACCAATGACCCATATATATAGGCAATGAATAAATATCATTTATAAACCATACTAGGTCATTTGGGATGTGTTTAGGTACTTGGAACCAAAAATGCCTGTTGGAATCTACTAAAAATATAACAGATTCAAAAACTAGCCGTTATGACCATCTGGCAGCCTGTCAGTTGACCGGCCGGTCGACCGACAAGTCTTCCAAAAAATAGCCATTGGCTCCGGTCGACCGGACGGTCGACCGCTCAGTAGTTTAAAAAGAAAAACTAAACTGTCGGTTGACCAGGTCGGTTGACCGACCCTAACCGAAATTTATGGTCTCTCAGTCGGTCGATAATCGGTCGACCGATAACGTGCACAAATATGCACACCTATTGGCCAAAGGGCCGGTCGACCGGGCGGTCGACCGTTCTAGCCTGCAATGGGCACCGGTCAACTGGGCGGTCGACCGTTCTGGCCTGAAACAGTTTTTATGAAAGCTTTTCAGTTTCAAATATTTTTCTAAATATTTTGTGTTGGTTTATTGGTAATGCAGCAATGTATAGATGAAAAACATGTTCTGAACTTGTTATAAAATTTTTAAAAAATTATGAGACATGTATCAAAATCAAACATGCAAAATACCAATACTACCGAAATTTGTATTTTTCGAAAGTTTTGTGTGTGTAACTTCTTGAGCATCACTACTTTGTTCAACACTTTAACAAACTAATATCTTATAAGGCTTTAGGTGACTAAAAAATCTTCAACCGGGCTTCTCCATTAGAGACATCGAGTCTTTGAGTTTTAATTCTGTATTTGAATCTTCTTGACTCTACAACACTTTCCTTTAGAGAAAGAAAACTCCTTGAATTCTTAAAACCCTGAAATATATTTAAATACTTGAACTTGATTAGTACAAATAACCACATATGTTATGTTATCATTAAAATCATAAAACTAGGTGATTGTAACCTTGGGCCACAATCTCCCCCTCTTTGATGATGGTAAAACATGTGAGTTATTTAAAATAAAAGATAGGAAAGAGCTTGAATAGCTCCCCCTCAACTTATACAATCTATCAAGTACAAGAAAACATTATGACTCTAAATGGATTTTTATAATATAAGCAAGTCACACATATATGCATATATAAAAATGACATCAATATAGTATAATATGCATATATAGTCTACCATCCTTCTAATCCTCCTTCCTCCAACAATAATATATAAGCATGGTAAAGAGAATGAATATAGAATACCAAAATAATTAATAACTCAAATACCTCTCCTCCTTTTTGTCATGCATCAAAAAGGGTAAAGACATCAACATAAAAGAGATAGTAATTTTAAAAATTCATGTAAAAAACTATTTGAAAACATTTTCAAAAATTATGAATCCATAATACAAACATTTAACTCACCATAAATGAATAAAAATCTATTATAATCTAATCGTTTAGTAAAAATGTCCGCAAGTTAAAAATTAGTGGAAACATAATCAATTTAAATATCGCCTTTCTCATAGTGATCTCTAAGAAAGTGATATTGAATATCTATGTGCTTGGTCTTGCTATATTGATTTGCATTTTTGGTTATATGAATGGTGCTAGTATTATCACAAAATATTTTAATATTGTCATAATGCAAATCATAGTCAATGAGAGTATGTTTTACCCATAGGACTTGTCCACAATAAGCCCTAGCCGCAACGTACTCCGCCTCGGCAGTTGAGAGGGCTACTGAATTTTGTTCTTAAAAGACTATGAAACAAGACAATTTTCTAAAAATTGACAAGTACCACTAGTGTTCTTCCTATCCACCCACAACCGACATAGTCGACATCCAAATAACTCGTCAGGGGAAATTATCCGATTTTCGAATACCACAAGCTTATTCGAATAGTGCCCTTAAGATATCTAATAATACGTTTTACCGCAATTAAGTGAGACACTTTAGGACAAGATTGAAATCTAGCACATAGATACACACTAAATATAATATCCAACCAACTAGCCGTCAAATAAAGTAAACTACCAATCATGCTTCTATAAAGTTTAATGTCCACATTTATGCCTTGTTCGTCCTTATCAAGCTTAGTAGTAGTGGCCATGAGAGTTTTACTTAATTTTGCATCCTCAAATCTAAATCTCTTGATGAGTTCCCTTGTGTACTTGGCTTAATTTATGAAGATCTCATCACTCTTTTGCTTGATTTGGAGGCCAATGAAGTAGTTTAGTCTCCAATCATAGACATCTCAAACTCGTTCTTCATGCATGATTCAAATTATTTACAAAGCTTTTCATTAGTGGATTAAAAAATAATATCATCAACATAAATTTGAACAATTAGTATATCATTATCCACATGTTTTGTAAACAAAGCGGTGTCAACTTTACCTTTAATAAAGTTGTTTGAAATCAGAAAAGTTGAAAGTCTTTCACACCAAGCTCTTAGACCTTATTTTAAACCATATAAAGTTTTATCAAGTTTGTACACAAAATCTGGATGTGTCAAATCAACAAACCCGGGGGTAGTTCAACATACACTTCCTTTTCTATAAAACCATTTAAAACTCCTTTGACATTCATTTGAAAATGTTTAAAATCTTTATAAGAAGTAAAGTTAAGCATCATCCGTTTGGCTTCAAGCCGTGCTACAGTTATAAAGGTTTTCTAAAACTCGATACTTTTATTTGGGTATAACTTTGGACCATTAACCTTCCTTTATTTCTAGTAATAATATCTGACTCATCCAACTTAGTCCTAAAGATCCATTTAGTACTAATAGTTGGTCTATCATGGGGGTCTCGGAATAAGATGCCAAACTTGGTTGCACTCAAATCGATTGAGCTCTTCTTGCATTACAAGCAACCAATATGAATCGGCCTCGGCTTGGAGATGTTTTTGGTCTCAATGTGTGAAATGAAAGCAAAATTCCCACATAGCAAAATTCGCATAAATCATGGAGTATGGATCAAGTAGTTACCTCATTGGATAAATCACCTATGTGAGGTCCTTGGGATGATTTGAAGCAAATCTCCAATTCCTTGGAAGTGGTTAGGTTGGCTCCACTTCAACCTCTTGAACTTCACCTTGTACATCAATTTTGGCTTTTCTTCTTCTATAGGTGAGTCCTTCAAGGTTATCTTCTCCATGTCTTCACCTAATAAATCAATCTCTACAACATTCTTCACAAAAGCATTAGATTCATCAAACTTGACATGTATAGATTCTTCAATAGTAAAAAAGATCTATTGAAGACTCTATAGGCTTTACTAGTATTTGAGTACTCAACAAATATGTTTCATAAGATTTGACATCAAATTTTTCTAAATTGTCTTTAGTGTTTAAAACAAAGAATTTACAACCAAAAACTTTAATGTAAGAAACATTAGGTTTTCTCAAATAGTAAATTTCAAATGAAGTTTTAAAAGTATTTTATAAAAATAAATTTTATTTGAGATGCAACATAATGTATTTACGGCCTCGCTCATAAGTATTGAGGGAGTCCATATTCATTTATCATTGTCCTAACCATTTCTTGAAGAGTACGATTCTTCCTTTCAACGACTCCATTTTGTTATGGAGTTCTAGGACATGATTGTCCATGTTTGATTCTATGTTCTTCACAATTGGTGATAAAGGAGTAGTTAATGAATTCACCACCTCTATCACTTTTTATATATAAAATCAAAAAATCTTTTTCTTTTAGCTTTTTTTTCTAAACACTTGAAAATATGAAAAGGCTTGATCTTTGTTTTTAAAAAGGAAACCCTTGTAAAATAAGAAAAATCATCTTCCAAAATAAAGATAAAACAATTTTCACTTAGACTTTTGGTTTTAACTAGACCAAACAAATCAATATGAATTAACTCAAAGGGTCTTGATATCATGATATCCTTGATTATTTTGAAAGAGGACTTGGTTTGTTTCTCAAGTTGGCACACTTCGCAAATGTGGTTCTTCTCAAATTTCAAAAAAGGAATACCTTTTACCACTTCCTTATTGTTGATTCTAGAAAAATGGCCAAATGAAATATGGCCTAGTCTCCTATGTCATAACCAAGAGTCTTCATTAAAGGTATTTAAACATGTAGCATTACATTATAAATTTGATATATCAATCATGTTGATTGGTCGCTAATGTTGCATATTTAATATCATATTTCCATACTTATTATAGAATAAAAGCCTGCATTGTTCTAATTAATTGTTTGATTTATTTGCAAGCCCAATCTCTAAGGAGTTGAAGAGAAATGAGCCCAAAGCCCACCAAAATTCTGAATTAAATCTGAATTAATTCGCACTCACTAAATCAGGGCAAAATCAAGAGGTTGAAACCGGTTGAGAAGAATCCTCTCAGGATCGATCGGTTAAAGCCAAGAATCCAAGGCTATTTCGTCAGAATCCAGGACTCCAACAAAGAAACCACTTAAAGATAAATACAGAAGAAACTCCCGGAGAGACCCACCAACAGGGTGTGGCCATCTGGCCACACCCTGGCCGCGGAAACGCGGCTTAAGCCGCGTTTCCGCGGCTTTGTTGGGGAGTTAGGGGGAGCGTTTGCTCCCCGACCTCCCCGGGATCCTGATTGTTGGGTTTATGCCTATAAAAGGCCTGTACTTGCGCTGAAAATGGGACACCAATGCAGATTAGGATTTAGCCTAGTTTTAATCCTTTATAGTTTAGGTTTTTCTTTTCTTATTATGTAATTTGTATGTAACTTAGGGTAGAAGAAGATTCATGTAAGTAAGAGAGAGGGGCTGATGTTGAGAGTGACACCGACGATGTACTCTACTCCTTTCTTCATTGTCTCAGCAAGTAATAAAGGTAAATGCTTTGTTTGTTTTCTATTCTGCTTTACTTTACATTTGTTTTGCTTTCCTCTTCCTCTTCTACATTACCTTGGTTGTATTTGTTGAGTGTACAAGTGAATTCCAAAGCAAGTATAACCAAGCTACGTGAGAGCCAGCGATAGTTCATCAAGACGTTCTCCTCTTCCAAGATCCGCATCACTTCGTTCTTCTTATGCTTGATGATATAATGTGCCGGGAACCGAGCTCGAGTTTATGATCTATGCGTTGAACGCGTCCGAAGCAAAAAGGTAGAACTTGCAAAAAGGTTTCCAAGTAAGTCATCAATCAACCTAGGTAAGTATCTCTTCACTTTTCTTTCTTTCTTTTCTTTCTTAGTTTAGATCACCAACCACTTCTTCCAAATCGTTTTCATTCTTCTTTCCACTTCATTGTACATAATCGCTCTTTTGTTTTCTGAATTTTCTAACTTCTTCATCTTCCATTTCTACTAACCTTAACTATACTTTCTTTTTCCATTTTTATAACTTTAAAACAGAGAAGAACTTTCGCTTATTTTCATAACGATTTCAATAAAGAACCGTAAAGCTTCCATCGCAAACCCTCCTTGTGGATCACGACCCGCATAGCCACTTGCTATAGCGAAAGAATTGAGCACTTGCACATATTCTTTCTTAAGTTCTATAATCTCGTATTTTTTTGTGCAGGTTTAGCCTCAATCAAATTTTGGCGCCGTTGCCGGGGAGGGTAAAATGGTTTTTATTGAAATCTGAATTTTTATTGAAAATTTTTAGAACTAAATGAATTTTCTTCTTTGTTGCAGGTTACAGGGCAAGCAAAGTAGGAAAATAAGTTTGCAGTGACATACAAGTGGTATTGGGCCTCTGCTCTAGAAAGCAGAGACCCATTGCCCTCTTAATTGCCGCGTTTCCACAGCAAAAGCCGCGGATCCGCGGCAATAAAGAGCTGACTACTAACAGGTTTTTGATGGGCTGCTAGCTTTGCAAATTCTAGTTTGCTGCAATTATTTATTTCTTATATGTTATCACAAAAACCTGCTAATAATCAGCAGTAAAAAGTTTGTTGCAAAAGTTAAAAATTGATTAGACGTTTGCATTTTAGGAACGTGTCTTTTCAATTCATTTACTTTTACTGTTGAAGAGTGCTGGAGCAAGGTACGTATGCATTGCATTTAGCATAAGACTCACTTCTTGGTTGATTTATATCGCTTTGAGTGAATCTTACATATCTTGTACAATTGCACAAATTGATCTTAAGGGCACTAACCCATTAACAAGATAAGGTGGGGATTTGATCACCCTTCCTTAGCCCAAAAATCACATTCCAAGCACTCACTAACCCAAGCCTAACTAAAATTGAGTAGACGTTGGCCCTAGGGACATCTCGGACTCAATTAGGAGATTATCCTAAGGGGGAAAATGTTGGAATCTAACTCCTGCAAAATCAGTGTCTAGGAAAGGGATTGAGGGCCGAAAGCCGAAGGTTGGTGGTTATTTAATTAAGGAACGTCTTTGACGGAAAACCTCCCACTAACCTTGCCCTGACCTGGCTGATTAGCTTGTGGTTAAAGTCTACATTAGACCTCCCGTGGACAGTCTAACCAGTTAGTAGTCGTCTAGGTCCTAAGTCTACCCTAACTTAGGCTAGAATTTTTTCTTTTTTGTTTGTTTATTTGTTTGTTTTTCTTTGTTTGTATTCTATTGTGTGATATGGACTATAATAATAATTTTTTCAACTACAATAATAATCCATATTACACACCGACTTCATTTTCGGATATTACCAACCAGGCATATCATAACTTTGACCAACTAGTGTGCCGGATTGGTCTTATCCGAATCAATATAACCCATACCCCCAATCTAATAACTATAATTTCCATAATGATTTTAACTCTTCACCGAGTCAGTGGGGATTCACCTCCCCCGAACATAATTTTCAACCACCTTGTCCTCCTTCTCCACCTAGTCCACAGTATTTTCAAGATTCATACTCAGTTCCACCCGTCCAAAATAGGAAACATCAATCATGGAAATGAGTATGCGTGAGCCCAAACACAAATCCAAAAATCTGATGGACTCACAATTTCACTACCACTTCCAAGACAATTCTTCATCTTTTCATCAAAACAATGAACATATCACCTATGAAGAGATGCTTGAATTCATGACTCAGGCTCAAAACGCTCGTAATAGTGACATAGATATGATGGTCGAATCTCTACGTTCTCACCGTTGGACCAGTTCTGATGTCACTACCAATTCTGTTGGAGCCGAAGAGTCAGGTTTTTTTGGAAATCAAGATTCCATTTCAGAACAACCATGTGAACTTAACCAAACTCCAAATGATATTGATAGTTTGGCTAGTTTTTCTTTTCTGAAATAGAACTTGAAAATGATTATGATCCTGAACCCCAACTTAGTGATTCAATTCTATTTTCTGATTCGATTATGACTCCGGTATCTTCACCTGACTTCAATCGTTCCCGGAGTCAACATTGGATCCTGTACCAATTCATAAAGAAATTGAATCACCCATCTTTGAGGATCATGTTGAACTTGACCAACTTTACAATTTTGAAAATCCCATGGATAAATTGGCAAGTTCTCCATTTTTTGATATTGAACTCAATGAGATATGTGACCTAGGTTCTCACATATGTGATCCAGTTCAACTTTTTGAATCAATATTGACTCCTGTTGTGTTACCAAACTTGAGTAATATTTTAGAGTCAGTTTTGATTCCTCCACCTATCATTCCTGAACTGGAATCACCCACATTAAGTCACATTCCATTGTTAGACAATACATGTGGACTAGAGTTTCAACTTCTTGACTTGGACCCAATTTCTGAACCTATTTCGACTCTTGAACCTTTACTTGATTTAAGTCACCTTCCTGAGTCGGTATTAGTTCCTGTCCTTCCTGAGTCGAAGTCAATCATTCTATCATTTCCTTTCTGGGACGAGGTGGTTGACAAATTTGACTCCGAAATTAGTTATGGAATATGGAAATTAGATGGGGTTAAATTTTAATAAAAATCTTCATGGATTTATCTTTTTAATGGGTTATATTAAAGATATTGCTTGTGGGTTCCTCCGAGACCGAAGAAAAGTTGATTGGCCGCGTTTCGTGGACCAATCAGACCACCACCGGAACCACCACCATAAGGTTACACTTTCCTTCCCTTTCTTCTTTTTCATGCATCTATATATTAATTCATACATTGAGGACAATGCATGAGATAGGTGTGGGGGAGGGTCTAACATAACTTTTCTTTTTCTTTAAAATAAAAAAAATAACATTTTTCTTTACTTTTAAAACTTTTTGAAAAATAGAAACAATATTGACTTATTTTTGTAAGAAATTAAGTTAATTTTAAGGAATAGGAAAATCCAAATTAGGATTTCTTATACTTGGTGAAAATAAGATTATTTGTTTGATTTTTAGAGTTAGGAAGATAATTTGTCAAAGTAATTTGGTCTTGATCTTTACCTTGATGAAATATGCACACTTCATACACTTACATACTTAGGGTTCAAAAACAAAGATTCTTATGCCTTATAAAAATAAAAATAAAAAAAATGATGAATAAGTCTAATTATTGATTAGCTAGGTGCTTTGGCCTAAGCAAGCCTTAGTATTTATGCGAAAGATGATTAGATAAGTTTGAGAAAAAAAATGAATAAATCTAATTATTGATTAGCTAGGTGCTTTGGCCTAAGCAAGCCTTAGTATTTATGCGAAAGATAATTAGATCCTCTGATTAAGCTGGGTATTTGTGCCTAATAAAGCATAAGTATTCACGCCTAAAAGGGATTCATATAATAAAATCCTTAGTTTTGTGGCCTTGTTTGCTCGAGTCCTTAAGTCCGTGGGTGTTTTCTCACCCGGTGCCCTAAGACCGTTTGGTTTGGGAGTCATCGATTAGAGGCTCGTTACATGGGCAGATTAGAAAGCCTAATAGAACTAAGGAATATTACCAAAATAAAAAAAGAAAAAAAAGTATATATGTATAAATAAATAAGGCAAAAGAGTTAGAGTAAATGAACCCTTAGTCAAAGCCTGCATTGTTCTAATTAATTGTTTGATTTATTTGCAGGCCCAATCTCTAAGAAGTTGAAGAGAAATGAGCCCAAAGCCCACCAAAATACTGAATTAAATCTGAATTAATTCACACTTAGGGTTCAAAAACAAAGATTCTTATGCCTTATAAAAATAAAAATAAAAAAAATGATGAATAAGTCTAATTATTGATTAGCTAGGTGCTTTGGCCTAAGCAAGCCTTAGTATTTATGCGAAAGATGATTAGATAAGTTTGAGAAAAAAAAATGAATAAATCTAATTATTGATTAGCTAGGTGCTTTGGCCTAAGCAAGCCTTAGTATTTATGCGAAAGATAATTAGATCCTCTGATTAAGCTGGGTATTTGTGCCTAATAAAGCATAAGTATTCACGTCTAAAAGGGATTCATATAATAAAATCCTTAGTTTTGTGGCCTTGTTTGCTCGAGTCCTTAAGTCCGTGGGGTGTTTTCTCACCCGGTGCCCTAAGACCGTTCGGTTTGGGAGTCATCGATTAGAGGCTCGTTACATGGGCAGATTAGAAAGCCTAATAGAACTAAGGAATATTACCAAAATAAAAAAAGAAAAAAAAGTATATATGTATAAATAAATAAGGCATAAGAGTTAGAGTAAATGAACCCTTAGTCAAAATTTTCACAGTCACAAGGTGCATATAACTTAGGGTAAAGTAATAGACTAGATGAGAAGTACAATTTGACTCCTTACTTTGATTGATAACAACTTTTTTAGAGACTAAGTTTAGGAATGAAAAATTCGGTTTTCCTATAACTTATAGATTGCTTAGATCTTACAATCATATTTCAAATATTTTTCTCTTTCAAAATGCTTTCGAAAATACTAACTCTTTATTTCCTTTCTTTATGGATTTTGTGGGTGCAATCCGCTAAAAACCCTCATGAGACAAAACTTGTCCTCTAGGGGAAACCTAGAGGTTTAACGGCTTGTTGCACATGCTCAGTGCAATCGCGCGACCTGCGAAAGTGGTCTAATAATCCTTAGTATAGTTTAGTTGTTTTGCTCGAGGACGAGCAAAAGATAGGTATGGGGGTGTGATTGGTCGCTAATGTTGCATATTTAATATCATATTTTCATACTTATTATAGAATAAAAGCCTGCATTGTTCTAATTAATTGTTTGATTTATTTGCAGGCCCAATCTCTAAGGAGTTGAAGAGAAATGAGCCCAAAGCCCACCAAAATTCTCAATTAAATCTGAATTAATTCGTACTCACTAAATCAGGGCAAAATCAAGAGGTTGAAACCGGTTGAGAAGAATCCTCTCAGGATCGATCGGTTAAAGCCAAGAATCCAAGGCTATTTCGTCAGAATCTAGGACTCCAACGAAGAAACCACTTAAAGATAAATACCGAAGAAACTCCCGGAGAGACCCACCAACAGGGTGTGCCCATCTGGCCACACCCTTCCCGCGAAAGGCGGCTTAAGCCACGTTTTCGCGGCTTTGTTGGGGAGTTAGGGGAGCGTTTGCTCCCCCGACCTCCCCGGGATCCTGGTTGTTGGGTTTATGCCTATAAAAGGCCTGTACTTGCGCTGAAAATGGGACACCAATGCAGATTAGGATTTAGCCTAGTTTTAATTCTTTATAGTTTAGGTTTTTCTTTTCTTATTATGTAATTTGTATATAACTTATGGTAGAAGAAGATTCATGTAAGTAAGAGAGAGGGGCTGATGTTGAGAGTGACACCGACAATGTACCCTACTCCTTTCTTTCATTGTCTCAGCAAGTAATAAAGGTAAATGCTTTGTTTGTTTTCTATTCTGCTTTACTTTACATTTGTTTTGCTTTCCTCTTCCTCTTCCACATTACCTTGGTTGTATTTGTTGAGTGTACAAGTGAATTCCAAAGCAAGTATAACAAGCTACGTGAGAGCCAGCGATAGTTCATGAAGACGTTCTCCTCTTCCAAGATCCGCATCACTTCGTTCTTCTTATGCTTGACGATATAATGTGCAAGGGGACCGAGCTCGAGTTTATGATCTATGCGTTGAACGCCTCCGAAGCAAAAAGGTAGAACTTGCAAAAAGGTTTCCAAGTAAGTCATCAATCAACCTAGGTAAGTATCTCTTCACTTTTCTTTCTTTCTTTTCATTCTTAGTTTAGATCACCAACCACTTCTTCCAAATCGTTTTCATTCTTCTTTCCACTTCATTGTACATAATCACTTTCTTTTGTTTTCTGAATTTTCTAACTTCTTCATCTTCCATTTCTACTAACTTTAACTATACTTTCTTTTTTCATTTTTATAACTTTAAAACAGAGAAGAACTTTCGCTTATTTTCATAACAATTTCAATAAAGAACCGTAAAGCTTCCATCGCAAACCCTCCTTGTGGATCACGACCCGCATAGCCACTTGCTATAGCGGAAGAATTGAGCACTTGCACATATTCTTTCTTAAGTTCTATAATCTCGTATTTTTTGTGCAGGTTTAGCCTCAATCACATGTACAAATTATTTTCACAAAAATTGAAAAGTACACATGCATTGGTTTGTCTATCTAAAACACTGCAAGCTAAATCATCAAAAATCACTTTGAAAGCTCTATCACAAAGTTGACTGATGCTTAAGAGGTTATACTTGAGGCCATCAACTAAACAACATTTTCAATTAAGGGAGATGAGCCAATTTTAATGTTACCTATACCGATAATTTTCCCTTTGGAATCATCTCTGAAGGTGACGGTGCCACCTTTATGGTACCTTAATAGGGTTGCAAAATTGTTGATATCCGACATCATATGCCTTGAGCAACTGCAATCAAGATATCGCCACTTCCTACGTCTTGGAGTCTTGAAGTGTACCTATATCAAGTAACGAATTGGTTACTTTTGGTACCCAAATATTCTTGGGTGCTTTAATGTTAGCATTTTGAACCCAAATGTGATCATTTAAAGCATTTATTCTATCAAAGAAAAATTTGACTAGTGACCTTTTCAGTTACAATAAGTGCATGAATGAACTCTACCATAAATAAAAGCATGATGGAAGTGTAGGGTGTGAACAATGTTTGGTGTGTGTAGTATGTCTAGCATGATGTGTATGTATATGTTGTGATTTAGGAGTGTGGATATGTGTTGTATGATGAGCATGTGTGGTATGAACATGTTTCTTTGAAGTAAGTTTCTTAGGAAACATTGCCTCCAACCTAGCGTTATTAAACTCGCAATTTTTTAATACATCTCCTACAGAACTAATTTTATCTTTTAAAATATAAATCTCATTTTTATCAATTAATGAAAATTTTGTTTTACATGAAATTTGATATGCATCAAAATCTTTTTGTGTGGATAAGAGTGTGGAAGATAAATCATCTTTTTCTTTAAAGAATAACAATTTTATTTTGAAGGGTTTCATTTTCCTTTTTCATTTTTAAATACTTCTTTTTAAGGAAATCATAGTTGTTAGATAACTCTTCAAAAGCCTCACCCAATCATCTATTGTTAATTCACAATCGTTAAGTAAGGGTTCATATGTTACCTTAGGTGTGTTATCATTAGTCATGAAACACACATGTGTTGTATCCACTTCTTCATCGGTTTCACTCTCTGAGTCCCACATAGCCTTGAGAGTCTTCTTTTTGTATGGCTTCTTGGAGGCTGAAGGTTTACTTTTGGTCTCTGGATAATCCGCAACCATGTGGCCTGGTTTCTGGCAATTGAAACATATTACCTTCTTGTCTTCTTTCCCATGCCATCTTCTTCTATTGTTAAACTTTGCCTTGCCATACACCTCCTTAGATTTTTTTCACTAGAAGGGAGAATTCTCTATCATCCACTTCTTCATCACCATCTTCGGAGATGGTGGGAGTGGATTTGAAAGAGATCACTTTCTTCTTTTGTGGTGCTATCTCTTTCCTTGCCTTATCCATTTCATGGGTCTTAAAGTTTCCAATAAGAGCAATGAGCTCTATCTTTTCTTTGCCGTGTAGCTCCTTCAATGTAGTAGTCTTGACTTTCTATGAGGTGAAAGTGTCCGAATGACCTTTCTTACTTTTTGATCATTGTCAATGGAATCACCTAAAGAAGCAAGACCATTAGTTATTTTAGTAAATCTTGTTACCATGTCATCAATGGTGTCATTAGCATGCATGGTGAAATTTTCATATCGGGAACGTAAGAGATCAATCTTTGCTTTCTTAACTTGTGACGTTCCTTTGTGTGTGACTACTAGGTGTGTCCAAAACTCGCAGGCGGATTTGCAATGGATAACTCTAGCAATATCATCATCGTTCAAAGCTTGAAGCAAGGCATAGTGTGCATTAGCATTTGCATCATACTCCTTTGTGGCAATGTCGGACCAAGTGTCCTCATCACCAATTGGTACATGAAAGGGTTTAGTCACTATTTTTGCAATCCGACTTCCTAAGAATTGTAAAAATATGGTCACCTTAACCTTCCATATACGAAAGTTAAGGCCATCAAACTTGGGAGGGGTCTTAATACCTTCGGCCATTTTTACTAAAGTGGATGAAGATGAATTTGTAAAAGAAGTGATTAGAAATTAGGATCTCTTTAAAGTTATAAAGCCAAAGACTAGAGACCAAGGCTCTGATACCAATAGAAATACACCTAGAGGGGGGTGGGAATTTTGCTAACCAAATGCAATTTTAAAACTACTTATGATGAATTATGCAAATGGTCACTCAAAACAAGAATTGAAGTCGAATTCCCGTGAAGGGCTCTAGAAAATCTCCTCTTTGATTCCTCTAGATAATGAGTTGAGGTGCTCAATTGCCTCCTTATTGAGATGAGTATAGACCAATAATGAAAGTGATGGAATGAAAGCAATTATAGAATGCAGATGAGCAATTATACAAGTATAAAAAATGAAAAACAATAGAGTGCAAGACACAAGCAATCGCAAACATAGAGGAATTTGTTCCCAGGTTCGAGCCACCGCTCTACATCCTTGCCTTCACCACTATGAAGGATTTTACTATCCTTTAAGGGATCTTTCACAAAGCGACCTTAAATAAAGGAATTACAACTTGATCTAAACAAAATCGGAGTACACAACTCCACCAACTCAACCCCCTACACAAGAGGTAGCACAAAGTCAATTGAGGTTACAAAGTACTTAGTGATCTAATAAGATCACAAACACTCTCTCTTACAGCTTTATATAGAGTAGAATATGAAGTGTTGCTGAAGAAGTTAAGCGAGAGGTAAAATCAGTTAGAAAGAATAGAGGAGTTTTAAAACTAACTTAAAATAGCTTTGGAAAGAAAGAACTTGGAGATTGAAAGTTAGAAAAACTTTTCTTTTTAAAACTAACTTGAAAACTTGTAAACTTGTGTGTTTTTCTTTTTTAAAACCAAAACCAATGACCCATATATATAGGCAATGAATAAATATCATTTATAAATCATACTAGGTCATTTATGGTGTGTTTAGATACTTGGAAACCAGAAATGCCTGTTAGAACTACTAAAAATAAAACAAATTCAAAACTAGCCGTTATGGCCATCTGGCAGCCTGTCGGTCGACCGACAAGTTATCCAGAAAAGAGCCGTTGGCTTCAGTAAACTGAGCGGTCGACCGCTTAGTAGTTTAAAAGAAAAACTAAACTGTCGGTTGACCGGGTCGGTCGACCGACCCTAACCAAAAGTTATGGTCTCTTAGTCGATGAAACGATCAGTTGATCGACAACGTGCACAAACATGCACACCCATTGGCCAAAGGCCTGGCGACCTGGCGGTTGACCATTCTGGCCTGTAATGGGCACCGGTCGACTGGGCGATCGACCGTTCTGATCTGAAACAGTTTTTATGAAAACTTTTTAGTTTCAAATATTTTTCTAAATATTTTGTATTGGTTTATTGGTAATGCAACAATGTATAGGTGATAAAATACATGTTCTAAGCTTGTTATAAAATTTTAAAAAAATTATGAGACATGTATCAAAACCAAACATGCAAAAATACAAATACTATCGAAATTTGTATTTTTTGAAATTGTGTGTTTTTTGTTGTAACTTCTTGAGAATCGTTACTTTATTCTACACTTTAACAAACTAATATCTTATAAGGCTCTAGGTGACTAAAAGATCTTCAACCGGGCTTCTCCATTAGAGACGTCGAGTGCTTTGAGTTTTAATTCCGTATTTGAATCTTCTTGAGTCTACAATACTTTCCTGTAGAGGAAGAAAACTCCTTGAATTCTTAAAACCCTGAAATATATTTAAACACTTGAACTTGATTAGTACAAATAACCACATATGTTATGTTATCATTAAAATCATAAAACTAGGTGATTGTAACCTTGGGCCAACAATCTCCCCCTCTTTGATGATGGTAAAACATGTGAGTTATTTAAAATAAAAGATAGGAAAGAGCTTGAATAGCTCCCCCTCAACTTATACAATCTATCAAGTACAAGAAAACATTATGACTCTAAATGGATTTTGATAATATAAGCAAGGCACACATATATGCATATATAAAAATGGCATTAATATAGTATAATATGCATATATAGTCTACCATCCTTCTAATCCTCCTTCCTCCAATAATAATATATAAGCACTGTAAAGAGAATGAATATAGAATACCAAAATATATAATAACTCAAATATCTCTCCCCCCTTTTGTCATGCATCAAAAAGGGTAAAGACATCAACATCAAAGAGATAGTAATTTTAAAAATACATGTAAAAAACTATTTGAAAACATTTTCAAAATTATGAATCCACAATACCAACATTTAACTCACCACAAATGAATAAAAATCTATTATAATCTAGTAGTTTAGTAAAAATGTCCGCAAGTTAAAAATTAGTGGAAACATAATCAATTTCAATATCGCTTTTCTCATAGTGATCTATAAGAAAGTGATATTGAATATCTATGTATTTGGTCTTGCTATGTTGATTTGCATTTTTGGTCATATGAACGGTGTTAGTATTATCACAAAATATTTTAATATGGTCACAATGCAAATCATAGTCAATGAGAGTATGTTTTTTCCATAGGACTTGTGCACAATAAGCTCCAGCCGCAACATACTCCGTCTCGACGGTTGAGAGGGCTATGGAATTTTGTTCTTGAAAGACTATGAAACAAGGTAATTTTCAAAAAGTTGACAAGTATCACTAGTGCTCTTCCTATCCACCCTACAACCGACATAGTCGACATCCGAATAACTCGTCATGGGAAATTATCCAGTTTTTAGATACCACAAGCTTATTCGAATAGTGCCCTTAAGATATCTAATAATGTGTTTTATAGCAATTAAGTGAGACACTTTAGGACAAGATTGAAATCTAGCACATAGATATACACTAAACATAATATCTGACCAACTACCCATCAAATAAAGTAAACTACCAATTATGGTTCTATAAAGTTTAATGTCCACATTTATACCTTGTTCGTCCTTGTTAAGCTTAGTAGTAGTGGCCATGAGAGTTTACTTAATTTTGCATCCTCAAATCTAAATCTCCTGATGAGTTTTCTTGTGTACTTGGCTTGATCTATGAAGATCTTATTACTCCTTTACTTGATTTGGAGGCCAAAGAAGTAATTTAGTCTCCAATCATAGACATCTCAAACTCGTTCTTCATGCATGATTCAAATTATTTACAGAGCTTTTCATTAGTGGATCCAAAATAATATCATCAACATAAATTTGAACAATTAGCATATCACTATATACATGCTTTGTAAACAAAGTAGTGTCAACTTTACCTTTAATAAAGTCGTTTGAAATCAGAAAAGTTGAAAGTCTTTCACACCAAGCTCTTGGAGCTTATTTTAAACCATATAAAGTTTTATCAAGTTTGTACGCAAAATCTGGATGTGCCGAATCAACAAACCCGAGGGGTTGTTCAACATACACTTTCTCTTCTATAAAACTATTTAAAAATGCTTTTGACATCCGTTTGAAAACGTTTGAAATCTTTATAAGAAGCAAAGGTAAGCATCATCCGTATGGCTTTAAGCCGTGCTACGGGTGCAAAGGTTTTCTCAATATCGATACATTTGATTTGGGTATAACTTTGGGCCATTAACCTAGCTTTATTTATAATAACATTTTCTGACTCATCCAACTTATCCTAAAGATCCATTTAGTACCAATAGTTGGTCTATCATGGGGGTCTAGGAATAAGATGTCAAACTTGATTGCACTCAAATTGATTAAGCTCTTCTTACATTACAAGCAACCAATATGAATCGGCCTCGGCTTGGAGGATGTTTTGGGCTCAATGTGTGAAATAAAAGCAAAATGTCCACATAAATCATGGAGTTTGGATCGAGTAGTTTTCCCCTTGGATAAATCACCTATGATGGAGTCCTTGGGATGATTTGAAGCAAATCTCCAATCCTTTAGAAGTGGTTGTGTTGGCTCCACTTCAACCTCTTGAACTTCACCTTGTGCATCAATCTTTGGCTTTTCTTCTTCTATAGGTAAGTCCTTCAAGTTTATCTTCTCCATATCTTCACCTAAGAAATCAATCGCTACAACATTCATCACAAAAGCATTAGATTCATCAAACTTGATATGTATAGATTCTTTTATAGTAAAAATAGATCTATTGAAGACTCTATAGGCTTTACTAGTATTTTAGTACCCAACAAATATGGTTTGATAAGATTTAGCATCAAATTTTCCTAAATTATCTTTAGCGATAAAACAAAGCATTTACAACCAAAAATTTTAAAGTAAGAAACATTAGATTTTCTCAAATAGTGAATTTCAAATGAAGCTTTAGAAGTATTTTTATAAAAATTAATTCTATTTGAGATGTAACATGATGCGTTTACGGCCCCAGAACATAAGTATTAGGGGAGTCCATATTCATTTATCATCGTCTTATCAATTTCTTTAAAAGTATTCTTCCTTTCAACGAATCCGTTTTGTTGTGGAGTTCTAGGATATAATAGTTCATGTTTGATTCAATGTTCTTCACAATTGATGATAAAGGAGTGGTTATTGAATTCACCACCTCTATCACATCTTATACATAAAATCGAAAAATCTTTTTCTTTTTCAACTCGTTTTCTAAACACTTAGAAATATGAAAAGGCTTGATCTTTGTATTCTAAAAAGAAAACCCATGTAAAATGAGAAAAATCATCAACCAAAATAAAGACAAAACGATTTTCACTTAAACTTTTAATTTAATTGGACCAAACAAATTCATGTGAATTAACTCAAAGGGTCTTGATGTCATGATATCCTTGATTATTTGAAAGAGAACTTGTTTGTTTCTCAAATTGGCATGCTTCACAAAAATGGTTCTCCTCAAAATTTCAAAAAAGGAATACATTTTACCACTTCCTTATTGTTGATTTTAGACAAATGGTCAAATGAAATATGGCCTAGTCTCCTATGTCATAACCAAGAGTCTTCATTAAAGGTATTTAAACATGTAGCATTGCATTATAAATTTGATATATCAATCATGTACAAATATTTTCACAAAAATTGAAAAGTACACATGCATTGGTTTATCAATCTAAAACATTACATGTTAAATCATCAAAAATCATTTTGAAACCTCTATCACAAAGTTGGCTAATACTTAAAATGTTATGCATGAGACCATCAACTAAACAACATTTTTAATTCAGGAGATGAGCCAATTTTAATGTTACCTATACCGATAATTTTCCCTTTGGAGTCATCTCTGAAGGCGACGGCGCCACCTTATGGTACCTTATAGGGTTGCAAAATTGCTGATATCCCACGTCATATGCCTTGAGCAACCCCTATCAAGATACCACCGCTTCCTACGTCTTGGAGTCTTGAAGTGTACCTATATCAAGTAACGAATTAGTTACTTTTGGTACCCAAATATTGGGTTCTTTAATGTTAGCATTTTGAACCCAAATGTGATCATTTAAAGCATTTATTCTATCAAAGAAAAATTTGACTAAGTGACCTTTTCGATTACAATAAGTGCATGAATGAACTCTACCATAAATAAAAGCATGACGGAAGTGTGGGGTGTGAACATGTTTGGTGTGTATAGTATGTCTAACATAATGTGTATGTATATGTTGTGATTTAGGAGTGTGGATATGTGTTGTATGATGAGCTTGTGCGTTATGAACATGTTTCTTTGAAGTAAGATTCTTAGGAAACATTGCGTCTTACCTAGCGTTATTAAACTCACAATTTTTTAATACATCTCCTAAAGAATTAACTTTATCTTTTAAAATACAAATCTCATTTTTATCAATTAATGAAAATTTTGCTTTACATGAAATTTGATATGCATCAAAATCTTTCTGTGTGAATAAGAGTGTGAAAGATAAATCATCTTTTTCTTTAAAAAAAAATAAAATTTTATTTTGAAGGGTTCATTTTTCTTTTTCATTTTTAAATACTTCTTTTAAGGAAATCATAGTTGTTAGATAACGCTTCAAAAGCCTCACCCAACTCATCTATTATTAATTCACAATCGTCAAGTGAGAGTTCAGATGTTACCTTAGGTGTGTTATCATTAGTCATGAATCACACATGTATTGTATTCACTTCTTCATCGGTTTCACTCTCTGAGTCCCACGTAGCCTTGAGAGTCTTCTTTTTGTATGGCTTCTTGGAGGTTGAATGTTTACTTTGGTCTCCGAATAATCCGCAACCATGTGGCCTGGTTTCTGGCAATTGAAACATATTACCTTCTGTCTTCTTTCCCATGCCATCTTCTTCTATTGTTAAACTTTGCCTTGCTATACATCCTCCTTAGATTTTTCACTAGGAGGATAATTCTTTATCATCCACTTCTTCATCACCATCGTCGGAGATGGCGGGAGTGGATTTGAAAGCGATCACTTTCTTCTTTTGTGGTGCCATCTCTTCCTTGCCTTATCCATTTCATGGGACTTAAAGTTTCCAATAAGAGCAATGAGCTCCATCTTTTCTTTGTCGTGTAGCTCCTTCAATGTAGTAGTCTTGACTTTCCATGAGGTGAAAGTGCCTGAATGACCTTTCTTACTTTTTGATCAGTGTCAATGGCATCACCTAAAGAAGCAAGACCATTAGTTATTTTAGTAAATCTTATTACCATGTCATCAATGGTGTCATTATCATGCATGGTGAAATTTTCATATTGGGAATATAAGAGATCAATCTTTGCTCTCTTAACTTGTGACGTTCCTTTGTGTGTGACTACTAGGTGTGTCCAAAACTCGCAGGCAGATTTGCAATGGATAACTCTAGCAATATCATCATCGTTCAAAGCTTGAAGCAAGGCATAATGTGCCTTAGCATTTGCATCAAACTCCTTTGTGGCAATGTCGACCAAGTGTCCTCATAACCAATTGGTACACCAAAGGGTTTAGTCACTATTTTGCAACCCAACTTCTAAGAATTGAAAAAATATGATCATCTTAACCATCCATATACGAAAGTTAAGGCCATCAAACTTGGGAGGGGTCTTAATACCTTCGGCCATTTTTACTAAAGTGGATGAAGATGAATTTGTAAAAGAAGTGATTAAAAATTAGGATCTCCCTAAGGTTGTAAAGCCAAAGATTAGATACCAAGGCTCTGATACCAATTGAAATACATCTTGGAGGGTGGGTGTTTTGTTAACCAAATTAAATTTTAAAACTACTTATGATGAATTATGTAAATGGTCACTCAAAACAAGAATTGAAGCCAAATTTCCCGTGAAGGGCTCTAGAAAATCTCCTCTTTGATTCCTCTAGATAATGAGTTGAGGCGCTCAATTACCTCCTTGTTGAGATGAGTATAGACCGATAATGAAAGTGATGGAATGAAAGTAATTATAGATTGCAATATGAGCAATTATACAAGTATAAAAAATGAAAACAATAGAGAGCAAGACACAAGCAATCGCAAACACAAAGGAATTTGTTCCCAGGTTCGAGCCACTGCTCTACATCCTCGCCTTCACTACTATAAAGGATTTCACTATCTTCTAAGGGATCTTCCACAAAGCGACCTTACACAAAGTAATTACAATTTGATCTATACAAAATCCGAGTACACAACCCACCAACTCAACCCCCAATACAAGAGGTAGCACAAAGCCAATTGAAGTTACAAAGCACTTAGCGATCTAATAAGATCACAAACACTCTCTCTTAAAATTTTTTATTGAGTAGAAATATAAAGTGTTGCTCAAGAAGTTAAGTGAGAGATAAAATTCAGTTAGAAAGAATAGATGAGTTTTAAAACCAACTTAAAATAGCTTTGGAAAGAAAGAACTTGAAGATTGAAAGTTAGAAAAACTTTTCTCTTTTGAAACAAACTTGAAAACTTGTAAACTTTTGTGTTTTTCTTTTTTAAAACCAAAACCAATGACCCATATATATAGGCAATGAATAAATATCATTTATAAATCATACTAGGTCATTTGGAGTGTGTTTAGATACTTGAAAACCAAAAATGCCTGTCGGTTGATTGGGTCGGTCGACCGACCCTCACCAAAAGTTAGGGTCTCTCAGTCGGTCGGTCGATCGGTCGACCTTCAACGTGCACAAACATGCACACCCATTGTCCAAAGGTTCGGTCGACCGGGCGGTCGACCGTTCTGGCCTGCAATGGGCACCGGTCGACTGGGCGGTCGACCGTTCTATCCTGAAATAGATTTTATGAAAACTTTAGTTTCAAAATATTTTCTAAATATTTTGTATTGGTTTATAGGTAATGCAGCAATGTGAAGGTAATGAAATACATGTTCTAAACTTGTTATAAAATTTTAAAAAATTTATGGGACATGTATCAAAACCAAACATGCAAAATATCAATACTACTAAAATTTGTATATTTTGAAATCGCGTGTTTTGTGTCTGTAACTTCTTGAGCATCACTACTTTATTCTACACTTTAACAAACTAATATCTTGTAAGGCTCTAGGTGACTAAAAGGTCTTCAACGGGCTTCTCCATTAGAGACATCATGTGCTTTGAGTTTTAATTCCGTATTTGAATATTCTTAAGTCTACAACACTTTCCTTTAGAGGAAGAAAACTCCTTGAATTCTTAGAACCCTGAAATATACTTAAACACTTGAACTTGATTAATATAAATAACCACATATGTTATGTTATCTTTAAAATTATAAAACTAGGTGATTGTAACCTTGGGCCAACAATCTCCCCTTTTTGATGATGGTATAACATGTGAGTTATTTAAATAAAAGATAGGAAAGAGCTTGAAAAGCTCCCCCTCAAGTTATACTATCTATCATGTACAAGAAAACATTATGACTCTAAATGGATTTTGATAATATAAGCAAGTCACACATATATGCATATATAAAAATGACATCAATATAGTATAATATGCATATATAGTCTACCATCCTTCTAATCTTCCTTCCTCCAACAATAATATATAAGCATGGTAAAAAGAATGGACATAGAATACCAAAACAATTTAATAACTCAAATATCTCTCGCCCTTTTGTCATGCATCAAAAAGGGTAAAGACATCAACATAAAAGAGATAGTAATTTTAAAAATACATGTAAAAAACAATTTGAAAACATTTTCAAAAATTATGAATCCATAATACAAATATTTAACTCACCACAAATGAATAAAAATCTATTATAATCTAGCAGTTTTGTAAAAATGTCCGTAAGTTAAAAATTGGTGAAAACATAATCAATTTCAATATCGCCTTTCTCATAGTGATCTCTAAGAAAGTAATATTGAATATCTATGTGATCAGTCTTGCTATGTTGATTGCATTTTTGGTCATATAAATGGTGCTAATATTATCACAAAATATTTTATTATAGTTATAATGCAAATCAAAGTCAATGACAGTATGTTTATCCATAGGACTTGTGCACAATAAGCCCCGGCCACAACGTACTCCGCCTCAGCAGTTGAGAGGGCTGTAGAATTTTATTCTTGAAGGACTTTGAAATAAGATAATTTTCTAAAAATTGACAAGTACCACTAGTGCTCTTACTATCCACCCTATAGCCGACACAGTCGACATCCAAATAACTCGTCATGGGAAATTATCCGATTTTTGAATACCACAAGCTTATTCTAATAGTGCCCTTAAGATATCTAATAATGTGTTTTACCGCAATTAAGAGAGGCTCTTTAGGATAAGATTGAAATCTAGCACAAGACACACACTAAACATAATATCTGACCAATTAGCCGTCAAATAAAGTAAACTACCAATCATGCTTCTATAAAGTTTAATGTCTACATTTATACCTTATTCGTCCTTGTCAAGTTTAGTAGTAGTGGCCATGAGAGTTTTACTTAATTTTGTATCCTCAAATCTAAATCTCTTCTCTTGTGTAGTTGGCTTGATTTATGAAGATCTCATCACTCTTTTGCTTGATTTAGAGGCCGCGGAAGTAGTTTAGTCTCCAATCATAGACATCTCAAACTCGTTCTTTATGCATGATTCAAATTATTTACAGAGTTTTTCATTAGTGGATTCAAAAATAATATCATTAACATAAATTTGAACAATTAGGATATTAATATCTACATGCTTTGTAAACAAAGTGGTGTCAACTTTACCTTTAATAAAGTCGTTTGAAATTAGAAAAAGTTGAAAGTCTTTCACACCAAGCACTTGGAGCTTATTTTAAACCATACAAAGTTTTATCAAGCTTGTACACAAAATCTGGATGTGTCAAATCAACAAACCCGGTATTGTTCAACATACACTTCCTCTTCTATAAAACCATTTAAAAACGCTTTTGACATCCATTTGAAAACGTTTGAAATCTTTATAAGAAGCAAAGGTAAGTATCATCAATATGGCTTCAAGCCCTGCCACGGGTGCAAAGGTTTTCTCAAAATCGATATCTTTTATTTGGGTATAACATTGGGCCATTAAGCTAGCTTTATTTCTAATAACATTATCTAACTCATCCAACTTATTCCTAAAGATCTATTTAATACCAATAGTTGGTCTATTATGGGAGTCTAGGAATAAGATACTAAACTTAGTTGCGCTCAAATTGATTGAGCACTTCTTGCATTACAAGCAACCAATATGAATCAGCCTCGTCTTGGAGGATGTTTTTGGCTCAATGTGTGAAATAAAAGCAAAATGCTAGCATAAATCATGGAGTTTGGATCGTGTAGTTACCCCCTTGGATAAATCACCTGCGATGAGGTCCTTGGGATGATTTGAAGCAAATCCTTTGGAAGTGATTTTATTGGCTCCACTTCAGCCTCTTGAACTTCACCTTGTACATCAATTTTTTGTCCTTTCTTCTTTATAGGTGAGTCCTTCAAGATTATCTTCTCCATGTCTTCACCTAAGGAATCAATCTCTACAGCATTCTTCATAAAAGTATTAGATTCATCAAACTTGACATGTATAGATTCTTCAATAGTAAAAATAGATCTATTGAAGACTCTATAGGCTTTACTAGTATTTGAGTGCCCAACAAATATGATTTCATAAGATTTGGCATCAAATTTTTTAAAATTGTCTTTAGTGCTTAAAATAAAGCATTTACAACCAAAAATTTTAAAATAAGAAATATTAGGTTTCTCAAATAGTAAATTTCAAATGAAGCTTTAAAAGTATTTTTATGAAAATAAATTCTATTTGAGATGTAACATGATGTGTTTACGGCCTCGGCTCATAAGTATTGAGGGAGTCCATATTCATTTATCATTGTCCTAACCATTTCTTGAAGAGTACGATTTTTCCTTTCAACGACTCCATTTTGTTGTGGAGTTCTAGGACATGATAGTTCATGTTTGATTCCATGTTCTTCAAAATTGATGATAAAGGAGTGGTTAATGAATTCACTTCCTCTATCGTTTCTTATACATAAAATCGAAAAATCTTTTTCTCTTTCAACTCTTTTTCTAAACACTTGAAAATATGAAATGGCTTGATCTTTGTGTTTTAAAAAGAAAACCCATGTAAAACGAAAAAATTATCAACCTAAATAAAGACAAAATGATTTTCACTTAGACTTTTGATTTTAATTTGACCAAACAAATCCATGTGAATTAAATCAAAGGGTCTTGATGTCATGATATCCTTAATTGTTTTGAAAGACGACTTAGTTTGTTTCTCAAGTTGGCACGGTTCGCAAATATGGTTCTTCTCAAATTTCAAAAAAGGAATACCTTTTACCACTTCCTTATTGTTGATTCTAGATAAATGGTTAAATGAAACCTGGCCTAGTCTCCTATGCCATAACCAAGACCCTTCATTAATGGTATTTAAACATGTAGCATTGCATTATAAATTTGGTATATCAATCATGTATAAAATATTTTCACAAAAATTTAAAAGTACACATGCATTGATTTGTCTATCTAAAACATTGCAAGCTAAATCATCAAAAACTACTTTGAAACCTCTATCACAAGGTTGACTAATACTCAAGAAGTTATGCTTGAGACCATCAACTAAACAACATTTTCAATTAAGGGAGATGAGCCAATTTTAATGTTACCTATACCGATAATTTTTCCTTTAGAATCATCTCCGAAGGTGACGGTGCCACCTTTATGGTACCTTGATAGGGTTGTAAAATTATTGATATCTCATATCATATACCTTTAGCAACCGCTATCAAGATACCACCGCTTCTTACATCTTGGAGTCTTAATGTGTACCTATATCAAGTAACAAACTGGTTACTCTTGGTAACCAAATTTTCCTAGGTCCTTTAATATTAGCATTTCAAACCCAAAAGTGATCATTTGAAGCATTTATTCTATCAAAGAAAAATTTGACTAAGTGACCTTTTCGGTCACAATAAGTGCATGAATAAACTCTACCATAAATAAAAGCATGATGAGAGTGTGGGGTGTGAACATGTTTGGTGTGTGTAGTATGTCTAGCATGATGTCTATATATATGTTATGATTTAGGAGTGTGGATATGTATCGTATGATGAGCATGTGTGGTATGAACATGTTTCATTAGAGTAAGTTTCTTAGGAAACATTGCCTCCAACTTAGCTTTATCAAACTCACATTTTTTTAATACATCTCCTAAAGAATTAATTTTATAAAATAGAAATCTCATTTTTATCAATTAATGAAAATTTTTCTTTAGATGAAATTTGATATGCATCAAAAGCTTTTTGTGTGGATAAGAGTGTGGAAGATAAATTATCTTTTTTTAGAAAGAATAACAATTTTATTTTGAAGGGTTTCATTTTCCTTTTTCATTTTTAAATACTTCTTTTTAAGGAAATCATAGTTTTAGACAACTCTTCAAAAGCCTCACCCAACTTATCCATTGTTAATTCACAATCGTAAAGTGAGGGTTCAGATGTTACCATAGGTGTGTTATCATTAGTCATGAAACACACATGTACTGTATCCACTTCTTCATCAGTTTCACTCTCTAAGTCTTACGTAGCCTTGAGAGCCTTCTTTTTGTATGGCTTCTTGGAGGTTGAAGGTTTACTTTTGGTCTCGGACAATCCGCAACCATGTGGCCTGGTTTCCGACAATTGAAGCATATTACCTTCTTGTCTTCTTTCCCTTGCCATCTTCTTATATTGTTAAACTTGGCCTTGTTATACATCCTCCTTAAATTTTTTCACTAGGAGGGAGAATTCTTTATCATCCTCTTCTTCATCACCATCGTCGGAGATAGTGGGAGTGAATTTGAAAGCGATCATTTTCTTCTTTTGTAGTGCCATCTCTTCCCTTGGCTTCTTCATTTCATGGGTCTTAAAGTTTCCTATAAGACCTATGAGCTTCATCTTTTCTTTGTCGTGTAGCTCCTTCAATGTAGTAGCATTGACTTTCCATGAGGGTGAAAGTGCCCGAATGACCTTTCTTACTTTTTGATTATTGTCAATGTCATCACCTAAAGAAGTAAGACCATTATTTATTTTAATAAATCTTGTTACCATGTCATCAATGGTATAATTATCATGCATGGTGAAATTTTCATATTGGGAACGTAAGAGATCAATCTTTTCTTTCTTAACTTTTGATTTCTTTTGAGTGTGACTACTAGGTGTGTCCAAATCTCGTAGGTGGATTTGCAATGAATAACCCTAACAATATCATCATCATTCAAAGCTTGAAGTAAAACATAGTGTGCCTTAGCACTTGCATCAAACTCCTTAGTGACAATGTTGGACCAAGTGTTCTCATCACCAATTGGTACACTAAAGGGTTTAGTCACTTTTTTACATCCCAGCTTCCTAAGGATTGCAAAAATATGGTCATCTTAACCTTTCATATATGAAAGTTAAGGCCATCAAACTTGGGAGGGGTCTTAATACCTTCAGTCATTTTTATTAAAGTGGATGAAGATGAATTTGTGAAAGAAGTGATTAGAAATTAGGATCTCTCTAAGGTTGTAAAGCCAAAGACTAGAAACCAAGGCTCTGATACCAATTGAAATACACCTAGAGGGGGACAAGTGTTTTGCTAACCAAATGCAATTTTAAAACTACTTATGATGAATTATGCAAATGGTCACTCAAAACAAGAATTGAAGCCGAATTTCCCGTGAAGGGCTCTAAAAAATCTCCTCTTTGATTCCTTTAGATAATGAGTTGAGGTGCTCAATTGCCTCCTTATTGAGATGAGTGTAGACCGATAATGAAAGTGATGGAATGAAAGCAATTATACAATGCAAGATGAGCAATTATACAAGTATGAAAAATGAAAAACAACAGAGAGAAAGACACAAGCAATCGCATAAACAAAGGAGTTTGTTCCCAGGTTCGAGCCACTGCTCTACATCCTCACCTTCACCACTATGAAGGATTTCACTATCCTCTAAGGGATCTTCCACAAAGAGACCTTACACAAATGAATTACAACTTGATCTACACAAAATTGGAGTACACAACTCCACTAACTCAACCCCCTGCACAAGATCTCGGACCGAGAAAGAGGAACTGCTGGACACTGCATATTAGAACTCATTAAAGCCCGATTTGCATCATTATGCTCGATAAAAGGAATGAGGGAAGGTCCAATAGAAAAATTTTGGAAAGGAAAAATGCTTCGAAAATGAATCTGTTCCCATGCAATAGTCACGAATTCTTGACTGTATCGAGCCGGAACAACTTGTTCCTCTTGAATACCCCGATTCAAGGCCAAAGAATTTTCTGCTTCTATCATATAATATTCATCTCTATTTGTTGATAAATAAATCATTTGTGCTTTTTTGATCTCTCAGATATTTCATAAAACGGACTCTCTATGGATCCCTAATGACCAATCCTCACATGAATAGCTAAGGATCCAATAAGTCTAACATTGATTCCTTCAGACATGTCAATTGGACAAATACGTCCATTGTAGCTCGGGTGAATATCTCGTATCCAAAAACTAGCAGTTCGCCTCGTCAATCCTCTAGGACCCAAATAACTCAATTTTCGCCTATGAACGATTTGTATCAATGGATTAGTTCGATCCAAAATTTTAGATAAAGGGTGTAGGCCAAAAAAGGATTCATAAGTAGTTATTAATAAAGTTGAAGTTACCAAATTTTTTGAGGAGTCGGTATCAATTTATGCCTGATTGCTCCACAAATATTTCCTCGAATCGCATTTTCTAAACGAACAAGAGCCAATCCGAATTGATCTTGTAACAGATCTGCTACAGAACGAATACGTTTATTTTTCAAGTGATTCGTATCGTCAAGTGTACCCATTCCAAATTCATTCCGATCAAATGATCCGCAGCAGCTAATAGATCTCGCGGTAACAAAAATGTATTGTTTTGACGTATATCAAGATTCAGTCTCCAGTTCACATTTCGTCGACCAATCCTTTCTAATTCACACCTTTGTTGAAAAAATTCTTTTGTAATTCCTTACATAAGGAATCAAAAAATACCGGATCCCCACCTACACAAGCAAATTGTTGATAAAACTCAAAAATAGCATTTTCTTTTGATCCAATCTTTTTTTCTCCTTCGAGAAAGACAAGAAAATTTCAGGGTAACGAACATTATCTAGAATTTTTCTTAGATTCGAACCCATAGATGATGATAAAACTAGAATAGATATTTTTCGTTTCCTACTTACACGTGCCCATATCCTTGTTCTTCTATCAATTTCTAATTCCGATCTTCCTCCCCAATCTGATATTATAGTGCTGGTATAAACAGAATTTCCGTTATCGTCCAATTCTGAACAATAGTAAATATCGGGACTTTGCAATATTTGATTGATCACAATTCTGTATATTCCATTTATAGAGGTTCCCAGGGAATTCATTAGAGGAATGGTTCCAATAAAAACGATTTTTTGTTGCATATCTCTACCGGTTTTCCAAATTAATCCCGAAGGGACATATAATTTAGAAGAATATGTGAGTGATTCATATACAGCATCTCTTTCCTTTATCAGAGGCTCTACCAATTGATATCTGTCCACAAATAATTAAAATTTCATTTCTTGATCTCTATCTTCAATTTTTGAAAACTTATGAAATTCTTCCGCCAAGCCCTGATTAATGAACCTACAAAATCCCTCAAATTGTATCTGATTAAATCCAGGTATTGTGGACATTCCTTCATTTCCATTCCGGAGCATCTTAATCTTAAGTTTCCTATTTATTTATTAAAAAAATTCTATTATTGATTCACTATTCATCGAACCATACGGATCGATCTAGCAATAAAGAATATAAATATTCTGTTTACTGAATCACATAAAATTTTAGCCAACTCCATATAATTTATGTATTTCATACGTATGAACGGAGACGAGACGGAGGAATGAAGAGCATTTTCGACGCAAGTTCGAATTTGCTACAGGATAGGTAAAAATAGAAATAAATTGATCAAATATTCCTGGAAAAATTCTATCACATATACTTCATGGAGTCTTGTATAGAATATCAAAATTGATCCAATTTCTACCTATTATTATGATATTACGATCTGATGGGATACCAACAATAAAATAAATGTTTCAATCTCCTCTATGAATGAGAAAAAGACATAATAATCAAAAGTAGCATAGAGTTTCCTTTTTTAACACACTAATTCAAAAAAGAATTCGCGAATTCTTTTTGGTAGTGAGTGGAATTTATAGAATACAATTAAATTGTGTTGCGTAATATAATATAAATATACTAAGAATTGTATTTATTAAGTACATGCTGATACGGCTATCTATCTTGCCATATATCACAACTTTTATTGAAATTTCACTTGGGACAACATGGACCACACTCCATCAAAATTTGTATTTTCTATTAATTATATTCAATATTCAATGAGAAATTGAAACAGGATGATTCTCTGTAGCACAAAGCTAATTGAGGTTACAAAGCCCTTAGTGATCTAATAAGATCACAAACACTCTCTCTTACAACTTTCTATAGAGTAGAATATGAAGTGTTGCTCAAGAGGTTAAGTGAGAGTTAAAATTCAGTTAGAAAGAATAGAGAAGTTTTAAACCAACTTAAAATAGCTTTGGAAAGAAAGAACTTGGAGATTGAAAGCTAGAAAAAATTTTCTCTTTTGAAACAAACTTGAAAACTTGTAAACTTATTTATTTTTCTTTTTTTATAACTAAAACTAATCACCCATATATATATATATAGGCAATGAATAAATATCATTTAGAAATCATACCAGGTCATTAGGCGTGTGTTTAGATACTCAGAAACCAAAAATACCCGTTGGAGTCAACTAAAACAAAACAGATTCAAAAATTAGCCGTTATGGCCATCTGGTAGCCTGTCGATGACCGGCGGGACGACCGACAGGTCATCTAGAAAAGAGTCGTTGGCTCTGGTTGACCAGCTGGTCGACCGCTCAGTAGTTTAAAAAGAAAAACTAAATTGTCGGTCGACCGGGTCGGTCGATCGACTCTAACTAAGAGTTAGTGTCTCTCAGGCGGTCGACCGATTGGTCGACCACAAGGGTTAGTGGTTGATCGACAACGCGTACAAATGTGCACGTCCCTTGGCCAAAGGCCCGGTTGATCGGGCGGTTGACCGTTCTAGCCTGCAATGGGCACCGGTTAACCGGGCAGTCAACTGTTCTGGCCTGAAACAATTTTTATGAAAACTTTTTGAGATTCAAATATTTTTCTAAATATTTTGTATTGGTTTATGGGTAATGTAGCAATGTATAGGTGATGAAATACATGTTTTAAACTTGTTCTAAAATTTTGAAAAAATTATGAGACATGTATCAAAACAAAGCATGCAAAATACTACAAACTTGTAACTTCTTGAGCATCACTACTTTATTTCACACTTCAACAAGCTAATATCTTACAACGATTTAGGTGACTACAAGATCTTCAACTGGGCTTCACCATTAGTGATGTCGAGTGCTTTGAGTTTTAATCATGTATTTGAATCTTCTTGAGTCTTCAACACTTTCCTTTGGAGAAAGAAAACTCCTTAAATCCTTAGAACCCTGAAATATAGTTAAACACTTGAACTTGATTAGTACAAATAACCATATATATTTTGTTATCATCAAAACTATAAAACCGAGTGATTGAAACCTTGGACCAACACACAGATCATAAGAGTCTCAAGTATATTTTTACCCAGAAGGTGCTCAACATGCGCCAGAAGAGATGGCTAGAGCTCATCGCAAACTATGATCTAGATCTGCAATATTAACCCAGGAAGGTGAATGTACTTCCTGATGCTCTCAGTAGGAAGCCCTTTTTCATTATGATGACTCAGCAAAAGGAGATGCAGGGTGAGATTTTTAGGTTGGACTTGGAGATCATTCTACTTGGAGATATTGGAGACTCATGACCTTGATGACTCAACCATCTCTGATCGATAAGAACAAGGAGGTTCAGAAGGAAGATCCTAAGTTATAGAAGATCAGAGAGGAAGTGGAAGCCAGACTAAGGTAGGATATTCATCCATGCAGATGGTTCGCTTCGATTCAGAAGCAGATTCTGTGTACCATCTGGGGAAATTCGAAGGGAGTTGCTCTTTGAAGTTCATAGTTCCCCTTATTCGATACACCTTGGGGTACTAAAATGTACAGGACCTTAAGCAACACTTTGGGTGGTACGCGATGAAGAGAGAGAGATAGCTCAATTCGTAGCCCATTGCCTTGTATGCCAACAAGTCAAGGCAGAACACCAGAGGATGACCGGGCTACTTCAACCACTCCCTAGTCCCAAATGGAAGTGGGAGAATATCACCATGGACTTTGTTGTAGGCCTACCTAGGATCCAAGAGAGAACAATGCTATATGGGTTATTGTAGACTGACTCACTAAGAGTGCTCACTTTATAGCTTTTAGAGTCAGACAGTTCACAGAAGCACTGGCAGAGAAGTACATGTAGGAAATAATCAGACTGCATGGAGTCCCTGTTAGTATTGTTTCAGATAGAGACATTAGATTTGTGTCGCATTTCTGGGATAGTCTTTAGAGGAGCTTAGGCAAGAAGTTAAAGTTCAACACGGCATTACATCCTCAGACTGATGGCCAATCAAGAAGAGCCATCCAGATTTTAGAGGATATGCTTAGAGCCTGTATACTGGACTTTATGGGTTCATAGGATAACCATCTGTATTTAGTGGAGTTCTCCTACAATAGCAACTATTAGGCTAGTATCCAGATGGCTCCATATGAGGCACTCTATGGGAGGAAGCACAAATCTCCTATGTGCTGGGATGACATTGGCGAAAGGAAGTTGCTCGGCCTAGATCTGATTTTGCAAACAATAGTGAAGGTGGTCAAGATCCAAAAATATATGAAAGCCGTTCAAGATCGTTAGAAGTAGTAGGCCAATGCCAAGAGAAGACCCTTAGAGTTTGCAGTAGGTAACCATGTATTTCTTAAGACCTCACCAACTCGAGGGTTCATTAGGTTCGACTATAGTAGGAAGCTGAGTCCCAGATACATTGGACCTTTTGATATCATAAAGCGAGTCAGAGAAGTAGCAAACCGAGTAACCTTACATCCAACACTAGATGGTGTTCATGACGTATTCCACATCTCTCAATTAAGGAAGTATGTCAGTGACAACCAATATATTCAGGACTATTCAGATCTGAGACTGAACCGCGATCTATCCACTCAGGCTTAGCCAATCTGCATCATCAACAAGAAGGAGAAGGTTCAGAAGAACAAGGCCATTCCCCCTGGTACTGGTATCTTGGGATCCAAACTCTTCTGGGGATTCCACCTAAGAACAGGAAGATGAGATCAGGGCTAATATCCTCATCTCTTCTCAGGTAACTTATCTCATTTCTAGCTTTCTATTCATCATCTTATAGCTTAGAATACTCTTCTCCTTGTTTACTTTTGAATTTCGAGGACGAAATTCTTTTTATTAGGTGGATTAGATTGTAACCCTCGGTTCCAGTCACCGGTATTTTTTCACTAGTGGTCGATATGGTATAAAAACCTATTCTGGTGGCCTAAACTAAGTCCACTTTAAGTCTAAAAATATTTTCTAATATTTCAGATTTTTCTATATTTTTCTAAAGTTTTTTTAAATTAATTGAAGATTCTCGAAATTCGTGACCCATCTTTGTTGCTATATGACTTTTAGATTTTTTTTTTAATTTGCAATCGGGGACGAATTTCATGAATCCAATTTCTCAGTAATGTTTAAAATAATATTTGTTATTTTAAAAAGTTTTAGGAATTTTTCGAATTAAATAGGAATTTAATTGAGTTAAGAAAAGGCAAAAATAAAGATAAATAAAAATAAATAAAATAAATAAATAAATTATTTGCAACCACTAGGTTTTGAACCTTGGTGGACTAAGAAAGAATGTAATGAGTTAACCTTAATGCCACATTGGCGTGTAGTCTAGAAGCCTAAGCCTATTTATTTAACTTTCCTTTAACTCCCTTCATCCTCTTCAACTTCTCCCACTCTCTCTAACTTCTCTCACACTTTCTTCCCCTCATTCTCACTCAATCAAATTGAACCCACTACTCCTTCCATATAGCCTAACTCTCGGGGGTGTCTTAGGGGTGTGTGTGGTGCCTACAAAAGGTATCTCACCATCTCAAGTCATTTGCAAACACAAGCTTCTCTCCCTTTCTCACTACACTCTTTTCTCTCCTGAATCTTTGAAGTTCTAGTCGAGGATAAGAACATTCAAACTGAAGGGAAGCATTCAAGGTAAATTATTTTGCATTTTCGTAGATTTAAGTTCTTTGTGGCATTTCATCGAACAGGTTGTGTGCATTACATTATAGCTATAATTTACCTTAAAAAATGTATGCTAAAATCACAATAAAATTATATAGAATACCTAAGATGTGCCTTGTATTTATCATGATTTTTTAGGATTTTTATTCATTTTATTTAAAGTGAAAAAAGAGGTGCACTTTACTATGCACGGCATAGTGCAATGCTCTCGGCCGACTGCCTGGCTGGCCAAGCCAGCCAGACCTGGCCTGGGCCAGGTCTGGCCAGGCCCAGCCTGGCCTGTAACAGACCCGGGTTCGGGGCCCAATATTAAAAAAAAAAAGAAAGAAAAAGAAAAGGAGATAAATAAATAAAATATAATAAAAATATGTTGAAAAATTTGCTGTAGCAATTTACTATAGCAGCCCCAGACCCAAACCCATTATAGTAGCAGACCCGTTACATAATCAAACAGACCTGTTAACCCTTTTATTATTTTATTGATTTTTAGGTTTATTTTAATTCAGAAAAATTTGAAATAAACTCAAACAATTCACAGAAAATCACAAACTTAAATTTGGGACTTTGAAAATTATTTTGAGTGTAATATTACTTAGAATAACATGAAATTAAATATTCCTTGTAATATTATTAATGATCATTTATTTAATAATTCAATAATATGTAAACATTATACATCAATTTATTAGTTTATGCATGTATTTTATCATGAAAGTATATTTAAATGGTGCTAAAATTCAGAAATTGAATTATTTTGAAATATTAACCAATCAAAATTATAATAAATAGTAAAAACTATAGGCTCATTCAACTTATCACTGAATAAATAACATGTTGATTGTGCACCTGGGGGGTGAAAGGTGTATAGCTAATCTAATGACAAATGATGCAGAATTAAAAACTAATTACAACACACTTAGTGTAACCAAAGAGTGTAGCTGAATTCCCTGTGAAGGGCTCTGAACTATCTCCTCTAAATTTCTCTAAATAAGAGTTGACGTGCTATGTGAAACTCTCTTGGTTCAACACAAGTGAGGTACACAAACAATACCAAGCATATAAGATATGAGCAATATGAATCAATGCAAGATAAGAGAGAGAGTTAAGAGAGAGTGAATCAATCCAAACAACAAGATATGTTTCAAGTTCGAGCTACTGCTCCACATCCCCGCTGCACACAGAAGGATTTCACTATATCGTCCACAGAGGACTTCCCACACAGGGAACCTCTACTGAGGATTTGTGTAATACAACTTTAGAGTATACAACTTCTCTCTCCAACAAACACAACCTCTACACAAGAGGCAAGGCACAAAGGTACACAAGATTAACCTCTCAATAGAGGGATAGGCACAAAGCCAATACAATCACCTCTCACTAGAGGGATAAGGCACAAAGCCAAACTCCAACCTCAATATCCTCTACACTTAAAGGGATGCCAACAAACTCAAACACTCCTTCACAATCACCTCTACACAAGAGCGATATCACAAACACAAAGTAAAGAGGATTACAATACTTGGTGGTCTCAATTAACCCCAAACTAATTTTCTCACTGAAAAAAGATCCTAATAGATAGGATAAATAGATAGCTCAAGTGAGAGAAAATGAAGAGTTTGAAAATCAAAGTCACAAAGAAAATACTTGGGAAGACTTCTAGCATAAAATAGAAATAAAGAATAAAAATAATTCCCAAAGATTTCTATTTTTCTTGATTTTTCCAACCCTTTAAAACAAATAACGATAAATCCTTTTTAACCCAAAAACTCTTTTAAAACTTGTTGCTAAAACACTTAAGAAGATGAGAATTTTTGCTCTTGGAATTCTTATTAAAAACAACTCAATAGAAGGCATATTTATAGCCTCTCAAAAATCTACCGGTTGGCAGCCAGGAAAGGGCAAAATTGCCCTTCCGGTCGACCGCCCGGTCGACCGACCGGGGCCAAAGCCTTCGGTCCACCGTCTGGTCGACCGGCCCCCACCGTGAGTGGGGTGCTATCAGTCGGTCGACCGTGCGGTCGACCGGCTGAATAGGTTGGCCTTTGTGCATGTCCCGTGTACATCGATCGATCGTTCCGGTCGACCGACCACTGGTCCGGTCCACCGCTAGTGCAATCAGGTTGGGATTTTGGGTATTGAAAAACTTATCTTTTTACTTCAATTAAATCTCATAAAATCACATAAATTTCACAAAAATAAGTTCTTTTAAGATCTTTGAATAACAAATATGTGTGACAAAAATTCAACACATATTATAAACAATTTGAACTATTTTTGTGATATAGAAATTTGGCCTTTAAACGAAAATCGTATTTTCTAAAAACCAAACTTTGAAATGGAAACTGTTTTCTCCAAAACTCATGTAAATACAAAAACATGATATTGAAACAACTTTGAGGCATTTGCATATGGATAGAATCCAATATACATATACGGATATGTATCTATATTTTTTGATATGAATTCCAAAACCAGTTAAACTGAAAACCAAAACCAAAACCAATAAACTTTAAACTTGTGTGTGTGAGCATATCAATACTATCAACCTTTACACAAGATCTAAACATACTAAACTAAACAAACTGAGGTCTTTTGTCTCCAAACTGACTCGATCCAAACATAATCCAATGAGCTAGACTCCAACCGTGTACTAGATGTGATCTTGTCGCGTGAACTCTTGAATCTATATGTGAAAGCTCCAAAACGCCTTTGTTAAAGCTAAACACCTACTAATATCTTGGTCAATCTCTGAAACTGTTTAAATACAAATTATTAGTAAACTATAACTACATGAGTTAATCATCATTAAAACTAGAGTAATGGGCCTTTCGGCCAACAATCTCCCCCTTTTTGTTGATGACAAAACTCATGGAGTTATATATGCATGGATTAGAGTTAGGCTTTATAGAAGCTCCCCTTAACTCATGCATAGCAATAAACAATAAAGATATTTAATGAATGCATAAACAAAACATATATGCTTCTTCCCTTTTTCTTGTATAAAATAAGGAAATGAAATAATCACGCAATATGAAATGAATATGCATATATAAATCTCCAAATTTCTGTAACACCCCGCTCCCGGAATACGTACTTAGTTACGTATTTATATTTTTTGATCATATTTTTTGATTTTCTTCCTATATTTATTTTGTATTATGAATTATTTATATGATCATTTTGCTTTGGATCCGGATTCGTGAACTCGGAGTTAGCCCTAGTCTGAGCTGGGGACTCAATCTCTGGTTATTGCTCGATTTGGTCTTTTGATTATTCAGATTTGACTAATTTCAGTTTCAAATATCATTTTCTAATATTTTGAATTTTTATGATTTTTTAGAATTTTTCTGAATTAAATTGAAAATCATCAAAACGGTATCAACTAATACCGCTGACCAATTCTCAGATTTTTAATTTATAATCAGAATTGAATTTCTAGAAATGGCTTTTCATATTATTTTTTAAAATCATATTTCTATCTAAATTCTTTTTTGAGAATTTTCTGAATTTATCAAAATTCCACTAGATTTGGTGTCGGCTGATATCGCTGGCTGATTCCAGGATTTTTAATTCGCAATTGGAATAGAATTTCTAGATTCTATTTTCGTATTGCTTCTTAGAATCATATTTTCTCATATTTTCTTCTTTCAAGTATTTTCTGGGAATTTTCAGAATTTATCAAAATCCAGCCGACCCGGTGTAGACTAGTATTGACGATTGACTTTAGATTTTTAATTTGAAAATGTGATTTTATTTCTAAAAATTGATTTTACCATGTACCTTAAAATAATATTTACTATTTTTAAGAATTTTTGAGACCTTTCCGGATCAGTCCAATTTTCCAGCATTTTTGGTATTTTGGGATTTTTCCAGATCCAGAATATCATCTATATATATTTCTTTTCTTTCTTTTCTTTCCTTCCCCATCTTTCGCATCCACTCCCTTTCCTCTATTTCCCTTTTTTCTTTTCCTCAAAAATTCCTCCACCATACAACCCCCTAAAATATCTTCCCCTTTTTCTTTTTATTTCCTTTTCCTTTTCCTTTTCCTTTTCTTTTTCTTTCTCTTTCTTCCCTTCTTTCTTATTCTCCCTTGGTGCCAACGACCTCCTCCTCCTTCTTCCCCTAAATTCTCTCCCTCTCCCTCTTCAACTCTAATCTCTCTCTAAATTCTCTCTTTCATCTCCTCCTCTTTCTCTCCACCCTTCAATTTCTCCCACCTCTCTCTCTTCCTTCCCTAAGATCCAGCAACGACCACCACCACCGACGCCCCCTCCTAACTCCGGCGAGTCCCTCTTCTTCTTTCCTTTCTTTTTATTCTTCTTCTTCTTCCTTTTCTTTCCTTTTCTTTTTCTTTCTCTCTTTCTTTTCCACTTTTTCCCTCTCCTCTCCCTTTCTCTTGGGGTGGGGGCGTCACCCCTGCCCACCGGTAGCCGGCGCCACCCTGTCGCTGCCACCGGCGTGGCCTGGTCGGCAGCCAGGCCTTGCGCCCTCAGAGGGGGGCTGTGCGTGAGCAGGGGGTAGCAGCCCCACTCTCTCTTCTCTCTCCCCCCTTTTCTCTCTCTTTCTCTTCTCTTTTGGGTGACCAGCACGGCAACCCCTGGTCAGCGGCCACCGGAGGGCCGCCGGCGTCGGCCCTGGCAGGGCCACGGCCAGGTCTCCTGGCCTGGCCGTGGACGGCTGAGAGGGGCAGCAGCCCCTTTTTTCTCTCTCCCACTCTATCTACTCTCTCTCCTCTCTCTACTCTCTCTTCTCTCTCTACAATTTCTCTCACTCTCTCTACTACTTCTCTTTCTTTCCCCTCAGTCTTTCTCTTTTTCTCTCTAACTCCTCCTCTCTCTACATTCTCTCTAGATTTTCCCTTTTCTCTCTCTAAAAATCTCTCTTTCTCTCTCTAGACTTTCTCTCTTCTCTATCTCTTCTTCTCTTTTCTCTCTAATATATATATTTAATTATATTTTGGTGCGTGTTCAAGTTCGGGGATTCAGAGTTTTTGGCTTTTCCGGAGATTTAGGCGAGCGTCCTCGCCTCCATTTGGTTTTTCTCGCTTTATCGGGTCGACATGTTATTTATTATAAATTTATATGTATTTTTTGTTGGGCTATGTCCCTGTATTTGTATGTGGCCGAGTGCCAATGATTGGACATGTATTGCTCTGTGATGACTGCTTGTATTAGGATAGTTTACTTTTTGTACATATATTATGCCTGTGATGTACCTTATACCATGCGTGGCCGACCCTTCGTGGTCGTTTGTCTTTGGGTTTCATACCTAGCCTCCGGGCCCTTCAGCCTCTGGGCTTCATACTTGGCCTCCGGGCCCTTCAGCTTTCGGGCTCTCTACTCAGCCTTCAGACTTCACTACTCTATGGTAAATTAGCTATTATCACGATATAACATGTTTTCGTGGTACTAACATCATAGGTACTCTTGTACCAACTCTGGGTTTTTGCCCACTCCCATCTGGCTATCCAATTGGCTGTATGCTTGTACCCTTACGGGTTTCATGGCAGCTACCGAGAGTGCGCTTAGACCCCGAGCGTACTTTAGCCTTCGGGCTCTCGCCCGCTATCTCGAAAGAGAAGTACGTTCAGACCGCAAGTCTTTCAGTTCTGCCTGGTAGGCATTCTTTGCGCTCAGTGCTTTATCACTAAATTCGTCTAGGTGAGATGCTGCCAGATTTTCTATTCGCACTTTAAATCGAGACGTCCGGGTAACCTCGCCAGATGCTCTAGTGTTAAAACTATTTGCTATCTATACCTCCAGCTTGCTCAGCTCTGCTTGATTGTGCTCAGCTATTATTCCATCACATGCCTTGTACATACTGACACTTGACATGCAATTACTTAATACATGTCATTTGCATGCTAATATCTAACACCTGTCTGTATCTAACACCTGTCTGTATCACCTGACAATTGATGTGTTATCACCTGACACCTGACATGTTACTACTTGACAATTGCTCCCTGTTATGACATGACTTGTCACCTGCCTAATATCACCCTCTTGTCATACTATCACTTGACACCCGACATGATATACTTAACTCTTATAATTATCACAATAACGAGAATGATGACCTGACATCTGATTACAATCTTGATATATTATAGTACAAACTGTACTCCTGAGACACCTGTATTCCTGATATTCCTGGCTTCTTCCTACTCATTCCGAAATCTGATAATTATCTAATAAACCATAAAATGAGACAACTTACATTGGGTCGGGGGAAACTTACGGCTATCAATACATATTCGTGTTTACAGTGGTACTAGGTATGCAGTGCAACTAAAACTTTTGGTCTGACCTGTGGGCCTCCAGGCGACCGAGGGGAGTGCTGGCTCCCTCCTCCCTAGTACCATCTTGATAAAGGGTATTCTATAAGACCCTCCTGATTGCCTCGCTGTAGGTTCCGTACACTAGCAACGGAACATCCTGGGTCATGGTCCTTGGTTTGCACGGGACCCACTGTAAGCATTGATCGTTGATACCCCCGTTGGTTTCCAATAACAACATTGCTTTACTTAGATGTGGATATATGTGTGCTGGGACGCTAGTTCACATATTTAGACATCTCGGTAAGACAAGTAATAATAATAATAAGGATGCCAACTATGTATCCGTTGTATGCTTGCTGAGTTTCTTCCGCTAGGTTTTACTTTGGATTTTCAGTTTTATGATCATTATGATAATATACCTGCTTACATCTTGCTTTATCGCTTGTGTTCTATTCCACCAGCCTCCTTCCCTTATCTAATCATACCATGAGTATTCCTGCTTAATATCACTTGCTAATTATCTACTTGTTTCTGTTTGTTTATGCTCACGACATGGTTTTCAATGCATGATTATGATTCTGTTTTATCGATACATGTGTGCTCATCTTTACACGCCATCTGGAATTCGCATCACCACTTGCTGGGGAGTTCTGACTCCTCTGGATCTTCATGTCCAGGTCCTGGAGCTTGGAGCATGTGGATTCCCCAGTTGCTGACCTGAGAGACGCAGCTGAAGCATGGATCCCCAGCAGACCGTCTAGAGCCCTATCCTTCCAGGTCCCCCTGCGCGTCTCTCGAGTGTTTCCTCTGTAAACTCGTGAGTGCTCTTTGTACTGTTCATACTTGTATATCTTTTGTATTTCACATTTGCGCCTAACGGTGATGTAATACTTGTCACCTCTGGTGATAACTTTGTAATTGTACCCATACGTGAATGTATTGTAGGTTCACCTAGAGGGGGGTGAATAGGTGATGGCTAATCTAATGGTCACTTAATGCCAAATGATGCAAATAATGCGGAAGCTAAAAGCAATTATAACCTAATTAAATCTTTTACACTAAACACCACGTATAACCAAAGAGTGTTGCCGAATTCCCCGTGAAGGGCTCTGGACAAACTCCTCTAGATTCCCCTTGAATGGGTGAGGTGCCGCGTTGGCTCTCTTGGTTGAATACAAGTGTTAGCAAACAATCCACGCAAGTATATCAATAAAGAATGCAGTGTATATCTAGCATATAAAGATGAACAATAAACACATGCAAGATATAATAAGAGACAAAGAGAGAGAGAGAGAGTGAGCAATCGCAAACACAAGGGTATGTTTCGAGATTCGAGCACACTTGCTCTACATCCCCGCCTTCGACACACGAAGGATTTCCACTATGCAAGATCCCAATGGATCTCTCCTCGGTGCCGCAACACCTACAAGCCCTCGGACTCTCTAGTCCCTTACACACCACAAGCCTACCGGCTCGCCGAGGCCGCACCTCAATCACGGAGTTCGCACCCGAACCCGAAAACACCAAGTCCTTACTAGGACCCAAACAATCGCGAACACAACCGTCCGCCTCCTCAAAGGAACAAAGATGAACTTTGGTGATCACAACTCTTGATCACCTAAAATCCTCTCACTACAAACACTCCTATAAGATGAATAGCAATGGATGGCTCAAGTGTTTGTGTGAGAAAACTAGGAAAGAGATGGTGGAGGAAAACTCAAGAAATTCTCTTTTACACTCTTGATAAAATCTTCCCTTTTGATTGGAAGTATTAGCTCTCTATTTTGTGGAGAAAAACTCTTTTAAAAGGATGGGAAAAACTGGCTCAAAGCTCTCCTAAAATCTTAGCTCAAAACAATGACCAAACCCCCAAATTTATAGGCCAGAAAAATATAGCCGTTGGGGTCTGTCAGAGCTGCCGGTCGACCGTGCGGTCGACCGCCAACGGTCAGAAATCAGACCGTTGGAGCCACGGTCGACCGCCTGGGTCGACCGACCCACTGGAGCTGAGAGTCTAACTCTCTGTCGGTCGACTCGTACGGTCGGCCGAACTTTCCAGAGAGCTCTGCTCTCTGGAGCGGTCGACCGGCACGGTCGGCCGTCCTCCAGTACACAAAGGCGTGCACGTTTGTGCACGTCGGTCGACCGGTCCGGTCGGCCGACTTCAGGATTAGTCGACTATATAGGGAGCAAGTCGACTTATCTGAAGCCTGAAACAGTTTTCTGGGATTAAAAAGTTTATCTTTTTGGCTCAAATAAAATCCCATAAAATACTTTAAAAACTACAAAAATAGTTTAACCAATATACTTTGATATACAAACATGCTTGCACAAAATCAAGGCATGTTATAAAAGATTGGACTATTTTGTAACTTGAAAATATTTGGCTCAAGATAAAAACAGTATTTTCTAAAACATGTTTTCTAAACTTTGTTTTTTCAAAAACATCTTCAAATACAAAAACAAGATATTATAATTCAATTTAAGGCATAGTGTGTATGGATATGATCCACTACACAATAAAGTTGAAATATCTATGTTTCTGACATTAAGCTCTAAACTTGATTTTGGTTAAAAGATAAGTATATGAGAAATACCAAAAATCAAAACCACTTGAATACATATTGATTTTTGGTTAAAATTCTTTCTAAAACAAAAATTCTTTTATGAAAACAATTCTATCAAGTGTGTGTGTGTATATGTACTTGAGCAATCCACCACTATTCTATCCTTTACATTTTATCTAAAACAAAAACAAAATCTTATACCTAGACACAAGTCTTCATCTTCTTGAAGTCTTCACTTGAAGGCTTCTCATCTTCTTGACTTGGTCCAAGCTTGATCCAAAAGCTCCTTGGATCACACCGTGCTAGCTCCAAATCTTGACATTTTATCCTTTGTTGAGCTATGCACCTACTAAGATCTTGATAATGAATCTGTCACTAATTAAGCACAAGATCATTAGTGAACATAACTTCATGAGTTGATCATCATCAAAACTAGGGTGATAGGCCTTTGGGCCAACAATCTCGCCCTTTTTGGTGATGACAAAACACATGAAGTTATATATGCATGGATTAAAGTAAAGCTTCAAAGAAGCTCCCCCTTAACTCATGCATAGACATAAATAATAATATATGACAATGATGCTCATAAATATGTATGCAAATGTATGACATGTATGCAAATACAACATGTCAAATAATCATAAAACTCATCAAGTTCTTATCTCCATACATTTGCAAAACAAAACATATATGCATATAAACATAAATTCTACTAACATGCATATAAACTCAAAATCTTTCTCCCCCTTTTTGTCAATCATCAACAAAGGGTTCAAAGTAAAATCAAATCAAACAAATTTTTCTTCCCTTTTTGTCAAAAACAAAGAGATCAAGAAGGGTAATACAAATCAATCAATAAAGATTTATATGCGATATACATTCATGAAGAGGAAGACGCTAAGTTAGCTTCCCTACACATATGCACTACATGAAGAAGGGATGACAAGCCCCAATTCACATAACACATATTATGTAATGCATAAGAGGAGATCTGAAGCTCCCCCTACACACGTATATCATATAAAGAAGAGTTGTCAAGCTCCTCAATTTATAATATACTCAACATGAATCCATATGTAGAAGAGATGTTAAGCTCTCCTTGCATATAGGAAATACATACCAAAACATTTTTTTTAATTTTTCTTAAACAAAATTTTAAAGGTATCAGAGCTCTTGTAAAGCAAACAAATTTTTAAGATACCAAATTGAAAATAGTCATTATTGTAAAACATATTGATACCAATTGAAATTTAACAAATATGAAGTTGAAGCGTTTTGATACCAATAGTAAAAAAAAATTTTATTTTTCATCATAAACATTGTGCTTTTAAAAGTGTGAACCAATTGAAAGTTAAGCACATGAAACTCATATATATGTATGAAATGAGTATACCAATTGACATTGATACATACATATATAAGAAAATAAAGTATGGGTATATACAAAAATTATCAATTTAGATACCAATTGAAAGAGTCCAATGATACCAATTGACATAACAATAAGATCAAGTGTATATCTCATAACCTACCACCCTTCATATCCTCAAGATAGAAGATTTTCAATGAAGCATACAAGGCATAATCGCCCATCCATCCTCCCATAGATGGTAGGTGTTTTCAAAAATAGATTTGAAAATATTTTAGCATTGAAAATCACTACCAAATGAGGAACAATAACTAGTTAAAATAATTTTTGAAAAACTAGTTAAAGATCCTTCAAAAACATGAAATCAAAGCATATGTATTTCATGAATCATACTAAGTACATAAAAGTTCAAGCACTCATAGTCCATAAAGCTCAAAATTATCTTGAAAAGTAAAAGATGAGTGTTCAAAGGTTATGTAATTGGTATTTCATGAAAATAGTCATTTAGGCACAAAAAGATGAATAACATTTTATAAACATGAAAATTTATTTTTAAAAAAAATAATACACTTCTAGGCATATGTATGATTTATCCAATCCTAACAATACACATACATATCCCAAACATAAAAGAGTCTATCAAATGTATTTGCATGAAGGCAAGAGACTCACGGGTATACATGTATAATTATTAGATTTGAATTAAAAATACATATACATGAAGTAAAGCATAAAAATTGGCAAAGCATGTATAAATGAGAATCATCAAAACTAGCCTATACATGTGCATATAGTGGGTACAATGAGCATGAAGTGCAAACATATGTAAGTCACGTATAACTCACTATTTGTACATGTATAATATAAGTTTGATAAAAACTACATCTAAGCATGTTTTTACCACATGAAGCACAAAAATACATAAAACATGAACATGCTCAAAATAATATGAATGAACAAGCATGAACATGAATAAAAAGGGAGTTTAGAGATTGTTACTAACTCCAAAGCTCCAATCATGGTGGTCATCCCACCAAAACCTCCTAGTAGCGGTGCATCAAAAATATGTCCATCTAGTCCACGTGCAACCACCACCAAGGCACCAAATCTCTCACGTCTTGAGAGATCCCACACCTACATCAAAAACATGGGGTGGGGGTTTTGGTACCCATTTTTTCTTGGGTCCTTGGGGGTAGCTTTGTAAGGAACCCAAACATTTTTATTATTAGCAAAATTTAAAGCATGCAACTTATCAAAACAAAATTTTGCTAAATGGCCTTTGCGGCCACAATGTGTACATGTGTACACCTTAGTATGCTTATGTGTAAGAGTGTGATCATGTTGTACAACATAAGCAAATGCATGGTTATGATGATGTGTATGAACATGTGGAGTTGTTTCTTTGCAAACATGGACTCCAATCTAGAATGGTTGAATGCACACGAGTTCAAAGTTGAACTCAAACTATCTATTTTATTTTTCAAATTCTTAATCTCACTATCATCAATGGTAGCATGTAAAGACATGTGAGATAAAGAGTCATTTTTCTTCTCTTTAAAAACTTTTTCCTTTTCTTTTCTTTTTCAAAAATTTTCTTTTTCAAAGACTTATTTTCTTGAAAAACGACTTCCTTTTGTTTTTCCACCAAATCAATCTTATTTTTCAAAGACATATTCCCTTCACATAAATCATTCAATTTAGACATGAGGGAAACATTTTCATTTTCAAAACTTCATTTCTTTTTCTAAGCATGCAATGTTAGATTTAAATGAATCTTGTTCTACATGCATGCAAGCAATATTCTTTTTCAAATTTTATTTTCCTTTTTAATCATGTCATATTTTTCAAGCAATAGATGACAAAAAGTAGATAGCTCATCATATGACATGTCCTCATCATCGGATTCGGTGTTTACCTCAAGGGGGTTATCCCCTTGGACCATATAGCACACGTTAGAGGTGTCACTTCTAACGTCCGAATCGCTCCCCGCATAGTATTGATCTTTTTCACCGAGGGAGATGAGGGTATTCCAAACTACAAAAGCGAATTAAAGTTAGAAACTCTAGATAAATAAACATCATCTAGGGTAGATTTTAAAGCATGAAGGGCTTTTGCATTAGCCTCAAAATTCTTACCATCTAAACAATATGCATTATTAGATATGGCATGATATACATGAATGCCTAAGGCCTTGAGGTACAATGACATCTTAACCTTCCAAATTTGGATGTTAAGAATGTCAAAGGTGGGTGGTGACATGAACTCCATAGGTATGTGTACAAATCTTGTGATTAGCCTAAAATGGAGGATCTTTAACTCTAGGTTGTTAGACCCAAATCAGAGTACCAAGCTCTGATACCAATTGTAGGTTCACCTAGAGGGGGGGGTGAATAGGTGATGGCTAATCTAATGGTCACTTAATGCCAAATGATGCAAATAATGCGGAAGCTAAAAGCAATTATGACCTAATTAAATCTTTTACACTAAACACCACGTATAACCAAAGAGTGTTGCCGAATTTCCCGTGAAGGGCTCTAGACAAACTCCTCTAGATTCCCCTTGAATGGGTTGAGGTGCCGCGTTGGCTCTCTTGGTTGAATACAAGTGTTAGCAAACAATCCCACGCAAGTATATCAATAAAGCACACAATGTATATCTAGCATATAAAGATGAACAATAAACACATGCAAGATATAATAAGAGACAAAGAGAGAGAGAGTGAGCAATCGCAAACACAAGGGTATGTTTCGAGATTCGAGCACACTTGCTCTACATCCCCGCCTTCGACACACGAAGGATTTCCACTATGCAAGATCCCAATGGATCTCTCCTTGGTGCCGCAACACCTACAAGCCCTCGGACTCTCTAGTCCCTTACACACCGCAAGCCTACCGGATCGTCGAGGTCGCACCTCAATCACGGAGTTTGCACCCGAACCCGAAAACACCAAGTCCTCACTAGGACCCAAACAATCGCGAACACAACCGTCCACCTCCTCAAAGGAACAAAGATGAACTTTGGTGATCACAACTCTTGATCACCTAAAATCCTCTCACTACAACACTCCTATAAGATGAATAGCAATGGATGGCTCAAGTGTTTGTGTGAGAAAACTAGGAAAGAGATGGTGGAGGAAAACTCAAGAAATTCTCTTTTACACTCTTGATAAAATCTTCCCTTTTGATTGGAAGTATTAGCTCTCTATTTTGTGGAGAAAAACTCTTTTAAAAGGATGGGAAAAACTGGCTCAAAGCTCTCCTAAAATCTTAGCTCAAAACAATGACCAAACCCCCAAATTTATAGGCCAGAAAAATATAGCCATTGGGGTCTATCAGAGCTGCCGGTCGACCCGTGCGGTCGACCGCCAACGGTCAGAAATCAGACCGTTGGGGCCACGGTCGACCGCCTGGGTCGACCGACCCACTGGAGCTAAGAGTCTAACTCTCTGTCGTCGACCCCGTACGGTCGGCCGAACTTTCCAGAGAGCTCTGCTCTCTGGAGCGGTCGACCGGCACGGTCGGCCGTCTTCCAGTACACAAAGGCGTGCACGTTTGTGCACGTCGGTCGACCCGTCCGGTCGGCCGACTTCAGGATTAGTCGACTATATAGGGAGCAAGTCGACTTATCTGAAGCCTGAAACAGTTTTCTGGGATTAAAAAGTTTATCTTTTTGGCTCAAATAAAATCCCATAAAATACTTAAAAAACTACAAAAATAGTTTAACCAATATACTTTGATATACAAACATGCTTGCACAAAATCAAGGCATGTTATAAAAGATTTGACTATTTTTGTAACTTGGAAATATTTGGCTCAAGATAAAAACTGTATTTTTCAAAACATGTTTTCTAAACTTTGTTTTTCCAAAACATCTTCAAATACAAAAACAAGATATTATAATTCAATTTAAGGCATAGTGTGTATTGATATGATCCACTACACAATAAAGATGAAATATCTATGTTTCTGACATTAAGCTCTAAACTTGGTTTTGGTTAAAAGATAAGTATATGAGAAATACCAAAAATCAAAACCACTTGAATACATATTTGGTTTTTGGTTAAAATTCTTTTCTAAAACAAAAATTCTTTTATGAAAACAATTCTATCAAGAGTGTGTGTGTATATGTACTTGAGCAATCCACCACTATTCTATCCTTTACATTTTATCTAAAACAAAAATAAAATCTTATACCTAGACACAAGTCTTCATCTTCTTGAAGTCTTCACTTGAAGGCTTCTCATCTTCTTGACTTGGTCCAAGCTTGATCCAAAAGCTCCTTGGATCACACCGTGCTAGCTCCAAATCTTGACATTTTATCCTTTGTTGAGCTATGCACCTACTAAGATCTTGATAATGAATCTGTCACTAATTAAGCACAAGATCATTAGTAAACATAACTTCATGAGTTGATCATCATCAAAACTAGGGTGATAGGCCTTTGGGCCAACATGTATATTGTACCACATGCTTCCTACTCTGATTCTTACTTGTACTGATTCTTAGCGTATATACGTGAGGGTATTTTTAACCTGCGTATATACGTCACAGTTACGTCTCCGGACCCGCGAGATCGGGGCGTTACATGATGGTATTAGAGCGTAGGCTCTTACATCCTCAGTACGTCCAGATGAAAAATTAATGGTAAAGAAATTTGCAACTGGAATTGCATAAGTCCTGGTTATACAATCCAACTACAAGTACAGAGTTACCTATTCTTTCTTAATCATCCTTCCTTTGAATCCTATTCCCTTTCATCTTTCCACTGTTTTGATTTTTCGTAACCTTTATACCAATTTAAGATAAGGATAGACTAAAAAGGTAGCGGCTGGTTCCGATTGAAGCTATTATATGACCTTTTCGACCACCTCTATGAAGTTCGGGTATTCTCAGAGTAGATCTGCAATCGGGTTATCTTTCAAAAGTCAATAATCGGAATTCAGTTATTCTCTATTCTTGGCTATATCTTTCAGAGTGATCGACGCCCGGTATTCGAAATTCCTAATTATCAGTCTTCTTTATTATGCTTAGAATTATCAGGATTTCCTTTATCTTTGGTATTCTGGCTTATTCTCAGAGAGCTACTAAGTATGCAGTGCAGTGGGAATTCTACTGCGAAGCTATCTTATCAGGTTAATATTATTCGGCATCGTTTGAAGATTTATACAGTAGGAAGTGCAGAAGATGTCTATATTCTGATTATTGTTCAGTCAACTTGAGAGCCCTACCTGTAGTGATCAGATCTTGATTGGTATAATTTCCGTCCATGTCCTCTTTGTGTTCATTTTACCCCTTATAGAAATTGTGAGGAGGCAATTTTTATAAGGTGGATGGAATGTAACACCCTGCTCCTGGAATACGTACTTAGTTGCGTATTCAGATTTTTTGATCATATTTTTTGATTTACTTCCTGTATTTTTTTTATATTATGAATTATTTATATAATCGTTTTGCTTTGGATCCGGATTCGTGAACTCGGAGTCAGCCCTAGTCTGAATCGGGGACCCGATCTCAGGGTATTACTCGATTTGGTCTTTTTGTTATTCAAATTTGACTGATTTCAGTTTCAAACATCATTTTCTAATATTTTTGATTTTCTATGATTTCCTGAAAATTTTCTGAATTAAATTGAAAATCTTCAAAACCGGTATCGACTAGTATCCCTAACCGATTCTCAGATTTTTAATTTACAATCAGAGTTGAATTTCTAAAAATATCTTTTCACATTATTTTTTAAAGTCATATTTTCTATCTAAATACTTTTTTTGAGTTTCTGAATTTATTGAAATTTCACCGGATTTTGTGTCGGCCGATACGCTGGCTGATTCTAGGATTTTTAATTTGCAATCGGAATTGAATCTAGATTTCATTTTCGCATTGCTTCTTAGAATCATATTTTCTTCTTTTAGGCATTTTCTGAGAATTTTCAAAATTTATCAAAATCCGGCGGACCTGGTGTAGACCGGCATCGACGGTTGACTTCAAGATTTTTAATTTGAAAACGTGATTTTATTTCTAAAAACCATTTCACCATGTACCTTAAAATAATATTTATTATTTTTAAGAATTTTTTGAGACATTTCCGGATCAGTCTAATTTCCAGCATTTTCGGTATTTTTGGGATTTTCCCAGATCCGGAATATCATCTACATATTTTTCTTCTCTTTCTTTTCTTTCCTTCCCTATTTTTCCCATCCACTCCCTTTTCTTCTATTTTCCTTTTTTCCCCCAAAAATTCGTCCACCACACAACCCTCCAAAATATCTTCCCCTTTTTCTTTTTATTTTCTTTTCCTTTTTCTTTTCCTTTTCATTTTTCTCTCTTTCTTTTTCTTCCCTTCTTTCTTCTTCTCCCCTGGCGCCAACGACCTCCTCCTCCTCCTTCCCCTAAATTCTCTCCCTCTCTCTTCAACCTCTAATCTCTCTCTAAATTCTCTCTCTCCATCTCCTCCTCTTTCTTCTCCACCCTTCAATTTCTCCTATCTCTCTTTCTTCCTTCCCCAAGATCAGGCCACGACCACCACCACCGACGCCCCCTTCCAACTCCAGCGAGCCCCTCTTCTCCTTTCCTTTCTTTTTCTTTTTGTTCTTCTTTCTTTTTCTTTTCCTTTTCTTTTTGTTTCTCTTTTTCTTTTCCTCCTTTTCCCTCTCCTCTCCCTTTCTCTTTGGGGTGGCCGGTGCCACCCCTGTCCGCTGGTGGCTGGCGCCGCCTGGCACCACCACCGGGCGTGGCCTGGCCGGCGGCCAAGCTTTGCGCCCCCAGAGGGGGGCGCTGTGCGTGAGCAGGGGGCAACAACCCCCCTCTCTCTTCTCTCTCCCATTTTCTCTCTCTTCTCTTTGGGGTGGCCGGCGCGGCCACCCCTAGCTGGCGGCCACCGGAGGGCTGCCGACGCTGGCCCTAGCAGGGCCACGACCAGGCCTCCTGGCCTGGCCGTGTACGGCTGAGAGGGGGGTAACAGCCCTCTCTTTTCTCTCTCTCTTCCTCTCGCTCTACTCTCTCTTCCTCTCTCTACTCTCTCTCCTCTCTCTACAATTTTTCTCACTCTCTCTACTATTTCTCTTTTTCCCATCAGTGTCTCTCTTTCTCTCTAACTCCTCCTTTGTCTCTCTAAATTTTCTCTTTAGATCTCCCCCTTTCTCTCTCTAGATTTTCTCTCTCTAAAAATCTCTCTTTCTCTCTCTAGGTTTTACTCTCTCTAGACTTTCTCTCTCTCCTCTATCTCTTCTTCTCTTTCTCTCTCTAATATATATTTAATTATATTTTGGCGCGTGCACAAGTTCTGGGGATTTCAGAGTTTTCGGCTTCGGAGATTTAGGCGAGTGTCCTCGCCTCCATTTAGTTTTTTCCGCTTCATTGGCTCGACATGTTATTTATTATAAATTTATATGTATTTTGTATTGAGTTGTGTCCCTGTATTTGTATGTGGCCGAGTGCCAATGACTGGACATGTATTTCTATGTGATGACTGCTTGTATTAGGATAGTTTACTTCTTGTACATATATCATGCCTGTGATGTACCTTATACCATGCGTAGCCGACCCTTTGTGGTCATTTGTCTTCGGGTTTCATACTTGGCCTCCGGGCCCTTCAGCTTTCGGGCTCTCTACTCAGCCTTCAGACTTCACTACTCTACGGTAGATTAGCTATTATCATTATATAACATGCTTGTGTGGTACTAACATCGCAGGAACTCTTGTACCAACTCTGGGTTTCTGCCCACTCCCGTCTGGCTATCCAATTGGTTCTATGTCTCTACCCTTACGGATTTCGTGGTAGTTACCGAGAATATGCTTAGACCTCGAGCATACTTTAGCCTCCGGGCTCTCGCCCGCTATCTCGAAAGAGAAGATCGTTCAGACCGTCAGGTTTCAGCTCCGCCTGGTAGGCATGTTTAGCGCTCAGCGCTTTATCACTAGATTCGTCTAGGTGAGATGCTGTCGGATTTTCTACTCGCACTTTAGGTCGAGACGTCCCGGTAACCTTGCTAGGCGCTCCAGTATTAAACACTGTTTGCTTTCCATACATCCAGCTTGCTCAGCTTCGCTTGATTGTGCTCAGCTATTATTCTATCACATGCCTTGTACATACTAACACTTGACATGCTATTACTTAATACCTATCATTTGCATGCTAATATCTAACACCTGTTTGCATCACCTGATAATTGATGTGTTATCACCTGACACCTGACATGTTACTACTTGACAATTGCTCCCTGTTATGACATTACTTGTCACCTGCCTAATATCACCCTCTTGTCATACTATCACATGACACCCGGCATGATATACTTAACTCTTATAATTAACACGATAACCGGAATGATGACCTAACATCTTGATTACAATCTTGATATATTATAGTACAAACTGTACTCCTGAGATACCTGTATTCCTGATATTCCTGGCTTGTTCCCGCTCATTCCCGAAATCTTATAATTATCTAATAAACTATAAAATGAGACAACTTACATTGGGTCGGGGAAAACTTACGGCTATTAATACATGTTCGTGTTTACAGTGGTACTAGGTATGTTGTGCAACTAAAACTTCCAGTCTGACTTGTGGGCCTCTAGGCGACCGAGGGGAGTGCTGGTTCCCTCCTTCCTGGTACCATCTTGATAAAGGGCATTCTATAATACCCTCCTGATCGCCTCGCAATAGGTTCCGTACACCAGCAACGGAACATCCTGGGCCGTGGTCCTGGGTATGCATGGGACCCACTGTAAACATTGATCATTGATATCCCCGTTGGTTTTCAATAACAACCTTACTTTACTCAGATGTGGATATATGTGTGCTGGAATGCTAGTTCACATATTTAGACATCTGGGTAAGACGAGTAATAATAATAATAATAAAAGATGACAACTATGTATCTGTTGTATGCTTGATGAGTTTCTTCCACCAGGTTTTACTTCGGATTTTCAGTTTTATGATCATTATGATAATAAACCTGCTTACATCCTGCTTTATCACTTGTTTTCCATTCCGTCAGTCTCCTTCTCTTAACTAATCATACCATGAGTATTCCTGCTTGATATCACATGCTATTTATCTACCTGTTTCTGTTTGTTTGTGCTCACGATGCGGTTTTCAATGCATGATTATGATTCAGTTGTATCGATACACGTGTGCTCATCTTTGCACGCCATTTGGCATTCGCATCACCACTTGTTGGGGAGTTCTGACTCCTCTGGATCCTCAAGTCCAGGTCCTGGAGCTTGGAACATGTGGATCCCCCAGTTGTTGCTGACTTAAGAGACGCAGCTGAAGCGTGGATCCCCAACAGACTGCCCAGAGCCCTATCCTTCTAGGCCCCCTGCGCTCTCTCGAGTTTTCTCTTTGTAAACTCGTGAGCGCTATTTGTACTATTCATACTTGTATACCCCTTTGTATTCTCGCATTTGTGCCTATCTGTGATGTAATATTCTTATAATATTATGACCTCTGGTGATAACTTTGTAATTGTACCCATATGTTGGAATGTATAATGCACCACGTGCTTCAGTACTCTGATTCTTACTTTTACTGATGCTTAGCGTATATATGTGAGGGTATTTTTGACCTGCATATATACGTCGCAGTAACGTCTCCATACCCGCGGGATCGGGGCGTTATAATTTCTCTACCCCTTTTTATCAAATCATCAACAAAGAGGCATAAATAAACTCAAAAAAAATGTTCCCCCTTTTGCCAAATCAAACAAAAAGGATGAATATGCAATATACATTCATGAAGAGGAGAAACGTAAAGTTAACTCCCCTTGCATACATGCATTACATGAAAAAGAGACGACTAAACCCTAATCACATAACGCATAATATGCAATGTATAAAAGGAGATGTGAAGCTCCCCCTACACACATGTAAGATGTAGAGAAGAGAGGTCAAGCTCCTCAATATGAGATATACTCAACATGAATCTATATATAGAGAAGATGTTAAGCTTTCCTTGCATATAAGCAATACATATCAAAACACTATAATACCAATTGAAAATTTTATTAATTTATGATAAAGGTATACATAAAAACATTATGATACCAATTTATGACACTAATTGAAACAAAACGTTTTTGAGATACCGATTGAAAGTAAACAACATTTTAAGATACTAAAAAATACCAATTAAAAATATCTTAATACCAATTTAAAATGTCTTATAAATTTTTGAAACCAATAGAAAATGACACATTGTACGTTTTTGATACCAATTGAAATATATATTATAGATATTAATACCAACCGAAAGTAAAAACTAATTGAAAATAGAAATCGTATTTCTTTAAAAATATACTTATTTTACAATAAAGATACTAAATTGAGAATAATACCAATTTAATATTATTGATACCAATATTGAAAATATTAGCATATACTAAAACAAAGTATTTTTCATCATAAAGAATGAGAGTACAATACCAATAGAGAATAAAATTGATTGACAGATAAAACATGAATTTTCTCCCCCTTTATGAAATACTAATAAAAATAATACATAAGCTTGTATAAGATACCAATTGAAAAATAATTATCATTAAGGACTAGATCAAGCTTAACATTAACATAATTTGTGCTTAATGATGCAAAGATATAGTAAGCACAATCAAATCATATATATGTATGAAAAAGAATATACCAATTGAAATTGATACTAATTAAAGTTTAAAACATACATATATAGAAAACACAAATATGAGTATACAAACATGAAAATATCAATTGTGATACCAATTGAAAATATAATGAGGATCAAGTATATAACTCTTAATTACCTCCCTTTTAATGCACATGTTAAAAAGATTTTCAATTTGAACATACTAGGCATGGTCGCCCATCTAGCCACCCTTCTAAGGAAGAGGTTTTCAAAAATAGGATTTAAAAATAATTTTAATAAGTTTAAAAACTCTTTTAAAATGAAGAAATACGCAACGGTTTTATGATAATCTTGAAAACTAATACGAAGTCCTTCAAGCAAGGAATAAACCAAGAATATATCCATGAAAACATGAAAATCACTCAACAATTGACACTCAAAGTCTATAAATCACGTATAAGACTCATGAAAATAAAGTCATGAGAAAACATCAAGTAATGTGAGTGTACAAAGTCATGTAATCAATAAAGTCATGGATAAGGCATTTAAGCTCAATCATGAAATTTCTTTTATTAAAAATATGAAAATCATCAAAACTAAATATACTTCAAGGTATATGTATGTTTAGTTAAAACTAAAAGTATACGTACATATCCCAAACACAAATGAGTCCAAAATAGAATTTTGTATGAAAAGCAAATGACTGAAGGGTATACATGTATATCCAATAGTTTTAGATAAAATTAATATATACATGAAGTTAAACACACAATTATGTAACATATGCAAAAATAGGAAATACAAGTTAAAATGCAAAAATCATCAAAACTAGGCTATACAAATATATCTAATGGGTACAAATGAGCAACATAGCTCAAACATGTAAAAATCAAATGTGGCTCACTAGTTGTACAAGTATATACAAAAGTTTTAATGAAAACTACATCTAAACATGTAATAAAAAATCATGAAGTGCAAATTCATAAACTAGTATGATCATTATGTAAATGCACATGTTTCAGAACAAGAATATACACAATAGCTAAAGTAAAGTGAGAACACAAGTATATAAATCCATATGAGCAAGGGTGTGCCTCAAAAGACTATCTATGTGATTGGTCACTAATGTTGCATATTTAATGTTACATTTCCATACTTATTTTAGAATAAAAGCCTGCATTGTCCTAATTATTTGTTTAATTTATTTGCAGGCCCAATCCTTAAGGAGATGAAGAGAAATGAGCCCAAAAGCCCACCAGAATTCTGAATTAAATCAGAGTTAATTCGTACACATAAAATCAGGGCAAAATCAAGAGGTTGAAACCGGTTGAGAAGAATCCTCTCAGAATCGATCGGTTAAAGCCAAGAATCCAAGGCCATTTCGTCAGAATCCGGAGCTCAAACGACAAAACCAACAAAGGATAAAGCCAGAAGGAACTCCCATTGTGACCCACCAATAGGGTGTGGCCACCTGGCCACACCCTGGCCGCGAAAACGCAGCCCAAGCCACGTTTTCGTGGCTTTGTTGGGGAGTTAGGGGGAGCGTTTGCTCCCCCGACCTCCCCGGGATCCTATGGTTAGGGTTTTTTGCCTATAAAAGGCCATTCTTTGTGCTAAAAAGGGACGTCAAGGCAGATTAGGATTTAGCCTAGTTTTAATTCTTTGTAGTTTAGGTTTTTCTTTTCTTGTTATGTAATTTATATGTAACTTAGGGTAGAAGAAGATTCATGTAAGTAAGAGAGAGAGGCTGAAGTTGAGAGTGACACCGATGATGTACCCTCCTCCTTTCTTCCATTGTCTCTGCAATTAATAAAGGTAAAAGTTCTTTTTATGTTTGTATTTTCTTTTGTTTCGTCTTCCTCTTCTACTTTACCTTGGTTGTTAATGTTGAGTGTACAAGTGAATTCCAAAGCAAGTATATAACTAAGCTACGTGAGAGCCAGCGATAGTTCATGAAGACGTTCTCCTCTTCCAAGCTCCGCATCACTTCGTTCTTCTTATGCTTGACGATATAATGTGCACGGGGACCGAGCTCTAGTTTATGATCTATGCGTTGAACGCCTCCGAAGCAAAAAGGTAGAACTTGCAAAAAGGTTTCCAAGTAAGTCAACACTCAACCTAGGTAAGTATTTCTTTACTTTTCTCTCTCTCTTTTCTTTTACTTCTTATGTATAGATCAACACCTCCTCAAACTCTTTCTTCTCCACTTCATTGTACATAGTCGCTTTTCATCGTTTTCTGATTTTCCATCTTCTTCACCTCTCGCTTTCTTCTTAACTTTAACCATTAACTTTCTTTTTCTTTTTCATAACATAAAACAGAGAAGAACTTTCGCTTATTTTCTTAACGATTTTAATAAAGAACTGTAAAGCTTCCATCGCAAACCCTCCTTGTAGATCACGACCCGCATAGCCACTTGCTATAGCGGAAGAATTGAGCACTTGCACATATTCTTTCTTAAGTTCTATAATTTCGTATTTTTTGTGCAGGTTTAGCCTCAATCAAATTTTGGCGCCGTTGCCGGGGAGGGTAAAACGGTTTTTATTGAAATCTGAATTTTTTTGAAAAATTTTTAGAACTAAATGAATTTTCTTCTCTGTTGCAGGTTACAGGGCAATAAAAGTAGGAAATTAATATTGCAGTGACATACAAGTGGCCTTGGGCCTCTGCTCTAGAAAGCAGAGACCAAGGACCCTCTGAATTGCCGCGTTTCCACGGCAAAAGCCGCGGATCCGCGGCAATGAAGAGTTGACTACTAACAGCTTTTTGCAGGGCTGCTTACTGTAAAAAAATTCTAGTTTGCTGCAACTTTAATTTTTCTTATATGTCATAACATAAGCCTGCTAATAATCAACAGTAAAATATTTGTTGAAAAGATAAAAAATTGATTAGACATTTGCATTTTAGGCACGTGTCTTTTTAATTCCTTTATTTTTTACTGTTGAAGAGTGCTGGAGCAAGGTACGTATGCATTGCATTTAGCATAGGACTCACTTCGTGGTTGTTTATATCGCTTTGAGTGAATCTTACATATCTTGTACACTTGCACAAAATTATTTTAAGGGCACTAACCAATAACAAGATAAGGTGGGGATTTAATCACCCTTCCTTAGCCCAAAAATCAGATTCCAAGCACTCACTAACCCAAGCCTAACTAAAATTGAGTAGATGTTGGCCCTAGGGACATCTCGGACTCAATTAGGAGATTATCCTAAGGGGGAAAAATGTTGGAATCTAACTCCTGCAAAATCAGTGTCTAGGAAAGGGATTGAGGGCCGAAAGCCCGATGGTTGGTGGTTATTTAATTAAGGAACGTCTTTGACGGAAAACCTCCCACCAACCTTGCCCTGACCTGGCTGATTAGCTTGTGGTTAAAGTCTACATTAGACCTCCCGTGGACAGTCTAACCAGTTAGGAGTCGTCTAGGTCCTAAGTCTACCCTAACTTAGGCTAGAATTTTTTCTTTTTTGTTTGTTTATTTGTTTGTTTTTCTTTGTTTCTATTCTATTGTGTGATATGGACTATAATAATAATTTTTTCAACTACAATAATAATCCATATTACACACCGACTTCATTTTCGGATATTACCAACCGGCATATCATAACTTTGACCAACCTAGTGTGCCGGATTGGTCTTATCCGAATCAATATGACCCATACCCCCCATCTAATAACTATAATTTCCATAATGATTTCAACTCTTCACCGAGTCAGTGGGGATTCACCTCCCCCGAGCATAATTTCCAACCACCTTGCCCTCCTTCTCCACCCAGTCCACATTATGTTCAAGATTCATACTCAGTTCCACCCGTCCAAAATAGGAAACCATCAATTATGGAAATGAGTATGCGTGAGTCCAAACACAAATCTCAAAATCTGATGGACTCACAATTTCACTACCACTTCCAAGACAATTCTTCATCTTTTCATCAAAACAATGAACCTATCAACTATGAAAAGATGCTTGAAGCCATGACTCAGGCTCAAAACACTCGTAATCGTGATATAGATATGATGGTTGAATCTCTACGTTCCCACCGTCTTGATGTCACTAACTATTCTGTTAGAGCCGAAGAGTCATGTAGTTTTGGAAATCAAGATTCCATTTCAGAACAACCATGTGAACTTACCCAAACTCCAAGTGATATTGATAGTTTGGCTAGTTTTCCTTTTCCTGAAATAGAACTTGAAAATGATTATGATCCTGAACCCCAACTTAGTGATTCAATTCTATTTCCTGATTCGATTATGACTCCGTATCTTCACCTGACTTCAATCTTTTCCCGGAGTCAACATTGGATCCTGTACCAATTCATAAAGAAATTGAATCACCCATCTTTGAGGATCATGTTGAACTTGACCAACTTTACAATTTTGAAAATCCCATGGATAAATTGGCAAGTTCTCCATTTTTGATATTAAACTCAATGAGATATGTGACCTAGATTCTCACATATGTGATCCAGTTCAACTTTCTGAATCAATATTGACTCCTATTTTATTACCAAACTTGAATAATATTCTAGAGTCAGTTTTGATTCCCCCACCTATCATTCCTGAACTGGAATCACCCATATTAGGTCACATTCCATTGTTGGAAAATACATGTGGACTTGAGTTTCAACTTCTTGACTTGGACCCAATTTTTGAACCTATTTCGACTCCTGAACCTTTACTTGACTTAAGTCACCTTCCTGAGTCGGTATTAGTTCCTGGCCTTCCTGAGTCCAAGTCAACTGTTCTATCATTTCATACTCCATTCTGGGACGAGGTGGTTGATAAATTTGACTCCGAAATTAGTGATGGAACATGGAAATTAGATGGGGTCAAATATTTAATAAAAATCCTTCATGGATATATCTTTTAATGGGTTATATTAAAGATAGTGCTGGTGGGTTCCTCCGAGACCCAAGAAAAGTTGATTGGGCCGCGTTTCGTGGACCAATTAGACCACCACCGGAACCACCACCTTAAGGTAACACTTTCCTTCCCTGTCGTCTTTTTCATGCATCTATGCATTAATTCATACATTGAGGACAATGCATGAGATAGGTGTGGGGGAGGGTCTAACATAACTTTTCTTTTTGTTTAAAAAAAAAAATTGACATTTTTCTTTACTTTTAAAAACTTTTTGAAAAATAGAAACAATATTTTGACTTATTTTTGTAAGAAATTAAGTTAATTTTAAGGAATAGGAAAATCCAAATTAGGATTTCTTATACTTGGTCAAAATAAGATTATTTGTTTGATTTTTAGAGTTAGGAAGATAATTTGTCAAAGTAATTTAGTCTTGATCTTTACCTTGATGAAATATGCACACTTCATACACTTACACACTTAGGGTTCAAAAACAAAGATTCTTATGCCTTATAAAAAATATATATATATATATATAAACAAATCTAATTATTGATTAGCTAGGTGCTTTGGCCTAAGAAAGCCTTAGTATTTATGCAAAAGATAATTAGATGAGTTTGAAAGAAAAAAAAACAAGTCTAATTATTGATTAGCTAGGTGCTTTGGCCTAAGCAAGCCTTAGTATTTGTGCGAAAGATGATTAGATAAGTTTGAAAAGAAAAATCCTTTGATTAAACTGGGTATTTGTACCTAATAAAGCATAAGTATTCACGCCTAAAAGAGGTTCATATAATAAAATCTTTAGTTTTGTGGCCTTGTTTGCTCGAGTCCTTAAGTCCTTGGGGGTGTTTTCTCACCTGGTGCCCTAAGACCGTTTGGTTTGGGAGTCATCGATTAAAGGCTCGTTACATGGGCAGAGTAGAAAGCCTAATAAAACTAAGGAATAATACCACAAAAAAAAATGTGCAAGTATAGATATAAAAATAAATAAGGCATAAGAGTTAGAGTTAATGAACCCTTAGTCAAAATTTTCACATTCACAAGGTGCATATGACTTAGGGTAAAGCAATAGACTAGATGAGAAGCACAATTTGACTCCTTACTTTGATTGATAACAAATTTTTGAATAGAGACTAAGTTTAAGAATGAAAAATTCGGTTTTCCTATAACTTATAGATTACTTAGATCTTACAATCATATTTCAAATATTTTTCTCTTTCAAAATGCTTTTCGAAAATACTAACTCTTTATTTCCCTTTCTTTATGGATTTTGTGGGTGTAATCCGCTGAAAACCCTCACGAGACAACACTCGTCCTCTAGGGGAAACCTAGAGGTTTAACGGCTTGTTGCACATGCTCAGTGCAATCGCGCGACCTGCGAAAGTGGTCTAATAATCTCTAGTATAGTTTAGTTGTTTTGCTCGAGGACGAGCAAAAGATAGGTATGGGGGTGTGATTGGTCACTAATGTTGCATATTTAATGTTACATTTCCATACTTATTTAGAATAAAAGCCTGCATTGTCCTAATTATTTGTTTAATTTATTTGCAGGCCCAATCCTTAAGGAGATGAAGAGAAATGAGCCCAAAAGCCCACCAGAATTCTGAATTAAATCAAAGTTAATTCGTACACATAAAATCAGGGCAAAATCAAGAGGTTGAAACCGGTTGAGAAGAATCCTCTCAGAATCGATTGGTTAAAGCCAAGAATCCAAGGCCATTTCGTCAGAATCCGGAGCTCAAACGACAAAACCAACAAAGGATAAAGCCAGAAGGAACTCCCATTGTGACCCACCAACAGGGTGTAGCCACCTGGCCACACCCTGGCCGCGGAAACGCGGTCCAAGCCGCGTTTCCGCGGCTTTGTTGGGGAGTTAGGGGGAGCGTTTGCTCCCCGACCTCCCCGGGATCTATGGTTAGGGTTTTTTGCCTATAAAAGGCCATTCTTTGTGCTGAAAAGGGACGTCAAGGCAGATTAGGATTTAGCCTAATTTTAATTCTTTATAGTTTAGGTTTTTCTTTTCTTGTTAAGTAATGTGTATGTAACTTAGGGTAGAAGAAGATTCATGTAAGTAAGAGAGAGATGCTGAAGTTGAGAGTGACACCGACGATGTACCCTCCTCCTTTCTTCCATTGTCTCTGCAATTAATAAAGGTAAAAGTTCTTTTATGTTTGTATTTTCTTTTGTTTCGTCTTCCTCTTCTACTTTACCTTGGTTGTTCTTATTGAGTGTACAAGTGAATTCCAAAGCAAGTATAACTAAGCTACGTGAAAGCCAGCGATAGTTCATGAAGACGTTCTCCTCTTCCAAGCTCCGCATCACTTCGTTCTTCTTATGCTTGATGATATAATGTGCACGGGGACCGAGCTCGAGTTTATGATCTATGCGTTGAACGTCTCCGAAGCAAAAAGATAGAACTTGCAAAAAGGTTTCCAAGTAAGTCAACACTCAACCTAGGTAAGTATTTCTTTACTTTTCTCTCTCTTTTTCTTTTACTTCTTATGTATAGAGCGACACCTCCTCAAACTCTTTCTTCTCCACTTCATTGTACATAGTCGCTTTTCATCGTTTTCTGATTTTCCATCTTCTTCATCTCTCGCTTTCTTCTTAACTTTAATCACTAACTTTCTTTTCTTTTTCATAACAAAAAACAGAGAAGAACTTTTGCTTATTTTCTTAACGATTTTAATAAAGAACTATAAAGCTTCCATCGTAAACCCTCCTTGTGGATCATGACCCGCATAGCCACTTGCTATAGCGGAAGAATTGAGCACTTACACATATTCTTTCTAAGTTCTATAATTTCGTATTTTTTGTGCAGGTTTAGCCTCAATCACTATGTATATCACATGTCTAATTTACATTGCATCTAATATAATGAATATGGAAGAACAAAACAAGCTAAAACTCAATAATATAAAAGCATGCAAACATAAATAAGAGTTAGAGATAGTTATCAAAACCATTAAGGCAAATCTCTAGATCTCCAAAACATGGTGGTCCTTCCACCAATCTTTCCTTGAAAGTGATGCATCCAAAATTGTCATCGTTTAGCTCTGAACGCATCCACCATCAAGGCATCATTATTCTCATGTCAAGCGAGAGCCCACACCTGCATCAAATAAAATAGAAGTGGCTTTTGGTACCCATACCTTATTGCGTCCATAGGGGTTAGCACCTTTCCTAACCAAACAAGTTTATTTGCAAAATTTGAATTATATATCCTAACATAACAAAACTTTACAAGATGGCCTTTACGTCCACAATGTGTACAAGTGTACACATGAGCATACATGGTGTCATGTGTGTGATCATGAGAAGCATGTGTATGCCATGAATGGTGTGCATAAACATGTGGTGCATGTTTCTTGCGAAACTTGAATTTCAATTTCTTGTGATCCATAGTACATTGGCTCAAAATGGAGCCCAAACACTCAACACTCTTCTTTAACATAGTTATACCATTTTCAACTTTTGAAGAAGAGGTGGAGCAAGCAACATGTTTGTTAATAGAAGATGAATTGATAGTAGCATGACAAACATGTGAATCTAAATCATTTTTCAAAAAAATATTTTTCTTTGAAACAAAATCTTGCTCTTTTGAAATTGAAGCAATTTTATTTTTCAAAGACTGGTTCTCTTTTAAAACAATTTCAAGTTTTGAAGTTAAAGCCTCATATTTCTTTAAAACAATGTCACAATCATTTTTATTTTTCAAAAATTTATTTTCTTTCAAAGCAAGGTCAAGTTAGGTTTTCAAGGAGTCTCTTACACTTGAAATCTCATCCCTCTCTTGTAAAACAATATCAAGTTTAGAAGACAAATCTTATTTTTTTGTTTAATTTAAAGCTTTTCTTTTTCAAAACTTGGTACTTTTCAAGCAAGTTTTCACAAACAATAGATAGTTTTTCATTCGAAGCATCGGCATCCATGATGTTATCTCCAGAAGAACTAGCATAATCATCTAGTTGAGTTCTGAATGTACCTCAAGGGAGTCATTCCCTTGGACCATGTAGCAAGGTTGGTCGAACTCATCTCCACTAGATTCCTTCTCCACATGTTTCATCATTTATAGCACGGGAGAGGTCAAAGTGTTCCACACTGTAAAAGCGGAATCACAATGAAAAATTATAGATAAATAATCTTTGCTAAGTGTGTTTCTAAGTGCCATTAGAGCTTGTGCATTGACCTCTATATGCTTGCTATTATCAAGATAAGATTTCTTGGTAGTGGCAAGATAAACATACAAGCCTAGGATTTTTAAGTAAGCACTCATTCTAAGCTTTCACATATCGATGTTAGAGACATCAAACATGGGAGGAGCAAGGTGATCCATGAGTGTGTGTAAATATGTATGTGTGCAAATACAAATCTAGATTAGGAAGTCAAGATCTCACTCCTAGGTGGTTAAAGCTAATATCATGAGCGTAGGCTCTGATACCAATTTAAAGTACACCTAGAGGGGGGTGAATAGGTGTATGGCTAATCTAATGACAAATGATACGGAATTAAAAACTAATTGCAACACACTTAGTATAACCAAAGAGTGTAGCCGAATTTCCAGTGAAGGACTCTGGACTATCTCCTCTAAATTCCTCTAAATAATAGTTGAGGTGCTAGGTGAAGCTCTTTTGGTTCAACACAAGTGAGGCCCACAAACAATACCAAGCATATAAGATATGAGCAATATGAATCAATACAAGATAAGAGAGAGAGAGAGATAGAGAGAGTTAAGAGATAGTGGATCATTCACAAACAATAAGATATGTTTCGAGGTTTTAACCACTGCTCTATGTCCCCGCCTTCACACAGAAGGATTTTCACTATATCGTCCATACATGACTTCTCACACAGGGAACCTCTACTGAGGATTTGGGTAATACAACTTTGAAATACACAACTCCTCTCTCCAACAAACACAACCTCTACATAAGAGGCAAGGCACAAAGTCACACAAGATCAACCTCTCAATAGAGGGATAGGCGCAAAGCCAATACAATCACCTCTCACTAGAGGGATAAGGCACAAAGCCAAAACTCCAACCTCAATCACCTCTACACTTAGAGGGATACCAATAAACTCAAACACTACTCCACAATAACCTTTACACAAGAAGGCTATCATAAATACAAAGTAAAGAGGATTACAACACTTGGTGGTCTCAACAAACCACAAACTAATTTTCTCACCAAAATAAGATCCTAATAGATATGATAGATAGAAAGCTCAAGTGTGAGAAAATAAAGAGTTTGGAAATCAAGGTCACAAAGAAAATACTTGGGAAAACTTCTAGGATAAAATAGAAATGAAGAACAAAAGCAATTCCCAAAGACTTCTCTTTTTCTTGATTTTTCCGACCCTTTAAAACAAATAAAGATAAATCCTTTTTAACCAAAAAACTCTTTTAAAACTTATTGCTAAAATACTTAAGAAGATGGAAATTTTGCTCTTAGAATTCTTGTTGAAAACAACTCAAGAGAAGGCATATTTATAGCCTCTCTAAAATCTGCCCATTGGCAGCTAGGAAAGGGCAAAACTGCCCTTCCGGTCGACCGCTCGATCGACCAGCCAATGATTATTTTTATGACCATTGTGCCTCTGGTCGATCACCCGGTCAACCGGCCCCCACCCGAGAGTGGGGTACTATCAGTTGATCGACAAGCTAAATAGGCTGGCCATTGTGCACGTCCCGTGCACATTGGTCGATTGTTCCGATCGACTGACCATGAGTTCGGTTGACCGGCTGGTCAATCGCCAGTGCAGTTAGGCTGAGATTTTAGGTATAAAAAACTTATCTTTTAACTTCAATTAAATCCCATAAAATCACATAAATTCTACAAAAATAAGTTCTTTTAAGATCTTTAAATAACAAATATGTGTGACCAAAATTCAACACATATTATAAACAATTTGAACTATTTTTGTGATATAGAAATTTGGCCTTTAAACGAAAACCGTATTTTCCAAAAACCAAACTTTGAAGTGGAAAATTGTTTTCTCCAAAACTCATATAAATACAAAAATATGATATTGAAACAACTTTTTACATATGGATAGAATCCAATATACATAAAAGGATATATATCTATGTTTTTTTATATGAAATCCAAAACCGGTTAAACCTAAAACTAAAACCAATAAACTTTAAACTTGTGTGTGTGTGTGAACTTGAGCATATCAATACTATCTACCTTTACATAAGATCTAAACATACTACACTAAACAAACTGAGGTCTTCTTATCTCCAATCCGACTCGATCCAAACACGATCCAACGAGCTAGACTCCAGTCGAGTACTAGATGCGATATTGGCGCGCGAGCTCTTGAATCTACATGTGAAAGCTCCAAAATACCTTTGTTGAAGCTAAACACCTACTAATATCTTGGTTAATCACTGAAACTGTTTAAACACAAGATCATTAGTAAATTATAACTATATGAGTTAATCATCATCAAAATTAGAGTGATGGGCCTCTGGGCCAACACATGTCAAGTTTTTAATTAATTCATGCAATATTTATATGACGAATTTTACCCAGAGCCGGCTGTAGTTACGAAAATTCAGATTCCAATGACATCAGGCAAGTGCACATATTATCTCTCCTCTTTGTTCTTTTGTTAGTTTATAAATTCCTTTGAAATTTTAATTTCCATATCTTTCCCTGATCATGTGTATTGTAAGACATGCTTGCATAGGATGTCTATGACATAAATGATCATTCAAGTATAACTATAATTAGTAAATATTGTACAAGTAAGTTGACATCACCCTATCTCATGATTACTATTTTTATGTCTATATCCTAATACACTGGCATCACTTATACTATTATGCATTTGTCACTCGATGTTGTCACCGTTTTTCATTTTCTCAAAATTTTGATATGTGTTGTAATCACTATTTGACACTGATACTTTTGATACTGATCCCTAATCCTATCATGCTGTGTCACACATTATCTTGCACTTATATCAATTAATAAAATTAATCAAGCTGGGGTTACTTGGAAAAACTGTAGCAGCAAAAATTCAGGAAGGTGTGCTCGGAAGGGCGACGCCTTTTGGGTTTGGATGCCACACGTGATCTTGTTATTTATGTGCGCTCCTGTTATTACATGTTACATGATATCTGAGTACAGTGAATTATTTCTCCCTGCTATCAGGATCTACTAACACATCACTTGTTTGATATGCAGTTGTCTTGTGGGATGGGGTACAGGATGGCTACATTAGTTAGGGTAATAAAATATACTAGACTTAGAATTATCATTTGTGACATAGATAATCTTGACTACTTGATATTCCTGAACTTGTCGTGTTATTCTAAACTTGTGATCTTTATTCTTGTGATCTGATGATTATGATATATGGCATTACTCATCCAGGGTACTTCATGCTCATTATATACATGTCATAGTATACATATATGACCTTATTTCCACATAATCTAGTATTTTGTTACTCTCGCTGGTATTTTATCTATAAGTTTATATTACCGTCAGATTTATTATTCAATCATTCCAGTGATCTACTTATATTACTTCTTTACTTTCACATTTCCATATTATTATTTTCTCTTCTCATGTGTGCACTAGCTGGTCCGCTTCTGACGGACCTTGATTTTTCAGTATTAGAGCTTGAGGAGACTAACGAGCCATTGTTCGAAGGAATCCAGAAAGACTATCAGGCATGAGTCTGAAGTTTCTTATCTTATGTACTTTGGCACTTTGTCTTGTTATGATGACACGATGATAAAATTGTATCTTCTTCTATTTCTGCTTTTTTAATATTTTCAATCTTACATTCAGACAAAAACTATTGTAGATAGATGTCTTTTATGTGAAAATGAAACTTCTAGTTGTCTTTTGTTTATGTGTACGAGAATTTGGCTCCATTACTACAGCGTAAGTTATTCACGGAAGAGATTTCCCTTTTCGTGAGTATCTACTGGCCATCATCACGTACCCGTACTCCATATTTGGGAAGCAAGGCATGATAGACCATGAGAGAAGGACTGTGAAATCTTTCAATGTATTCCTGCACGGATTCTCCTCCTCTCTGAACCCTCGAGAGGAGCTTATCTATGGTCACCTCGGTGTCATCCTCATAAATTCGAGAAAAGAACCGAGTTTCCAGATTGACCTAAGAATTAATGGAGCCATTGGAAAGGATTCTAAACTAGTTAATGGTCACTCCCTTAAAGGTGCCAATGAATAATCTAGCTATGACAACATCGTTGTCTATGAGGTTGTCGGTTTGCGACCAGAAGTAATAGATGTGCTGATTTGGCAAGCTCTTGCCATCATACATGTGTAACGTAGGTGGCTTGAACTTCGACAGATAGGGAACTGAGTCCCACTCTAGCGGGTAAGGATGCATCATTTCTTGTTTCTTCACTCCATCCCTCTAAGCCAGGGATGCAATATGAGCTTGGATGCCTTTGATAACATTGGCATCAATTGCAGAACATCCCTTTGACTTTTCAGTCTTAGGAGGTTTTGTGTTGGGTTTTCCTTCTTGTCGTGATTACTACCGGTGGTTTCATTATTATTCCGGTTGTTTAGTAGTTATGCCAATATTTTCTGGATATCATCCAGAGCGGCTTGCTGAGCTTTGAAAGTTTGCTCTTGAGCCTCCATATGCCGACGGAGATCATTATCATGGTTGTCGTCGGCCATATTGACCGGCATAATGTTTGTTTGTTCTGAGCTAATTGTGGCAAAGGAAGCATAGCCGAGTTGACCTCTGGCTCAATGATCGATCGGTCGACTGCCAGAAGCCCAGGTCTGCTTATTTAGGGATTAAAACATAGTCTTTTAATATACTATAAAATCCCATTAAATCATTTAAAAACCCCAAAAATAAGTTCATATCAATACTTTGGAATCTAAATATGTGTGATCAAAAATCAACACATATTACAAACAAGTTGAACTATTTTTGCGATATAAAATTTTTGCCTTAAACAAAAACTCATATTTTTCTAAATCAATCTCGAATTGAAAAATGATTTTTTCCAAAGCTTGTTCAAATACAAAATCAAGAATTAAAACTCATTTGAAGCGTAGTGTGTATGGATATGATCCAATACATATATAAGATGAAATATCTATGTTTTTGACAATAAGCTCTAAACAAAGTTTTAACTTTAACAAAACTTAAATCATGAACTAGAAACATCAAATAAATTTTTCTAAATATTATGAAGCAACAATGTGTATGGATGAGATCCAATACACATATAAACCATGTAAACTTATTTTGATGAAAGCTATTCATGAAACCAAAGATATTTGATACTTTGAAGTTCAAAATCAAAACGGTATTTTCAAAGACTAAAACTATTTCTTATGAAAACAAATATAAATTTTGTGTATGTTATGAGCTTGAGCAATTCACAACTAATCCATCCTTTACATCTTATATAAAAACATAAATCTTAAACTTACAAACATGACACAAGTCTTGAAAATCTTCTCTTGAAAATCTTCTTCTCCATCTTGATTTGGTCCAAACCTTGATCCATGATCTAAACTCTTCTTTGAGTACTGATGCGATCTTGAAGCACGAGCTCATGAATCAATATGTGCTAGCTTCAAAACTTGACTTTTAATCTTTTGTTGAAGCTAAACACTAACTAAGATCTTGATAAATATCTAAACTTTAATAAACACAAGATCATTAGTACTATAACTACATGAGTTAATCATCATCAAAACTAGAGTGATGGGTCTTTGGGCCAACAGATTCAAAGGTCTCATCATCGCCTTGTGGCGCTGTCTTCTTGTTGAAGAAGACCTTCCCCAGCGGAGTCGCCATCTTGTTTTCCATTGATTAGAAATATGAGAAAAATTTATAAATGTGTCATAGAAATTTACAAGTAAAAATAAAATTATAAGAATCTTCTACTGAGATTTCTAGAAAATTCTGCCAGTAGAAGTCTGGTCAGTGTGTGACCACTTTATTCTGTTGACAATGCGAGTGATTGAATCTTCGAGTCTTCTGTCTAAGGATTTCCTTCTGCCTGCTTCTGAAAATCCTTTTAGAAAGGAAGATCATTAGGGTATTAACACCCTAAAAAAGAAGCAAAGTTCTTCAGGAAAAATCCAAAAGCTAAAGAGTGGTCTCTTGTGAAATCTCTTTCTAAGAAGATCAGCCTTCTTCTAAATTTTTCAGCTAAGAGGTTATCCCAAAATCCAACTTAGAATCAGCCTTGCATTGGGTTATTTATAGGCTTCAAGGGGTGTAATTGTTCTCCAAAAAATTAGCATAGTCTAGATTCACTACGAAGCTAAAATAGCATCCCTGTGAAGCTAAACACAGCCTCGGCGAAGTTAACTTGTGCCAGTGGAGCTAATCAGCCAACTGACTTAAAGTTGTTATAACAATCTGATCGGTCGCTGATACTGCATATTTATTGTCACATTCTCATATTTATTATATAATAATCTCTATTTTTAATCCTATTTATCGTCTAATTTATATGCAGGCCTATTACTAAAGGAGAGGGAAGAAAAATGAGCCCAAAAGCCCATCAAAATTCTGATTTAATTCAGAATTAATTCAAATCAAAGACCAGGGTAGATCAGGGCAAATCAAAGGAGATAAAACCAGTTGAACAAGCGGTTAAAATAAGATCTTCACAAATAAATTGGTTAAAACTAAAGATCAAAGGAATTTTCATCAAATTCAGGACCCAAAACTGCAAATCCAGTAAGAGATAAAATCATATCGCGAAACCAGAGAGCACCAGCCCCCGGATGTGGCCACCGGGCCACACCCCGGCCACGAAAGCCGCATTTTCGCGGCTTTGTTGGATTTGTTGGCGGGGTTTGCTTCCCCTATCTTCGTATGCTCTCCCTCGCTTGGTTTTTGCCTATAAATATTGGATTTTCAGAGACTACAGGGGACGATGAAGCAGAGATAGATTCTTAGGCAAATTTTTCATTCTTTTTAGTGTAGGTTTTTATTTTTTCTTTTATGTAAATTTTACTTTTCTTTATGTAACTTAGAGGAGAGATGAGTTTCATAGAGGAATGAGAGCAAGCTTTTACTAAGGGTGACACCGGTGTAAGTAAGTCTCTTCTTTCATTGTTATTTGAATCAAATCGAAGTTTCGTTTTCTTCTTTACTCTTGTTTTCATTTACTTTCCTCTAATGTGTTTTGCAATCTAAGTGAATTGATAGCCTCGAGACTGTTTCGCCATTACAAGTGCCCTTGATGGCCTATGGTGATGAACAACCATTCTTTTGTTAGTTTAGCTTGCCTTTTATTCATAGTATAGATTAAAAATGGAGAAGATCATATGCTTGATCGCCTTCAAAGACTAGGTAAGTCGTAGCTACGAATTCAAGGTATACGAGCACTGAAGAGGTAAGTAATTTTTAGTTTCTTTCTTTTAATTCTTTAGTTTAGATCACCATAATTTCCCAACTCTTTTATTCACTCTTTCTAATTTCTTTGTATAAATCCATTTTCCATTTTCTTCGCCTTCTCAATCTACCACTTTCTTCCTAACTTAACTGTAACTTATTTTTCTCTTTCTTTTCAAGAACTAAAAGAAGATCTTTAGCCATTGATTGTAACTTAAAAGAGAACTTACTAAAATGCTTACATCGCTAGTCCCTTCTTGTGGATCACAACCCGCATAGCCACTTGCTAATAGCGGTAGTATTGTTCACCTTGCACATTTTATTCTTAAGTTCTGAAATTCTGTATTTGTATGCAGGTTTAAACTCAATCAAATTTTGGCGCCATTGCCGTGGAGGGACGGTAAGTAATTCTCTTTTTAAGTTTACATTTTTGTTAACTCTCTTCTCTGTTCTTGGTGTACAGTGATAGATAAAAAGAAATTTTTTTCTACAGTGGACATATAAGTGGCTCTGGACTTTGCTCAAGAAAGCAGAGCCAGTAGCTCTCAGATTTGCTACATTCCAGTGACAAACTGTGAACTACTAACCTGTATTTTTACAGGTAGGCTGAACTGTAAAGCTAAATTTCTGCAGCTATTTATTTTCTTGATTAACTCATTGTACATACTTTCTAATCTCAACAGTAAATTGATGTTTGTCAAATGCTATAAACAGTTTAGACTTTGCATTTAGGCACGTGTCTAATTCGTTTACATTTTACATTACTATTGAAGAGTGCTGGAACAAAGGTACGTGTGCATAGCATGTAGTATAGGAACACTTTTGAATTATTTATGTTGCTTAAGTGTTTCTTTTCATGTACACATTGCACTAAATTGATTTAAGGGCTTGTCCTATAAATAAGATAACGTGGGGAAGTCATTATCCTCTCTTAGCCCACAAACAATCTTCTCACTCACTAACTCAAGTCTAACTAAAACTAAGTAGACGTTGGCCCTAGGGACATCTTGGACTCATATAGGAGACTGACTAGGGGGAAAGTTGATTAAAATTTCACTCTTGCTAAATCGGTATCTAAGATTGGAGAATGAGGGGGAAAACCCGAAGGTTGGTGGTTTGGCATAATTAGGCCCGTTGCTATGGCACGAATACCTCCCACTGATGTTGCCTGATTGAACTTTTACTTGCACACAAAATATGAATATTAGATCTGAGAATTAAAAGTGTGCAAGTATTCAATACTATCCGCTGTAGCAAGGCTATGCGGGTCGTGATCCTCAGGGAGGGACTAGCGATGGAAGCGTTTGTAAGTTTTACCCTAAAAATTATTTATTTTTAAGCTAAGTTAAGAAGAAGGCGGTATTTTACAATGAGTCGGCAAATAAAGAATTGGTAGAAGAGTTGTGATTTAATCTACAAAAAGAAAAGAAAAGAAAATAAAATAAAATAAAAGAAATACTAACCTTGGTTGAGGAACAATATGAAATCTTAACAATTCTACCTTGCTTTGGAGGCATGAACGCATAAAGCATAGGATTGATCTCAGTCCCCTGTTCGCATTAGATCATCAAGCCTTGGCAAGCATGAATTGATACATACCTTGAGGAGGAGAACATCTCCATGAAATATCGTTGGCTCTCGCTAAGACTCGTTATATTCGTGCTTCAGAAATCACTTGCATGCTCATATACAATCAACATAGATCAAAGAGAAATAAAGTAGAAAAGAAAAAGAAAACAAAAAGAAAAGTAAAGCAATGACATAAAAACAAAAGAAAAGATTACCTTTATTAATCAGTACAATGGCAGAGAAGAGGAAGGTACATCAGTGTCACGCTCAACATAAGCCTCTCTCTCTCTCTCTCTTGAAAATAAAAAGAAAAACCTAATTACAAAAGAAGAAAACCTAGAAGAAACCCTAATTTTGGCCCTGTACTGCGCTGGACGACGTTCTGTGTTGCACTGCAGGGGGTATTTATAGGCGCAGAAGGAGTTAGAGTCCGAACACAAGTCGTACACAAAAGCCGTTGCCCTGGCTTATCTGAATTGCCGTGGAAATGCGGCACTTGCCGTGGAATTGCGGCATTTTGGTGGCAGATTGCCACGCGCTTTGGCGCGTGGCTTCTCCTGGTCCGTCCATCTGGGCGTTTGCTTCTGGAAGCTGCATCCTGGCTCTTTATCATGGGATTTGGATATAACTTGGGAATCAAGTTATCTAGATTTCAAATCTCCCAATATCTTTATCCACGAATTTCCTTATCTTTGCACTCTTATCTTTGGCTTTTATCCTCATCCTGCAAGTGTTTAGTGTTGGCCCAATGGCCTTCCACTCTAGTTTTGATGATGATCAACACTCATGTAGTTATGTTTACTAATATTCTTGTGTTTCTAAGTTTCAGATCATTAACAGGATATTAGTTGGTGATTAGCTTCAACAAGATGATTAGAAGCTTATCATGGTGATTCCGGTGCCAAAGCTTAAAGATCATACCTTTGCACTTGGAAAATCACGGAGTTTTGGAGCAAGTCTACTTGAAGATGAAGATCGTCAAGAAGACTTAGGTATCCTAGCTTAGATAGAGTTTTAGATCCATTTGTAAAGCTTAGTTTAGTTGATATGCTCAAGTGAACACAAAACACACACGTTTTATGATTTGATATTTGGTTTTTATGAATAGTTGATCAAAACAAGTTTACATATGGTATATGTATAGTAGATGTTTTCTATTTATACATACATGCTTTAACTTGGTAAACAAACTTATTTTGATATCCCTATTCATGTTTTGGAAAAATCAAGTTTGACAAAATACAGGTTTTGTTTTTGATAAAATTTGCAAGACTCTAAAATGAATTGATATGTTGTTATATTGTCTTGAAATTTTTATCACATGTTTATGTTTTAACATAAAATGATAAAACAAGTTTTAGAAAAACATATTTTTAGAAAAACAGTTTTTATTGTGATTAAAACTATTTTTTAGATTTACTGTGAATTTATGGGATTTTTATTGAGTGAAAAGACCTATTTTCAAATCCCGTATCTGTGCAGATCTGCACTGTGCCTGCCAGGCCAGTTCGGTCGACCGGACCGGTCGACCGCACCAAGTGGCCGGTCGACCGATGTGCACAGACGTGCACGCTGGCTACACATTGTAGTCGGTCGACCGGACCGGTCGACCGAGTTGAGAGTTCAACTCTCAGGATGTTTCGGTCGACCGGGCCGGTCGACCGCTAGTGCCCAACGGTCACTTTTCTGACCGTTGGCGGTCGACCGGGCCGGTCGACCGACGCCTGTCAGAGCTGCCAGCTCAGCTCTAACGGCTAGTTTTCTGTTTGGCCTATATAAACTCCATCTCTTTGGGGATTTTTGCCAAGTTTTTTAAGGAGAAAAATTTCTGGTTTCTAGAGGTTTTAAAACAAGTTTTCAAAAGTGTTTGGGGCTTTAATTCTTCAATCTTTATTGTTTTAGGTTTTTGGAAAAATCAAAGAAAAGAATATTTTGGGAGATTTGTCTTGGTTTTCATTCTATATCTTTTGGAAGGATTTTCCCAAGTGATTTTCTTTGTTGCTAGTTTTCCAAACACCTAGTTTTCCACACTTGAGCTATCTTCTATCCTAAACTATTAGGATCTTGTTTTTGTGGAAAAAGATAAGAGAAAAAAGAAAGAGAAGAGTTTGAGGTTGTTTGTTGTAAACCTCTTTGTTGTAAACACCCTTTTATTTGTGAATCCCTCTTCGGTAGAGGTGATCGGGTGATTGAGTTGTATCCCTCAAGTGTGAGGTGATAGTGTTGGTTGTGAGCCTCTTCGGTAGAGGTGTTGTGGATTGTGGTTGTTGTAGCCTCGGTGGCTTTGTAAGTTGAGAGAGGAGTTAGGTACTCCTTATAGTGGATTGGAAATCCTACATGGTGGTGTAGGCGGGGATGTAGAGCAAGGTGCTCGAACCTCGAAACAAATCTTGGTATTTGCGTTTTGATCCTTTGTCTCTCTAACTCTCTCTCTTATAATTGTGCAAAGCATCATACTCATCATCATATCATACTTGCATGTGTTGAGCATTGATTCATTCATATCTTATATTGCTTGTGTTGTGCCTTGCATTTCTTATTGTCATATCTATTATATGCTTGGCTTGATTGTGTGTATTTCATATTGCTTGGATTGCTTGTGTGTGTGTGCCTAACTTATACTCATCCAACAAGAGCTTCACATAGCACCTCAACCCATTTCAAGGGGAATCAAGGGGAGTTAGTCCAGAGCCTCGCAAGGGGAATTCGGCTACACTTGTTGTATTGTATTAGTTTGTGCATAATTTGCATTAGCTTCCGCATTTAGCGCACTTAGTTTGCATTTAGTTTCTTAGATTAGCACTTACACCTATTCACCCCCCTCTAGGTGTTTTTCAATTGGTATCAGAGCTAGTGCTCCTGATACTTAGGCTTAACATCCTAGGAGTGATCCATTTGCTTGCTAATCTCATTTGCATTTGTTTGTTTGCACATTCATATATAGTTTACCATGGACTTCATGACCCCTCCTAGCTTTGACCCTTCCAACATTGATGTTTGGAAGTATAGGATGTCCATGTACCTAAAGACCCTAGGTTTGCATGTCTTCCTTGCCGCCACCAAGAGATGTTATCTTGGTGATTGCAATCATATAGGGGCCAATGCACAAGCCCTAGAGGCTATTAGAAGCACACTTCCTAAAGATTATCTTTATGTGTTTCTAATCTTGATTCCGCTTTTGCAGTGTGGAACAAGTTGACAACAACCACCACCTCCAAGCTTCAATTGCCAATCCAAGAAGAGGAATCTAGTGGAGAATCTGATCCACAATGCTTCATGGTCCAAGGGAATGACTCCCTTGAGGTACAATCGGAAACTAAACTAGATAGTAATGATTGTGCTAGTTCTTCAAATGATTATGTTGATCCCCATGCCTTAAATGAAGAACTATCTATTGTGTGTGAAAAGTTAATAGAAAAGTATAAAGTTTTGAAAAAGAAAAGTCTAGAAATTGAAAAAGAAATCAAATGTTTGCATTCTAGACTTGACAATGTTTTGCAAGAGAAGGATGAGATTGCTAATGAAAGGGACTCATTAAAATCTCAACTTAATCTTGCTTTAAATGAAAATAAAATTTTGAAAAATAAAAATGATTGTGAAGATGTTTTGAAGAAAAATGATTCTTTAACTTCAAAACTTGATTTTGTTTTAAAAAGTAACCATTCTTTGAAAAATGAAATTGAATTTATTTCAAAAGAATTAGAAATTTGTTTAAAGAAAAATATTGTTTTGAAAAATAATATGGATGCACATGTTTGCCATGCTAGGGTAGTATCACACACTTCACCTATTGCATGCCACACTTCTTCTTCTAAGATTAATGATGATATTTGTTTGCTTAAGAAGAAGGTTGATTGTTTGGGCTCCACTATGAGCCAATGTGCCTTGAACCACAATCGGTTGGAAACCTTGGTTCGAAAGAAACAAGTTCCATCCTTTATGCATGCACACCCTTCACGGCATACACATGCTCCTCACGGACACCATCAACACATGTATGCTCATGTGTACACTTGTACACATTGTGGCCGAAAAGGTCATCTTGCTAAATTTTGTTATGATAGATTAAATGTTTCAAATTTAGCAAAGAAATTTGTTTAGGTTAGGGAAGGGACTAACCCCCATGGACCCAACAAGATGTGGGTACCAAAGACCACCACCCCTAAAGTTTTTGATGTAGGTGTGGGCTCTCACATGACGTGAGAGTGATGACACCTTGGAGTGGATGCGTTCCGGACTTAAAGGAAATCTATTGGATGCATCACTCTCAAGGGAAGATTTGGTGGAGATGACCACCACGTTTTGGAGACAAGGAAAGTTGCTTCTTTGGTTTCGGTAACTATCCTTTACTCCCATTTATTGTTTACATGCTTTTCATGTTCATAGTTTATAGCATGTTTTTATTGTCATTAGATTAGTATGTTCATTTCATGTTTATTAGATCCTTGACATACATGTATAGTATTTGAGACACACATGCTTATATGATCCCATACTTAGTGTTCTCACTTATGTTTAAGCTATAATGTACATCATGAATCTAATACATGTGAATTCACATAATAATCATGTTTTAGTTTTCCATGATGACTTTTATCATGATGATTCTCATATTTGTTTTGATGCTTCATGTCTTGAATATTTGTTTAAGTGTTAGTTTTCATTAAGACTAGTTATATACTTGTACATAGAGTGGGCTACAAATAAATCTATATAAAGTTGGAATTGAATGCTTATTTGAACCCACTAGATGTGCTAGTATAGTCTAGTTTCGATGATTCATACATATTAAACTTGTATTCTCATTTTTGAATTTGCGTTATGATTGTATATTTCACTTCATGTATATGTTTGTATTGCCAAACTTTAAGATATACATGTATACCCCTTGAGTCATTTGCCTTTCATGCAAATATCTATTATGGACTCAAAGTGTGTTTAAGGGATATGTATGTATACTTCTTGTGTTGACAAATCATACATATACCTTGAAATGAAAATTGCTTTGATGAAAATTTAGCCTTACATGTTTTCATGTTTATGTGTCAATATTTAACTTCATGTATATGTCCATCTTATCCAAACTATTGACTATACATGAGTATCCTTTTTGAGCCATGTGCCTTAATGCATATATCTTGTGGACTCTTTATGTTTTGGATATGTATGTATACGTTAGTTTGTATTAGACATACATATGCCTTGAAGATTAGATAGTTTTGATGATTTCGTGTTTTTAAGGAATAATTGAGCTTAATGAAATAATTTTCATATTTATGATCTTCATATTTTATTTGTACACTCACATCTATTGCTTGCTCATGTTTTGTTTTCATGAGTCTTATTTATGCCTAATTGAACTTGAGTGTTTGATATGATGTGAATTTCATGTTTATGAAAAACAATTTTGTTTTATTCCTTGCTTGAAGGATTTCGTACTAGTTAACAAGTTTTTCATTTAACTAGTTGCGATGTTCTTCAATTTGGTAGTGATTTTCACACTAAGCTATATTTTCAAATCTATCTTTGAAAACCCCTACCATCTAAGGGCGGTAGGATGGGAGATCATGTTCATGTATGCCTTAAATTGAAAATCTTTAAAACTTGAATTATGATTGGGTGGTAGATAATATGATGTATACACTTGAACTTATTGTTATGTCAATTGGTATCATTGAACTCTTTCAATTGGTATCATTTTGATCTTCTTGTATACTCATATATGTTTTGTATGTATGTATGCTTTAAATTCCAAGTATATCAATTTCTATTGGTATCTATCTTTCATACATATATATGTTTGTGTTTATGCTAGTGCTTGAGTTTCAATTTAGTTTAAATTGATTACTTTTAAATTGTTATCAAGACTATGCATGACTTTAGTTTGTATTTCATAAAGGGGGAGAAAATATGATTTTGTATTTCAATTGGTATTTGTACTCCCACACTTTATGATTAAAAGTTGGACAATTCTTACAATTGGTATCAATGTTTCTATGTAAAATCTTTTCAATTGGTAAAATATTTACAATTGGTATCATATTTAAGAAATTCAAAATTTGTTTTAGTATCAAGATTCATGTTTTAGGAATTCAAGATTTATGTTTAATTACAATTGGTATCTCAAAATGTTGTTTAAAGAAAATATTCAAAGTTTTGATTTGTATTTCCTATATGCAAGGAGAGCTTAACATCTCTCTTACATATAGATTCATGTTGAGTATATTATAAATTGATGAGCTTGACAACTCTTCTTTATATGATATACGTGTGTAGGGGGAGCTTCACATCTCCTCTTATGCATTACATAATATGTGTTATGTGAATTGGGGCTTGTCATCCCTTCTTCATGTAATGCATATGTGTAGGGAAGCTAACTTAGCGTCTTCCTCTTCATGAATGTATATAGCATATAACATATATTGATCCTTGTTTATTGGTATCAAGATGCTTCATTGACATATTTTTTAATTGATATCATGTTTGTAGTCACCCCTTATTGATTTTTTTGTTTTAGACAAAAAGGGGGAGAACATTGTTTGCATTGTTTTGATTGACAAAAAAAGGGGAGAAAGATTTTTACCCCTCATTTTATCTATGGTTTTGATTGTTTACCCCTTTGTTGATGATTGACAAAAAGGGGGAGAAAGATTTATGAAGTTTTATATGCATGCTTATGTTTATGCATATATTATGTTTTAATCTCAAGAATATTAAGTTTAATTGATTTATAGAGTTTGCTTTGTAATTGGTATCTAGAGCTTATTTTTTTGAATATTCCATTTGATATCTAGAACCATTTATTGTTTATGCATATGCATGTTTCATGTTTAATATTCATTGCATATATTTATTGTTTATCCCTATGCATGAGTTAAGGGGGAGCTTCTTTGAAGCTTAACTTTAATCCATGCATATATAACTCCATGAGTTTTGTCATCATCAAAAAGGGGGAGATTGTTGGCCCAATGGCCTTTCACTCTAGTTTTGATGATGATCAACACTCATGTAGTTATGTTTACTAATATTCTTGTGTTTCTAAGTTTCAGATCATTAACAGGATATTAGTTGGTGATTAGCTTCAACAAGATGATTAGAAGCTTATCATGGTGATTCCGGTGCCAAAGCTTAAAGATCATACCTTTGCACTTGGAGAATCACGGAGTTTTGGAGCAAGTCTACTTGAAGATGAAGATCGTCAAGAAGACTTAGGTATCCTAGCTTAGATAGAGTTTTAGATCCATTTGTAAAGCTTAGTTTAGTTGATATGCTCAAGTGAACACAAAACACACACGTTTTATGATTTGATATTTGGTTTTTATGAATAGTTGATCAAAACAAGTTTACATATGGTATATGTATAGTAGATGTTTTCTATTTATACATACATGCTTTAACTTGGTAAACAAACTTATTTTGATATCCCTATTCATGTTTTGGAAAAATCAAGTTTGACAAAATACAGGTTTTGTTTTTGATAAAATTTGCAAGACTCTAAAATGAATTGATATGTTGTTATATTGTCTTGAAATTTTTATCACATGTTTATGTTTTAACATAAAATGATAAAACAAGTTTTAGAAAAACATATTTTTAGAAAAACAGTTTTTATTGTGATTAAAACTATTTTTTAGATTTACTGTGAATTTATGGGATTTTTATTGAGTGAAAAGACCTATTTTCAAATCCCGTATCTGTGCAGATCTGCACTGTGCCTGCCAGGCCAGTTCGGTCGACCGGACCGGTCGACCGCACCAAGTGGCCGGTCGACCGATGTGCACAGACGTGCACGCTGGCTACACATTGTAGTCGGTCGACCGGACCGGTCGACCGAGTTGAGAGTTCAACTCTCAGGATGTTTCGGTCGACCGGGCCGGTCGACCGCTAGTGCCCAACGGTCACTTTTCTGACCGTTGGCGGTCGACCGGGCCGGTCGACCGACGCCTGTCAGAGCTGCCAGCTCAGCTCTAACGGCTAGTTTTCTGTTTGGCCTATATAAACTCCATCTCTTTGGGGATTTTTGCCAAGTTTTTTAAGGAGAAAAATTTCTGGTTTCTAGAGGTTTAAAACAAGTTTTCAAAAGTGTTTGGGGCTTTAATTCTTCAATCTTTATTGTTTTAGGTTTTTGGAAAAATCAAAGAAAAGAATATTTTGGGAGATTTGTCTTGGTTTTCATTCTATATCTTTTGGAAGGATTTTCCCAAGTGATTTTCTTTGTTGCTAGTTTTCCAAACACCTAGTTTTCCACACTTGAGCTATCTTCTATCCTAAACTATTAGGATCTTGTTTTTGTGGAAAAAGATAAGAGAAAAAAGAAAGAGAAGAGTTTGAGGTTGTTTGTTGTAAACCTCTTTGTTGTAAACACCCTTTTATTTGTGAATCCCTCTTCGGTAGAGGTGATCGGGTGATTGAGTTGTATCCCTCAAGTGTGAGGTGATAGTGTTGGTTGTGAGCCTCTTCGGTAGAGGTGTTGTGGATTGTGGTTGTTGTAGCCTCGGTGGCTTTGTAAGTTGAGAGAGGAGTTAGGTACTCCTTATAGTGGATTGGGAAATCCTACATGGTGGTGTAGGCGGGGATGTAGAGCAAGGTGCTCGAACCTCGAAACAAATCTTGGTGTTTGCGTTTTGATCCTTTGTCTCTCTAACTCTCTCTTATAATTGTGCAAAGCATCATACTCATCATCATATCATACTTGCTTGTGTTGAGCATTGATTCATTCATATCTTATATTGCTTGTGTTGTGCCTTGCATTTCTTATTGTCATATCTATTATATGCTTGGCTTGATTGTGTGTATTTCATATTGCTTGGATTGCTTGTGTGTGTGTGCCTAACTTATACTCATCCAACAAGAGCTTCACATAGCACCTCAACCCATTTCAAGGGGAATCAAGGGGAGTTAGTCCAGAGCCTCGCAAGGGGAATTCGGCTACACTAGTTGTATTGTATTAGTTTGTGCATAATTTGCATTAGCTTCCGCATTTAGCGCACTTAGTTTGCATTTAGTTTCTTAGATTAGCACTTACACCTATTCACCCCCCCTCTAGGTGTTTTTCATTTAGGGTTGGATAGAAGTCTATCCTTCCCTCTTCTTTGATAATTGCAACTTTAGCCCTTGTGTATTTGCACTTTGACAATTGATATTTGCACTTTTGCACTTGGGCTTCAAATGTGGGCTTTTGGGCTCTTCGTAAGCTTTAATTCTTTCTTTTTATTATTTCGAGGCCTGCACACAATAAATCACAAAATATTAATAAATGTGCAGAATTAAATGAATAAATATGAAAATGTGATGGTAAATGTTATGATAAAAATGCATTTTTCACTACCAATCACACCCCCACACTTATCTTTTTGCTCGTCCTCGAGTAAAAATCAAAGAGAAAGAAAAAGAAAAGAAAAATTAATCTAACCTAACTCACTTTCGTTGGAATCACGGTTGCACTTAGCATGTGCAACAAGCCGTTAAACTCTAGGTTACCCTAGAGGACGAGTGTTGTCTCGTGAGGGTTTTCAGCGGATTACACCCACAAAATCCATAAAAAGAAAAATATTTGAATTATATTTGAAGAGACTAAGTAGCCTATAAGTTTTAGGATTATCATTTTTATTCATTCTTTAAACTTAGTCTTAATAAAGTGAATTGTTATTCATTTTAGGTAAGGATTAAAATTGAATTTCTAATATAGTCTTTTTCGTTACCAAAAATCATATGCATCCTTATGAATTTATACTAGGAATTCCTTAACTTGGACTCTCATGCCTCTTTATTACATAAGTATTATTATATATATATATATTATTATTTTTTTGATATGTATAATCATCTAATTTTCTTTCGTGTAAGTATTAAGGCTTCTTGAGGCCCTAATACCTAACTAATTGATTATTAGATGTGTTAGTACATATAAGTAATTTTTCTTAGTTTAGGCTTTCTAATCCACCCATGTAGCGAACTTAAAGTCAGTGACTCCCAAACCGGTCGGCTTTAGGGCACCAGGTGAGAAAACACCCCGCGGACTCAAATTCGAATGAACTAGGCCACAAAACTAAGTTTTTATTATTATTATTATTTTTTTTACACTCATATTTAGGCGTGAATACTTATGCTTCTTGAGGCACATGTATCCAGCTTAATTAGTGATTTTCCTCTTTTTTTTTTATATATGAGACACAAAGGTCTTTGTCTTAGAATCCTAGATATGCATTAGGTATGCACATTTCATTAAGGTAAAAAATCAAGACTAATTACTTATTCAATTTCTCCTCCTAAAATTTAAACAATTTATTTATTTTGACCAAGTTTTTAGAAATCCAAATCATGATTTTCCTAATCCTTAAAACTAACTTAGATTTCTTTCAAAAAAATAAGTCAAAATATTTCCTTTTTATAACATTTTTTTTAATTTTTTTTTTATTAGCAAAATTTTGTTAGTTTTTAACTATGTTAGTATGTTAGTAAAGCCCACCCCCACACTTATCTCATGCATTGTTCTCAATGTATGAATGAATGCATATATGCATGAAACAAAAGAAGGGAAGGCAGAAGTTACCTTAAGGTGGTGGTTCCGGAGGTGGTCTAATTGGGCCTAGCGTCGCTACCCAATCAAGATAATATAATAGTTGGTGGAACCCACCAGAAATTTTCCTTTCATAACCCACTAAAATATATGTATAATCATTTTTAAGAATTTCCACCCCATCAAATTTCCAAATTTCATAATAAATTTCAGAGTCAATTTTGTCAACCTCCTTGTCCCAAAATGGAGTATGAAAAGATGGAATTATTTACTTGGATATTATAGGTGCGGGAACGAATACCGACTCAGGGAAGAAGCTCAAATCAAGTAAGGGCTCAGGAGTCGGACTAAGTTCAGGAAGTGGGTCCAAATCAATAAGTTTAAGCTCAAGTCCACAATCATCTTCCCACAATGGAATGTGACTCAATGTTGGTGATTCAAGTTCAGCAATGATAGGTGTGGGAATCAAAACTGACTCTAAAATATTACCTAATTCAAGTTCAGCAATGATAGGTGTGGGAAGCAAAAAATACGGATTTTTAGATCTTATAATAAAAACGTGCAAGTGCTCAATACTTCCGCTATAGCAAGTGGCTAATGCGGGTCGTGATCCACAAGGAGGGTTTGCGATGGAAGCGTTTACAGTTTTATTGAAATCGTTATCAAAACTAAGCGAAGGTTCTTCTCTGTTTTTAAAGTTAAGAAAAAGAAAAAGAAAGTTAATGGTTAAAGTTAAGAAGAAAGCGAGAGATGAAGAAGATGGAAAATCAGAAAACGATGAAAAGCGACTATGTACAATGAAGTGGAGAAGAAAGAGTTTGAGGAGGTGTTGGTCTATACATAAGAAGTAAAAGAAAAGAGAGAGAGAAAAGTAAAGAAATACTTACCTAGGTTGAGTGTTGACTTACTTAGAAACCTTCTTGCAAGTTCTACCTTTTTGCTTCGGAGGCGTTCAACGCATAGATCATAAACTCGAGCTCGGTCCCCGTGCACATTATATCGTCAAGCATAAGAAGAACGAAGTGATGCGAGCTTGGAAGAGGAGAACGTCTTCATGAACTATCGCTGGCTCTCACGTAGCATCGGTGTACTTGCTTTAGAGTTCACTTGTAGACTCAACACATACAACCAAGGTGAAGTGGAAAAGGAAAACGAAAAGCAAAACAAATGTAAAGGAAAGTAATGAAACGAACATAAATAAAAGTTTACCTTTATTGCTTGCTGAGAAAATGAAAGAAAGGAGTAGGGTACATCGTCGGTGTCACTCTCAACATCAGCCCCTCTCTCTTACTTACATGAATCATCTTCTATCCTAAGTTACATACAAATTACATAAACAGAAAGACTAAAAACCTAAACTAAGAAATGAAAACTAAGCTAAATCCTAATATGCCTTCACCTCCACTTTCAGCACAGAAAATGCCTTTTTATAGGCCAAAAACCTAACAACCAAGATCCCGGGGAGGTCGGGGGAGTTCACGCTCCCCGTAACTCCCCAAGATTGCCACAGAATTGCGGCTTTTGCCACAATTCTACGGCCAGGGTGTGGCCAGATGGCCACACTCTGTTGGTGGGTCATCCCGGGAGTTTCTTCTGACTTTATCCTTTGTTGGTTTCTTCGTTTGAGCTCCGGATTCTGACGAAATGGCCTTAGATTCTTGGCTTTAACCGATCGATTCTGAGAGGATTCTTCTCAACCGGTTTCAACCTCTTGATTTTTCCCTGATTTTATGTGTGCGAATTAACTCTGATTTAATTCAGAATTCTGGTGGGCTTTTGGGCTCATTTCTCTTCATCTCCTTAAGGATTGGGCCTGCAAATAAATCAAACAAATAATTAGGACAATGCAGGCTTTTATTCTAAAATCAGTATGAAAATGTGACATTAATTATGCAACATTAGTGACCAATCACACCCCCATACCTATCTTTTGCTCGTCCTCGAGCAAAACAACTAAACTATACTAAGAATTATTAGACCATTTTCGCAGGTCGCGCGATTGCACTGAGCATGTGCAACAAGCCGTTAAACCTCTAGGTTTCCCCTAGAGGACGAGTTTTTGTCTCGTGAGGGTTTTCAGCGGATTGCACCCACAAAATCCAGAAAGAAAGGGAAATAAAGAGTTAGTATTTTCGAAAAGCATTTTGAAAGAGAAAAATATTTGAAATATGATTGTAAGATCTAAGCAATCTATAAGTTATAGGAAAATCGAATTTTTCATTCCTAAACTTAGTCTCTATTCAAAAATTTGTTATCAATCAAAGTAAGGAGTCAAATTGTACTTCTCATCTAGTCTATTACTTTACCCTAAGTCATATGCACCTTGTGACTGTGAAAATTTTGACTAAGGGTTCATTAACGCCAACTCTTATGCCTTATTTATTTATATATATATATATATTTTTGTTTTTGGTGGTATTATTCCTTAGTTTAGGCTTTCTAATCTGCCCATGTAACGAGCCTTTAATCGATGACTCCCAAACCAGACGGTCTTAGGGCACCAGGTGAGAAGACACCCCTAGGACTTAAGGACTCGAGCAAACAAGGCCACAAAACTAAGGACTTTATTATATGAATCCCTTTTAGGCGTGAATACTTATGCTTTATTAGGCACAAATACCCAGCTTAATCAGAGGATCTAATCATCTTTCGCATAAATACTAAGGCTTGCTTAGGCCAAAGCACCTAGCTAATCAATAATTAGATTTATTCATCATATTTTTTTTTCGAACTTATCTAATTATCTTTCGCATAAATACTAAGGCTTGCTTAGGCCAAAGCACCTAGCTAATCAATAATTAGATTTGTTTATTTTTTTCTTTTTTTATAAGGCATAAGAATCTTTGTTTTTGAACCCTAAGTGTGTGAGTGTATGAAGTGTGCATATTTCATCAAGGTAAAGATCAAGACCAAATTACTTTGACAAATTATCTTCCTAACTCTAAAAATCAAAAAAATAATCTTATTTTGACCAAGTATAAGAAATCCTAATTTGGATTTTCCTATTCCTTAAAATTAACTTAATTTCTTACAAAAATAAGTCAAAATATTGTTTCTATTTTTCAAAAAGTTTTTAAAAGTAAAGGAAAATGTAAAATTTTTTTTATTTTAAAGAAAAAGAAAAGTTATGTTAGACCCTCCCTCACACCTATCTCATGCATTGTCCTCAATGTATGAATTAATGCATAGATGCATGAAAAAGAAGAAAGGGAAGGAAAATGTTACCTTATGGTGGTGGTTCCGGTGGTGGTCTGATTGGTCCACGAAACGCGACCCAATCAACTTTTCTTGGGTCCCGGAGGAACCCACCAAAAATATCTTTAATACAACCCACTAAAAAGATAAATCCATTAAGAATTTTTATTAAAAATTTAACCCCATCTAATTTCCAAATTCCATAATTGATTTCGGAGTCAAATTTGTCAACCACCTCGTCCCAGAATGGAGTATGCAATGATAGAACAGTTGACTTGGACTTAGGAAGGACAGGAACTAATACCGACTCAGGAAGGTGACTTAAGTCAAGTAAAGGTTCAGGAGTCGAAATAGGTTCAGAAATTGGGTCCGAGTCAAGAAATTGAAACTCTAGTCCACATGTATTTTCCAACAATGGAATGTGACCTAATGTGGGTGATTCCAGTTCAGAAATGATAGGTGGAGGAATCAAAACTGACTCTAAAATATTACTCAAGTTTGGTAATAAAACAGGAGTCAATATTGATTCAGAAAGTTGAACTGGATCACATATGTGAGAATCTAGGTCACATATCTCATTGAGTTCAATATCAAAAAATGGAGAACTTGCCAATTTATCCATGGGATTTTCAAAATTGTAAAGTTGGTCAAGTTCAACATGATCATGAAAGATGGGTGATTCAATTTCTTTATGAATTGGTACAGGATCCAATGTTGACTCTGGGAAAAGATTGAAGTCAGGTGAAGATACCGGAGTCATGATCGAATCAGGAAGAAGAATTGAATCACTAAGTTGGGGTTCAAGATCATATTCATTCTCAAGTTCTATTTCATGAAAGGAATAACTTGCCAAACTGTCAATATCTTTTTCAAAATTTGGAGTTTGGGTAAGTTCAAATGGTTGTTCTGAAATAGAATCTTGATTTCCAAAACAACATGACTCTTTGCCTCTAACAGAATGGTAAGTGACATCAGGACGATGGGAACGTAGAGATTCGACCATCATATCTATGTCACGATTTCTAGCATTTTGAGCATGAGTCATGGCTTCTAGCATCTTTTCATAATTGATGGGTTCATTGTTTTGATGAAAAGATGAAGAGTTGTCTTGGAAGTGGTATTGAAATTGTGAGTCCATTAGATTTTGGGATTTGTGTTTGGACTCACGCATACTCCGTTCCAAATTGATGGTTTCCTATTTTGGACGGGTGGAACTGAGTATGAATCTTGAACATAATGTGGACTGGGTGGAGAAGGAGGGCAAGGTGGTTGAAAATTATGCTCGGGGGAGGTGAATCCCCACTGACTCGGTGAAGAGTTGAAATCATTATGGAAATTATAGTTATTAGATGGGGGGTATGGGTCATATTGATTCGGATAAGACCAATCCGGCACACTGGTTGGTCAAGGTTATGATATGCCGGGTTGGTAATATCCGAAAATGAAGTCGGTGTGTAATATGGATTATTATTGTAGTTGAAAAAATTATTATTATAGTCCATATCACACAATAGAATACAAACAAAGAAAAACAAACAAATAAACAAACAAGAAAGAAAAAATTCTGACCTAAGTTAGGGTAGACCTAGACCTAGACGACTCCTAACTGGTTAGACTGTCCACGGGAGGTCTAATGTAGACTTTAACCATAAGCTAATCAGCCAGGTCAGGGCAAGGTTGGTGGGAGGTTTTCCGTCAAAGACGTTCCTTAATTAAATAACCACCAACTTTCGGGCTTTCGGCCCTCAATCCCTTTCCTAGACACTGATTTTGCAGGTGTTAAATTCCAACATTTTTCCCCCTTAGGATAATCTCCTAATTGAGTCTGAGATGTCCCTAGGGCCACGTCTACTCAATTTTAGTTAGGCTTGGGTTAGTGAGTGCTTGGATTCTGATTTTTGGGCTAAGGAAGGGTGATTAAATCCCCACCTTATCTTGTTAATGGTTGGTGCCCTTAAAATCAGTTTTTGTGCAAGTGTACAAGATAAATAAGATGCACTCTAAGCGATATAAATCAACCAAGAGATAGTCCTATTCTAAATGCAATGCAAACATACCTTGCTCCAGCACTCTTTAACAGTAAAAATAAATGAATTGAAAAAAACGCGTGCCTAAAATGCAAACGTCTAATCAATTTTTAACCTTTGCAACGAACGTTTTACTATTGATTATTAGCAGGCTTATGTGATGGCATATAAGAAATAAAGAATTGCAGCAAACTAGATCTTTTGTAAACTAAGCAGCCCTGCAAAAAGCTGTTAGTAGTCAACTCTTTATTGCCGCGGATCCGCGGCTTTTGCCGTGAAAACGCGGCAATTCAGAGGGCAATGGGTCTCTGCTTTCTAGAGCAGAGGCCCAAGGCCACTTGTATGTCACTGCAATATCAATTTCCTGCTTTGATTGCCCTGTAACCTGCAACAGAGAAGAAAAATCATTTAGTTCTAAAAGATTTGCAAGAAAAATTCAGATTTCAATAAAAACTGTTTTACCCTCCCCGGCAACGGCGCCAAAAATTTGATTGAGGCTAAACCTGCACAAAAAATACGGATTTTTAGATCTTATAATAAAAACGTGCAAGTGCTCAATACTTCCGCTATAGCAAGTGGCTAATGCGGGTCGTGATCCACAAGGAGGGTTTGCGATGGAAGCGTTTATAGTTTTATTGAAATCGTTATCAAAACTAAGCGAAGGTTCTTCTCTGTTTTTAAAGTTAAGAAAAAGAAAAAGAAAGTTAATGGTTAAAATTAAGAAGAAAGCGAGAGATGAAGAAGATGGAAAATCAGAAAACGATGAAAAGAGACTATGTACAATGAAGTGGAGAAGAAAGAGTTTGAGGAGGTGTTGGTCTATACATAAGAAGTAAAAGAAAAGAGAGAGAGAAAAGTAAAGAAATACTTACCTAGGTTGAGTGTTGACTTACTTGGAAACCTTCTTGCAAGTTCTACCTTTTTGCTTCGGAGGCGTTCAACGCATAGATCATAAACTCGAGCTCGGTCCCCGTGCACATTATATCGTCAAGCATAAGAAGAACGAAGTGATGCGAGCTTGGAAGAGGAGAACGTCTTCATGAACTATCACTGGCTCTCACGTAGCATCGGTGTACTTGCTTTAGAGTTCACTTGTAGACTCAACACATACAACCAAGGTGAAGTGGAAAAGGAAAACGAAAAGCAAAACAAATGTAAAGGAAAGTAAAGAAACGAACATAAATAAAAGTTTGCCTTTATTGCTTGCTGAGAAAATGAAAGAAAGGAGTAGGGTACATCGTCGGTGTCACTCTCAACATCAGCCCCTCTCTCTTACTTACATGAATCATCTTCTATCCTAAGTTACATACAAATTACATAAACAGAAAGACTAAAAACCTAAACTAAGAAATGAAAACTAAGCTAAATCCTAATATGCCTTCACCTCCACTTTCAGCACAGAAAATGCCTTTTTATAGGCCAAAAACCTAACAACCAAGATCCCGGGGAGGTCGGGGGAGTTCACGCTCCCCGTAACTCCCCAAGATTGCCGCAGAATTGCGGCTTTTGCCGCAATTCTGTGGCCAGGGTGTGGCCAGATGGCCACACCCTGTTGGTGGGTCATCCCGGGAGTTTCTTCTGACTTTATCCTTTGTTGGTTTCTTCGTTTGAGCTCCGGATTCTGACGAAATGGCCTTGGATTCTTGGCTTTAACCGATCGATTCTGAGAGGATTCTTCTCAACCGGTTTCAACCTCTTGATTTTTCCCTGATTTTATGTGTGCGAATTAACTCTGATTTAATTCAGAATTCTGGTAGGCTTTTGGGCTCATTTCTCTTCATCTCCTTAAGGATTGGGCCTGCAAATAAATCAAATAAATAATTAGGACAATGCAGGCTTTTATTCTAAAATCAGTATGAAAATGTGACATTAATTATGCAACATTAGTGACCAATCACCGAGTAGGGCCTGGAAAGATAGGGCCTCAGACGGTCTGCTGACAGTTCACACTTTCACTATGCATCTTTAATCAACAACCGGGAGAATCCACAAGCTCCAAACTCTAAAATCTTGACATGTAGATTCAGGAAAGTCAAAACTCCTTAACGAGTGGTATGGTGAATGCCAAGTGGCGTGTAGGGACTAAAACACGTGTATCAATAAATCTGAATCAAAAGAGCATGCATTGAAAACCATATCATCAACACAGGCATACAGGAGTATATAGAGAGACATCAAGTAATGTATCAAATACAAATGTGGATAAAACTAGTTATACAAGTTTAGACTTTGGATTCATGAGATTGATACATTGAGGGATAATCCAAAGAAGGAAACTCTCATCTATATACCATATACCCCACGTTACCATTATCTGAGTTCATACAACCTGAGTTACCCTCAACATAGCAGAACAGGGATATCAGAAGTAATTAGTATGTTGATTTGTCACATACATTGCATTTATGTTGTCACTTTACCATACTTGTTTGCTAATAAATGATATTAATAATTGTCTTTTTCTTTGCTAAATGTAGGCCCAAATGCTCAAAGAAATAAATGAGGAACAAGCCCAAAAGCCCACTTTATTCTGAATTAATTCAGAATAAACTCGAAGTGAAGAAATCTGGGCTATCAAGGAGTTGAGAAAATCCCTCCTTGAATTGAGGAATCGGAGCCAAGAAAATCAAATGCTGATTCAGTCAGTGGTTGAAGAAGAAACAAGAAAATCAACCAGATATGCGAGAAGCCCTTCACCCCAGGAAGCTCCCCCCTCTTGGTGTGGCCACCTGGCCACACCAGTGCCGCAGAATTGCGGCCCAAGCCGCAATTCTGCGGCAAGCTGGATTCAGTTGGGGGATCGTTTGCTCCCCCAACGTTCCCGGGATCCTGATTCGTGGGTTTTTGGCTATAAATACCTCTTTCAGCAGAGAAAAAGGCAGCGAAGACTAGGATTAAATTTTGCACTTATTTTCTTAGGATCTAGGTTCATTGTTAGCTAGAAAGAAAGTTGTAATCTTGCTTTTTAAGTTGTAGTCCAGTTTCAAAATTTTGTGAGAGAGAGAACTGAGAGCTTGTACTTGAAGGTTGAAGTGACATCAATACAAAGATCGGGCCGATTTCTCTTTCACTTGCAGTACGGTATGCTTTACATTATGTCGTTGTTTTCTTCGCTTTCCATGAGTAGCTAAACACGTTTTCTGGGCTAGCTATCGACTCTCTTTTGTTTTCTTCTCTTCTGTTTTTAAAAGCAAAGTCCCGATGACTCATATGCATGCCTCCCTTAAAAGCCTTTCTTTTTGAAAGTGTTCTTGAAGGAACATGAGGATGGGTATGGATAATTGAATTTACCATTCTTTCTTGAACTTCTTGTGAATCGTTTTTAATTCATTATTGCTTCTTCGCGCTTTATGTTTTAATATCCGATTCCAACTCTTTCTTGAAGAAAAAGGACTCAAACCTTCTGCATCTTATGTGCTTTACTTAAACCTTTCTAAAGATAAAGCAACTTTAAGTTTTGCAAATGATAACTTGAGGGACTTAACACTTTAAGAGAAGAATGAACAATTGAGTAGAAAGATAGTAAGCCCAGATTTGATTTTATATTATAAACCAACATCACACTTCTTAAAGTTTTTTTTTTACAAATCACCATCTCTTCAAAATCACTCTTTTTCCTCTACTTCATTTGTACATAGTCGCTTTTATTGTTTTCTGAATTTTTCACCTTCTTCATCTTCCATTTTCTTCTAACATAACATAATTCTTTTTCCCTTTTCATAACTAAAAACAGAGAAGAACCTTCATTTTATTTTCTTAAAAGATTTCAATAAAGAACTGTAACGCTTCCATCGCAAACCCTCCTTGTGGATCACGACCCGCATAGCCACTTGCTATAGCGGAAGAATTGAGCACTTACACAAGTTTATTATTAGATCTGAAATTTTGTATTTTGTGTGCAGGTTAGCCTCAATCAAATTTGGCGCCGTTGCCGGGGAGGGAACGGTGTAGTTGTTTTAACAACTTTTGTGTGTTTGTTTCAGGGACTCGAAGATCAAGATCTAGCATTCAAGCTTTGCCAAGAAGACTTGAAAATTCTGTGCCCCTACTCTCGAAAGTAGGAAACAGAATTTCAAGAAATTGCTTTGCAAATCTGAAATTTCTTGGGACTACTAAAACTTTGTTTTGCAGGACATATTGCTCGCAAAAACTTTAGTTTTTATATGTCATATTTGTGCTAGTGTTTCTATCCAACATCCCTGTTTTTAAGTCAACAGTAAAAGATTCGTTGAAAGTTAAAATTGATTAGACATTTGCATTCTAGGCACAAGTCTTTTCAATTCTTTTACTTTACTATTGAAGAGAGCTGGAGACAAGGTATGTATGCATAGCATATAGTTTAGGAAACATTCTTGGGTGAATTTGCTTTTGAATGCTACTTTCCTATATCTTGCACACTTGCATGAATCAATTCTAAGGGCAAAACCCAAATCAAGATAAGGTGGGGAAGTCATTACCCTTCCTTAGCCCACAAACCATCTCCAAGCACGCACAACCTAAGCCTAATTAAAATTTGATAGACGTTGGCCTTAGGAACATCTCGAACTCAATAGGAGATTATCTTAAAGAGGAAAAGTGTTGGAAATTGACTCCTGTAAACTCAGTGTCAAGGAAAGGGATTGAGGGCCGAAAGCCCGAAGAGTGGTGGTTACTTAATTAAGGAACGTCTTTTGACGGAAAACCTCCCACCAATCTTGCCCCGACCTGGCTGACTAGCTTGTGGTCAAGGTCTACACTCTACCTCTTGTGGACAATCGACCAGTTAGGAGTTGTCTAGGTCAAGGATACCTTAGACTAGGCTTGGTTGATTTTTCTTTATTGTTGACTGCTGTTTGAACTTGTTGTGATTGTGACTGTGATTGTGTATGCAAGTTTGGTCGAGAGACCCTAATTCATCTAGGTTGACTAGACACACATCACCACCTAAGTTTGAACCAAGACCAGATCCGGTAATGGCTCAATCCACATCACTGCAGGATAGGTTCTACCCCATTAGGACCTCACTTCCATCATGCATCTCACTTCCATCGGTTGGTGAATACAATTTTGAGCTCAAGCCTCAATTCATCAACACACTCCCCAAATTTCATGGTCTAGAGTCCGAAGATGCCTACTTCTTCATAAGAGAATTTGAGGAAGTATGTCTTATGATGAAAATCCCACACCTTGTAGACGATGCTATTAGGTTGAGATTTATCCCTTTTGCACTTAAGGACCTAGCAAAAAAGTGGCTCTACAGCTTAGCAGCCGGTTCCATCACATCTTGGGATGGTTTCATCAAGGTCTTCTTGAAGAAATTCTATCCTATCCATAAAACTGCTCTCATTAGGAAGACGATCATGCAATTTAAGCAAGAGCCTAGTGAACCGTTCTGGAGGTACTTTGAACGCTTTAAGGACCTCCTTGTCCAATGTCCACATCATGGAATAGAGAAATGGCGACAATGCCAAATTCTCTATGACGGTTTAGACTATTCCACCAAAACCCTCCTAGAAAGTATGTGCCAAGGGGGTTTCTTGCAGAAAGATGAAGATGAGGGATGGGATTTGTATGAAAATTGTTGGCCCAAAGGCCTTCCACTCTAGTTTTGATGATGATTAACTCATGTAGTTATGTGTACTAATAATCTTGTGATTTTAGTTTCAGACCATTAACCAAGATATTAGTTGGTGTTTAGCTTCAACAAGATGAATTGGAAGCTTGCACTTGTTGATTCAAGAGCCCGCGCATCAAAGATCATACATTGCACTTGCTCGGTGAATCAAGAGTTTTTGGATCGAGCCTTCTTGGAGATTGCGCTCCACAAGAAGACTTAGGTATCCATAGTTTTAGTTTGGGTTTAGATCCTAATTGTAAAGATTAGAATAGTATGATAAGCTCAAGTTCACAACACACACACCTTTCATGTTTTGATTTTCGGTTTTAGGTTTAACCGATCTTGGTTTTCATGAATAGATTTTTTTTATCAAAACAAGTTTACATGGTTTATGTATATTAGATTTGTTCTATATACATGCATGCTTCAATTGTTTAGACAAACTTTGTTTGATAATCTATTCCATGTGTTTTATGTTTTGGTATTTACAACAAAACATATTTTTGGACTTAATGACAAAAATCATGATATATATATGTTTCTTGTATATTGAATTTCTATTCATATACAATATGCTTCAAAATGTTTAAATATCATATTTTTGTATCATGGATAAGTTTTAGACAATGTGTATTTTCTATTCAAAATACAAGGTTTTAGAAAATACGGTTTTTGGTTTTTGGCAAAATTTCTATGACACAAAAATAGTCAAATATGTTTGAAATTTGTGTTAGGATTTTTAACATAAGTTTGTATTTCAATATAAAATGATAAAACTATTTTTGTGGAATTTTAGAGATTTTGTGGGATTTATTATAATATTTTTTTTCCTCAGATTTCAGACCTGACTTTTGTCTGCCAGGCTTGGCCCGTCGACTGGTACGGTCGACCGCACCAAAGAAGCCAGTCGACCGTTCCGGTCGACTGACGTGCACGCAGGCTGACTGTATCCGGTCGACCGAAGCGGTCGACCGACGGAGAGCTGTTGGCTCTCAGGAATTCTCGGTCGACCGAGGCGGTCGACCGGTAGCCACAACGGTTCAGAATTGACCGTTGGGCGGTCGACCGGGCCGGTCGACCGGCAGGGTAAATCTGGCAAATATTCTGTAAACGGCTAGTTTTCTAAATTGCCTATAAATACCCCATTTGAGAGAGTTTTTCTCTAAGAATTTTTGGGCTAAAATTTTCTATCTCTCTGGTGTTTTTGCTGCAAGAAGAAAAAAATAGGTTTTTGGATTCAAAGTGAAAAATCTTTTGTGTTTTTGATTAGGGTTTGAAAAACCAAAGAAAAGGGATTTTGGGAAAAGCTTTTGTTTGAACTTCTATATCTTGATTTCATTTGTTTCCCAAAGGTTTTTCTTTGAGTTGCTGGTTTCATATCCCTTGGTTTTCTCCACACTTGAGCTAAAAATCTACTATCTATATCTATAGGTTATTTGTGTGGAAGAAGAAGTTGTTTGTGGTTGTTGTTGTGACCACCAAGTTGTAACCCAATCTTTTCTTAGCTTTGTGCTTTGGGTTGTATCCCTCTAGTTGAGAGGTGATCCTTGTATTGGTTGGTGATTGGGAGTTTGTTGTATTGGTTTGGAATTTGCCTCAAGGAGGAGGTTGTGATTGTTGGAGTTTGCCTCAAGGAGGAGGTTGTGTTGGTTGGCTTGAATTTGTGCCTCAGGAGGAGGTTGTAAAGAGAGGAGTTGGGTACTCCTTGTAAAGGGTCCTAAGTGGACGAGCTAGTGGAAATCCTTCGTGTGTCGAAGGCGGGGATGTAGAGCTGGGTGCTCGAACCTCGATAACATATCTTGTTGTTTGCGCTTGATCCATTGGCTCTCTCTTTCTCTCTCTTTACTTTGTGCCTTGCCTTATTCATATTGTGCATTCATATTTGCTTGGCTTGGTTGTGTGTGAATCATTTGTTGATCACACTTGAGTGTAATTTGCATTAAGTTATTAAATTCCGCATTTAGTTCATAGATTAGCATTGTCACCTATTCACCTCCCCTCTAGGTGACTTTTCAATTGGTATCAGAGCTAGTGCTCCTGATATTTAGGTTTAACCACCAAGGAGTGATCTTGGTTTGCTAATCTTCACTTGCATTTTCATTTGCACTCATACTAGTTTGCACTCATGGCTAGCCCTCCTATGTTTGACCATTTTAGACTTGATACTTGGAAGGTGGACATGACTAGGCATTTAAAAACACTAGGTCATCTAGTTTATCAAGCCATTACCATAGAATCCCTCCCAAATAGTAGCAAGCATAAGAAGGCCAATGCATTAGCACTTAGAGCACTTAGAGCATCTTTTAATGAACATCTTTACCTATTTTTGATCGCTATGATTCGGCTTTTGTAGTTTGGAGCATCTTAACGTCTCCCGAGCTTCCGAGGATCATCAACAATTTGAGGAGATCCAAGAGAGACATGTCCAAAGATAAATGCTTCATGGTCTAAGGGAAAGACTCCCTTGAGGTACACTCGGATTCCCCTCTTGATGATAGCTCTAATTCTTATTGCCATGGTTGTTTTGAGGTTCAAACTTTAAATATGGAACTTACTCAAAAGCTTGAAAATTCTTAGAAAAACACAAACTTTTGAAAGAGAATAATCTTGTTTTGAAAAATGAATTAAAGGATTTATGTTCTAATTTTGAAGTGATTTTGCAAGAAAAAGAAGAGATCACTGGTGAACGTGACTCACTACAATCTCAACTTGAACTTGCACTTAAAGAGATTGAAGATTTGAAAAACAAAAATGGTTTTGATGATGTTGTAGAACACAATGAGATTTTATCCTCAAGATTGGATTGTGTTTTCAAAGAAAACCTTACTTTGAAAAATAAAATTGATTCTATTACTAAAGAATTGAATTTGGTTTTGTCTAAAAATGAATCTTTGCAAATGATATTGATATGCATGTTTGCCATGCTAGCATTGCTTCTATCTCTAGCACTTCTATTGCATGCTCCACTTTATCTTCTAGCATAGAAAATGATATAAATAATTTTGAAGAAAAGTGTTGATTGTTTGGGCTCCACTTTGAGCCATTGTGCCATGAATCACTCTCGTTTGGAATCCTTGGTTCGCAAGAAACAAGTTCCAACCTTGCATGCACACCCATCTAGGCATACACATGCTTTTCATGATCACCACCATCATATGTATGCTCACGTGTACACATGTACACATTGTGGTCGAAAAGGCCACCTTGCTAGATTTTGTTATGATCGTATTTATAATGAAAATTTAGCAACTAATTATGTTTGGGTGAGAAAAGACATTAACCCCCGTGGAGCCAAAAGAAAATGGGTACCAAAACCACCTCTTTGACTTTGATGTAGGTGGGAGCTCTCGCATCACTTGAGGACATTGGTGCCTTGAGGTGGATGCATTCTAAGCTTAAAAGAGAACCATTTGGATGCTTCACTCTCAAGGAGATTTGGTGGGAGGACCACCGTGGTTTGGAGAACTAGAGATGCACCTTCATCGGTTTTGGTATCATTCTCTAACTCCCATCTTTATTTGCATGCTTTTAATGTTCATCTATTTATAGCATGTCATGTTTTGTTATTCATTATACCTATGTCATGCTTATTAGAATAGTGTTATACATGTTTAGTTACTTGAGCACCCATGTTTTATATGGATCTTATTTTTGTGATCTCACCTTGTTTAGAACTAACATATATGCCCTAGATCTAATGCACATGCATATGCATAATGATCATTTGGATGTTTACGATTCTATGATTTTTGTTTTAATAATTCATGTGTTGTTTAGTATGTTTATTGCCATGATTAGTAGAACATGTGGATTTGAATTATGATCAATTTTTTTGTCTATCATGACATTATTATGACTTGTTTTATGATTCGTGATTTGAATATATGTTTAGAAGTTAGTTTTCATTAAAACTAGGATTCATACTTGTACATAGAATGGGCTACAAGTAAACCTTTGTAATATTTGTGCTTGAATGCCTATTTGTATCCATTAGATGTGCTAGTATAGTCTAGTTTTGATGATTCGTACATTCTAACTTGTATTCCCCATTTTTGAAATGTTTATGATATTGAGTTTTAACTTCATGTATATGTCTATCTTGTCTTAACTATTGATTATACATATACATCCTTGAGCCACGTGCCTTCATGCATATACCTTTGTGGACTCCTTTTGTTTGGTATATGTATGTATACTTTAGTTTGTGCATGACATACATATGCCTTGAAGTTTAAATCATGTTTTGATGATTTTCATGTTTGCTAGATGATTTCACATTCATGATGAACCCCACATTTTTTTTTTGAAATTTCAATTGGTGATTTCACATCTTAGATGAGTTTCATGTTTTTACAATTGAGCTTAAATGCCTATTTCATGTTGATATGTGTCACACAACACTTGTACACTCACCTTATTCAATGTTTTCTCATGACTTAGTTTTCATGAGTACAAATTGTGCTATATGGATTTTGAGTGTTTTAGTGCCATGTGGCTTACATGCGTCTTCATGAAAAATATTTTTATTATTCCTTACTTGAAGGATTTCGTACTAGTTTACCCTCCATTTAACTAGTTGCGATATTCTTCATTTTGGTAGAGATTTTCAAACATACTATAATTTCAAATCTATTTTTGAAAACTCCTACCATCAAAGGGTGGTTGGATGGGAGATCATGTTCATGTATGCTTTATAATGAAAATCATTTAATCTTGCACATGATTGGGTGGTAGTGAATATGAGATATACACTTGATCTTATTGTTGTTTCAATTGGTATCATTGAATTCTTTCAATTGGTATCTAATCTTGACATCCTTTTGTATACTCATATATGTTTTGTTTTATATATATATATGCATACACTTCATATAGTATCAATTTACAATTGGTATCTATTTCTTACATACATATATAGATGATTTATTTGTGCTTCAAGATATATGCACAAATTTTGCTTATGATAAGCTTGATTTTTTTTATGACCATCATTTTCAATTGATTTAATTTTCAATTGGTTTCTTTATACAAGCATTATCATTATCTTGCTTATTCTAAGCTTGAGCTTTAACATTATTTCAATTGACTTAGTCTTCAATTGGTATATTATTTCTAGCTTAAGCATATGTTTAGTTGGTATTTCATAAAGGGGGAGAAAACTCACATTTCAATTTTTTCAATTGGTATTTAGTTTACCTTTGGTTTTGTTTCCCACTCCCTAACTTTATGAGAAAAAAACTTGATTTAAGAATGATTATTGATTTTCAATTGGTATCAATGTGTTTTTCAATTGGTATCAATGTGTTTTTCAATTGGTATCATGTGTTTTATTTTCAATATGTTTTAATTTCAATTGGGATCATATTTGTTTTCAATGCCCCTCTTACTTTCAATTGGTAATTGGTAGGCATTTCTTAAATGTTTTTATGATCACTTTCTATTGATATCATAATGCACTTCTTTGACACATTTTTTTTTAATTGGTATCATTTTTGGTTTCACCCCTTGAAGTAGTTTGTTTATTCTTTGTTTCATATATTTAGGGGGAGAAGAATTCATACCTTTTTGTTTTTACCCCTTTGTTGATGATTAACAAAAAGGGGAGAAGATTTATTGGAGTTGATATGCATGAGTTTTCAGTTTTATGTTCATTTCAATCTCCATTGGTATTGGTATCAAGAGCATTATGAGTTTTGTTTTTATTAGTATCCATTGGTATCAAGAGCATGTTTGGTAATTTATTTGTTTTGTTTTAATTGGAATCAATAGCATGTTTCATATGCATATTCATTTTATGTCAAGAACCCTGTTTATATACCCTGTTTATATGCATCTTATTGTTTGTTTATTCCTATGCATGAGTTAAGGGGGAGCTTCTTTGAAGCTTTACTTTAATCCATGCATATATAACTCCATGAGTTTTGTCATCATCAAAAAGGGAGAGATTGTTGGCCCAAAGGCCTTCCACTCTAGTTTTGATGATGATTAACTCATGTAGTTATGTGTACTAATAATCTTGTGATTTTAGTTTCAGACCATTAACCAAGATATTAGTTGGTGTTTAGCTTCAACAAGATGAATTGAAGCTTGCACTTGTTGATTCAAGAGCCCGCGCATCAAAGATCATACATTGCACTTGCTCGGTGAATCAAGAGTTTTTGGATCGAGCCTTCTTGGAGATTGCGCTCCACAAGAAGACTTAGGTATCCATAGTTTTAGTTTGGGTTTAGATCCTAATTGTAAAGATTAGAATAGTATGATAAGCTCAAGTTCACAACACACACCTTTCATGTTTTGATTTCGATTTTAGGTTTAACCGATCTTGGTTTTCATGAATAGATTTTTTTTATCAAAACAAGTTTACATGGTTTATGTATATTAGATTTGTTCTATATACATGCATGCTTCAATTGTTTAGACAAACTTTGTTTTATAATCTATTCCATGTGTTTTATGTTTTGGTATTTACAACAAAACATATTTTTGGACTTAATGACAAAAATCATGATATATATATGTTTCTTGTATATGAATTTCTATTCATATACAATATGCTTCAAAATGTTTAAATATCATATTTTTGTATCATGGATAAGTTTTAGACAATGTGTATTTTCTATTCAAAATACAAGGTTTTAGAAAATATGATTTTGGTTTTTGGCAAAATTTCTATGACACAAAAATAGTCAAATATGTTTGAAATTTGTGCTAGGATTTTTAACACAAGTTTGTATTTCAATATAAAATGATAAAACTATTTTTGTGGAATTTTAGAGATTTTGTGGGATTTATTATAATATTTTTTTCCTCAGATTTCAGACCTGACTTTTGTCTGCCAGGCTTGGCCGGTCGACTGGTACGGTCGACCGCACCAAAGAAGCCAGTCGACCGTTCCGGTTGACTGACGTGCACGGATACGTGCACGCAGGCTGACTCTGTATCCGGTCGACCGAAGCGGTCGACTGACGGAGAGCTGTTGGCTCTCAGGATTCTCGGTCGACCGAGGCAGTCGACCGGTAGCCACAACGGTTCAGAATTTGACCGTTGGGCGGTCGACCGGGCCGGTCGACCGGCAGGGTAAATCTGGCAAATATTCTGTAAACGGCTAGTTTTCTAAATTGCCTATAAATACCCCATTTGAGAGAGTTTTTCTCTAAGAATTTTTGGGCTAAAATTTTCTATCTCTCTAGTGTTTTTGCTGCAAGAAGAAAAATAGGTTTTGGATTCAAAGTGAACAATCTTTTGTGTTTTTGATTAGGGTTTCAAAACTAAAGAAAAGGGATTTTGGGAAAAGCTTTTTTTGAACTTCTATATCTTGATTTCATTTGTTTCCCAAAGGTTTTTCTTTGAGTTGCTGGTTTCATATCCCTTGGTTTTCTCCACACTTGAGCTAAAAATTTACTATCTATATCTATAGGTTATTTGTGTGGAAGAAGAAGTTGTTTGTGGTTGTCGTTGTGACCACCAAGTTGTAACCCAATCTTTTCTTAGCTTTGTGCTTTGGGTTGTATCCCTCTAGTTGAGAGGTGATCCTTGTATTGGTTGGTGATTTGGAGTTTGTTGTATTGGTTTGGAATTTGCCTCAAGGAGGAGGTTGTGATTGTTGGAGTTTGCCTCAAGGAGGAGGTTGTGTTGGTTGGCTTGGATTTGTGCCTCAGGGAGGAGGTTGTAAAGAGAGGAGTTGGGTACTCCTTGTAAAGGGTCCAAGTGGACGAGCTAGTGGAAATCCTTCGTATGTCGAAGGCAGGGATGTAGAGCTGGGTGCTCGAACCTCGATAACATATCTTGTTGTTTGCGCTTGATCCATTGGCTCTCTCTTTCTCTCTCTTTACTTTGTGCCTTGCCTTATTCATATTGTGCATTCATATTTGCTTGGCTTGGTTGTGTGTGAATCATTTGTTGATCACACTTGAGTGTAATTTGCATTAAGTTATTAATTTCGCATTTAGTTCATAGATTAGCATTGTCACCTATTCACCCCCCTCTAGGTGACTTTTCAAAAATTTAGCTGAGAAAACCATCCAATGGGAATCTGCGAGTGAGACCCCTAAGAATCCTAACTCCATCTCTTCGAAAGGAGGTCTCCATTCCATAGAATCGTCCATCGCTAATGAGGCTAAGTTAGCTAATTTAGCTAGAAGACTGGAAGCTCTAGAGACAAAAGAACCAAGTCCAGTCAATCAAGTCAGCCCGAACCAATTTCCACCCCCGGGCTGCACTTATTGTCAAGCCATGAACCATGTGTTTGAGGAATGCCCAGTGTTTCAAGCTCAGCAATCCTACCACGAACCGATGAATGCGGCCTTTTCAAGGCCGAACAATAACCCTTCCGCCCCAACGTACAATCCCGGCTGGAGAAATCACCCAAATTTCTCATGGAGCCAAAACAACAATGACCATTCACGATCCAATCATGCTAACCACTTCCATCAAGGTAACAATTCTTCCAATCATCAACCCAACTTCTCCAATTTCCATCATAATTCTCCCAACCATCCACCAAGCTTTCCAAATTATCAACAGAACTTTCCTAACCAATCTCCACAATCCTCCTTCCAGAATCCTCAATTGGAAAGGAGAATGACTGACTTTGAAAGGAACATGGAGAGATATATGAAAAATCAAGACACACTCATGCAAACCGTTCAGAGGTTAGAGGTTCAAATGAGCCAACTAGCCAACCCACAGAATGAGAGACAAAAGGGTACCCTGCCTAGTCAGCCAGTCACCAATCCGAGGAATTCCCAACAAGCTCATTTGGCTGAGGATCCTTCATTCAATCAATGTAATGATGTGCATACATTGAGGTCAGGAAAGAAAGTTGATAACCAAGTGTCAACACCCACCAATCCTATTCAGCACAACCACAATCAAGCTTCCACCTCATCCAATCGAAGCTCTTCCAAATCTGACGAGTCTGAAAAAGACAAGTCAGCCAGCCAGGTGCACCAGCCTATAGTACCATTTCCGAATAGGCTGAAAAACAATAAGCAAAATCCGCACATGGACAAGATAATAGAGATGTTTAATCAAGTGAAAATAAATGTGCCACTTCTTGATGCCATCCAACAAGTTCCTTCCTATGCTAAGTTTCTTAAGGACATGTGCACCAAGAAGAGAAAGACTAATGTTCCTAAAAAAGTCTTCCTAGCCACTAATATTAGTGAACTATTTTCGGGTCCTATCCCTGTCAAGTACAAAGATCCAGGTAGCCCTACCATTGCCTGCACAATAGGACAAGCCGAGATTAGTCGTGCACTTCTTGACTTGGGAGCAAGTATCAACTTGCTTCCATTCTCTGTTTATCAACAACTCGGGTTGGGTGACCTTAGTCCAACTCGAGTCACCATCCAACTGGCTGACCGTTCTGTTAAAGTTCCAAAAGGGGAAATTAACAATGTCCTGATTCGGGTAGGGGAGTTCAATACCCTGTCGATTTCATAGTTTTGGAGACACAACCTGTGTCCAACTCCAGTCGTAGGGCTCAAACTCCGGTCATCCTAGGTCGACCATTCCTTGCCACTGCTAATGCCATCATCAATTGCAGGAATGGGTCTATGAGGTTAACCTTTGGAGACATGACTAGAGAAGTCAATGTCTTCCATCTAGGAAAACAACCCCGTGACATCGAGGACCAAACTTTTGAAGTAAACCAAATTGAGAACTTGACAAGTGAACACGGGGAAGAATTGGAATCAGAAATGGAGATTGACTTCGAGTTAGAGTCTGATGACTTTAATCTCGATCAGGTGGTAGATTCTGCCGTGAATTGGGCTTCAACCCGATTTCACCAACTATTGAGCCAACAGATTTGACCAGTCCTTCTAGTGAGCCTTCGTCTTCCTTAGAATTGAAAGCCCTTCCTGTGCATCTCAAGTACGCCTATCTAGGCGAACAAGAGACCTTTCCCGTCATCATTGCCTCCCATTTAAATGACGGGGAAGAAAAAGATTTGAAAGATATTCTAAGAAAACATAAGGAAGCCATCGGGTGGACTATGACTGATATCAAGGGATTAAGTCCAACCATCGTTCAACACCGCATCCATCTCAATGAAGATGGCACACCCAAGAGAGACCCGTAGCGTAGGTTAAACCCTATAATGCAAGAGGCTGTTCATGCTGAAATCATAAAACTCTTAGACAATGAGATAATTTATCCCATTTCGGATAGCCAATGGGTCAGTCCTGTCCACGCGGTCCCAAAGAAATCTGGTTTCACCGTAGTGGAAAACAAGAACAAAGAGTTGGTTCAAACTCGACTTCCCACGAAGATTCGAGTTTGCATTGACTATAGGAAACTGAATGCTGCAACTCGTAAGGACCATTTTCCACTTTCCTTCATTGATCAGATGCTGGAACGTTTAGCAGGTCACGAGTACTACTGCTTCTTGGACGGTTACTCGGGCTATAACCAGATCCCTATCGCTCCTGAGGACCAAGAAAAGACCACGTTTACCTGTCCATTTGGGACATTTTCTTATCGTCGGATGCCATTCGGCTTATGCAATGCCCCAGTAATGTTTCAACGTTGCATGTTGAGTCTTTTCTCTGACATGGTAGAGCGCTTCTTAGAAATCTTCATGGATGATTTCTCCATCTACGGAGATTCATTCACTCAATGTCTCCACCATCTTGAACTCGTCCTCCAACGTTGTGCTGAAAAACATTTGACACTAAACTGGGAGAAATGCCACTTCATGGTGAAACATGGAATTGTCTTGGGTCATGAAATATCCAAGAAAGGAATAGAAGTGGATAGAGCCAAAATCGAGGTTATTGCTAAGCTTCCCAAGCCCAAATGCGTTAAGGACATTAGATCCTTCTTAGGACACGCTGGATTCTACCGAAGATTTATCAAGGATTTTAGCAAAATTGCTAGGCCCTAGACTAATCTATTAGCTAAGGATGTGTCCTTCACTTTCGATGCTGACTGCATCACTTCTTGGGAGAAGCTTAAGAGAGAGCTGATTTCTGCACCAATCATATCTGCACCGGATTGGTCTAAGCCGTTTGAGATTATGTGCGATGCTTCTGATTTTGCCATAGGCGCTGTCCTAGGACAACGTATTGATAACAAGCAGCATGTGATCTACTACACTAGTAGGACTCTCAATGACGCTCAACTGAAATACACTACAACCGAGAAGGAATTCTTGGCAGTAGTGTTTGCCTTAGAGAAGTTTCGTCCCTACCTACTAGGGTCCAAAACTACCATCTTCACCGATCATTCTGCACTTAGGTATCTCATGATGAAGAAGGATGCCAAGGCCCGACTCATTCGTTGGATCCTCCTTCTTCAAGAATTTGATCTCGAAATTCGAGACAAGAAAGGTGTAGAAAATGTCGTTGCTGACCATCTCTCACGGATTCCCAATTCTCCATGCAACGAATTACCCATCAATGAGGATTTTCCTGATGAACATCTCTTAGCTATCTCTAGGGAACCTTGGTTTGCTGATATAGTGAATTACTTAGTCACAAACCAAACTCCGTCTCATTGGTCCAAAAATGATGTTTACCAGTTCTTATCCCAAGTTTGGTATTTCTTTTGGGAGGAACCGTATCTTTTCAAGTACTGTTCCGACCAAATTATTAGGAGATGCATTCCCGATGAGGAGGTTAGGAGTGTTCTGTCCTTTTGTCACGAACTTGCATGCGGTGGACACTTTGGTCCCGCAAGACTGCTGAAAAGGTGCTACAAAGCGGGTTTTATTGGCCCACTCTGTTCAAGGATGCCTATGATTATTGCAAGACGTGCCCTAGATGCCAAATGGTAGGTAGGATCTCACATCGAAATATGATGCCCCTCAACCCAATTCAAGAAATAGAACTCTTTGATGTTTGGGGCATCGACTTTATGGGTCCATTTCCTAACTCATTTGGGAACCAATACATATTGGTTGCTGTGGACTACGTGTCCAAGTGGGTAGAAGCCATTCCTTGTAAAACTAATGATAACAAAGTTGTCATAAAGTTTTTGAGAGAGAACATTTTCTCCCGCTTCGGAACCCCTCGTGCTATCATCAGTGATAATGGCACCCACTTTTGCAATAGATCTTTTGAAGCCCTTATGCGAAAGTATGCCATAACTCACAAGTTGTCCACACCATATCATCCTCAAACCAGTGGGCAAGTTGAGGTTTCAAATAGACAAGTCAAACTTATATTGGAGAAAACTGTGAACCAAAACCGGAAAGATTGGTCCTTAAAACTTGTAGATGCTCTATGGGCCTACAGGACCGCTTTCAAGACGATTTTAGGAATGTCTCCCTATAGGTTAGTCTATGGCAAACCTTGTCACTTGCCCGTTGAGTTAGAGCACCGAGCCTTATGGGCAATCAAGCAGTTAAATTTCGATTTGACTAAGGCCGGTGAACTTCGAAAATTACAAATTTTCGAATTGGAGGAATTGAGAAATGAGGCCTATGAAAATGCTAGGATCACTAAAGATAGAGTGAAGATTTTCCATAACAAGCACATTATAAGAAAAATCTTTGTCCCTGGTCAAAAAGTCTTACTCTACAATTCTAGGCTTCATCTTTTTCCAGGAAAATTGAAATCACGATGGACTGGGCCATTCGTTGTAAAGACCGTGTTTCCACACGGTGCAGTTGAGATCAGTGACCCCAAGAATGGAAATGACTTTAAGGTAAATGGTCAACGCCTTAAACCTTTCTTGGAATCGGTGCCGGTAGATGAGACGGTAATGGGTCTTTTTGACCCAGTGTATCAGTAACTTTCCTCCTTTCCATTTTATTTCATGCAATTATACATTTCTTTCATACATGGGGACAATGCATGAGATAAGTGTGGGGGAGGGTTCTAACATAGCTGGAAAAAAAAAGAAAATAAAGAAAAATAAAATATATAAAAAATAAAATAAAATTTTGAAAAGGGTAGACAATATTTTGATATATTTTTTTGTAAGTATTTAAGTCAATTTTAAGGAATAGGAGAATCATAATTAGGATTTCTTTCACTTGGTCAAAATAAGATAACTTGTTTGATTTTTAAGGTTAGGAAGAAAATCTGGGAAAGTAATTTAGTCTTGATATTTACCTTGATGACATATGCACACAAAATACACTTACACACTTAGGGTTTGAAAACAGAGACTCTTATGCCTTATTATAAAAAAAAAAAAAGTCTAATTATTGAGTAGCTAGGTGCTTTGGCCTAAGAAAGCCTTAGTATTTATGCAAAAGATAATTAGACAAGTTTGAAAAAAAAAAGTATTCTCTGATTAAGCTGGGTACTTATGCCTCATAAAGCATAAGTATTCACGCCTAAAAGGGGTACCTCGTATAAATAATGTGTATCCTCTGATTAAGCTGGGTATTTGTGCCTCATGAAGCATAAGTATTCACGCCTAAAAGGGTTACATAGTATAAATAAAAACCTTGGTTTCGTGGCCTTATCTGCTCGGGTGTTTAGGTCCTTAGGGGTGTTTTCTCACCTGGTGCCCTAAAACCGTCTGGTTTGGGTGTCACTGACTGAAAGCTCGTTACATGGGCAGATTAGAAAGCCTAATGAAATGGAGGAATAAAGTTCACAATAAAATAAATAAATATGAGGTATAGGAGTTAATGTTGAAGAACCCTTAGTAAACTTCACAGTCACGATGGTGCATACGACTCAGGGTAAATTAATAGACTAGATGAGAAGTACAGTTTGACTCCTTACTTTAATTGACAACATGTTTTTGAATGGAGACTAAGTTTAGGAATGAAAAATTTGATATTCCTATAACTTATAGATTACTTAAACTCTCACAAATATACTTCAAATATTTTCGCCTTCCAAAAAAAAAAAAAATGCTTTTCAAAATACTAACCTTTTCTCTTTCTTTTTGGATTTTGTGGGTGTAATCCGCTGAAAACCCTCACGAGACAAAACTCGTCCCCTAGGGGTGACCTAGAGGTTTAACGGCTTGTTGCACATGCTCAGTGCAATCGAGTGACCTGCGAAAGTGGTCTAATAATTGATTCAAGTTAGTCTAATGTTTTGCTCGAGGGCGAGCAAAAGATAAGTGTGGGGGTGTGATTTGTCACATACATTGCATTTATGTTGTCACTTTACCATACTTGTTTGCTAATAAATGATATTAATAATTGTCTTTTTCTTTGCTAAATGTAGGCCCAAATGCTCAAAGAAATAAATGAGGAACAAGCCCAAAAGCCCACTTTATTCTGAATTAATTCAGAATAAACTCGAAGTGAAGAAATCTGGGCTATCAAAGAGTTGAGAAAATCCCTCCTTGAATCGAGGAATCGGAGCCAAGAAAATCAAATGCTGATTCAGTCAGTGGTTGAAGAAGAAACAAGAAAATCAACCAGATATGCGAGAAGCCCTTCATCCCAGGAAGCTCCCCCCTCTTGGTGTGGCCACCTGGCCACACCAGTGCCGCAGAATTGCGGCCCAAGCCGCAATTCTGCGGCAAACTGAATTCAGTTGGGAGCGTTTGCTCCCCTAACGTTCCCGGGATCCTGATTCGTGGGTTTTTGGCTATAAATACCTCTTTCAGCAGAGAAAAAGGCAGCGAAGACTAGGATTAAATTTTGCACTTATTTTCTTAGGATCTAGGTTCATTGTTAGCTAGAAAGAAAGTTGTAATCTTTCTTTTAAGTTGTAGTCCAGTTTCAAAATTTTGTGAGAGAGAGAACTGAGAGCTTGTACTTGAAGGTTGAAGTGACATCAATACAAAGATCGGGCCGATTTCTCTTTCACTTGCAGTACGGTATGCTTTACATTATGTCGTTGTTTTCTTCGCTTTCCATGAGTAGCTAAACACGTTTTCTGGGCTAGCTTTCGACTCTCTTTTGTTTTCTTCTCTTCTGTTTTAAAAGCAAAGTCCCGATGACTCATATGCATGCCTCCCTTAAAAGCCTTTCTTTTTGAAAGTGTTCTTGAAGGCACATGAGGATGGGTATGGATAATTGAATTTACCATTCTTTCTTGAACTTCTTGTGAATCGTTTTTAATTCATTCTTGCTTCTTCGCGCTTTATGTTTTAATATCCGATTCCAACTCTTTCTTGAAGAAAAAGGACTCAAACCTTCTGCATCTTATGTGCTTTACTTAAACCTTTCTAAAGATAAAGCAACTTTAAGTTTTGCAAATGATAACTTGAGGGACTTAACACTTTAAGAGAAGAATGAACAATTGAGTAGGAAGATAGTAAGCCCAGATTTGATTTCATATTATAAACCAACATGACACTTCTTAAAGTTTTTTTTACAAATCACCATCTCTTCAAAATCACTCTTTTTCCTCCACTTCATTTGTACATAGTCGCTTTTATTGTTTTCTGAATTTTCCACTTCTTCATCTTCCATTTTCTTCTAACATAACATAATTCTTTTTCCCTTTTCATAACTAAAAACAGAGAAGAACCTTCATTTTATTTTCTTAAAAGATTTCAATAAAGAACTGTAACGCTTCCATCGCAAACCCTCCTTGTGGATCACGACCCGCATAGCCACTTGCTATAGCGGAAGAATTGAGCACTTGCACAAGTTTATTATTAGATCTGAAATTTTGTATTTTGTGTGCAGGTTAGCCTCAATCATATGTCATAGAGATCATATACTGGTAATGGGTAGGATAACTTAATTATATAATAATAACAATCAGTCGCATGTTATTCTGATCATTTCCTTCCAGTGTCCCATACCACTGGAAGTTTTCGCATCCGGTATAATCCAATCCGAACTCTGATATACGGACACCATTATTCGAATGAGACAATAACACATGCTCCTGACTTTATTATTGTTTGCTAATTAAGTTATATCAGATACAGGGTCATGTGCTGAGTCACAAGCATGTCGATACAAATTAGTAAACAAGAGATCAGGAAATCAGTGTAGGAACCTAGAATCACATATAGAGCAAAATGTCCAGCTCAAGTTATATAGCATGAATTGTTGGGTTATAATAACAGGGCAAGTCATGCAGGAGTAAGTTAATGTGCTACAATTTAGGTTATCCAATAATAAACATCAGTACCGTCTGATATTTCAATCATCTCCCTACAAGTGTCTCATACCACTAGTAGTCTGTACTAGGATGTGTACTCCAGTAGAACTCATTTGAATCTAATATGTGAGTACCAGTACCTGAACGAAGGAGAAACCAAATATCCCATGTTCTTAATATTGTTATTGTTACGTGTCAGGTACTGGATCAGGAGGGTAGGGAGCCACGGACGCGGTAGTGGATACCAAGAGGTGGCCCTCACCACGTGTGTGGTGTGGCACTTTTCTCCGTATGGTACTTAGCTCCATGTCATTTACATTTTGGGTAACAGGTGAAAAGAGAACGTGATGTGGAACCTAGAGGTGGCCCCACCACGTGTTTGATGTGGCACTTTGCTCCACATGGCACTTAGCTCCACTCACCATCCCTCTAGATTCAGGTACATAAGATGTAATATCGGTAACAAGTCAGGAGTCAAATATCAGTTATTGGGTGATTAACAGGTCAGGGGACACGATACCAGAAATATATAGTTAAACATTTCAAACTATTTACATCTAGCAAAAGAATATAAAGAGCATGATAATCAAGCACAATCAAGCGGAGTTAAGCAAGTTGGAGGCACTTCTAGCGAACAGTGTTTAATCACTAAAGCGCTAGGCGGAGCTACCGGGACGACTCAGCTTAAAATATGAGTTTAAAATCTGACATAGTTTCACTTAGGCGAATCTAGTGATAAAACACTGAGCGCTAAGCATGCCCATCAGGTAGAGCTAAGAGACTCAGAGGGTCTAAGCATACTCCTCTTTTCGAGGAAGTCGACAAGTGCCCGGAAGCTGAAGTACCTGCAGTAGATGTTCACGCACACAAGCATGACAACAGAACATAACGGCAATATTGGCTAGTGATCAAACAAGCGAAGCTAGTCAAGCTGGAGCGAGGCTAGCTTACAACGCTAGAGGCTGTCACACTTGGCGTGGTTACTACTTGTGGCGAAGCTAGAACAGGGGTAAGGTGGTGGTAATCTGCTTTGCATAACCCGTGATGAGCTGCGCACACGGTGTAACTACACTCGAGTAGGAAAGCGTTGTGCGTTAGACTCGCCTACCAGGCGAAGGATGAGGGCCCGGAGGCTGAACGCAACCCGAAGGTTGGGTATAGAAAGCCCTTAGGCTGACGCAGCCCGAAGGCTTGGTTTAGTACCTGCATGAGTGTTAGCGTTGAACACACGTATATACTAAAGCTGTAATAGGCATCGCAGGCATGACATATGTACAGAAAGTAAACTACCCTACTACAAGCATTCGTCACATGTATAATATATGTACAGTCCTAAGCACTCAGCCTTATACAAATACAAGTAGACGGTCCACAGAAATACAATTTATAGCATGAGGAAATAAAATACATTAATTCCCTAAAATACAACTCAACCCCTCAAAGCGGGGAAACCTAATAATGAGGCACGAACACTCACCTAAAGATCTCTGAAAAACACAGTAAATATCAGAATACCAGAAACACGTGCACCTGTTCCTTCATGTATTAAAAATATATAGAGAGAGAATAAGAAAGAGGAAAGAGAAAGAAAGAAATTGAGAGAGAGAGATCAAGAGAGAGAAAATGAGATGGAAAATACAGGTGTGAGGGAGAAAATAAGAGGGGTTGTTGCCCCTTCTAGCTCACGGCCAAGACCGGGGGCCAGGCCTAACTCAGGCCAGGTGGGCCTGGGCTAGCCATCACTGGCAGCGCACGACCACGGGGTGGCGGCACGCCAGCCAGGAGGACGGCGTCTGCCATGAGTGGAGAGGAGGGAGTTTGTTGATGGTGGTGTGGATGGGTGATGGTGTTGTTAGATAATAAAGGTGAAGGTAAAATTGGGGATGGAATTGTGAAATTGAAGGAGAAGGGAAGAGGAGGAGGAGTAAGGGAATGTGGTGGTGGAGTTGAGGTGGTGGAAGTGGTGGTTGATTTGAGTTAGAGGTGGAGATGTTGATTGTGGGTTTTAGAGACGGAGGAAGGAGATGGTAGGGGAGTTGGAAATGGAGAGAGGAGGAGAGTGAAGGTCAGATATAGGCCACCGCCAGCCAAAGGGGTCACCGGAGGTGGTCAGCGCCAGGCCTGGGGTCATGGTGCGGTCGGTGGAGAGAGAGGGAGGGGGGAATAATAAGAGAGAGAGAGAGAAAGAAATTAAAAACGGGGGGACAGAAATTGCGAGAGAGAGAAAGAGACATTGGGGAAGAATTAGAGGGAGTTGATAGAGAGAGGAAGAATTATAGAGAAAGAAGATTAATAGGGTTGTCATCTGGGCTAAGGAAAGAAGAAGAAAAAGAGAAAGAAAAAGAAAAAAGAAAGGAAAAAGGGAAATAAAAAGAAAAGGGGGAGAAGATATTTTGGATGGAAGGTGGTGGAAGTTGTGGGAAGGTGGTGGAAGAAAAAAGAATGAAATAAAATAAAAAAGGAAAAGAAAATGGAAAAGAAAAAGGAAAAGAAAAAGGGAAATAAATAGGAAAATATCTGATCGAAACTCAAGACTCGGGAAAATACCGAAAACACCAAAAATGCTAAAAAATTAGAGTAACCCGAAAAGGTCTCAAAAATTCACAAAGATAGTAATTATTATTTTAAGGTACATGGTAAAATCAGATTCAAGAAATTCAATCCCTTTAAAATAAAAATTCTGCAATCTACCAGTGATACCGGTCGACACTAAATCCAGTCGAATTTTGATAAATTCAGAAAAATCTCCAAAGTACATTAAAGTAGAAATTATAATTTTAAGAAATAATATGAAAGCAGACTTTAGAAATTCAACTCCTATTTATAAATTAAAAATTCTGGAATTGACCAGCGATACTAGTCGACACCGATTTTGAAGATTTTGCAATTTAATTCGGAAAATTTCAAAAAATCATGAAAATTCTAAACTATTGAAAAATGATGTTTGAAACTGAAACCGATCAAATCTGACAATCAAAAAGATTAAATCGAGTAATACACTAGGCTCTAATACCACCCTGTACACCCCGATCCCGCGGGTACTGCGACATTACTGCGACTTATATAAGTAGGTCGAAAATACCCTCACATATATACGCTAAGCATCAGTACAGGCAAGAATCAGAGTATAAAAATATGTGATACATTGCTCATTCCAATATACGAGTACAATTACAAAGTTATCATCGGATGTGACACAATATTATAAGAATATTGCATCACTGATAGACACAAATGCGAGAATACAAAGAGATATACAATTATGAACTATAAAAAAGGCGCTCATGAGTCACAACAGGAAAACTCGAGAGCCGAGCAGGGGGCCTGGAAGGATAGGGCCTCAGACGGTCTGCCGATGATCCATGCTTCCACTACACATCTCTGATCAGCAACTGGGAGAATCCTTAAGCTCTAAGATCTAAGATCTGAACATACAGATCTAGGGGAGTCAGAACTCCCCAACGAGTGGTGTGGTAAATTCCAAGTGGGGTGAAGGGACAAGCACACGTGTATCGATAAATCCGAATGAAAAGAGTATGCATTGAAAACCGTGTCGTGAACTGGCATACAGAAGTATATAGTGAGACATCAAGTAATATATCAAATATAAATGTGGACAAAACTAGTTATACAAGGTCAGACTTTGGATTTATGAGATTGATACATTGAGGGGGATAATCTAAAGAAGGAAACCCTCATATATATATATATATATATATATATATATATATATATATATATATATATCACATATACCCACGTCACCATTATCTGAGTTCATACAACCCGAATTGCCCTCAGCAAAGTAGAACAACAATGTCAGTAGTAATTATTATGTCATACAAATCATGTACATGTAATGGGTAGGATAACTTAATTGTACAATAATAACAATCAGTGTCGCCTATTATTCTAATCATTTCCTTCCAGCGTCTCATTCCACTAGTAATTCACACCTGATCCGCACTCTGGTAGAACCTATCTAAACTATGATATTCAGACACCATTATTCGAATGAGAAAGTGATCATTAATATCAGCTCCTGACTTTATTATTATTTGCTAATTAAGTTATATCAGATACAGGGTCATGTGTTGAGTCATAAGCATGCTGATATAAATCAGTAAACAAGAGGTCAGGAAATCTAATATAACAACCTAGAATCATATATAATAAAGCAGAGTGTCCAGCTCAAGTTATATAGCATGAATTTTTGGATTACAATAATAGGGCAAGACATGCAGGAGTTAGTTCATGTGCTACAATTTAGGTTATCCAATAATAAACATGAATACCGTCTAATATTTCAATCATCTCCTTACCAGTGTCTCTCACTACTAATAGTCCATACTAGAATTTTACTCAAGTAGAACTTATTTGGATCTGATATATGAGTATCAGTACCCAAACAAAGGAAAAATCAAATATTCAATGTTTCTAATATTATTATTATTACGTGTCAGGTGCTAGATCAGGAGTGTAGGAAAACCACGGACGCTATAGTGGATACCTAGAGGTGGCCCCTACGGATACCAAGAGGTGGCCCACACTATGTGTGTGGTGTGTGGTCCGTGTGGCAGTTAGCTCCATACCATATGCATTCTGGGTAACAGGTGCAAAGAGGACAAGATGTAGATACCAAGAGATGGCCCTCACGGATACCAAGAGGTGGCCCCCACCATGTGTGTGGTGTGGTACTTTACTCCGTGTGCCACTTAGCTCCACTCGCCATCCCTCTGGACTTAGGTACTGAGATGTGATACCAATAACAAGTCAGGAGCTAGATATTAATTGTTAGGTGATTAACAGGTCTGGTGATAAGATACCGAAAAGCATATAATTAAATATTTCAAATTCTTCACAACCAACAAAATAATATATAGAGAATGATAGCCAAGCACAATTAAGCGGAGTTAAGCAAGCTGGATGCATGTCTAGCGAACAGTGTTTAATCACTAAACGCTTGGCGGAGCTACCAAGATGACTCGGCTTAAAATGCGAGTCTAAAATCTGGCAGAGTTCCACTTAGGAGAATATAGTGATAAAGCACTAAGCACTAAGCACACCCATTAGGCGGACCCAGAGGGTCTAAGCGCACTCCTCTTTCGAGGAAGTGGGCGAGTGCTTGAAGGATTAAGTACTTGCAGTAGATGTTCACGCACACAAGCTTGAAAACAGAATATGACAGACAATAATGGCTAGTGATCAAACAAGAGAAGCTAGACAAGCTAGAATGAGGCTAGCGTACAGCACTAGAGGCTATCACGCTTGGCACGGTTACTACTCGTGATGAAGCTAGCCTGGAGGTATGGTGGCAGTAATCTGTTTTGCATCACCCGTGATGAAGCTGCGGAGACAGTGTAAGTAACTACACTCGAGCGGAGTTAGTAGAAAAGCGCTATGCGCTATACTCACCTACCAAGTGAGCATGAGAACCTAAGGCTGAACGTAACCCGAAGGATGCGTATAGAAAGCCCGAAGGCTGAACACAACCGAAGGCTGGGTATTGATTAATCGCTAATGTTGCATATTTAGTATCATATTTTCATACTTATTATAGAATAAAATCTGCATTGTTCTAACTAAAATGCTTAATTATTTGTAGGCCCATTCCTTAAGGAGATGAAGAGAAATGAGCCCAAAAGCCCACCAAAATTCTGAGTTAAATCAGGATTAATTCGAGCTCAGTAAATCAGGGCAAAATCAAGAGGTTGAAAACCGGTTGAGAAGAATCCTCTCAGAATCGATCGGTTAAAGCCAAGAATCAAAGGCCATTTCGTCACAATCCTGGACTCAAACGAGAAAACCAACTGAAGATAAAAGCAGAACGTGAAACCGGGAGACCCACCAACAGGGTGTGGCCACCTGGCCACACCCTGGCCGCGGAAACGCGGCTTTGGCCGCGTTTCCGCAGCTTGGTTGTGGAGTTAGGGGGAGCGTTTGCTCCCCCGATCTCCCCGGGATCCTCCTCGTGTGGGTTATGCCTATAAAAAGTCAGTATTTGCACTGAAAATGGGATGACCATGCAGAGATAAGATTTAGACTAGTTTTCATTTCTTGTAGTTTAGGTCTTTCGTTTCTTTTTATGTAATTTGTATGTAAGCTTAGGTTAGATGAAGATTCATGTAAGTAAGAGAGAGAGGCTTATGTTGAGAGTGACACCGATGTACCCTCCTCCTTTCTTCCATTGTTTCTGCAAGTAATAAAGGTAAATGTTTTTGTTTTTTGTTCGTATTTACTTTTGTTTTCTTCTTCCTCTTTCTACTTTACCTCTTTTGTTTTTGATGAGCTTACAAGTGAATCCAGAAGTATTAGTATACAAAAGCCTTTGTGAGTGCCAACGATACTTCATGAATACGTTCTCCTCCTCAAGATCCGTATCATTTCATTCTTGCAAAGCTTGATGATATAATGCGAATAGGGACTGAGCTCGATCTTATGACCTATGCGTTGAACGCCTCCAAAGCTAGGTAGAACATGCAAGGGTTGCAGGTAAGTCATCAACCAAACTAGGTGAGTACTTCTTTCATCTTCTTTCTTTTCTTTTATTTCTGTAAATTAAATCACCAACACCATATCTTCCAAATCACTTCTTTCCCAACTTATTTGTACATAGTCGCTTTCTTTCCCATTTCTTTGTAAATAGTCATTCTCCATTCTTTTTCACTTTCTCATTCTACAATTTTCTCTCTAACCTTAACGTAACTCGTTTTCATCTTCATTTCTTTAAAACAAAGAAGAACTTTCATTTTGTTTTCATAAAGATTTCAATAAAGAACCTTGAACGCTTCTATCGCAGACCCTCCTTGTGGATCACGACCCGCATAGCCACTTGCTATAGCGGTAAGAATTGAGCATTTGCACATCTTCATTCTAGATCAGAAATTCTTTATTTTATGTGCAGGTTGTACCTCAATCAAAATTTTGGCACCGTTGTCGGGGAGGGTAACGTTTTTATTGAAATCTGATTTTTATTGAAAATTTTTTAGAACTAAAATGAATTTTCTTCTCTGATGCAGGTTATAGGGCAAGCAAAGCAGGAAATTAAGATTGCAGTAACATATAAGTGGTATTGGGCCTCTGCTCTAGAAAGCAGAGACCAATTACCCTCTGCTTTGCTGCGTTTTTGCGGCCAAGCCGCGGTTCCGTGGCAAAAGGAGTTGACTACTAACGTTGTTTTTTTTGCAGGGCTGCTTGATTTACAAAATTCTAGTTTTCTGCAATTTGTTTTTTCTTATATGCCATCACCAAAAGCCTGCTAATAAACGCACAGTAAAATACTTGTTGAAAAAGATAAAAAAAATTGATTAGACGTTTGCATTTTAGGCGCGTGTCTTTTCAATTCTTTTATTTTACTGTTAAAGAGTGCTGGAGCAAGGTACGTTCGCATTGCATCTAGAATAGACTCACCTCTTGGTTGATTTTCATTGCTTTGAGTGAATCTTATTTACATATCTTGTACACTTACACAAATTGATTTTAAGAGCACCACCCATTAACAAGATAAGGTGGGGATTTAATCACCCTTCCTTGGCCCAAAAATCAGATTCCAAGCACTCACTAACCCAAGCCTAACTAAAAATGAGTAGACGTTGGCCGTAGGGACATCTCCGACTCAATTAGGAGATTATCCTAAGGGGAAAAAGTGTTGGAATTTGACTCCTGCAAAATCAGTGTCCAGGAAAGGGATTAAGGGCCGAAAGCACGAAGGTTGTGGTTATTTAATTAAGGAACGTCTTTGACGGAAAACCTCCCACCAATCTTGCCCTGACCTGGCTGATTAGCTTGTGGTTAAAGTCTGCATAATACCTCCCGTGGACAGTCTAACTAGTTAGGAGTCGTCTAGGTCATAGGTCTACTGATGGTAGTCAAAAGTGCATTTTTATCATCATATTTACCATCACATTTTCATATTTATTCATTTAATTCTGCACATTTATTAATAATTTGTAATTTATTGTGTGCAGGCCTCGAATTGTTATTTTAGCAATAAATAAAGCCTAAAGAGCCCAAAAGCCCAGATCTAAGCCCATATTTGAAGCCCAAGAGTCAAAGTGCAAATATCAATTGTCAAAGTGCAAATATACAAGGGCTAAAGTTGCAAATATCAAAGATGAGGGAAGGATAGACTTCTATCCAACCCTAAACACCTGCAAGATGAGGATAAAAGGCCAAGATAAAGAGGAATTTCGTGGAGAGAAGATTTGAAGAAATCTGGATTAAGGGTAACTTGATTACCAAGTTATCTCGAAAATCCAGATTAAAAGGCCAGGATCACACTTCTAGAAGCAAGAGCCCAGAGGAACGGACCAGGAGAAGCCACGCGCCAAAGCGCGTGGCCAGAAGCCACTAAAGCGCCGCGGATCCGCGGCAAAAGCCGCGGAAACGCGGCACTTTGATCTCATCCAGATCCCAGATTTCATGGGCAGGTTTATCTAGGACTCCTCGGCCTTCTGCACCTATAAATATCCCCTGCAGTACAACGTACAGAGCGTCCAGCGTCCAGCAAAGGCCAAAGTTCAGATTTTTAGGGTTTCTTCTAGGTTTTCTTTTCTTTTTGTAATTTTTATGTAAGTGAGGGAGATGGCTTTGTTGAGGGTGACACCGACAGATGATTCTCTTCTCTTCCATTGTAATCAATAAAAAGGTAATTTTTATTTTGTTCTTATGTCGTTGCTTTTCTTTGTTTTCTCTTTCTTTTCTACTGTGTTTCTTTTTGTTGATCTTTGACGAGCACGCGAGTGTTTACCGAACCACAAGTATACCGAAGATTAGTGCAAAATGCCGCGTTTTAGTGAGACTATCAGGCAGCACACTGCAAAAGCATTGGGCGCAAAAGCATTTTCATGCAAAATGCCGCGTTTCCGCGGCCATGTGGGCGCGCGGCGGGGACAACCGGGCGGCGCGCGGCGGGGGACAACCAGGCGGCGCGCAGCAGGCGGCGCTGCGCGCACCGCCAAAGTACTGCCGCGGAAACGCGGCAAATGCCGCGTTTCCGCGGCCATGTTGGCGCGCGGCGCGCCACGTTTTGGGCCAGGGTTTGTCCCCTGACCCCCCTAGTCCCTGATGCCTATAAAAACCCTCCTGGGTTCTTCAGTTGGGAGTATGGGAAGAAGCAAAAGTTGTGTAGTTGATTTTGTTGTAGTTATTGTTGTTCTTCTTCCTCTAAGTTCTAGGTTTAGGATTTAGCCATTAAAGTGAAAGAGAGAGAGTTTGTAAGGAGTTGTATTTGGAAGGGTGACAAGATAAATACAAGTACTACTTCTCTTCCTTCTTTCGATTTACTTGTCTTTGCATTTGCTTTTACATTCTTGCTTTAGTGTAACTCCTTCTCTTTATCTCTTTTCTTTTGTTGTTCTTTTCTTTACAATGTGTAACTAACTCCTCCATAGCATGGCTAACTAACTACTAACCCCCTAATCTTTAACTACTGTAATACCCTGTTCCCGGAATACGTACTTCCTTTCGTATTCAGTTTTTCGACCGTATTTTTCGATTTACTTTCCGTAATTGACTGATTTTAATTTTAATTATCGTTTTCTAATATATTAGATTTTATGTGAATTTTTGGAATTTTCTAGAAATAAAAGGAATTTCTTCAAAACCGGTGTCGGCCAATGTCGCTGACCGCTTCCCGGATTTTAATTCACAAACCACTTAAAATTTCCAGAAGAGCCTTTAGACTTTTCTTCTTAGAATCACATTTCTTACTTAAATACTTTTTCTGAAGATTTTACGAATTTATGGATTTTCCGCCGGAGTCGGTAGCAGACTGATTCCAGTATTTTTAAATTCCAAACAGTTAGGAATTTCAAGAAAGTCCTTTAGGCAAAGTCTCTTAGAATCATAATTTCTACCTACATTCTTTTTCTGAGAATTTTATGATTTATGAAAATTCTTCCGGAGTCGGTATTTTTCTGGTTCCGGGATTTTAATATTAAAACTATACAGTATTTTATAAACGGATTTCACTATGATACTTAGTATAATATTATTGATTTTTGGTATCAATTGTGAGTCGTTCAGAGATACTCGATTTCGGGACGATTTCGGTATTTTCTGAAATGTTTTCCCGCATGATCGACTTCAACCTAGGAATCCGTGTTTCCAATGTTTTCATTTTTGGAGTTAGAGAAATATCTTCTCTTTTCCAATTCTTTTCCTTTTCCTATTTCCTTTTCCTTTAATTCTCCACCACACATTCCTTTACTTCATCCCTAAGCTTTGCCACCTCATCACTTCCACCTCACCATTTCCACACACTTCCATTTCATCTCCACCACACAAACCCTCCACCTCACCCCACACATGGCACATTCCTATTGGCTAGAGAGAACACCTCACCTTCCACTTGGCTTCATTTGATTGGCCAAGAGTTCCCTTTTTACACAAAACCCCTCTCAATTACAATATTACTCCTCCTTTACAAATCCAAACCCTATTTAAACCTATTCCTTTACATTTTATTTCCTTTCTTCATTCCACCAAGAAATCCACCTTTGCAAATCCCTCCTCTTCTCAAATTCAAACCCTACTTCCAAAGCAAACCCTAGGTTCAGCTCCATCTCTAGCAACTTGGTTTAAGGATCGTCCGCGATATTGTCAAGGATCGCGTTGGAGCTTTTCGTCGATTTCTATCTCTTCGGGACTCATAAAGGTTCCAAACAACCGATCGAAGTGAGTATCTTTACTCACCAAGATTTGTTTCATTTCTAGTATATTCGTGCCTCTATATTTTGTGTACACATGTCATCAAAATCATATTTTTAGTCATTAAAAACAACCACCACAAAATCTGGATTTTTTAGTCAGACCACAGCTATTCCAGAACTCCGGTCGACCGCCCAAGGAGGGCAGTCGACCGATGTGCACAATCGTGCACAAAATTGAATAGGCGGTCGACCGGTTCACCAACCAGTCGACTGGCATAGGAGACCTGGAGCTCACGCACTTTGCCCAGTCGACCGGCAGTCGACCGGTACCCTACCGCCCTTTATAACCCCAGTCGACCGGCACTCGACCGGCCAAACCTGGAGCTCACGGCCTTTGATCGGTCGACCGGCCCTTTAGCCCAGTCGACCGATAATTCTGTTTTGGGCCAGAATTGCTGATTCCCATTCTTTCTAAAATCTGGTCTTAACCTTGATACTTGGGTGATGTATTAACCTTGCTAAACACTTCATAACTAGTATTTATTTCATGTTCTTACTTCATAACATGTTAGTATATATATTCTCACCCTTGACTTGTTACTTCATATATCACCCTTATCATGCCATTATTTCACGTATATCACTTTCATGCTACTGTTTCATATCTAATTACATCGTCGGACTATTATCAATCACTTTGTATGACTTGATCATTCACACTATCAGCCGCTTGTCTATTCTTTAGACTTGTTAGTTTTAGGTTTCCTTTTAACACATGTATATCACCTGACATGCTAGACCTTTTATTGGGCCATGACTTGCCCTGATCATGATTTGTTACTGGTTACATATCATCACTTGTCATGCTATCATTTCATATCCAGCATGACATATTTGACCATATGATTATTAAGTTACGGGAATATTGCCTTGTTATCATATATGGAACTAAGTGCCACATCGTCCAATGGTGGGGGCCACCTCTTGAATCTGTAAGGGTTACTTCATGTTATTTCCACTTATTCCCGAAATCTAATAATCTTAATAAGCTACAATTTGTATTGGGTATGGGAGGAAGTGATGGATGCCGGAATGATATCTTGTTTATAGTATGGGAATATGACATATTGGCGGTACCGATTAGTGGGACTTTGGGCCCACACAGATTACTGAATAGTGGGACTTTGGGCCCACACAGATTACTGAATCGGGGGACTTTGGGCCTCCAACACTGGTCCCAGGTGTATGGGAACTACTATAAGCGGTGATATCAGTTCTCCATCTACTTCCGATAACGACCCTCGACTTTCTTATATATGGATGTATGTGTGTGGGATGTACACTCAAACACATACCTAGATATATAAGTTAGACGAGTAATAATAATAATAATAATAGTAGACGTTGCCTATTATGATTCTATGTCATGTTCCTGATTCAGTTTCCGTTATATGTACCGGTATTGATTCCTGACTTAGTCCTGATTTTGACTTATGGTGCGTGTAGCATGGACCTTGACTATTACTGTTAAGTATTCCTGTCTTGACCATAGTATGATTTGCATCTCTGATTTTATACGCTTGGATATACTGTGTCATGAGACAAAGGTATATATATGAGGGTTTCCTTGTTTGGATTATTCCTTCGATGTACTAGTCTCATGGGACCGTAACCTAAGCGTATACAATCACCTTGCTTACAATCAGATTTATTGAGATTTCCTGTTTCAAGATGACTATGCTATATCTGTCCTTATATATATCACACTTGTGTTCTAACCCCTATTTTTATCGCTTTAGCCAATTGGCTGTAGTTGCTTGTTGTTTATATGTCTTGATTCCTTGGATTTGCACATTCAGATTCTGAAGCTTGGAACGTAGTGGAGCCATCCACGTAGGACCAAGCTGCTAGCTCTACTTCCCCGTGCCAGACTTCTCGCTTCTCACGAGTTCTTCTTTCTACTTGTGAGCTTTTGTATACATATTGTATATTATTCTTTTGGACTTGGATATGATGTAATACACATGTATGGTGTAATACTTTCTAATATCCTGTATAACTTTGTATGTATACTTCTTGTGTTGGCATATATGTTTATGATACCACGCTTTGTCTGGTACTCTGATCTTTGTTGTACTTTTATGCTTAGCGTATATACGTGGGGGCTTCTTCTGACCTACGTATATACGTCGCAGTGACGTCCCCGTATTCGTGGAATCGGGGCGTTACAGGTTGGTATCAGAGCCTAGGCTCTCACACCTAAAGTACAAACAAGCGGCAAATTCTTGTAATTTGCTTATGCCAACTACAATATACAAAGTTGTTAAGTCCTTCTTGATTCCTTCCTTGATTCATTTCTTTGTATCCTAAACTCCTCCTATTTGTTTTCAAATCCAGTTGCCTTTCATCTGTTCGGTATGGAGAGACGCTCGGGTCGTAACTACGTCGGGCAGGTGCCGAATGGACCTGTAGGCGGAGAGAATGCTGATGTGCTGAGAATCATTCAGACTATGCTGGGAAACCAGCAGCAGCAGATGGAAAATCAGCAGCAGCAGACCGAGCTCCTTAGGCAGGAGTTAGCAGCCCCGAAGGAACAGAAGCCGGGGAATGTATCAGACTTCCGAAGACTTCAGCCTGCTATATTCACAGGGAGTGAGAAACCATTGGAAGCAGAGCAATGGTTGACGGACACGACTGACCTGCTGAACGCAGCCCGTGTCCCGCAGGAGAGTCAAGTTGAGGTCGCTAAGATCCAGCTGAAGGACGTGGCTCGGACTTGGTGGCTTGCAGAGGAGGCACGCTTGGAGAGGCCTATCACTTGGGCTACTTTCTCCAAGAGTTTCTACAGCCGCTTCTTTCCGGCTACAGCACAGGAGGAGATGGAGGAGCAATTCATCGGACTCAAGCAGGGAAACAAGTCGGTGGACGAATATGCCGCGGACTTCCTTAGACTCAGCCGCTTCGCTCCGTATATGGTGACGGACGAAGAGAAGCGAGCGAGCAGGTTTCAGAAGGGTCTTCGGATGGAGATTCAGATGTACCTGATGCCCCAGGAGTTGAAGACATATGCAAATGTTCTCTCTACCGCTCGGAAAGTAGAGCGGGGGTTTGAGAAGACACAGGGGGATCAGATGAGGAGGAACCAGGCCAAGAAGAGGCCTTTTGAGTTGATAGATGAGGATGATGGAGTTAGGGCGACCCATGACCCGATGATTCAGATACCATTCCAACAGATTGTATGTAATTATTGCCACAGACCCGGGCATTTTAAGAAGGATTGTCGAAGGGCCAAGAGGCTATGTTTAGCATGTGGCAAAGGGAATCATATGCTCAGGGATTGCCAGTACAGCAAGTTTGGTCAGGTGGCACCAGTCCGACCAGCACTTCCAGTACCGGTTAGACCAGCTCTTCCAGCCCCGCCACTTAGGAGGAACCTAGAACCTGTTGACCGTAGAGCTCCATTTTCACCCCAGCAGTATGGTCATCAGCGGAGAGGAGCTAGACCGAGAGCAGACCAGGGTAGAGGCCAGGGTTACATCATGGTAGCAGAGGCATCAGATGATGCAGCTGAATATGGAGACCAGTATCCAGGCCAGGGATATTGAGGATATCATGGTAACTACTACCCTCGATCTTGTATTTACCTTTCTAGATATTTCCTTTATCATTCTATGATTGTCCATTCTGATTCTTCCTGTGTTCACCTTAACTCTGTTTTTTGATTTTTCGAGACCTTTAATTTCACCCTTACCCCCTTTGTGTTCAATTTACCCTTAGCGAAATTGCGAGGACGCAATTTTTTGTAAGGTGGGTAGATTGTAATACCCTGTTCCCGGAATACGTACTTCCTTTCGTATTCAGTTTTTCGACCGTATTTTTCGATTTACTTTCCGTAATTGACTGATTTTAATTTTAATTATCGTTTTCTAATATATTAGATTTTATGTGAATTTTTGGAATTTTCTAGAAATAAAAGGAATTTCTTCAAAACCGGTGTCGGCCAATGTCGCTGACCGCTTCCCGGATTTTTAATTCACAAACCACTTAAAATTTCCAGAAGAGCCTTTAGACTTTTCTTCTTAGAATCACATTTCTTACTTAAATACTTTTTCTGAAGATTTTACGAATTTATGGATTTTCCGCCGGAGTCGGTAGCAGACTGATTCCAGTATTTTTAAATTCCAAACAGTTAGGAATTTCAAGAAAGTCCTTTAGGCAAAGTCTCTTAGAATCATAATTTCTACCTACATTCTTTTTCTGAGAATTTTATGATTTTATGAAAATTCTTCCGGAGTCGGTATTTTTCTGGTTCCGGGATTTTTAATATTAAAACTATACAGTATTTTATAAAACGGATTTCACTATGATACTTAGTATAATATTATTGATTTTTGGTATCAATTGTGAGTCGTTCAGAGATACTCGATTTCGGGACGATTTCGGTATTTTCTGAAATGTTTTCCCGCATGATCGACTTCAACCTAGGAATCCGTGTTTCCAATGTTTTCATTTTTGGAGTTAGAGAAATATCTTCTCTTTTCCAATTCTTTTCCTTTTCCTATTTCCTTTTCCTTTAATTCTCCACCACACATTCCTTTACTTCATCCCTAAGCTTTGCCACCTCATCACTTCCACCTCACCATTTCCACACACTTCCATTTCATCTCCACCACACAAACCCTCCACCTCACCCCACACATGGCACATTCCTATTGGCTAGAGAGAACACCTCACCTTCCACTTGGCTTCATTTGATTGGCCAAGAGTTCCCTTTTTACACAAAACCCCCTCTCAATTACAATATTACTCCTCCTTTACAAATCCAAACCCTATTTAAACCTATTCCTTTACATTTTATTTCCTTTCTTCATTCCACCAAGAAATCCACCTTTGCAAATCCCTCCTCTTCTCAAATTCAAACCCTACTTCCAAAGCAAACCCTAGGTTCAGCTCCATCTCTAGCAACTTGGTTTAAGGATCGTCCGCGATATTGTCAAGGATCGCGTTGGAGCTTTTCGTCGATTTCTATCTCTTCGGGACTCATAAAGGTTCCAAACAACCGATCGAAGTGAGTATCTTTACTCACCAAGATTTGTTTCATTTCTAGTATATTCGTGCCTCTATATTTTGTGTACACATGTCATCAAAATCATATTTTTAGTCATTAAAAACAACCACCACAAAATCTGGATTTTTTAGTCAGACCACAGCCTATTCCAGAACTCCGGTCGACCGGCCCAAGGAGGGCAGTCGACCGATGTGCACAATCGTGCACAAAATTGAATAGGCGGTCGACCGGTTCACCAACCAGTCGACTGGCATAGGAGACCTGGAGCTCACGCACTTTGCCCAGTCGACCGGCAGTCGACCGGTACCCTACCGCCCTTTATAACCCCAGTCGACCGGCACTCGACCGGCCAAACCTGGAGCTCACGGCCTTTGATCGGTCGACCGGCCCTTTAGCCCAGTCGACCGATAATTCTGTTTTGGGCCAGAATTGCTGATTCCCATTCTTTCTAAAATCTGGTCTTAACCTTGATACTTGGGTGATGTATTAACCTTGCTAAACACTTCATAACTAGTATTTATTTCATGTTCTTACTTCATAACATGTTAGTATATATATTCTCACCCTTGACTTGTTACTTCATATATCACCCTTATCATGCCATTATTTCACGTATATCACTTTCATGCTACTGTTCATATCTAATTACATCGTCGGACTATTATCAATCACTTTGTATGACTTGATCATTCACACTATCAGCCGCTTGTCTATTCTTTAGACTTGTTAGTTTTAGGTTTCCTTTTAACACATGTATATCACCTGACATGCTAGACCTTTTATTGGGCCATGACTTGCCCTGATCATGATTTGTTACTGGTTACATATCATCACTTGTCATGCTATCATTTCATATCCAGCATGACATATTTGACCATATGATTATTAAGTTACGGGAATATTGCCTTGTTATCATATATGGAACTAAGTGCCACATCGTCCAATGGTGGGGGCCACCTCTTGAATCTGTAAGGGTTACTTCATGTTATTTCCACTTATTCCCGAAATCTAATAATCTTAATAAGCTACAATTTGTATTGGGTATGGGAGGAAGTGATGGATGCCGGAATGATATCTTGTTTATAGTATGGGAATATGACATATTGGCGGTACCGATTAGTGGGACTTTGGGCCCACACAGATTACTGAATAGTGGGACTTTGGGCCCACACAGATTACTGAATCGGGGGACTTTGGGCCTCCAACACTGGTCCCAGGTGTATGGGAACTACTATAAGCGGTGATATCAGTTCTCCATCTACTTCCGATAACGACCCTCGACTTTCTATATATGGATGTATGTGTGTGGGATGTACACTCAAACACATACCTAGATATATAAGTTAGACGAGTAATAATAATAATAATAATAGTAGACGTTGCCTATTATGATTCTATGTCATGTTCCTGATTCAGTTTCCGTTATATGTACCGGTATTGATTCCTGACTTAGTCCTGATTTTGACTTATGGTGCGTGTAGCATGGACCTTGACTATTACTGTTAAGTATTCCTGTCTTGACCATAGTATGATTTGCATCTCTGATTTTATACGCTTGGATATACTGTGTCATGAGACAAAGGTATATATATGAGGGTTTCCTTGTTTGGATTATTCCTTCGATGTACTAGTCTCATGGGACCGTAACCTAAGCGTATACAATCACCTTGCTTACAATCAGATTTATTGAGATTTCCTGTTTCAAGATGACTATGCTATATCTGTCCTTATATATATCACACTTGTGTTCTAACCCCTATTTTTATCGCTTTAGCCAATTGGCTGTAGTTGCTTGTTGTTTATATGTCTTGATTCCTTGGATTTGCACATTCAGATTCTGAAGCTTGGAACGTAGTGGAGCCATCCACGTAGGACCAAGCTGCTAGCTCTACTTCCCCGTGCCAGACTTCTCGCTTCTCACGAGTTCTTCTTTCTACTTGTGAGCTTTTGTATACATATTGTATATTATTCTTTTGGACTTGGATATGATGTAATACACATGTATGGTGTAATACTTTCTAATATCCTGTATAACTTTGTATGTATACTTCTTGTGTTGGCATATATGTTTATGATACCACGCTTTGTCTGGTACTCTGATCTTTGTTGTACTTTTATGCTTAGCGTATATACGTGGGGGCTTCTTCTGACCTACGTATATACGTCGCAGTGACGTCCCCGTATTCGTGGAATCGGGGCGTTACAACTACTTAATCGATAACCCGCATGAGTCAATAGTGTCAACAAGCCTTGTGCAAACGAGAGCTATGGCATCTTAAGACGAGGGTTCTAACTCTAACTTACCTACAAGTATTTACCTTCTTATATTTCATACTTAAATAGTTTTGATGATCTATAAGTTCTGTACTTTGCTTGTTGTTGTAAGTTAGAGACTTTCCTTTAACTTTGCCGATACCATTATTGCACTCGTGTCTTCCCGTATTCTTGCCTTCTAATGGATCTTGATATGGGAATGTCCGAGTTTTTGCCGTGTAAAGCAAAGTTATAGGAAGAACTTTCACTCAATTTCCACGTGAATAGTTCCATTGCATCAGGGGTAAGCTTGCCTATGATCCATCGTGAGGCACATCTTCAAGAAGTTAGGGATTAGTGGGAGCAATTAGTAGAAGGTTAGCCATGAATTTTTACAACTAAAGAATCCACTTTTTACAAACTACCAAAACATTTTCCATCGATTCTTAAAAACAACTTGTCTTCACTTTTCAATTCTTTATTTGGAAACAAAGAATTTTCTTTTTTCTTGAACATAAAAGCCGCATCAAGCTTCCATCGCTCTCCCTCCTTATCGAAACGACCCGTATAGCCACTTCGCTACTACGGAAGAATCGCAAAAGTAGTAACTTCGACCCACTCCCTTTCTACTTTTCTTGTGCTTGCTTTTTGCTGATCACTGCCTTCAAGTACACTTTCAAAAGAAAGGCTTTTAAGTAAGGCATTCATATGAGTCATCGGCTCTTTTTCTTTTAAAAACAAGAGAGAAGAAAGCAAGAGAGAGTTCGATAGCAAGCCCAAAAAGATGTTTAGTTATCTATGAAGAAAGAAGAAGAAAACAAAGACATAATGTAACCCATACCATACTGCAAGTGGAAGAGAAATTGGCTCAACTTTTGTATTGTTTTCACTTCAATCTTCAAGTACAAGCTCTCAGTCCTCTCTCTCACAAGTTTTTGAAACTGGACTACAACTTAAAAAGCAAGATTACAACTTTCTTTCTAGCTAACAAAGAGCCTAAATCCTAAGAAAATAAATACAAAACTTAATACTAGTCTTCGCTACATTTTTCTCTGCTGAAAGAGGTATTTATAGCCAAAAATCAAAGTAGGCGAATCCTGGAAAGATTGGGGGAGCAAACGCTCCCCCAGCTGATACTGTTGTGCCGCGAAAACGCGGCTTGGGCCGCGTTTCCGGGGCCTTGGTGTGGCCAAGTGGCCACACCAAAGGGGGGAGCATTTGGTTTGACGAGTATCCCGTATCTCCTGTTGGTTTTCTCGTTTCTGCTCCAACCGTTGACGAAACAGGCTTTGATTTTGTGGCTTCAATCGCTCGATTCAGGGAGGATTTTTCTCAACCTCTTGATATGCCAAGATTTATCCCTGATTTCTTCACTTTGAATTTATTCTGAATTAATTCAGAATTTGTTGGGCTTTTGGGCTTGTTTCTCTCTTCTTTCCTTGAGCATTTGGGCCTACATTTAGCAAAGAAAAAGACAACTTATTAATATAATTTATTAGCTAACAAGTGTGGTAAAGTGACAACATAAATGCAATGTACGTGACAAATCATTAAGTCACATTACATTGTTAGAAAATCAATGTGGACTTGAGTTTCAACTTCTTGACTTGGACACACTTCTTGAACCAATCTCGACTCCTGAACCTTTTCTTGACTTACGTCACCTTCCTGAGTCGGTATTAGTTCCTATACTTCCTGAGTCCAAGTCAACCGTTCTATCATTTCATACTCCATTTTGGGACGAGGTGGTTGACAAATTTGACTCTGAAATCAGTTATGGAATTTGGAAATTTGATGGGGTCAAGTACTTAATAAAAATCCTTTATGGATTCATCAGTTTAATGGGTTATATTAGAGATATTTCTGGTGGGTTCCTCCGAACCCAACGAAAAGTTGATTGGGCCGCATTTCGTGGACCAATCAGACCACCACCGGAACCACCACCTTAAGGTAACATTCTCCTTCCCTTTCTTCTTTTTCATGCATCTATGCATTAATTCATACATTGAGGACAATGCATGAGATAGATGTGGAGGAGGGTCTAACATAACTTAGTTTTTCTTTTTGTTTTAAAAAAAATATTAACATTTTCTTTACTTTTAAAAACTTTTTGAAAATAGAAACATATTTTGACATATTTTTTGTAAGAAATTAAGTCAATTTTAAGGAATAGGAAAATCCAAATTAGGATTTCTTATACTTGGTCAAATAAGATTATTTGTTTAATTTTTAGAGTTAGGAAGATAATTTGTCAAAGTAATTTAGTCTTGATCTTTACCGTGATGAAATATGCACACTTCATACACTTACACACTTAGGGTTCAAAAACAAAGATTCTTATGCCTTATATATAAAAAAAAGGAAAAAAATATGAACGAATCTAATTATTGATTAGCTAGGTACTTTGGCCTAAGCAAGCGTTAGTATTTATGCGAAAGATGATTAGATAAGTTTAAGAAAAAAATAAATATAAAATCCTCTAATTAAGCTGGGTATTTGTGCCTAATAAAACATAAGTATTCACTCCTAAAAGAGGTTCATATAATAAAATCCTTAGTTTTGTGGCCTTATTTGCTCGAGTCCTTAAGTCCTTGGGGTGTTTTCTCACCCGGTGCCCTAAGACCGTTTGGTTTGGGACTCATCGATTAAAGGCTCGTTACATGGGCAGATTAGAAAGCCTAATAGAACTAAGGAATAATACCACAAGTATATATATATATATATATATATATATATATATATATATATATATATATATATATATATATAAAATAAATGAGACATAAGAGTTAGAGTTAATGAACCCTTAGTCAAAATTTTCACGATCACAAGGTGCATATGACTTAGGGTAAAGTAATAAACTAGATGAGAAGTACAATTTGACTCCTTACTTTGATTGATAACAAATTTTTGATTAGAGACTAAGTTTAGGAATGAAAAATTCAGTTTTCCTATAACTTATAGATTACTTAAATCTTACAATTATATTTCAAATATTTTTCTCTTTCAAAATGCTTTTCGAAAATACTAACTCTTTATTTCTCTTTCTTTATGAATTTTGTGGGTGCAATCCGCTGAAAACCCTCACGAGACAAAACTCGTCCTCTAGGGGAAACCTAGAGGTTTAACGGCTTGTTGCACATGCTCAATGCAATTGCGTGACCTGCGAAAGTGGTCTAATAATCCTTAGTATAGTTTAGTTGTTTGCTCGAGGACGAGCAAAAGATAGGTATGGGGGTGTGATTAGTCGCTAATGTTGCATATTTAGTATCATATTTCCATACTTATTATAGAATAAAATCTGCATTGTTCTAACTAAAATGCTTAATTTATTTGCAGGCCCATTCCTTAAGGAGATGAAGAGAAATGAGCCCAAAGCCCACCAAAATTCTGAGTTAAATCAGAATTAATTCGAGCTCAGTAAATCAGGGTAAAATCAAGAGGTTGAAAACTGGTTGAGAAGAATCCTCTCAGAATCGATCGGTTAAAGCCAAGAATCAAAGACCATTTCGTCACAATCCTGAATTCAAACGAGAAAATCAACTGAAGATAAAAGCAGAACGTGAAACCGGGGAGACCCACCAACAGGGTGTGGCCAGGGCCACACCTGGCAGCGGAAACGCGGCCAAAGCCGGCGTTTTCGCGGCTTGGTTGTGGAGTTAGGGGGAGCGTTTGCTCCCCTGATCTCCCCGAGATCCTCCTCGTGTGGGTTATGCCTATAAAAAGTCAGTATTTGCACTGAAAATGGGACGACCATGCAGAGAAAGAATTTAGACTAGTTTTTCATTTCTTATAGTTTAGGTCTTTCTTTTCTTTTTATGTAATTTGTATATAAGCTTAGGTTAGATGAAGATTCATGTAAGTAAGAGAGAGAGGCTTATGTTGAGAGTGACACCGATGTACCCTCCTCGTTTCTTCCATTGTTTCTGCAAGTAATAAAGGTAAATGTTTTTGTTTTATGTTCGTATTTACTTTTGTTTTCTTCTTCCTCTTTCTACTTTACCTCTTTTATTTTTGATGAGCTTGCAAGTGAATCCAGAAGTATAAGTATACAAAAGCCTTTGAGAGTGTCAATGATACTTCATGAAGACGTTCTCCTCCTCAAGATCCATATCACTTCATTCTTGCAAAGCTTGATGATATAATGAGAACCGGGACTGAGCTCGATCTTATGACCTATGCGTTGAACGCCTCCAAAGCTAGGTAGAACATGCAAGGGTTCCATGTAAGTCATCAACCAAACTAGGTGAGTACTTCTTTCATCTTCTTTCTTTTCTTTTATTTCTGTAAATTAAATCACCAACACCATATCTTCCAAATCACTTCTTTCCCAACTCATTTGTACATAGTCTCTTTCTTTCCCAATTCTTTATAAATAGTCATTCTCCATTCTTTTCCACTTTCTCATTCTACCATTTTCTCTCTAACCTTAACATAACTCGTTTTCATCTTCATTTCTTTAAAACAAAGAAGAACTTTCATTTTGTTTTCATAAAGATTTCAATAAAGAACCTTGAACGCTTCTATCGCAAACCCTCCTTGTGGATCACGACCCGCATAGCCACTTGCTATAGCGGTAAGAATTGAGCACTTGCACATCTTCATTCTAGATCTGAAATTCTTTATTTTATGTGCAGGTTGTACCTCAAACAGGTATAGTATCTGCAAGAGTGTTAGTGTTGAATACACGCATGTAATAAAGCAGTAATAGACATCATAGGCATGGCATATATACAGGAAGTAAACTACCCTACTACAAGATTCGTCACAGGTATAATTAATGTACAATCCTAAACACGCGGTCACATACAAATAGCATTATACGGTCTACAAAAATATAATTTACAACACGAGAAAATAAAATACATTAATTCCCCAAAATACAACTCAACCTATCGAAGTGGGGAAACCCAATATGACGCGAGAACACTCGACTAAAAATCTCCAAAAAAAACCATAAATCTGGGAATACCCGAAACACTTGCACATGTTCCATCATATATTAAAATATATATATATATATAGAGAATAAGAAAGAGGAGAGAGAGAGCTAGAGAGAGAAGATAAGAGAGATCAAGAGAGAGAAAATGAAAGAGAAAATATAGGTGTAAGAGAGAAAATGAAAGGGGGAATGTTGCCTCCTTCTAGCTCATTGCCAGGACGAAGGGGCCTGGCCTGGCTCAGGCCAGGTGGACCCAGGGATTGCAGGCGCTGGCCGCGAACAGCCGGGGGTGGCGACGAATCGACCATGAGGTGGAGAAGGGGGAGTTTGTTAATGGTGGTGTAAATGGGTGATGATGTATTGGGATGATGGAGGTGATGGTGAAATTAAGGATAGAATTGTGAAATTGAAGGAGAAGGGAGGAGGAGGAGGAGGAGTAGGGTGGAGTTAAGGTGGTGGAAGTGGTGGTTAATTTTGAGTTGGAGGTGGAGAATGTTGATGGTGGGTTTTGAAAAAGGAGGATGGAGATTGTGGGGGAGTTAGAAATGGAGAGAGGAGGTGAGGTGAGGTCAGATCTACACCGCCGCCAGGGTTACAGGAGGTGGTCGGCGTCGGGCCAGTGGTCGTGGTGCCCCCGATGGAGAGAGAGGGAGAGAGGAATAGTGATAGAAAAATTGAATAAAGGGTGACAGAAGTTGAGATTGGGGAAGAATTAGAGAGTTAATAGAGAGAGGGAGAATTAGAGAGAGGAAGAGGAGAAAGAGGGTTGTCATCGGTGCGAGGGGAAGAAGAAGAAAAAGAGTAAGAAAAAGAAAAGAAAAACGAAATGGATATAAAAAAGAAAAGGGAGAGAAGATATTTTTTATGGAAGCTGGTGGAAGTTGTGGGAAAGTGGTGGAAGTAAAAAGAAGGAAAGAAAAGAAAAGAAAGGAAAAGAAAAAGAAAAAGAAAAAGAAAGAGAAATAGGAAAATATCCGATCGAACCTTAGAATCGGGAAAATACCGAAAACACTGATAATGACAGAAAATTGGAGTAACACTGAAAGGTCTCAAAAAATTCTCAAAATAGTAATATTATTTTAGGGTACATGGTGAAATTGGATTTAATAAATTCAATTCCCTTTTCGAAACAAAAATCTTGGAATCTACCGGCGATACCAGTCGACCTCAAATCCGGTTGAATTTTGATAAATTCAAAAAAATGTCTAAAATAGATTAAAGTAGAAAATATTATTCTAAGAAATGATATGAAAGCAGATTTTGGAATCAACTCCTATTTATAAATTAAAAAAATTCCTGGAGTCGACCGGCGATAATAGTCGACACCGATTTTGAAGATTTTGCAATTTAATTCAGAAAAATTTCAGAAAATCATAAGAAATCTAAAATATTGAAAAATAATGTTTGAAAATAGAATTGGTCAAATCTGACTACCAGAAAGATCAAATCAAGTAATACACTAGGATCGGGTCCCAGGTTTAGACTAGGGTTGACTCCAAATCCACGAATCCGGTCCAATGCAAAACAATCGCATAAATAATCATAAAACAAAAATAAATATGGAAAGAAAATAAAAAATATGGTCAAAAATTTGAATACGCAATTAAGTACGTATTCCGGGAACAAGGGTTACATCCACCGCAAGGCGAAGCTATTAGTGTCTGTCACGTCCCACTTTCTAAAATATGCTGGAGCAGAGATGAGGCGCGAGTCGGCGACACATATATGCAAGGAAAATATCTCAAGTATGCGTGCTAAGCCTTAACTAACCTAGAACAAGCTATAAATCTAAACTATAACAAATCATGATCACTGCAATATCACGTATAAGCATCTAGACATGATAATAAATAAACAAAGAGATGGAATGACAACAGATAATGATATAGAGACAATCAGAATATAACAAGAATGAAAGTGAATAAGATTACCAGATGATCAAGAAGAAAGAGACTCTAGCTCCTCGCAAAGCGTACGATCTCATCGAACACCTAAACAATAGAATAAAGTCTCCAATCTAAACGTGCAAATCCAGAGTCGTCAAAAAGTGACCCAATGAGTGTGTAAGAAAAAGGAAAAAGTGCTCGCGCATGTAAACAATGTGTATACAATAATAATATGGCTGAACTGAAAATAAAAAATAACAGAATAATCAATATCATGATCAAAGCTATGAATGAAATATAACTCATATCATGGTAAAAGGAAACAACTTATGCCAAGATGTGTAACCCAGCATATTTCACTAGTTTGTTTGGTTATTATTAACCTAACTAATGTAGTACTTAGCTGTGTCCCATACCACAGCCATTTTCTCACAAATCAAACAAAGTTATCATTGTTGTAACTGCCTGCCAATGTAGTACATATGTTTCGGAAGGATACCATGCATGCCCGGTACTACGGTCTAATACCCCTCGCACTGAACGAGGACAAACCGTAAGGCTTTAATAACTGAAGACACAACCCACACGAAAGACAACTAGTGTGGCGCTATAATTCAAGCATAGCCCGGACAACTGACAACTAAATAACCAGGCAGTCTGTACTACCTTGGTCCCCATGTGGAACCCACAACTCGGTATACCATAATAAGTCCTTCCAAAATACACAACATGCATTATTAGACAATTTTCCCTTTTTCTCGGATTATGGTGTCTTTTATTAACAAGCAATAATATGAATTAATAAGTAATAGTAATCGATATCTCCAACAAATGTTGATGTCAATACTAGCTGATATCTGACAATTGACAACTAGCATCTGAAAACTGAATAACTGGTAACTAATAACTAACATCTAAATACTAGAGATATAGAGTGACTAATAACAACTGTACACTATTAGTAAATGGTACATATCTCTGACAACTACTATAAACTCTGAAACACATAATATGATCGCCTACAAATAGTCTCACTAATAACTGATAACACTATCTAATAACTCTGAACTACAAGTTCACCGATATCAACTAAATAACTATCATAGTATACATGTATCTCTATATCTAAAAAATTGAATTAATGAAAAATCAATCATTAGGAGCAGTCTATTAATATCCTCAAAGTCAACTAGATCAACAAATACTGAAATCATAACTGAATAGTGAAACATCCTCAAACAACAAATGATCTAGTATATCAACTTTTGATACTCAACCAACAATCTCATCCGTACTGAAATAATAGAATTAGGGATAAATGTGAAAAATACTCACAATCAATAATTCAAAAGTCATCAGTCTCATTTGAACTCCATTCAAGATCCAATGAAAAGAACATAGATATCATATCATCAACTCTAACTCTAAAGAAGTCAATACCAATCCAAGCTAAAGAAATCTAGTCTCTTAATAAAGTAACATCATATATATTCCACTCTAAGAATACAATGAATCCCCATCTAACTTATTAACAAATACATGAATACCAAGTCTGATAAGTACTCCACATAAAATATGAATCTTTAACCTCAATCAGGAACCAATTAACCTCAAGACCAATCAATTTATATTCTAAGATTTATCTTAACTAGGTCAATTACAAGATCAAGTGCGGTCTAAGGTCATCAACACTAGGCCTAAATCAACAATAACGAACTACTAACACGTGAAATGATGCTAATAAACACTCAGATCAACTAAATAAATAGGGGAATGCTCTCTGATGTCCAATGAAGTGATACACATAATCATACTGATAAAATAAATCAGATGATCATATGAAATAATACAAGTAACATATAAATACTACCGATAATGATAAATCAGGAAATAATACAAGAGCAAACACTTATATGAAGTGACGCAGTTTTGGATCCGAAGTACCGTCTAGTCTTCACTGCATGACCGGCATGGATCTCTAGATCATCTGTAAGTCGATCTTCGAATCACTTGGTGTATGACACTCTGCGAGCATGAATCCGGATTGGGTTTGGGTCTTCTGTTATCTGGTTTGGATTATACGATCAGATCCACATCGCTGCAACACACAATTGAACACACAAAGACACACGTCCACATAAATACATATACATATAAATATGCATTGTTACCCGTACACACATGCACACACTACAAATATATAATACGTGTTGGCCCAAGGTTACAATCACCCGTTTTTAGTGTGTTTTGATGATTACAAAACATATATAGTTATTTGTACTAATCATGTTTGTTGTTTCAGTGTGTTTCAGGGTTCTAATGAAATTAGAAGTTTTCTTCCCTAAAGGAAGGTGTTTTGACTCAAGTCACCTCAATTCAGGCTCAAGTATCAAGCTTGCAAGATCATATGGAGAAGCCCTCTTGAAGAACTTGTAGTCCTTTAGAACCAATATAAGAAATAGTTTGTAAAGTTTGAGTTTTAGAAAATTGGCTCTAGGATACACACACACACACATATTTTTATACAAGTTTTCATGTTTAGCTTTAGTTTCTAAGTTTCATGCCTTGACAAATATACATGACTCTAACTTTTTTACAAAGATATATATCATGTTTATAATCATGTATGTTTACCCTTTTCAAGCATGATACTTAGCTATCTATACTTCAAAATATTTTACAAAAATTCCAAGTTCTGGTTTCTTGCTATTTTTCTGTTTCAGGCAAGACCGGCTGATCGGACGGTCGACCGGAGCTTGTATCCAGGACGTGCCGCTTGTGCATGTCTGTCGGTCGACCGTCAGGTCGACCGACTGAAAGCAGTTTTGCTCTCGGGTTTTCTGGGTCGACCGCCTTAAGAAAACTGTATTTCTGTTTAGAGGACGGTCGACCCGAGCCCAACGGCTACTGCCAGCAGGGCGGACGGCCGACCGGACCGGTCGACCGCCAGGCATGCAGAGCCCCAACGGCTCTTTCCTCTTTGGTGCTATTCTGAAATCTGTTTTAGGACTGTTTTTTGGCAGACCTTTTCTGGGTTTTATAAAACTTTTTCAGATCAAATAAGCTTAAAATAAATAAGTTTTAATCCCTTCTTCTCCCTATAAATAGAGGAGAATGGTCTCTTGAAAAAGAACCAAGAAAAATACCTAAGTTTTTAAAGTTCTTAAAAGAGAAGAAAAGTTTTTAAGCTTTCCATTTTTTCATTCATTCTTGAGCTTGCTTTCAGTTGTGTTTTCTAGCAAAGATCATTCTACAACTGAGTTTTTCTCACTACACTTCTTAGAGCCAAAATTCCCTACTCAATCTATAAGGAAGTTGTAAAGAGAGAAGTGTTTGTAAAGAGTTTGTGATCCTTTTAGAGATCACTTGGCTACTTGTTACTCTTTGTTCATCTTGTGGAGACACCTCTTTGGTAGAGGTTCTTGTAAGTGGTGGAGCTCGTTGCTCCGGTCTTTGGTAGACCTTGTAAGCATCCTCGGTGGATAGTGGAAACCCTTCACAGAGGTGAAGGCGGGGAGTAGAGCGGTGGCTCGAATCTCGAAACAAATTCTTGTGTTTGCGATTGTCTTTTGCTCTTGCTCTCAATTTCGCTTTATTTTCCATTGCTATCTTTTACTCATTGTCTCTAATTTGTGATATTGCTTCCATTACTTGTGATATATATTGTGTGCACATCATCCTTGCATCATTCATTCATAATTGTTTAAAAAGATTGTTAGATTAGCATTTACACCTGTTCACCCCCCCTCTAGGTGTTTTTCAATTGGTATCAGAGCCCAGGTCTCTAGGCTCTTGGTTTAACAACCCTAGAGAGATCCTATTTTTGCTAATCATTTCATACATTTTCACTTAGTAAATATGGCCGATGGAATTAAGACCCCTCCTAAGTTTGATGGACTTAACTTTCTCATATGGAAGGTTAAGATGATCGTTTTCTTGCAATCTCTAGGAAGTCGAGTTGCAAAGGCCGTGACCAAACCCTTTAGTGCACCCCCGGTGATGAATCCACTTGGTCCGAAATTGAGACTAAGGAATTTGATGCCAATGCTAGGGCTCATTATGCACTCCTTCAAGCCCTTAATGATGATGACATAGTTAGAGTTATTCATTGCAAGTCCGCATATGAAATTTGGACACATTTGCTAGTTACACATGAGGGGACTTCACAAGTGAAGAGGGCTAAAATAGACCTTCTTCGGTCCTAATATGAGAACTTTTGCATGCAAGAAAATGAAACCATAGATGATATGGTTACAAGATTTACCAAGATCACTAATGGACTTTCTTCTCTAGGTGATGCTATCGATAATGACCAAAGAGTAAGGAAGATCATCGGGCTCTTCCTCCTTCATGGTAAGTCAAAGCAACCACCTTGAAGGAACTCAATGACAAGGAGGAGATGAAGCTTATAGGTCTCATTGGGAACCTCAAAACCCATGAGATGGAGAGGAAAGCTAGGGAGGACATGGCTCCTTCCAAGAAGAAAGCTATTGCCTTCAAGAGTCAATCCTCATACTCCGACGAAGACAATGAAGAAGAAGATGACGAAGAGCTCTCACTTCTCGTTAAGAACGTCCGGAGGATGTATAACAAGGCTAAGTTTCAAGGAAGAAGGAGATGGCAAGGAGGCAAGGAAGAAAGAAAGATAATTTGCTTTAATTGCCAAAGACCGGGACACATTGTTGCGGAGTGCCCGGATAAAGTAAAGCCCTCCACCTCAAAGAAGCCTTATAAGAAGAAAGCATTGAAGGCTAAATGGGATTCCGAGAGCGAATTCGAGGAGGAAATTGACACCGCCAACATGTGCTTCATGGCTAATGAAAGCACAAGCAAGGTAACCCCTTCCACTTCTTTTGATAATGAACTTTCCATGGATGAAATAGGAGAAGCATTTGTAGAACTTTCACATAACTATGATTTTCTTAAGAAAAGTATTTAAAAATGAAAAGGAGAATGAGTCTCTTAATCATCAAGTTTTTACTCTTTCCAAAGAAAAAGATGAATTACTTTCCACTCTTGTTTCCACCCAAAAAGATTTTGACAATTATAAAATTTCTTATAAAGGCAAGTTTCCACAAGTTAATGATAATGAGATCACCATGCTTAAAGAGAAAATTGATTCTTTAGGAGTAGTTTTGAAAAAGTGTGAATTTGATAAAAAAGACTTGAGGCTATGTTTCCTAAGAAACAAGCCCCTAAGAAACAATCTCATGTTCATGCTCATGTTCATACCACACAACCTCTACATCATGCCAAACCCCACAAACATACTCACACTTCACACACACATCATGCATTCATGTATGGTAAAGTGTTTTCATGTTCATATTGTGGCCGTAAAGGTCACTTTGTTAAGTTTTACTATGATAGACTAAATCCATCTCATCATAATGTTTGGGTTAGAAACACTAACTTTCAAGGACCCAAGAAAATTTGGGTACCAAAGTCAATGAATTGTTAAATGATGTAGGTACCTTCCAAGGCCCAACGACGTAGAGGGTTATGGTATCTTGATAGTGGTTGCTCAAGGCACATGACTTGGGATATCAACAACTTTGCAACCCTATCAAGATACCATGAAGGTGGCACCGTCACTTCGGAGATGACGCCAAGGATAAAATCATCGGTATCGGTAATGTCAAACTTGGTACATCTCCTCTAATAGAAATGTAGTTTTAGTTGATGGCCTCAAGCATAATCTCTTGAGTGTTAGTCAACTTTTTGATAAAGGTTTTGATGTCATTTTTGATAATGTAGTTTGTAAAGTTATTGATAGAATATCTAATATTTGTGTATTTTCCAGTTTTCGTGAAAACAATGTTTATATGATTGATATGTCTAATATGTCTTGTAATATTACTTGTTTAAAAGCCCTCGATGATGACTCTTAGTTGTGGCATAGAAGATTAGGCCACATTTCTTTTGACCATATATCTAGGTTAAATACAAAGGAAATGGTGAAGGGTATTCCTTGCTTGAATTTTGAAAAGGACCGGGTCTGTGACGCATGTCAATTTGAGAAACAAACCAAGTCTTCTTTCAAGTCAATCAAGGATATCATGACATCACGTCCTTTGGAGTTAATCCATATGGATTTGTTTGGTCCTACTCAAACCAAAAGTCTAAGTGGGAATCGGTTTGCATTTGTATTGGTTGATGACTTTTCACGTTTTACTTGGGTTTTCTTTTTGGAACACAAAAATCAAGCCTTTTCACATTTTCAAGCCTTTAAGAAAAGAGTCGAAAAGGAAAAGATTCTTCAATTTTAAGAATAAGAAGTGATAGAGGTGGTGAATTCATTAACCTACCCTTTATTACTTTTTGTGAAGAACATGGAATTAAGCATGAACTATCTTGTCCTAGAACTCCACAACAAATGGAGTAGTTGAATAGAAAAATCGAACATTACAAGAGATGGCTAGGACAATGATTAGTGAATATGGTCTTCCACATTATTTGTGGGCCGAGGCCGTTAATACATCATGCTATATATCAAATCGTGTTTTCTTGTGTAAAAATACTTCAAAAACTTCTTTGAAATGTACTTTTCTAGAAAACCAAATGTTTCATATTTCAAGATTTTTGGATGCAACTGTTTTGTTTTAAATACGAAAGATAATTTAGGAAAATTTGATGCTAAATCTTATGAAGCAATTTTTGTTGGCTATTCCAACACTACTAAAGCCTATAGAGTTTTTAACAAGTCATCTTTAACTATTGAAGAGTCTATTCATGTGAAGTTTGAAGAATCTAACTCGTTTGTTAAGAATGTTGTAGAAGTAGATTCTTTGGATGAAGGTTTGGAGAAAGTTACCCTGGAGGATTCACCTACCATTAGAGGCAAGCCAAAGGATGATGAAGGAAGTGAAGCTAAAGTAGAAGAGGTTCAAGGAAATGAAATTCAAACAATTGAAGTAGAGCCTACTCAACAACTTCCAAAGGATTGGAGATACAACCCACATCATCCCAAGGACCTCGTTAAAGGTGAAGTATCTAAAGGGGTAACCACTCGTTCTCAACTTCATGATTTTTGTGGGCACTATGCTTTTATTTCTCATGTTGAACCCAAGAACGTCCTCGAAGTCGAGGCCGATTCATATTGGTTGCTAGCCATGCGAGAGGAACTCAATCAATTTGAGCGCAACCAAGTTTGGCACCTTGTCCCTAGGCCCCACGATAGACCAACAATTGGTACTAAGTGGATCTTTAAGAACAAGTTGGATGAATCGGGTAACGTTGTTAGGAATAAAGCTAGGTTAGTTGCCTAAGGTTACACTCAAATCGAAGGAATCGATTTTGAAGAAACCTTTGCACCCGTAGCACGGCTTGAAGCCATACGGATGACACTTGCATTTGCTACATTTAAAGATTTTAAACTTTTTCAAATGGATGTGAAAAGTGCCTTCTTAAATGGATTTATTGAAGAGGAGGTGTATGTTAAACAACCCCCTGGGTTTGTTGATCCTACACATCCGGATTTTGTTTTTAAACTCGATTAAGCTCTTTATGGTTTAAAACAAGCCCCTAGGGCTTGGTATGAAAGACTTTCCTCATTTCTAATTTCAAATGGTTTTAAGAGAGGAAAAATTGATACAACTTTGTTTACAAAACATGTAGAAAATGATATTCTTATTGTGCAAATTTATGTGGATGATATCATTTTTGGTTCTACTAATGAAACCCTTTGCCAAGCTTTTGAATCATGCATGAAGGAAGAATTCGAAATGTCTATGATGGGTGAGCTCAACTATTTCCTTGGTCTCCAAATCAAGCAAAGAAAGGATGAGATCTTCATCAATCAAGCCAAGTACACAAAGGAACTTATAAGAGATTTGGACTTGAAGGAGCTAGAACTAGCAAAACTCCCATGGCAACAACCTCAAAGCTTGACAAGGATGAACAAGGTAAAAGTGTAGACATTAAGCTTTATCGTAGCATGATTGGTAGTTTGTTGTATTTGACGGCTAGTAGGCCGGATATTATGTTTTGTATATGTCTTTGTGCTCGTTTTCAATCATGTCCTAAGGAGTCTCATTTAGTAGCGGTAAAACGCATTATTAGATACCTTAAGGGCACAATTGAGATGGGTTTGTGGTATCCGAAAATCGGACTTTTTGAAATGAAGAGTTTTTCGGATGCGACTATGCGGGTTGTAGGGTAGATAGGAAGAGTACAAGTGGAACATGTCAATTCCTGGTAATTGTCTTGTATCTTGGTCTTTCAAAAAGCAAAATTCGGTAGCCCTATCAACCGCCAAGGCGGAGTATGTTGCAGCCGGAGCTTGTTGTGCACAAGTTCTTTGGATGAAACATACTCTCCTTGACTATGATTTGCATTTTGATCATATTAAAATATTTTGTGATAATACTAGTACTATTCATATAACTAAAATGCAAATCAACATAGTAAAACTAAGCACATTGACATTAGATATCACTTTCTTAGAGATCATTATGAGAAAGGTAATATTGATATTGATTATGTTTCTACCGATTTTTAACTTGCCGATATTTTTACTAAACCATTAGATTATGCTAGATTCTCTTTTATTTGTGGTGAGTTGAATGTTTGCATTATGGATTCTTAAAGACCAATTTTTATTGTTGTTTTTGTTTGTTTAACCCTTTTTGATGTATGACAAAAGGGGGGAAAAAGAATAAGTTTATTGTTTAAAAAGAATAAGTTTGTTATTTAAAAAGAATAAGTTTGTTGTTTGTTTGAGTTTTTGACAAAAACTATTGTGTTTTCAATGCTTTATGTATCTTGCTTTTCATAGTCATTATTTATTCAGAGCATTATTTGAGGGGGAGCTTCCAAGCTCTTCTTCCATTTTGTTTAAATAACTTATATGTTTTGTCATCATCAAAAAGGGGAGATTGTTGGCCCAAGGTTACAATCACCCGTTTTTAGTGTGTTTTGATGATTACAAAACATATATAGTTATTTGTACTAATCATGTTTGTTGTTTCAGTGTGTTTCAGGGTTCTAATGAAATTAGAAGTTTTCTTCCCTAAAGGAAGGTGTTTTGACTCAAGTCACCTCAATTCGGGCACAAGTATCAAGCTTGCAAGATCATATGGAGAAGCCCTCTTGAAGAACTTGTAGTCCTTTAGAACAATTGTAAGAAATAGTTTGTAAAGTTTGAGTTTTGAAAAATTGGCTCTAGGATACACACACATATTTTTATACAAGTTTTCATGTTTAGCTTTTGTTTCTAAGTTTCATGCCTGACAAATATACATGACTCTAACTTTTTTACAAAGATATATATCATGTTTATAATCATGTATGTTTACCCTTTTCAAGCATGATACTTAGCTATCTATACTTCAAAATATTTTACAAAAATTTCAAGTTCTGGTTTCTTGCTGTTTTTCTGTTTCAGGCAAGACCGGCCGACTGGACCGGTCGACCGGAGCTTGTATCCATGACGTGCACGCTTGTGCATGTCTGTCGGCCGACCGTCGGGTCGACCGACTGAAAGCAGTTTTGCTCTCGGGTTTTTAGGGTTGACCGCCCGGTCGACCGCCTTCAGAAAACTGTGTTTCTATTTAGAGGACGGTCGACCCGAGCGGTCGACCCGAGCCTAACGGCTACTGCCAGCAGGGCGGACGGCCGACCGGACCGGTCGACCGCCAGGCCTGCAGAGCCCCAACGGCTCTTTCCTCTTTGGTGCTATTCTGAAATCTGTTTTTAGGACAGTTTTTTGGCAGACCTTTTGATTAATCTACAATTATGCATTATCATATCACATTTCCCACCGATTTATGAATAAATTGTTGGTCTAAACCGTGTTTTGGTCTTGATTGTAGGTAGATCCAAAGTTCAAGGGCAAAGGGGTACTAAGAGCCTAATTAAACCTCTTTTATGGTAATAAATCCCGCATTACTTGGAGGCCAAGCCAAGGGTTATCAGGAATATTCATTGAACCTAGACTCCTGCGCATGTCAGACGAATATGCGGGTGCAAATACCTGAAACGGGATATGCTCTGACAATTCTCGACGCCAGAGGGAGCCCCTGACGAAATCCAGGGACCCACCTCCCTGGTATTGCCACGGAAACGCGGCAATAGCCGCGTTTCCGTGGCAAGGCAGTGGAGCCACGCGTCAATTTTCGACGCGTGGGCCTGTCTCGTCTTCCAGAGGCTTCGGAGGCCTATAAATAGCCCTGTATTCGACCAGAGCGTGGGAAGTCTTCGTTTTTAGGAGTAGATGCAGATTTTAGGAGAGATTTAGTGTAGTGTAGGTGCTTTTCATTTCTTTTCTCTTGTATTTTCATTTCTTTTTAGATCATTGTAGTAGGGCTGAGTGATTCATAGAAAGAGATAGAGAGGGATTGATGTAATAGATAGTGACAGTCTATGTAAAGGTGCCTCCTTTCTCTTCCATTGTAATCTTCTTCACCTTCTACATGATTTCTTGCTAACTTTTATTCTCATGGCAATCTAACTACTAACCACTAACCATCTAACCACTTACTTGATAATCCACATGAATCGGATAGTCTTTACAAGGCCTTGTTCTTGCAAGAGCCATTGATGGCCAAAGATGATGGGTTCTAACATCTAACTTGCTAACTTGCTAACCAAGCTAACTCTCTTTTATTTGCTTTCTTTTTAGTAGTGTAATGAGTGATGCTTGTGTTAGCTTGATCTTGATGCATGTTTGAATGTGATGAACCATCCATGTGCCATGCTTTGTATCGTCTCTTGAAGCCAAGGATTAGTGATGGCCGAGGATCAAAATGTGAGGCAACTATCATGAAGAGGTTAGCATGGTTAGTGGAGTATTTAGTAGTTAGTAGCCATGAGTTTTCTTTTCTCTTCTTTTAGAAACTATTTTCAAGCTTCTTTTCTTATTTTTCTATCGATGTTTTCACCATCATCTTAGTTCAACCTTGTTCCATTTTCTTTTCTATTTGTTTTTCCAAACCACTTTCTTATTTTATTTCACATCGACGTTTTCATCGCTCTCCTCACCTACCACATGCTTATTTTCCTTTTCTTTTCTTTTTTCATTTCTTTTCTAATTCTTTTAACAAAGAAGAACTGTTAATAAAAGACGTGAATAGAAACTGTCAATGCTTCTATCGCCTCCCTTCCCTGTGGATACGACCCGTTGAGCCAATGCTATAACGGAAGTATCGAGGGTACATTAGCACATTCGAGCTTTTACATCGGTTTTACATAATACACACTTTTGAGTGCTAGTTCCGCCTTGATTATCAATTTTTGGCGCCGTTGCTGGGGAAGGGAATGGTTTCGTTTTCACGTTTTTGTTAACATTGTCTTCTCTGTTTTGGTGCGCAGGACAAGCTTTACAGGCTCCTAATATTGCAGAACATAATCTAGCTTTGTATCTCCCTGCTCTTGAAAGCAGGGACCCAGCTTCTAAACAAAAGCCGCGCAACCGCGACATTTGCCGCGAAAACGCGGCCATTGTGTGAACATTGTATATGTTGTTGTGCTGGGATGTGTGAATTGTAATAGCTAGTGGATTTGTACTGCTATCTTTCTTGCTTTGATTGCCTACACACCATAATAAATAAAGAACTAAAATACGGTATTTGGACATTTTTAAAATGGTTTAGACATTTGCATTTAGGCACGTGTCAATTCAATTCCAATATACTGTATTTTTGTTCTGTTGTTGTGATTTGGATGGAGATGTACATATGGCATTGCATATAGCATAGGACAAACACGTGGGTGATTTATCGCTTTGTGTTATATTCTTGTCTATATTGCACACTTGCACGAATTGAACTTAAGGGCAAACTCCAAACAAGATAAGGTGGGGATTTACTTACCCTTCCTTAGCCCAAAGATCATCTCCCCACTCACACAACCTAAGCCCTAATAAAATTTGATAGACGTTGGCCCCTAGGGACATCTTGGTCTAGGTCAACCCTCCTATTGGCTTGGTTTTGATTTTTCTTTTCTTTTTTGTTTGTTGTTTGATTTTTCCTTTTTGTTTGTGATTGTTTGTGAAATGGCATTCAATAATAACAATTCTTTCAATCCGAATATGAATCCATATTTCACACCAACCCCATTTGTTTCGGATAATTCCAACCCGGCGTTTTACAATATGCATCAATCAAATACACCGGGTTGGCCTTATCCGAATCAATACAACCCATACCCACATTCTTATGACTATAATTTCCAAAATAATTTCAACTCGTCACAGAGTCAATGGGGATTCACTTCCCCCGAGTTTAATTTTCAACCTCCTTGTCCACAATATCCACCTTGTCCACAATTTACACAATGTTCATTCTCCGATTTCGCTTCTTATACTCCTTTTTCTGAACCTCCCATTAAAGAAAAATCTGAGTTCGTAAAGAGAGTAGAAGCCAATCTACAAGAGGCCAAGCAACAACTTCACAAAACATTGGCCTCTCTAAAACATTTTCAAGAGTCTTACTCAGTTCCACCACCTCATAATGAACAACCATCTGCCTTTGAAATGAGTAAGGAACTCTTGTGTGAGTCCAAGTTTCAGTCTCAACACACTTTTGACTCACATTCTTCACAAAGATTTCAAAACCAAGATTCTTATACTCCCATTCTAGAGCAACCACTTGGAGATACATCATATCTAGATACGAGTATAGAAATCTTGCAGGAGTCTATATCACAATTCCAAAAATCATCTGCTGAGTCTGTCAATAGGGTGGAAACACAATTTGAAAATCACCTAGAGGGGGGGTGAATAGGTGATAATGCTAATCAATGCACAATTTAAAAATATGGAGCAACAATCTCACAAAGCAAGTGAATATAGCAATGACAATCAAGAGCAAGAACAAGGAAAAGTAAACCAAACGCAAACACCAAGATTTGTTATCGAGGTTCGAGCACCCAGCTCTACTTCCCCGCCTTCCCCAGAAGGATTCCAACCACTTCCACTATCATAAAGATGTCACAAATACACTGGAGTACCCAACTCCACAATCTCAAGTACAAGCAATCTCTGAGTAGTCAAAAGACCACAAACTCTCTCTTGCAAAATTCTCTTCCCTTCAAAGGTCCTTAGAGAATTAATGGGTAGGAATGAAGCTCTTGTGTGCAAGGAGAAAAGAAAATGAAATCAGAGAACTCTTGAAAACACTTCAGAAATTTTGAGAGAATTTCAGTACAAAAAACCAGGAAACCAAGTCTTTTGAAAGCCTTAAACTTTTGGAAATTTTGAGAATTTTTCTTGTAACCAAACTCTCCCTAAACACCCCTATTTATAGGAGAGGGCTAGGGTTTAAAGATAAAACATTTTTAAGGCTAATCAGAATGTATTAAAACCAAAACATGTCACTTAAACACACTTAAGTGAGAAAAGGACAAAAATAAATCTGCTCTGAAAACTAGCCGTTACTGTTCAAACGGCTAGTCCGGTCGACCGGCTCGGTCGACCGCTAGTACAAACAAAATGACCGTTGCAGGCCACGGTCGACAGGCCCGGTCGACCGAAACAAACAGAGAGCTCTGCTCTCAGACCGGTCGACCGGGACGGTCGACCGTCCAAAGACTGCCAAACGTGCACAGATTTGTGCACGTCGGTCGACCGACCCGTCGACCGACTTCTAGCCAAGTCGACTAGTCAGAAGACTAGTCGACTGCATGAAGTCTGGAATGGACAGAAAAACAATTTTAAAAATATTATGAAAAATCTTTTAACACTTATAAAAATCACCAAAAATAGTTTTATCATTTTGCATTGATATATAAACATGTGGTAAAAAGTTTAGCTCAAATATCAATCAATATGAACTATTTTTTACTCTTATCATTTTACCAAAAACCAAAAACTGTATTTTCTAAAACTTGGATTTTGACTAGAAAATACGTTTTGTCCAAAACTTCTTCCAAATACAAAAACATGATATTTAAACATTTTGAAGCATAATCCTATATTCATGAAACATATGTATATCAAAGTAAGTTTGTAGGTTGAAGATTGTATACAAACTATTTATGTTAGGAAAACAAGATGTGCGCAAAAACGTGTGTGAAAGAGCTTCAAACCTATTCACTATTCTTTAACAAAATTCTAAACTAAAAACAAATCTAACAAATTATCTTGAGCAATCTTGAAGTCTTGAGCCATGTGATGCCTTGCTAAAGCCTTCTCTTCTATGTTCCTTCCTTGATGTGCAAAAAGCCTTCTTTACTTCATGAACCTAGAAATTCTTGCAATAGCTAAGCAATGGCCTCCAAATATGGTACTAACCTGAAACTCATCTAAACAAACTAATTAGTACCAAATAGCACTTATTTGTTTTGTTATCATCAAAACTCTAAACAAATGGAGAGTGTAACCTTTTGGGCCAACAATCTCCCCCTTTTTGATGATGACAAAACAAATAGGCTATAAACAAAAGTATAGGGGAGGAGAAAGCTCCCCTCAAATTATGCTATATTAAACAAAGAAAAACCATGTAACATGTAATGTGCAAGTAAACATCATGAAACCAAAAACCAAAAACACTTGCAAAACATTTAAAAACAAATTACAAGAATTCATGAAAAGACATCAAAATCTCAAAACATATATAAACTCATATGGAACCAAAACCATATGAGCCCATATTTCAAAATCTCAAAACATATATAAACTCATATGGAACCAAAACCATATGAGCCCATATTTCCATACTACATAAACTCATTCTCCCCCTTTTTGTCATACATCAAAAAGGGTTAAAAAAAATTTTATTCAATAACACAAACATTAAGTTCACCACAAATGAATGAAAATCTAGCAAAATCAAGTGGTTTAGTGAAAATATCGGCAAGTTGCAAATCCGAAGAAACATAATCAATATCTATATCTCCTTTCTCAAAATGATCTCTAAGAAAGTGATATCTAATCTCAATGTGCTTGGTCTTACTATGTTGATTTGCATTCTTTGTCATATGTATAGTATTAGTATTATCACAAAATAGTTTTATATGGTTATAATGCAAATCATAATCAAGGAGAGTATGTTTCATCCAAAGGACTTGTGCACAACAAGCCCCCGCGGCAACATACTCCGCCTCGGCGGTTGAGAGAGCTACGGAATTTTGTTTCCTAGAGGACCATGAAACAAGACAATTACCAAGAAATTGACATGTCCCACTAGTACTCTTTCTATCTACTCTACAACCCGCATAGTCGGCATCCGAATAACTCGTCATTGAGAAATCTCCGGTTTTCGGATACCATAGACCCATTCCAATCGTTCCCTTAATATAACGAATAATGCGTTTTACCGCAATAAGATGGGACTCTTTGGGACACAATTGAAATCTAGCACAAAGACACACACTAAACATGATATCCGGCCTACTTGCCGTCAAATACAAAAGACTACCTATCATGCTTCTATACAATTTAATATCAACATTTTTACCTTGGTCATCCTTATCAGGCTTGGTGGTAGTTGCCATGGGAGTGTTGCAAACCTTTGAGTCTTCAAGTCCAAACCTCTTTACGAGTTCCTTTGCGTATTTGGCTTGACATATGAAGTTCCCATCTTGCAATTGCTTGATTTGGAGTCCAAGAAAGAAATTAAGCTCACCCATTGAAGACATTTCAAATTCACATTGCATAACCTTTTCAAAATCCTTGCATAAAAGCTCATTAGTAGAACCAAAAATTATATCATCAACATAAATTTGCACAATTAAAATATCATTATCAACATGCTTAGTGAATAGTGTTGTATCTACTTTGCCTTTAATAAAATCATTTGAAATGAGAAAACTAGAAAGCCTTTCATACCAAGCTCTTGGAGCTTGTTTTAATCCATACAAAGCTTTATCAAGTTTAAAAACAAAATCGGGATGAACATGATCAACAAAATCGGGAGGTTGAGCAACATAAACTTCTTCATTTATAAAACCATTCAAAAATGTACTTTTCACATCCATTTGAAAAAGTTTAAAATTTTTGAAAGATGCAAAAGCTAATGTCATCCGTATGGCTTCAAGCCTTGCTACGGGTGCAAAGGTCTCCTCAAAGTCAATTCCCTCAACTTGAGTGTAACCTTGGGCCACTAACCTAGCCTTATTCCTAATCACATTTTCGGACTCATCCATCTTATTTCTAAAGATCCACTTAGTACCAATTATTGGTCTATCGTGGGGCCTAGGAACAAGGTGCCAAACTTGGTTGCGCTCAAATTGATTGAGTTCCTCTTGCATGGCTAGCAACCAATATGAGTCCGCCTCGGCTTCGAGGATGCTTTTGGGTTCAAAATGAGAAATGAAAGCAAAATTACCACATAGGTCATGGAGTTTGGAGCGAGTTGTTACCCCTTTAGATGCATCACCTAAGATGAGCTCCTTGGGATGATTTGTGGCATATCTCCAAGCTTTAGGAAGCGGTTGAGGGCTTTCCTCTTTATCTTCTTGAACGTCACCAATTGGTTCTTGCTTATCATCTTGAGCGGGTGAGTCCTTCAAGGATAGTCTCTCCATGTCTTCACCTAATGGTTCAATCTCTACAACATTCTCAACAAACACATTAGATTCTTCAAATTTAACATGCATGGATTCTTAGATGGTAAATGAAGATCTATTGAATACTCTATAAGCTTTACTAGTTGTAGAATATCAAACAAAGATTGCTTCATAAGCCTTAGCATCAAATTTACCCAAGTTATCTTTAGTGTTCAAAACAAAACACTTGCATCCAAAAACTTTGAAATATGAAACATTAGGTTTTCTAGAATGATACATTTCAAAAGATGTTTTGGAAGAATTTTTACATAAATAAATACGATTTGATATATAGCATGCGGTGTTTACGGCCTCGGCCCATAAATAATGAGGGAGGTCATACTCACTTATCATTGTCCTAGCCATCTGTTGAAGTGTTCTATTTTTCCTTTCTACAACTCCATTTTGTTGTGGAGTTCTAGGACAAGACATTTCATGCTTAATTCCCTTTTCATCACAATAAGTCATGAAGAGTTGGTTAACAAACTCACCACCTCTATCACTTATTTTCAAAATCGGAAAACCTTTTTCTTTTTCAACCCTTTTTCGAAAAATTTTGAAATGAGAAAAAGTTTAATCTTTGTGTTCCAAGAAGAAAACCCAAGTGAAACGGGAAAAATCATTAACTAAAACAAATGCAAATCTACTACCATTTAAGCTCTTAGTTTTAGTAGGTCCAAAAAGATCCATATGAATTAATTCTAAAGGCCTAGTTGACATGATATCCTTGATTGGTTTGAAGGAAGACTTGGTTTGTTTCCCAAGTTGGCACGCACCACAAATGCGGTCTTTCTCAAACTTCAAGCAAGGTATACCCTTCACTAAATCCTTAGAATTAATCCTAGAAAGATGGTCAAAAGATGCATGTCCTAATCTTCTATACCAAAGCCAAGAATTTTCATCAAAAGCATTTAAGCATTTAGTAGAACATTCCACATTAAGCATGTCAATAATATAAACATTATCATCACGAAAACCAGTAAGAATACAATCATTGGATTTAATATCAAAAATCTTGCAAGAAGTATCATAAAAAACAACTTTAAGTCCACGATCACAAAATTAACTAATACTAAGCAAATTATGTTTCAAACCATCAACAAGTACAACATTTTCTATAATGGGAGATGCACCAATTTGAATGTTACCTATACCGATGATTGTGCCTTTGGAGTCATCCCCGAAGGTGACGGAGCCACCTTCCTCGTACCTTGATAGGGTTGTAAAGTTATTGATATCCCACGTCATATGTCTTGAACAACCACTATCAAGGTACCACCGCTCCCTACGTCTTGGAGCCTTGGTGTGTACCTACATCAAATAATTTAGGACTTGATTTTGGTACCCACATTTTCTTGGGTCCTAGAGGGTTAGTTTCATTAACCCAAACAAGATTATTTGATCTATTAACTTGGTCATAGCAAAATTTAGCTAAATGTCCATTTTTACCACAATATGTGCATCTATATACTCTACCATATTTAAAAGCATAGTGAGTGTGTGATTTGTGAGCATGAGAGTCGTGAGCATGAAAAGATTTAGCATGTGTAGTGTGAGCATGTGAATTTTTAGCATGAGAGATGGGCTTTTGGAAAACTTTTCTTCAATTTTCTTAGTGTTAAAAGCACAATCTTTCAAAACTTTTTCAAAATCAACCATTTTAGTTTTTAGAGAGGAAATTTCTTTTTCATCAACAATAGGAGATTTTCCTTTACAAGAAACCTTGTAGGCATTAAACTCATTTTGAATAGAAATAAGATTAGAAGAAATATCATCCCTTTCTTTAGAAACCATAGCAAGTTGATTTTGAGAAATGCAACTTCTTTTTGCAATTTATAACATTCAATCTTCTTATTATCATAAGTTTTGGAAAGTTCAACAAAGGCATGAGCAAGAACTTCCTTACTTAATTCATCATCTTCATCATCAAGAGGTTGAGGGGTTACCTTAGGAGCGTTTGCCATGAAACACATATTCGCTACATCCGCCTCTTCCTTGGACTCGCTTTCCGAATCCCAAGTTGCCTTGTACGCCTTCTTTTCTTCCGATTTCTTTGGCTTGAAGGAGGAGGTCATCTTCTTCTTGAACTCCGGGCAATCCGCCATGATGTGTCCGGGCTTTCGGCAATTGTAGCATATGATTTTCCTCTCCTCTTTGCCTTCAAATTTCCTTCGGAAGTTGAGCTTGTTCCTCCGGTACATTCTCTTTACATTGCGAACAAGTAGTGATAGCTCCTCATCTTCTTCTTCATCTTCTTCATCGTCTTCAAGAGTGGATGAAGACTTAAAGGCTAATGATTTCTTCTTTAGTGGAGCGGCCTCTTCTCTTGCTTTCTTTTCCATCTCATGGGTTTTTAGGTTCCAATGAGACTAATGAGGTCCATCTCATCCTTGTCGTTCAATTCTTTTAGGGTGGTGGCCTTGATCTCCCATGATGTAGGAAGAGCCCGAATCACTTTCCGCACCTTTTGATCATTGGAAATATCATCACCTAAAGAAGAAAGACCATTGGTGATTTTAGTAAATCGATAATCATACAATCTATAGATTCATCATCAAACATTTTAAAAGACTCATATTGGGACCTCAAGAGATCTATCTTAGCTCTCTTGACTTGTGAAGTCCCTTCGTGTGTGACCAATAAGTGTTGCCAAATCTCATAGGCGGATTGGCAATGAATTACCCGTGTAAGGTCATCCTCATTCAAGGCGGTTAAGAGGGAATTTTGGGCCTTGGAGTTAGCCTCATATTCTCTAAAGTTGAAGTCGGTCCATGTGCTCTCATCACTATCGGGTGCAACATAGGGTTTGGTCAAAGATTTAGCCACTAAGCTACCTAAGGATTGCAAAAAGATAGTCATCCTAACCTTCAAATAGGGAAGTTGAGTCCATCAAATTTAGGAGGGGTTTTGATGTTATCGGCCATGTTTACTAGTGATGACAAATGGAATGCAAATGTTGATTAGCAAATTTTAAGGATCTCTCTATGGATGTTAAGCCAAAACCTAGAGTCCAAGCTCTGATACCAATTGAAAATCACCTAGAGGGGGGTGAATAGGTGATAATGCTAATCAATGCACAATTTAAAAAATATGGAGCAACTATCTCACAAAGCAAGTGAATATAGCAATGACAATCAAGAGCAAGAACAAGGAAAAGTAAACCAAACACAAACACCAAGATTTGTTATCGAGGTTCAAGCACCCAGCTCTACCTTCCCGCCTTCCCCAGAAGGATTCCAACCACTTCCACTTTCACAAAGATGTCACAAATACACCGGAGTACCCAACTCCACAATCTCAAGTACAAGCAATCTCTGAGTAGTCAAAAGACCACAAACTCTCTCTTGCAAAATTCTCTTCCCTTACAAAGGTCCTTAGAGAATTAATGAGTAGGAATGAAGCTCTTGTGTGCAAGGAGAAAAGAAAATGAAATCAGAGAACTCTTGAAAACACTTCAGAAATTTAGAGAGAATTTCAGCACAAAAACCAAGAAACCAAGTCTTTTGAAAGCCTTAAACTTTTGAAAATTTTTGAGAATTTTTCTTGTAACCAAACTCTCCCTAAATACCCCTATTTATAGGAGAGGGCTAGGGTTTAAAGATAAAACATTTTTAAGGCTAATCAGAATGTATTAAAACCAAAACATGTCACTTAAACACACTTAAGTGAGAAAAGGACAAAATAAATCTGCTCTGAAAACTAGCCGTTACTGTTCAAACGGCTAGTCCGGTCGACCTGCTCGGTCGACCGCTAGTACAAACAAAATGACCGTTGCAGGCCACGGTCGACCGAAACAAACAGAGAGCTCAGCTCTCAGACCGGTCGACCGGGACGGTCGACCGTCCAAAGACTGCCAAACGTGCACAGATTTGTGCACGTCGGTCGACCGACCCGGTCGACCGACTTCTAGGCAAGTCGACTAGTCAGAAGACTAGTCGACTGCAAGAAGTCTGGAATGGACAGAAAAACAATTTTAAAAATATTATGAAAAATCTTTTAACACTTATAAAAATCACCAAAATAGTTTTATCATTTTGCATTGATATATAAACATGTGGTAAAAAGTTTAGCTCAAATATCAATCAATATGAACTATTTTTGACTCTTATCATTTTTACCAAAAACAAAAAACTGTATTTTCTAAAACTTAGATTTTGACTAGAAAATACGTTTTGTCCAAAACTTCTTCCAAATACAAAAACATGATATTTAAACATTTTGAAGCATAATCCTATATTCATGAACATATGTATATCAAAGTAAGTTTGTAGGTTGAAGATTGTATACAACTATTTATGTTAGGAAAACAAGATGTGCGCAAAAACGTGTGTGAAAGAGCTTCAAACCTATTCACTATTTTTTAACAAAATTCTAAACTAAAAACAAATCTAACAAATTATCTTGAGCAATCTTGAAGTCTTGAGCCATGTGATGCCTTGCTAGAGCCTTCTCTTCTATGTTCCTTCCTTGATGTGCAAAAAGCCTTCTTTACTTCATGAACCTAGAAATTCTTGCAATAGCTAAGCAATGGTGATTGAGATTTTTAAGAATAAAAAGAATTAAAGTTCAAATTTCTTAGTCTCAATGTGAATCCGCTGTAGCAAGGGCTCAAGCGGGTCGTGATCCTCAGGGAAGGATGCGATGCAAGCTTTTCGACTTGATTCCTCTGTATCTTCAAAAATAGGAGAAAAGGGATTAGATTTGAGATAAATATATGATATGAAAGATGTGATTTTGCTGATTTTCTACCATAACCCTATTGCAAGTTAAGGAGATTGATCTTCATCTTGAGATTTATGTGATTCACCCTAGGTTATTACGAATAATTCAAGCAAGAAAAATCAATAAAAGATTCTAACTAAGTTACAGTATTAAAAGCCAAACTATGGTTCATCCTAACATCTAGGCACAGCTTAATAGAAGATGAATCTTAAACTTATGCTGTCCTAGTTCTTAAGTTTGAAGTCATGAAGGATCTTTTTAATATGCCACCTTGATTAAGAAGTCTAATTATGTTTAATCTTCAAGAAGAGTTGCCTTTAAACCTAGGGTTCTAGAGATGTTCGTTAATCATATCAAGGCTTAACTGCTCTAGGGTTGCTTTAAGAATCTCAGCAAACCACTAGAGAGGATTAGTTCATCATTATTTTTTTCTTCTTTTTCAATTTATTTATTTTTTTATTATTATTTAATGAGAAAGATTGCAAGGAAACAAAGAAAAAGAAAACCAGAAGAGATCACAGATTAAAAAGAAAATCAGAGAGATCACAAAATAAAATTAAATTGCAGAAATTAAATGAGAACAAAGAGTGACCTTTATTGCAGAATAATCTCCAATTACAAAGCTCCTTCTCCACAACGGGCATAAAACGAAAATTACAACTTGCTGAAATAAAAAATGGCTAAAGAAAACCCTAATCGTCTCTGGATGCCTTGTACGTTGCACTGCAGGGGGTATTTATATGTGCAGAAGGTAGAGGAGTCCCGGATAGAGTCGCCCACGAAATCTGGTAGTCAGATAAGGTCAAACTGTCGCAGAAAACCTGGTATTTGCCGCAAATTTGCGGCAAAACTGGCTCTTCTGGCCACGCGTTTTGGCGCGTGGCCTCTCCTGATCCGTTCATCTGGGCGTTTGCTTCTGGAAGTGTGATCCTGGCTCTTCATCTTAGGATTTCGAGATAACTTAGAAATCAAGTTACCTTGATCTCAAATATCCCAAATCTTCTATCCACGAATTTCCTTCTTATCTTAAGCTTTATCCTCATCCTGCAAGTGTTTAGGGTTGGATAGAAGTCTATCCTTCCCTTATCTCTGATATTTGCAACTTTTAGCCCTTGTATTTGCATTTTGACTTCTTGTAATTGCGCTTTTACACCTGGGCTTCAAACAAGGGCTTGGATCTGGGCTTTTGGGCTCTTTAAGCTTTATTTATTATTAAAATAATAATTCGAGGTCTGCACACATTAAATAACAAAATATTAATAAATGTGCATTATAATATGAATAAATGTGCAAATGTGATAGTAAATATGATGACAATTATGCATTTTTCACTACCTATCACACCCCCACACTTATCTTTTTGCTCGTCCTCGAGTAAAAATCAAAAAGAAAAGAAAATCTAATCTAACTAACTCACTTTCGTAGGAATCACGTTGCACTTAGCGTGTGCAACAAGCCGTTAAACCCCTAGGTTACCCTAGAGGACGAGTGTTGTCTCGTGAGGGTTTTCAGCGGATTACACCCAAAAAATCCATAAAAAGAAAATATTTGAATTATTATTGAAGAGACTAAGTAGTCTATAAGTTTTAGGATCCTCATTTTTATCATTCTTTAAACTTAGTCTTAATAAAGTTAATTATTTTCCATTTTAGGTAAGGATTAAATTGAATGTTTGTATAGTCTTTTTCGTTACCAAAAGTCATACGCACCCTTGTGAATCTAGGAATTCCTTAACTTGGACTCTCATGCCTCTTTATTATTTTTATAACATCATCTAATTTTCTTTCGTGTAAGTATCAAGGCTTCTTGAGGCCTCATACCTAACTAATCGACTAATAGATGTGTTAATAATTTTTTTTTTTTTTGGCATGTATAACTCATCTAATTTTCTTTCGTATAAGTATCAAGGCTTCTTGAGGCCCTCATACCTAACAATTGACTATTAGATGTGTTAATATATGTATAATATTTCTTTAGTTTAGGCTTTCTAATCCACCCATATAGCGAACTTAAAGTCGATGACTCCCAAACCAGTCGGTCTTAGGGCACCAGGTGAGAAAACACCCCGCGGACTCAAATTCGAGTGAACTAGGCCACAAAACTAAGGATTTTATTTATTAACTCACCTTTAGGCGTGAATACTTATGCTTCATGAGGCACATGTATCCAGCTTAATTAGTGATTGAAAATTATTTTTTTTTTATTTTTTTATGAGGCACAAGGGTCTTTGTCTTAGAATCCTAGATATGCATTAGGTATGCATATTTCATTAAGGTAAAAATTAAGACTAACTACTTATTCAATTTCTCCTCCTATACCTAAAATTTAAATAATTTATTTATTTTGACCAAGTTTTTAGAAATCCTAATCATGATTTTCCTAATCTTTCAAAAAATAAGTCAAAATATTATCTTTTTTATAATTTTTTTTTTTATATATTACATTACCCTTCCCCCACACTTGTTTCATGCATTGTCCCTAATGTATGAATGAAATGTATGGATGCATGAACTGGCAGAAAGATATAATCACTGATACAGTGGGTCAAAAAGACCCATCGCCGCATTAGCTTCCGGCACAGACTCCAAAAAGATTTTAAGACGTTGACCATTTCCTTGAATGCATTGCCATTTTTGGGATCGTAGATCTCTATGGCTCCGTGTGGAAACACCGTCTTAACAATGAATGGTCCTGTCCATCTTGACTTCAACTTGCCGGGAAAGAGATGAAGTCTAGAGTTATAGAGTAAAACTTTTTGTCCTTGAGCAAAAGTTTTTCTAGTGATGAACTTGTCATGAAAAACCTTAACTCTATCCTTTGCAATCTTCGCATTGTCGTATGCTTCATTCCTTAATTCCTCTAGTTCAGAAATTTGCAATTTTCGAAGCTCACCGGCCTTTTCTAGATCGAAATTTAGCTGCTTAATTACCCAAAGGGCCCGGTGCTCTAGCTCAACAGGAAGGTGGCAAGCCTTTCCAAAGACCAGTCTGTAGGGAGACATACCTAGAATCGTCTTAAAGGCAGTCCTATATGCCCATAGGGCATCCACCAGTTTGGTGGACCAGTCCTTCCTATTCTGATTCACAGTCTTCTCCAAAATGAGCTTGACTTGCCTATTAGAAACTTCTACCTGCCCGCTAGTTTGAGGATGGTAGGGCGTAGACAACTTGTGAGTAATGGCATATTTTCGCATAAGAGCTTCAAAAGTTCTATTGCAAAAATGTGTGCCATTGTCGCTAATGATGGCTCTAGGATTCCAAAGCGTGAGATAATATTATCTTTCAAGAATTTGACAACAACTTTGTATCATTTGTCTTGCAAGGGACAGCTTCTACCCATTTTGACACGTAGTCTACGGCCAACAAGATGTATTGGTGCCCAAACGAATTAGGGAAGGGTCCATAAAATCGATGCCCCATACATCGAAAAGTTCTACTTCTAGAATGGGATTTAAGGGCATCATATTTCGTTTGGAAATTCTTCCTATCATTTGACATCTTGTGCAAGTTTTGCAATACTCAAATGCGTCTCTAAACACGGTTGGCCAATAAAAGCCACTTTGCAGAATTTTCTCGGCAGTTTTGCGGGGACCAAAATGTCCACCGCAAGCGAACTTATGACAAAAAGCTAGAACACTTCTAGTCTCCTCGTCGGGGACACATCTCCTAATGATTTGGTCGCTACAGTATTTGAAAAGATAAGGATCTTCCCACATGTAATACCGAACTTGAGACAAGAATCGGTATCTATCCTGTTTAGACCAACTAGGTGGTGTTTGGTTTGTGACTAAGTAATTTACTATGTCAGCAAACCATGGCTCCTTAGAGATGGCTAGAAGTTGCTCATCGGGAAAATTGTCATTGATGGCAGCTCGTCAGAAGGTGCGTTTGGCACACGAGAGAGATGGTCAACTACGACATTTTCGACACCTTTTTATCTCGAATTTCGAGATCGAATTCTTGAAGGAGAAGGATCCAACGAATGAGTCGGGCCTTCGCATCTTTTTTAAGTATAAGGTATCGAAGAGCAGAATGGTCAGTGAAAATCGTGGTCTTGGTCCCAAGTAGGTATGGGCGGAATTTCTCCAAAGCGAACACTACTGCCAAGAATTCCTTCTCGGTTGTAGTATAGTTCATTTGGGCGTCATTGAGCGTCCTACTCGAATAGTAGATCACGTGCTGCTTGTTGTCCTTACGCTGTCCTAAGACAGCACCTATCGCAAAATCAGAAGCATCGCACATGATCTCAAAAGGCTTGGACCAGTCCGGAGGTGAGATGATAGGAGCAGAGAAAAGTTCCACTTTCAATTTCTCCCATGCACTATGGCACCTATCATCAAAGATGAAGGACACGTCTTTAGCTAGAAGGTTTGTAAGGGGTCTAGCAATTTTGCTAAAGTCCTTAATGAACCTACGATAAAATCCGGCGTGTCCTAAGAAAGACCGAATGTCCTTCACGCATCGCGGAAGTGGAAGTTTCTCTATGATCTCCACCTTGGCCTTGTCTACCTTAATCCCTTCCCTAGATATCTCGTGACCTAGGACAATCCCATGTTGCACCATGAAGTGACACTTTTCCCAATTGAGGGTCAAGTTCTTTTCGGTGCACCTACTCAGCACTAGCTCCAAGTGATGGAGACACTGGTCAAATGAATTTCCATAGACGGAGAAGTCGTCCATGAAAATTTCTAGGAAACGCTCGACCATATCAGAAAACAAACTTAACATACAACGTTGGAATGTGGCGGGGGCATTGCATAGGCCGAAAGGCATTCGACGGTAGGCAAATGTCCCAAATGGACACGTGAACGTTGTCTTCTCTTGATCCTCCGGGGCTATAGGAATTTGGTTATACCCTGAATAACCGTCCAAAAAGCAGTAATACTCATGACCTGCTAATCTTTCCAACATTTGGTCAATGAAAGGGAGGGAAAAATGATCTTTCCTAGTGGCTGCGTTCAACTTGCGGTAGTCTATGCATACTCTCACCTTGGTAGGCAATCGTGTTTGCACTAACTCATGCTTGTCGTTCTCTACCACAGTAAAGCTAGACTTCTTAGGGACCACATGCATTGGGCTAGCCCATTCGCTATCGGAAATGGGATAAATGATCCCATTATCTAACAGTTTTACTATTTCGGCGTGTACGGCCTCCTGCATGAGTGGGTTTAGCCTACGCTGTGGATCTCTCTTCGGTCTAACCCCTTCCTCTAGATGGATACGATGCTGGACTATCGTAGGGCTCAGTCCTTTGATATCTGCCATAGTCCAACCAATGGCTTCCCTATGTCTCCTAAGGGTTGCCAGTAGGTCCTCCTCTTGCCTATTGGTGAAATTAGATGCAACTATGACGGGAACGTCTCTTGTTCACCTAGGTAGGCGTACTTAAGATGTTTGGGCAAGGCTTTTAACTCCAAAGAAGGAGATGGCTCAATGGGTGGAGGTGTTAAGCTAGAGTCTCCCATCTCTATAGAACTCAGATTTGATTCCCATTCGATCTCATCAAGACTGATATCACTTGTTTCTAACTCTTCCTCTTCCTCTGACTCAAATATGATCTCATCATTATGCTCACTCGTCATGTTCTCAATGGAGTTAACTCAAAGGGTTGGTCGGTCACATCGTAGGGATGCTTACCTAGGTTGAAAACATTGACTTCCTTGGTCATATCCCCAAAAGTCAGTCTCATGGAACCGTTTCTACAATTTATAATTGCATTAGTGGTTGCTAGGACGGTCTTCCTAAGATAACGGGAGTTTGGGACCTAGGATTAGACACAGGTTGTGTCTCTAAGACAATGAAATCGACCGGGTAAATGAATTCTCCAACCCGTATGAGAACGTCATTGATCTCTCCCTTAGGAACTTTGATAGAGCGGTCAGCCAACTGAATAGTAACTTGGGTCGAGTTGAGTTCACCTAATCCAAGTTGTCGATATACGGAGAAAGGGAGCAAATTGATGCTAGCTCCTAAATCGAGGAGTGCTCGATTGATTTCGGCTCGACCTATGGTGCAAGAGATGGTGGGGCAACCAGGGTCCTTATACTTGATAGGGATCTGGTTGGACAATAGCTCACTAATGTTAGTGGCTAGAAAAACCTCTTAGGCACACTAGTCTTTCTTTTCTTGGTGAACATGTCCTTAAGGAATTTGGCATAGCTAGGGACCTGTTGGATTGCATCAAGAAGTGGAAAGTTGAGCCTAACTTGATTGAACACCTCTAATAATTTCTCCATATGTGCATTGTTGTTGCTTCTAAGCCTATTTGGAAATGGAGCTATAGGCTGGTCATCTGACCTGCTGACTTTTCAGCTTCAGTTTCATTGGGGCTGGATGGAGCAGGAGTTGAGCTAGATGGAATGGAAGGGAGCTAGATGGATGGAAGTGGAGCTAGATGGAATGGATGGCTGAGATGGATCCGATGGCATTGTAGGCTGTCTAAAAAAACAGACAAGCCTTTAAAAGCAGAGATCCAAGCTCAAGACGCGTTGGCTCGACACCCGCGTCTCAGCATCAGGACGCGTGGGCTCGACACCCGCGTCTCAGCATCAGGACGCGTTGGGCTCGACACCCGCGTCTCAGCATCAGGACGCGTTGGCTCGACGCCCGCGTCTCAGCATCAGGACGCGTTGGATCGACACCCGCGTCTCAGCATCAGGACGCGCTGGCTCAACGCCCGCGTCTCAGGATCAAGACGCGCTGGCTCAAGGCCCGCGTCTCAGCATCAGGACGCGTTGGCTCGACGCCCGCGTCTCAGCATCAGGACGCGTTGGCTCGACGCCCGCGTCTCGGTTGCAACTACCCGAAATAAGGGGCCAGTCACCGCACATGTAGCGGGAAGTGGCCCTCATTGTGGAGCGTTTTCAGGGAGCACGTTCATCCCCAGGGACCTCTATAAATAGCCCTGTTGGCATCAACAGAGACAGACACACAGGGAGAGACGTACCTACATACAGGCATACGCATCCAACACGCGTAGAGAGAGACACGCACGATCACCGGACGAAGGCATCGTCAACAGAGAAGGAGAGAAGACTCTTCAGCAAGCTTACTGCGTACTAGCTGCTCTTTGCCTAGCTCCTCTTCTAGAGTTTTGGTAGACAGAGCCGAGTTACTCTCTCTACCGACCGAAGAGAAGATCCCCGACAGTCCAAACAGTCATCCGGTCAACGGAGAACAAGATTCACTCTCCACCGCCACACGAAGAACCCAGCATTAAACAAAGGGGGGATTCAAGATTCAACATCCTCCCTCCCTGTAACGGAAAGAAAGGAAAGTCTGGTTGTAATTGTTTCAACTGATTCAAGGAAATATTTTACACCCCGATCCTTCTCAGCCTTAAAATCTCCTTCCGGGCACCTACAAGAGATGGCGACTCCGCTGGGGACTCTGTTTGTCACTGATGAACAAGCTGTGGCGCAGGATGATGTTCTCCGTAAGGGAAAGATGGTCGAAACGCTCGTTGTCGAGTTCGACCAGGCAAAGTATGAAGAGTTCCTCTCTTCTGGCTCCAAGAGCCCAAAGACCCGCGTCTGCCGCAGGGTCTCAACTGAAAAGCTACCCAAAGCCCAATCTGAGGCTCTGCCAGGTGCCGATGCCCACTGTGCCAAGACAAGTTCACGCGCCAACGCCTCCCAGAAGGCCCGCGTGACCTCAGGCACTGCTGTTGCGATCAACCGCGTCGCACAGAACACACGCGCCAACGCCTCCCAGAAGGCCCGCGTGGTCCCAGGCACCACTGCTGCTGCGATCAACTGCGTCGCGCAGAATACCCGCGTCAACGTCTCTCAGGAGACCCGCGTGGTGAACACTCTTGGTTCTGTAAACCAGGAGGTTGTTGGTTTCTCCCCTCCTCCACGACGCAACCGGAATGCTGAGCGTCGACAGAGGAGACGCGCGCGTCAACTCCAAGTCGGAACCGTTGGTTGTCTGACTGGGGGTGGACGCGGCGTACAATCTGATGCCTTGCCCGCACCTCGTCCAGTGCGTGAGATCCTCGTTTGGCGACCCAAACGCGAGACTCCTCAAGTTGAGTCCTCTGAGGACCAACTCATCAAACGCCAGGGTGAAACCTCCGCGTCTTTCAAACGCAGGAAGTACGCACTCGTAGGCGTGGGGCCCAGCAGCCCGCTCTCTCTCAAGCAACTCTGCCCAAACGCATCAGGCAGCAACGCGAGACTCGCGTGCGCGTCATACAGCCGCGTCATGAGAGCCGCGTCCCTGAAGTCTGCGTCCAGGCTGAACAGCACATGACTGTCTCCCGTCTTCGACGTTGCGAGACCAGTCTCTTTAATCCCCCTCCCACGGATTTGAGGGATTATTTGACAAGGAAAAGAAGTTCCAATCAAGCCACTTCGTCATGCTGCTGTCAACAGCTCATCCATATGCTCTCTGGATGCCATTATGGATCAGGCATGCACCAACAGTCCTTAATCAGACAGCTGACCCTGATTCCCCCGTCAGCCAAAAGAAGACGCTCCCACAGAAGGAGAACCTGTTCAGATGTTGAATACCGGAGCTTACTGCAAACATGACTAGCAGAAGCAAGGGAAAACAACCAATGGTCAACTCAGAGGAATCTGACTCTGAGCCGGAAGGGGTGTATCAACACACTCGCACCCGGACAGGGCCATTCCCCTAATTGACTATAATGCCTTAGCCCGCGGCATTAGAATGGGTGATTCTCACTCCGCTGTAGTGGATTCGCAGGCTTCAAACTCTTCCGTCGAGAAGGAGGCTTCCGCCTACATGGCAGACACTCCTGAGGAGACGGCCAGGCGTTTAGAGCAGACGCAGAAGCGCCAGATGGATATAATCGCCTCTCAACAGAGATCCATTGACTCCCTGAAGCATATGCTTGAGAATTGCTTGAAGAAAGAGCGAGATCTCCTCCTAGACGGCGAAGGGGAAAGGGAGAAAGGGAGAAAGCCCACCCTCCGAACCTTCCGACGGACACGACGATCTACCTCGGATGTGTCCAAACCCTCGTCGCAGGCAAGAAGCGACCCAGACCCGGAAAAGGCTCATGCTAAAAGAATGAGCCTGCTGGAGCAACGACTTAATGCCCTTACCAGTCGTAAAGATCTCCAAGAGGCTGGAGTAGTCCGGCCCTATCCGGCCGAGTGGGACTTAGTCCCGTACCCTCCTAAGTTTAAGGCTCCAACTCTCCAAGCATTTGACGGGAAGGGGTCACCCAACCAGCACATCTACTACTTCAAATCCCAGACGGGAATGTAGTAGATAACGACGCTATACTGACGCGACTGTTCATAGGCACCCTGAAGGGTTGGCTTTGAATGGTTCATGAAGCTCCCAGAAGGTTCAATCAAGAACTGGAGCGACTTGGAGAAGCTGTTTCTGACACGCTTCTTCGAAGATGACTCGGAAGTGACAATGCCCACCCTTTTAGCAACCAAACAGCGAAAGGGAGAGTCCGTCAAGTCTTTCATAGAAAGATTTCGGAACGTGGCACTCTGATGTCCAAGCGGCATGACCCAGGCCACCCTGGTGGAAACATGTCGTCATAATCTCCAAACCTCACTCCTTGCTCAAATAGGAGTTGCTGAAAGCCGCACCTGGAAACAATTAGTCCAACAAGGTGAACAGGCTGAGGAAATTGTTGCCCGCGTCAGGGCAGAAGAAGGCAGGCCCAGGCCAGAGAGGTCAACAAGGCGTGCGCAGGACACATCCCTCCAGACAAAGCGGAAGGATAATTTGGCAACGGAGACCAAATCTCCCGCCAAGCCCCAACCAGGCAAAGCGAGTGGCTCTTCAAGCCAGCCCCGCGCCAACAAGCAGTATTCCTTCAAGGAGGAACATGTCGATTCGCTCTTCAAGTTACTCAACAAGAGCAACCGACTGAAGCTCCCTGAAATTAGGCGCCCAGAGGAAGTCGGCAAGACCGACAATCCCAACTACTGCATGTACCACAGGATGTTGGGACATCCCACCAAAAGCTGCTACGTCTTCAAGGACATCCTTCAGGCTCTGATTGACGCGGAGGTGTTAAAGCTCCGACCAGAGCAGAAGAAGGTCACGGCCAACGTAACGTCAGTTCTCCAGTTCGGGAGACAACCTCCTACACCTGCAGGGGTAACTCCTATTCCAAGGGGAGAATTAAGAGTGGTCAACACAGACCCTCACCAGCAACAGGAGAAGGGCTTGGTAGCCGTCCCTACACCTCAGGGGGAAACCATGTGGGTCCACCCTGACCTCGTCGATGAACAACAATGGACTACTGTGACCAACAGAAAGTCCAAAGGCAAGGCAAAAGCTTCATCGTGCCATGTGATCTGCGCTTCCTCTCGAGAAGCGGATACTGATGTTCCCTCGTTGACTGACTCAGAAGAGGAAACAATAGTCCTGGCCGTAGAGCCCAGCCAACCGATGGCGGGGACCCGTTCAGGACAGGCATACTTGAAGCAGTACGGCGAGACGGTAGCGGCTTCTCCGCAACCAGCCGTAGAACCAGCCAAGCCCTCCACAAAACCACCTGTGGAGAAACAGAAAGAAACCCGGTTTTCTCGGGTTCTTTCAAAAGGTGCAGCGGAAGGATCCTCGACACCTTACCGCTTCGATGTCTTGGCTCAACTAGCCAACATCCCGGCACGCATCACCTTGTATGAACTCCTGAGGCTATCAAAGTCAACCAGAGAGGCTCTACAAGAAGCTTTGGCAAATGCTGAGGTCTTCATGACCGCGCGTGCCAAGGGAGGAAGATGTAGAGGATTGCCTCCACGCCTCCCCAAATGCTCCCTGCATCACCTTCACAACAGATGACATGCAGGTTAAAGGGAAGCATGACCGACCCCTATACTTCACAGGATATATCGGGTCGTCCGAGGTAAATCGCATCCAGGTAGACCCAGGGTCCGCGCTGAGTATCATACCTCGCCGAGTCATGCAATTTCTGGGCATTCCTACCCATCGTCTGAGCCCTACCCAGACAACTATTTACGGGTTTAATGCCAATAGCTCCCGTCCGATGGGGAAGATCAAGCTCAAATGCCAGATCGGGAGCCTCAAGTCGGAAGTGACATGCTACGTCATTGACGCTGACACTTCCTACAACCTGTTGCTGGGACGACCATGGATTCACCATAATTCCATCGTTCCCTCCACTCTCCACCAAGTCATGAAATACATTGACGAGAGTGGACAAGTTCAAACGTTGATCGCTGAAAGGCATCCGTTTAAAAGGGTTGAAAACTATTTCACGGACTCCCTCCTATATCAGGATCCTGAGGAGACTAATGAAACCCCGCAACCAGAGGAGCTAGACTCTGGTAATGAGGCTGACATTGAGCCTGAGAAAGAAGAGTGCCTGTGGGAGTTGGAACCCTTGTAAAGAGCACTAATAAGCTCGATATTGACAACACCACCGACGATGCGGGGGTGGTTGGTACATTAATGAAGATTTAGATTTTGCGTATTTTCTGTGTATTCCGATTCAATACCGTCGGATACTACTACCGACGTGGACGATGACCTCTGGTCGGCAATGGATGCTTTGACATCTTTGCATGTACCGGTGAAATCATCTTTCGGGACATACCAAGATAATGGTAATGCGCAAGAATCTATATTTATGGTTCCAGCCAGACGAAAAGGCCAAAGACCAATACTTTTGGGCGAATCTCGTCTGAACCGATGCCTCACGAAGAATCGGAAGGCGAGGATGAATCCCCTCAGTTCGATCATTATGAACCGAAAGCGCTCGGAATGATGAAACCCATGGGATATGACCTAGCCAACAGGCCCGGATTAAACTTCGGTAAAGGAAGGAGAACGCTGCTCCGGTCCTTTGTACCGAAAGGGAAAGCACCTGCTATTATCATCAGACGCGCCGGGGGTTGGGCTATGTATCAACTCCAGTCCCATCAGCCTCTGATTCTCGAGAGTCGTCAGGTCACGATTGCTCTTCAGACACGTCATCGTGGGAGTCAGATGTCAGTGTCGGCAACATCTTCAAAGGGCTTTCAGTAAACATGGTTTCAACAGGCCATCTGGAAGATGAAGATGAAGAAATGATCCAACCTGATACAGATCCTTGGATCAAACATTTGAATGCTCTTTGGGATATCCGCTTTGAACAGCGTGAGCCACCCACAGAAGATAAGGTTGTTCAAATCAACCTAGGAGATGAGGCCAACCCCAAGCCCATTTTCATAAGTGACGGCTTGTCACCTCAGAAAAGGAGGATCTAATATCTCTTGTACAAGAGTATATAGACGTCTTCGCCTGAAATATGAGGACATGCCTGGACTTGATCCTCAAGTGGCTATGCATCGCCTCAACATCAATCCGGAAATTAAGCCTGTTAAACAACAGCAGCGACGGTTCCGTCCAGAGATAATGGAGGCAATTCAATCAGAAGTCAGAAAGCTTATTGATTCTGGCTTCATCAGGGAGGAACAGCATCCCGACTGGATAGCCAACATCGTCCCCGTCACCAAGAAGAATGGGAAGATCCGGATCTGCATCGACTTCCGTGATCTAAACGAGGCCTGCCCCAAAGACGAATTCCCATTGCCAATCACAGATGTCATGATTGACAATACTTGTGGATTCGAGCGAATGTCCTTTATGGACGGGTTCTCAGGATACAATCAAATCAAGATGTATCCCGATGACGAAAAGCATACCTCCTTCAGGACTCCTCTAGGGGAATATTGCTATACTGTCATGCCTTTTGGACTGAAAAATGCGGGGCAATTACCAAAGGGCCATGAACGTCATTTTCCATCAGCAGATACGCAAAACGGTGGAATGTTACGTCGATGACATCGCGGTGAAAAGTCGCACTAAAGGTGATCACATAGCAGACCTGAAGGTGGTCTTTGACATCATGCGGGCTCATCAATTGAAGATGAACCCCACCAAGTCCTTCCTGGGGGTAGCCAGTGGCAAATTCCTAGGATTTGTTGTGACTTCCACAGGAATCCATTTGGATCCGGAGAAAGTCCGCGCTATCCAAGAGATGCAACCCCCCAGAAGCCTCAAGGAGCTCAGGGGATTACAAGGACGATTGGCGTACATCCGCAGGTTCATATCAAACCTTTCCGGGAGATGCCAACCCTTCGCCAAGCTGATGAAAAAGGGTGTTTCATTCATTTGGGACGACGCTTGTCAAAAAGCATTTGAGGAGATTAACACTACCTCACCCAACCACCAGTTCTTGCAGCTCGGTGTCCGGAAAGCCTTTCTTGGTATATGTTCGAGCAATGGATCATTCCCTGGGAGCTCTACTAGCTCAGAATGATGAACAAGGACAAGAACAAGCAATCTACTACCTAAGTAGAACAATGATCGGAGCCGAACATCGGTACAACCCGATCGAGAAGGAATGTTTGGCGCTGGTGTTCGCTATTCAGAAAATGCGACACTATCTAGTAGGCCAAACTATAAATGTCATATCAAAAGTCAACCCTCTGAGGTTACTCATGACAAAGCCTTCCTCGTTGAATGGCCGGCTGGCAAAATGGGCCATGTTGCTATCCCAGTATGATATGCACTTTCTGCCGCAGAAAGCCATTAAGGGACAAGCGGTGGCAGACTTCCTAGCTGAACACCCAGATCCAAGGGCAGCCAAAGTCTACGAGGATCTCCCAGACGAAGTGGCCGAAGCCTACCTGACTCAGACATCGTTCGAAAGTCAAGTGTGGCAACTTTTCTTCGATGGAGCATCAAGAACAAGCCCAAAGGGACACTCAGTAGCGGGGGTGGGAGTAGTACTCGTCTCCCCACAAAATTATGTGATTCCCCGAGCTATCTCGTTAACGAGCCCTGCTCCAACAATGTGGCGGAATACAACGCTCTTTTGATTGGGATGCAATTCGCCGATGAGATTGGCGTTAAAAATCTCGAGGCGTACGGTGATTCTAAACTCATCGTCAGCCAAGTTCGCGGAGAGTATGAGGTCAGACATGAAGATCTAGTACCCTATTACAATGCGACAATCACATGGCCGAGAGGTTTTCAAACTTCTACATCGACCATGTACCACGCAGGCAAATGCGCATGCAGATGCACTTGCATCCCTTGCTGCCCTTTAGCCCTTCCAGCTGGAGCAATGGAGAAAGTATTCGTCTACAACCACGACCTGTATTGCCCGAAAAATACTCTCAAGGACTATCATGAGTCAAAGGGAGATTGTCGAGGCAAAGAAGTGCTGGAATTGTCGGCCGGTCCAGAGCTTAAAGACTGGCGATTCCCCTACATTGATTTTATCTTATACGGCATCTTGCCTGAAGACGCCAGGGAGGCGGCTGCCATCCGAAGGAAAGCCCCCAAATTCTACTATAATGCGATTTCGCGAACATTGTATCGTCGATCGCATGACGGGATCCTGCTCCGATGCCTCTCATCAAAAGAAGCCCAGGGAGTATTGAAAGAAGCCCACGATGGTACTTGTGGAGCTCATCAACCTGGCCCAAAATTGGCACATCGACTCCAAAGGTTGGGTTACTATTGGCCAAAAATGATCGCCGATGTTGTCGCTTATGCTAAGAGATGTCACGCCTGTCAAATACACGGCGATTTCATCCATCAAGCACCAGGGTACCTCCACTCTACGACCGCTACCTGGCGTTTGAAATGTGGGGGATGGACGTGGTTGGCTCTATCAGCCCACCATCATCGAAAGGACATCGGTTCATTCTAGCGATAACCGATTACTTCTCAAAGTGGGCCGAAGCTATCCCTTTGAAAGAGGTAAAATCTTCTAACGTGATCAAGTTCGTGAAACATCACGTTATTTACCGCTTCGGTGTGCCTCGGCGTATCATCCATGACAATGGACCCCAGTTCATCAGCCAGGCTTTCCAGAGATTCTGCGCGAAGTTCAGAATCCAGAGTGTGTCCTCAACGGCATACTATCCTGCTGCTAACGGTCTTGCAGAAGCCTTCAACAAGACTATTGGCAAGCTTCTCAAGAAATTTGTCTCGAAAAGTCAACGGGACTGGGACGACAAGCTGGGTGAATGCTTATGGGCCTACCGCACAACGGTGCGAACCCCAACTAAAGCCACGCCATTTTCCTTGGTATACGGATGCGAAGCCGTCCTTCCACTGGAAATCCAAATTCCATCTCTACGCGTCGCCTTGACAGCGGAGATGACAACTGAGGAGAAGCATCAGCAGCGACTCCAGGAGTTGGAAGCCTTAGACGACAAGCGTTTGCAGGCCCAACAACAAATCGAGCTTTACCAAGCTCGTATCACCAGAGCCTTCAACAAGAAAGTTAAAATGCGAACTTTCAAGAAAGGCGACCTTGTCTTAGCCGTCTGAAGACCCATGGTCATGACGCACAAGACAAAAGGAAAATTTCAACCCAAATGGGAAGGACCATTTGTAGTAGAGTCAGTCTACTCAAATGGGTCATATCGCCTCATAACTTCGAATGGCGATACACTCATGATGCCGATCAATGGCAAATTCTTGAAGAAGTACTATCCTTAATAGTACTCCTCCTCCGATCAAGTTAAAAGTACACCTCTGATCAAACATCCGACGCCTCAACGGCTAAGGATAAGAGGAAAATGTTGGCCTTTAAGCCCGACATAAATCCTCGACATCTTATCATGCTGAGGGGAATAGCATGACTAGCCCAGCTCAAACGGTAGTTGGTAAAGGCATGTCAAACCCGTTGACAGCTGAGGATTTGCTAAAAATCCTAAGGGACACGTTCCCATTTGATCCGACGCCTCCGACGGCTAAGGATAGAGGAAAATGTTGGCTTCTAAGCCCAACATAAGTCTTCGACAACTCATCATGCTGAGGGGAATAGCATGGCTAGCCCAACTCAAACGGTAGTTGGTAAAGGCACCTCAAACCCGTTGACAGCTGAGGATTTGCTAAAATCCTAAGGGATACGTTCCCATTTGATCCGACGCCTCCGACGGCTAAGGATAGAGGAAAATGTTGGCTTCTAAGCCCAACATAAGTCTTCGACAACTTATCATGCTGAGGGGAATAGCATGGCTAGCCCAACTCAAACGGTAGTGGTAAAGGCATGTCAAACCGTTAATAGCTGAGGGTTTGCTAAAAATCCTAAGTGGACTTGATTCCACTCTTTCCTCCAAAATCCCTTACCAATTCTCATCCACAGAATGGTAGGACCACAAAAAAAAAAACAATCGTTGCCAAGTTAACACCATACCTCTGGTAATGAGATACCCCTTGTAGAGTACAAATCTTGCTTGTCAACTCTACATTTGCCAAGTTAACACTACACCTCTGGCACTTCAAATTCCACTTGTCAATTCTCGTTCATAGAATGACAGGTCCTCAAATTATCTTCGGCATCAAGCCAATTCTTGTCAAGTAAATATTACACCTCTGACAAAACCGCTGTTTAAGTTAACATTATACCTCTAAGCAGCACTTCAAGTTTCTGCCAGGTTTAATATTACACCTCTGACAGTCACTTTTCTTCAGTCTTCCATATCGAAGCTGAAATGCATGATGCCAAGTTAACAATACACCTCTAGCGTCTGAGTCATCGCTAAGTTCAACAATACACCTATGGCCATGACCTTTCCTCGACTTCCTTGTTCAAGCCGAGATGAATGATGCCAAGTTAACACTACACCTCTAGCATCCGAGTCATCGCTAAGTTCAACAATACACCTATGGCCATGACCGTTCCTCGACTTCCTCGTCTAAGTCGAGATGACCAATGCTAAGTTCAACATCACACCTCTAGCATTACCTCACTGTTACGTTAAACATTACACCTATGACAGTGACATTCTGAGTTAAGTTAATATCACACATCTGACTCACATCCTTGTCGAGTTAACACCACACTTCTGACAAGACTATCTCCAACCCGTTAAGTTAATATCACACCTCTAATGGTAAAAGCTTCACTAGATTCCTCGCGGGTCTAGTTTCACTTGTTATTCTCTTCAACAGAATAACAGGTCCACCTAAAGACATTGTTAGGTTAACATTACACCGCTGACAATGTTTTATCAAATTCCCCAGCTGACCTTGAATCAAGTCAATCCCAGACACTTGACAAAAGTTCACCTTCTCTGGGAGTACGCATTCCCCCTGTCACTTTCTTTTATAAAGTGGCGGGTCCACCAAAATCATTCTTTTGCTTCTAAAACAAAACATTCAAGACAAACAGAAAGAGGCGAAAAGAAAAGTGTCACTTTTATTGATATTCAAGCATATGAAAGTGATACAAAACGCTCTCTTATACAATAAGATTGAGTGTTACAATTAAGGAGTACAAAGAAGTCCCTCTCTCTCTTAGAGGCCGTACTCACTCCTTGAAGCCGCATCTGATTCCAAATACATGATGTCCGGGAAAGTGCCCGACTGTGACGACAATTGGAGTCGGTTGCACCATGGCAACAACGCCAAACTCTGAAAGCGCCCTAGCTGACTAAGCTAAAGAGCAATGGTGTTCTTGAGTCCGGTGGCAGCAGAAAGTCCTGCAACCCTTCATTCATCACCATCCCCAGCAGGCCATCTAACGGAATGTCCTCGATGTCACTTCTGGAGTGGGAGAGGAAGAGGATCTTATCCGCCACCACAACCGCCGGACCCTCATCGCCGTCATGCATACCCTGACCATCTCTTGCCATCAGGCATGTTTGGTACAGGAGATCTGAAGAGACCTTGGCGAGGGTTGGGTCCTCGTCAGAGACATAATATATTCTCTCATAGGTGACGAGGACCATAATATATTCTCTCATAGGTGAACATTGAACAAGCTCGCCGGTTGAAGCATTCTTCCAGGGGCCCAGCGAACCTGCAAAGAACAAATAAGAGAATCAGAAAATCTGGAACTTAGTATACTTTAACAAAAGAAAACTAAGTAACAGACGCGGCAGTCTTTAGAGACTTCAGACGCGGGTCAAAACTGTGCCATGCGCAGGATTCAAACGCGGCTTTATCTTACGTCTGCGCCTAAAAGCACAAGGTGCGAAAAAGTGTAAACGCCGAAAATTGCCATCTCTCTGCTGGGTGAACAGGAGTTGCAAGATTCAGGTCGGAAACTTTGAATTCATCCAAGGCATTGGCTATAAAACGCGTCAAGACATTGGCTATAAAACGCGTCAAGACAATGGCTGTAAAACGCAATGAGCAACGCGCGCGTCAAGCGCCCGCGTTCAGAGGAGTTCGAATCAATGGCGCAAATTCCAGAAAAGGAATGCGCCAAGACTTCTTTCAGACGGTTACGCCAAGGTGCAGGCCTGGATGGGCTATAGATGTCATCAGGGTGACATACCAGCAGGGGCCTCTATCCAGAGCTGGCCTTTCCGCGTCCAAACGCAGGTGCACAAGATGATCCAAGGGGCTTTTCCTCCTGAAGAGACCAGACAGAAGCCTGAGAGCTTTGGGTCATCTTCATCCACAGAGTCACCATCACCCATGGAGACAGATCTCTGTCAGAAACTCTAAAGAAGGCGAGACTTCTCTCGGAGCAAAACAAATGAAAACAGTCTAAGTTGGATTGTTGAAGAGGGAGAGGGCGCACTCTATTATAGGCAGTCCCTAATAACTGTCATTAATGGTGCATCAATCGGAACCGCCGCGCACGACCGTCAAAGCCCAATCAAGGACTGACGCGTGGAACGCTGCTTTGGAAACCGTCGAGAGCGCCGGTTTTTCAACCGCCAGCGTTGGTTTTGCATTTAAGGGCATTAACGCCCGAGCCCAATGAGGAGTCGACGCGTGGACAACTGCCTTGGGAAGCAACGGATGACCCGGAACCCCAATCGACAGTGAAGACTTGACGTTCAAAGATCTCCTAAAATCTTTTAAGTCAGATTGCGCTAAACGCAGTTGGGAAAGCCGCGTCCCTTGAGCAGGCAAGGCTGCGTCTCTCGTGTCTGCTCGACCCGCGTCTTTCTTAGCAAGACAGATTCGCGTTATTCAGAACCGCGTTTCGCCTGGAGATTGACGTCGCGTCTCATTAAAAGGACTTAGCGAAATATCAGTTCCTATGAAATGATGACCGCGTTCCACCTTGTGATTAACGCTGCGTCTCATTCCTATGGACTGATGACCGCGTCTCACTATGTGGATCAATGTCGCGTCTCGTCGAGTAGACTCAGAGTCAACGTCGCGTTTTATTGAAAGAACTTGGTCTTACCTAAGTTCAGTATTCACAACTAGTGATCAGGAAGTTGGATTCACCCACAGCTAAACAAAGAAGGTGGAGCCAAAAACTTCACAAAAGCTTTTATTATATCAAAAAAATGGTAAAAGTGGATACAAACACTCTTGATAAATAGAGTGTCCTTTTCTTTACAAAAAAGAAAAAGAAAAGAAGGCTAAATGTCCTGGTTCGCCAAGGAACGGATTTGTTCCTTGAGGCGGTGAATCTCGTGTTGGCGCGTCCTTTCAGCTTCCATAATAACCAGGTCCGCAGCTCCTCTTCAGATAAGAAATTTCTTGCGGCCAGCTGCGTTCGCAGAGATTCCACCCTGGAAAAATGTAGAGACAGACTCTCTTCAGCTCGCGCCTTAGCAGCCCGTTGCTCCTCTAGCTCCTTCTTGAGGGTAACAAGCTTCTCCTCATTGAGCGCAAGCACAGCTTCTGTCCTGGCAATGGTGTCCCGAGCCCTGATGATGACTTGCTCTGTGCTCTGCACGGTAAGCTCGGATTCCCTTGAATCGTCAGCTAGTTTCTGACATTCAGCCTGGGAATATTCGAGGCTGCGAACCTCTGCAGCGATTTGTGCCTCCGCCTCCTGTCGCTCTCGCTCTTGAGCAGCTAGGAGCCTAGTCAAGGTGGCCTGGGCCTCATCAAAGGAGCCAGCATTTTTCAAAGACTCCAGCTCGTGCAGGTCATCTCCCAGTTGCTTCACCACCCGCAGACATGCCTCGGCAAGTGAGGGGCCTCCCGTTAATTCGATGTTCACGGCCATATTTTCGAGAAGCTTCTAGGCAAATTTGAAGGAGCTGCTCCCACGTAAGATGAGATCAATACATGATCCCATCGAAGCGAAGAATTGTTGCACCATCTGACGTGCCAGTTCCCCTATGTCTTCACCACCTGGGAAGCTCCCGACCCCTTTTCTGTCACAGGGTAGGGGATATAAGGCGGATCTTCTCGCACAAGAGCCGTGCTGGCCGTCGATACGGCAAGAGCAAGATTGGCCAATGGCGCTTCCGGAGGTGCTACCTCTGCAGGAACCTCCACGACCAATGATGGAGTAGTTAGCGCAACCTCCTCAGAAACCTCAATCGAGACCTGAGCTGTGTGGCCTTCTGGAAGAGTACCGACCGTCGGACTCTCTACCTGAGCCCCCTCAATCCTCTCTGCAAGTTATCGCGATGTTAGCCACAATGGTAGAAAAGCGAAACATTTAAAGCATCAGAGCTGCCTTACCAGGTTGGAGGTCCAGAGACGTCGAATCCTGCGGAGCGGAAGTCTCCTCGGCTTCAGCAGTAACCTCCTCGCCCGGCAGAGTGAGAGCCTCCTCAACCTCAGTAGTTGCTTCCCCTTCCGACAAAATGGAAGGCTCCCCGATCTCAACAGTTGACCCCTCTGAAGCCTCGATTCTCTCGGGCTAGGTCAACTCTTTCACCATCTCCTCGATACGCGAGGAGGTTGTAGCGTCGGCGTCTCCGGCTGGCCCTGCAGCATAAAAGAAGAATGTTAGAACATCCTCTTCAATATGCAAAGAGAAAATTAGACAGAAGATGGAAAGAATACCTTCAGTAGGGATAATCGCCAGCGATGGTGCAGTCGATGGCTCGCCCCCATATATTTCCTCCTCCGAGATGTGGAAGAATTTGCTCTGATCAGGAAGAGCGGGTTCATCGCCATAGTCGACCTCGTCTTCAAAGGCGCTTTCCCCCGATAACGAAGAAGACGACAGCTCAACGCGAGGAAGCTTCGCAACAGGAGCCTTGCCTCCGATCACCCCAGTGGTAGGACTAGGGTCAACTGCCCTAGGACTGGAAATGAAGACGCTAGGAGACCCCGGCTGCCGTGCCTCACCTCTCCCTTCATGAGCAGAAGGAAGCTCGGGCTGAGCTGAGAATCCCAGAATCTCAACATCCTCTTCACCCATTATGTCGACCTCAAGCCGCTCATCATCATCACCAGCGGTGAGTTCGTCAACAAGCTCCCCCTCCTCCACGGTCTTGCGGTATGACCTAGGGGCACGGACTAGGGTGGGGAAATCTTCATCTTCCGACGGTTCCTCAACCCTGACAAGGACGTCTTCAGGACGAGCCTCAACTCCAATAGAGGTGCCTTCAGACTGAGAGACTTCAGCTGTTAAGTCCCTCCGAACCTTCTTTGGGACAGGCCCAGCAATAGAAGCAGAGTGTCGACGACGCTTGCTCACCGTCTGTTTAGACCTCCTTGCCCGCGGCTCCTCCCTCATTGCTAGTGGCTCAGCCCTTGTCGCTCGCGGCTCTGCCCTTGTCGGTAGCGGCTCCGCCCTCACTGCTTGTGGCTCCCTCCTCGATCGTCTCCTGACCTCCTTATGAGCCTTCAGATACTGGTCGATAAGCTTCGAATGTTTACCGGACTCTGACCTGGCCTCGAGATGTGCATTGATGCTCTCAAGGCATGAAGACTCCGGAACAAGGTCTGGTGTCTGGCTGGCTTGGAAGTACCAAGTGCAGAAGCTGAAGCTCGTGCGGCATTTGGGCGTCTCGATGGGTAGACGGAATGTTGCTCCCGTCCCTCCAGCCACACTGTAGTACCAGGCCCGAGCACCCTCGAACAGGTTCCCTTCGAAGGCGAGTCAAGCATTGGGGTTCCCGACATAGAGTTGATCGTAGCCGAACTGTCGGGCAAAACGGTTCGACATGTATGGCTCGATGGTGCATGAAGTCCCTTGCCGGAACATCATATATCCCGGCCGGATGTTGATCAACCACCAGAAGACTCCCGCAGGCAGTTGTGTGAAGTTATCCCGACCAGCGATATCAGCGAACAACTCCCCGAAAGCCGCACCAGGAACGTCTGGAAAGCAGCGGTTGAGCTGGTAGTTCGTGGCGCAGGAAAGACACTTCCTAATATAATACAGGTAGGTGTCACGCCACTCCGAACGTTCCAGCCGCTGCACAAATGGGACATGACCCGTGCTCCCATGCGCCGCCGTCATCAAAGAAGGGCAATGCATCACGTACCAAGCCATGAGGTACGTGTAAGGCAGTTCAATCCGAGGGTTAGGGCGCTTCACCATCGGATTCCCCTCTGAGTCGACATATGGCTTTCCATGGGAGTCAACAGTCTTCGGGGGCTCGCAGAAACTCTTGGCTAACGCCCGTAGCCCACTCTGAATACCGGCCGCCACGGCCGGAAGAAGAGCTATGGGGCTACCATGAGCCCGGAGCACCCGCCGGGTACACCACGTCGGCAACAATAACTTCGTGTGGCAGCGTGGGCACCACACAACGCTTCAACCACAGCATCAAGAAGCCCGCCAACAGTGCTCGACTAGAGATGGAAGTCCGGGCTTGATGGTGAAAGCTTTAAAAAACCAGGTCAGGGTCGAAACCGTCCTCGTTCGACTCCGTGGTGTAGAAGCTGTTCGGAGCCTGGTCGATCCTGTCTTCAATTTCCCTATCGGAGCTGGGAGCCAGTCGGGTTATCGGGAGGTCTTTATTGTTAACGTTGTTGAACAGATAACTAGCCCAAGACAACTGCTTGACTCCTCCTGACCTCCAGGCAGTTATCTGGCCGCAGATGTGGAAGTGGCACATCACCTCTCAGTAGGTCTCATATATTGCGGGAAACTCTTTTTCCAAAAAATGGAGCTCCTTACATATTCCTCATAAGGAATGTCCCCTGACGCCAGCCCCGAGACCTCATGCAGCTCGTACAGTGCCAGGCCCATCTCTCCAACCGGGGTGAAGAATGTCCCCGTCAGAGAGTCATATCGCTCCAGGACTCCGAATAAATTATGAGAGCTTGGTGGGATACCCCACTGTACGGCCCTGACCGCCGGGTATAGTCCCACACACTCTAGCAGCTCTTTAAGATCGGTGAGGACAAAACCCACCATCCTGCTCCAAAATATTCCCCGTAGAATGATCCACCCATGCGCACGGAACTCAGTAGGATAGTCACCCTCCGCTTCCATAAACGAGTTAAGGAAGGTAGCGGCAAGCTGTGGTATCTCCCCGACCGGAACATCGGACTTGCGCGACGCGGGGAACAGGCCGACGGCTGACCTGTCATGACTATCATGGCGGTTTACCTTCTGGAAGCCAAAGTCACCAAGGGTGATTTCGGGGACACATTGGGAAATGTCCCATTCCATCTTCCGAGGGATGGACATGTGTTGGAAGTAGGACAACGGGAACATCCTCTCCATATCCGGAAGAAACAATCTTCCATCCTTTATCTGACGGAGCCATTTGTAAGTTCCTCCAGACACGCGACGGCCGTCATCATGAATGCAATCCCCGAAGAAGAAGGCAGGCTTCTCCAGCCTGACGCCATCATCCGTTTTGAATGCGGCATCGGTCATAAGCGCCCGAAAGGTTCTCCTGTCAACATTAGAGAGCCTCTCCCTGCGATCCGGTGACTGGTCAGCAGTCAATGGGACACTCATTCTTAGCACGAAGGTCAAGCCCTGGTCAGCACCACCTACATGTCCAAAGTGGCGCGTCTTGGCAAGTGAGCCAGAAACATGTCGCACTGCGAAAGAAAAGGACACTTAGTCAGATACTTCATTAAAAGCAAGGAAAAATGTTAAGTGTTCATGACTCCAAACGCAGAAGAGAAACTGGACGCAGGAATTATCAAAATTCGCGTCCAGACCTGCGAATCTGCGTCCAAACGCAGAAGAGAAACTGGACGCAGGAATTATCCAAATCCGCGTCCAGACCTGCGAATCTGCGTTCAAACGCAGAAAAGATACTGGACGCAGAAGTTATCAAAACCTGCGTCCAGACCTGCAAATCCGCGTCAAGTGGCACAGAACGCAAGGATCAAATCCGCGTTCTGCAAACCAAGACCGCGTCCAGATCCTTCACAGTTAGGAAATCTCTAAGTGAAGGACCCGAAGTGCAGAGTTCTCTGGCGTTAGATCATCAAACCCGCGCCTCGGTTATCAACTCAAAGACCGTGTCCGAGACTGCGTCTGAGAATCAAACCGGTTCATATTCTGTGTTAAGAGTTTTTTTTTAGGGTTCTCTAAAACTTCCAGTAACGGTGAAGCTTAGCCAAAATGGCATCTTTACCTCGGAAAACATCCTGCATGGAGGAAGCGCCCCCTTGGGCCTCGGCAATGGTCGCCTTGGAGGACGACGCGGTCGGCTTGGCCTTGGGTGCCATTGGTGATCAGAGGTCAATGAAGAAGATGAGCAGTAATGGAGAAGAAGAACTCTCTTAAATCTCTGAGTAAGCGCGTTCGGAGAAGAAGACAAATCTCTCTAACTGTGGCTTTTTATAGGCACAAAGATTCGCGAAGATACGCGGCGTGTGGCCCGATAGACGCTGCAGCGAGTCGCCACATGACGCGTGTAACCAGATCATTTCTGAACAGAGAAGATCATGCGTCGTGACCCCGCCGCGAGTCATCATTCGACACGTGGAGCAGTTCATTTAATGAACCGGGAAATCCGCGCGCCTAACGGAGAAAACCTCTCCGGTTCCCCAGGCCAGCTGGCGGCGTAATCATGACATGGCACAGATTCGCGCCCAAAGAACGCGCCTATCCGATGGACATGCCTCATCAGCATCACCATAAATGCACCCAGAAAGTCGCGTTGTGTCCAGAAAATCGCGTCTGCATCCAAAAGACGCGTCTCTCTAAAATTCGTGTCCTCCCAAGCAGGCTAAACATCGCGTCTACCTCATGGAATATTAGTCGCGTTCCTATCACCAAAAAGACGCACCCCATGGAAGTCGCGTCTTTAAGGCAGTCTCTGCTTTTCAAAAAAAAAAAAACCTGCGTTCGGCTTTTGCAAATCAGTTCAACAGTACACTGGCACAAGCAGAAGGCCAACCACTCCTGGTCAAAAGCGCACTCGTGACAGACTAAAAGCGATCGGGGAGGTTTAGACTGTGTATCTAGACACTCAACACGATCAACTCTGATGGCTTCGAAGAGTTCAACAGTACACTCACAAAGACCAACTCCAGATAAGATCAAACCCAGAGCATTAATAGTCCAGTCATAAAGGCGAACACGGCTAAAATCCAAAGTATTCCGAAATCCGTCCCATTTAACTGCGGAATATCGAAAACTTTGGAGGGGGTTCTGTAGGCTGTCTAAAAAACAGACAAGCCTTTAAAAGCAGAGATCCAAGCTCAAGACGCGTTGGCTCGACACCCGCGTCTCAGCATCAGGACGCGTGGGCTCGACACCCGCGTCTCAGCATCAGGACGCGTTGGGCTCGACACCCGCGTCTCAGCATCAGGACGCGTTGGCTCAACGCCCGCGTCTCAGCATCAGGACGCGTTGGCTCGACACCCGCGTCTCAGCATCAGGACGCGCTGGCTCAACGCCCGCGTCTCAGGATCAAGACGCGCTGGCTCAACGCCCGCGTCTCAGCATCAGGACGCGTTGGCTCGACGCCCGCGTCTCAGCATCAGGACGCGTTGGCTCGACGCCCGCGTCTCGGTTGCAACTACCCGAAATAAGGGGCCAGTCACCGCACATGTAGCGGGAAGTGGCCCCTCATTGTGGAGCGTTTTCAGGGAGCACGTTCATCCCCAGGGACCTCTATAAATAGCCCTGTTGGCATCAACAGAGACAGACACACAGGGAGAGACGTACCTACATACAGGCATACACATCCAACACGCGTAGAGAGAGACACGCACGATCACCGGACGAAGGCATCGTCAACAGAGAAGGAGAGAAGACTCTTCAGCAAGCTTACTGCGTACTAGCTGCTCTTTGCCTAGCTCCTCTTCTAGAGTTTTGGTAGACAGAGCCGAGTTACTCTCTCTACCGACCGAAGAGAAGATCCCCGACGGTCCAAACAGTCATCCGGTCAACGGAGAACAAGATTCACTCTCCACCGCCACACGAAGAACCCAGCATTAAACAAAGGGGGATTCAAGATTCAACATCCTCCCTCCCTTGTAACCGAAAAGAAAGGAAAGTCTGGTTGTAATTGTTTCAACTGATTCAAGGAAATATTTTACACCCCGATCCTTCTCAGCCTTAAAATCTCCTTCCGGGCACCTACAGGCATGGATACTTGATTATCAACTTGTTTCCCCGATCTGAGTGTATGAACCATATGACACTGATTTGGGTCTTGAGCCTCATTGGCTGGCCTAGGATTCCTAGGGTTAGGCAATGGTTGACTCGGTAGGGTACCCCTTTGTCTCTCTTGTTGGTTCAATTGGATCTCTATCCTAGTTAAAACTTGAGCCAGCGTGTCGTGGCTTTTAACTAGAGTGTCCATCTTTCTTTCCAAATTTGAAAGTCTTGTCTCCATTTGTGAATTTTGGAAAGACGGTGGAGGATTTTGACTAGGGAAATTTTGTTGATAAGGCGGATTTTGGAAATTATTGGAGAATTTGGGCCTAGTTTGATCATTGTTGCTTGGGCCCCATGAAAAATTGGGATGATTTCTCCAACCAGGATTGTAGGTGGGTGAATAAGGATTGTTGGCGGGCTTGTGAAGGCCGCACTCATATGTTCGGGCAAGCTTTGATGCGCGATGAAGACAGGACATTCCTCGAACACATGGTTCATATCTTGACAATAAGTACAGCCCGCCGAAGATGTTGGGCTGACTTGGTTCACAGAGACTGGCTCTTTAGTTTCAAGAGCCTCTAGTCTACGCATAACAGCAGCTAACTTAGCATCGGTTGCTACGTTGGCCTCAATGGAATGGATACCTCCTTTAGAAGAAGTAGGGTCATTAGTCCTAGATTTTTCAGGAGTAGGGTCCCATTGGATGGATTTTTCAGCTAATTCCTCAAACAATATCCATCCTTCATCTTCATTCTTTTGCAGAAATCCTCCTTGACACATGGATTCTAACAGTGTTTTAGTAGAATAATCTAATCCATCATAGAGAACTTGGCAAAGTCGCCATTTCTCTATCCCATGGTGAGGGCATTGGGCAAGGAGGTCCTTAAAACGTTCGAAGTATTTCCAAAAAGGTTCATTGGCTGTTTGCTTAAACTGTAGGATGTTCTTCCTAATCAGTGCAGTCTTGTGAACGGGATAAAATTTCTTTAAGAAGGCCTTAATGAAATTATCCCAAGAAGATATTGAACCGGCTTCTAGACTGTAGAGCCATTTCTTTGCTACATCCTTCAAAGCAAAAGGGATAACCTAAGTTTGATAGCATCATTTCCTAACTTAGGTATATTCATCATGAGACATACTTCTTCAAATTCCCTTATGAAGAAGTATGCATCCTCGGATTCAAGTTCATGAAATTTGAGAAGAGTGTTGATGTATTGTGGCTTGAGTTCAAATGGGTCAACACTTTCAATAGTGAGCTGGATGCAAGAAGGAAGAGAGGTTCTAATAGGATAGAACCTATCTTGGAGTGACTGTGGTTGTGCCATGTGTGAGTTGGGCTTGAGCTCGGGTGGTGAACTAGTTCTAGTTAGCCTGGATGTAAGTGGGTCTCTCGACCAAGCGGGCATGCACAATCAGCAAACAAGTTCACCCAATCAATCAAAAAAAAATCAAAAATCCTAATCTAGGGTAAGCCTTGACCTAGACGACTCCTAACTTTAGACTGTCCTTAGGAGGTCTACTGTCGACGTTAACCACAAGCTAATCGGCCAGGTAGGTGGCAAGACCGGTGGGAGGTTTTCCGTCAGAGACATTCCTTAATTAAATAACCACCGTTCTTCGGGCTTTCGGCCCTCAATCCCCTACCTAGACACCGATTTGACAAGAGTTAATTTTGAACAATTTTCCTTCTTCGGTCAATCTCCTATTGAGTCCGAGTTAACCTAGGGCCAACGTCTAGTCAAATTTTACTTAAGGTTAGGGTTGTGAGTGTGACGGATATGATTTTTGGGCCAAGGGAGGGTGATGAAATCCCCACCTTATCTTGCTTATGGGTTATGCCCTTAAGATGAATTAGTGTACGTGTAAAGCTGTAGAAAAGTAATCACTCAAGAAAGCAGTAAACAACCAAGAGTGTTTCCTAATCTATATGCTATGCAAACGTACCTTGTCGCCAGCACTCTTCAACAGAATTAAAAAGAATTAAAATAGACCCGTGCCCTAAATGCAAGAGTCTAATATTTTTTTTCAACAAATGGGTTAATGTTATTAATTAGCAGTTGCAGAGTGATAACAGAGAAATTTAATCACAGCAGTAAGCAAATTTTGCAATGCAAAGCAACCTGCAGAAAATCAGGTTAGTAGTTCACTACAATTGCCGCAATTTTGTGGCTTTTGCCGCAAATTTGTGGCAAATTGGTAGGCCCTGGTGCTCTGCCTTCGAGGGCAGAGGCACTGGGTTGCTGTATGCCCTTGCTGCTGCTCTGTTTTTCCTGTTCTCTGTATCTGCAAACAGAAAGAATTAAAAAATGATTAGAAAGAGGAAATCGTGTCGTTCCTTCCCCGGCAACGGCGCCAAAATTTGATTGAGATTTTTAAGAATAAAAAGAATTAAAGTTCAGATTTCTTAGTCTCAATGTGAATCCGCTGTAGCAAGGGCTCAAGCGGGTCGTGATCCTCAGGGAAGGATGCGATGCAAGCTTTTCGACTCGATTCCTCTGTATCTTCAAAAATAGGAGAAAAGGGATTAGATTTGAGATAAATATATGATATGAAAGATGTGGTTTTGCTGATTTTCTACCACAACCCTATTGCAAGTTAAGGAGATTGATCTTCATCTTGAGATTTATGTGATTCACCCTAGGTTATTACGAATAATTCAAGCAAGAAAAAACAATAAAAGATTCTAACTAAGTTACAGTATTTAAAAGCCAAACTATGGTTCATCCTAACATCTAGGCACAGCTTAATAGAAGATGAATCTTAAACTTATGCTGTCCTAGTTCTTAAGTTTGAAGTCATGAAGGATCTTTTTAATATGCCACCTAGATTAAGAAGTCTAATTATTGTTTAATCTTCAAGAAGAGTTGCCTTTAAACCTAGGGTTTCTAGAGATGTTCATTAATCAGATCAAGGCTTAACTGCTCTAGGGTTGCATTAAGAATCTCAGCAAACCACTAGAGAGGATTAGTTCATCATTATTTTTTTCTTCTTTTTCAATTTATTTATTTTTTTATTATTATTTAATGAGAAAGATTGCAAGGAAACAAAGAAAAAGAAAACCAGAAGAGATCACAGATTAAAAAGAAAACCAGAGAGATCACAAAATAAAATAAATTGCAGAAATTAAATGAGAACAAAGAGTGACCTTTATTGCAGAATAATCTCCAATTACAAAGCTCCTTCTCCACAACGGGCATAAAACGAAAATTACAACTTGCTGAAATAAAAAATGGCTAAAGAAAACCCTAATCGTCTCTGGATGCCCTGTACGTTGCACTGCAGGGGGTATTTATAGGTGCAGAAGGTAGAGGAGTCCCGGATAGAGTCGCCCACGAAATTTGGTAGTCAGATAAGGTCAAACTGCCGCAGAAACCTGGTATTTGCCGCAAATTTGCGGCAAAACTGGCTCTTCTGGCCACGCGCTTTGGCACGTGGCCTCTCCTGATCCGTTCATCTGGGCGTTTGCTTCTGGAAGTGTGATCCTGGCTCTTCATCTTGGGATTTTGAGATAACTTAGAAATCAAGTTACCTTGATCTCAAATATCCCAAATCTTCTATCCACGAATTTCCTTCTTATCTTAAGCTTTTATCCTCATCCTGCAAGTGTTTAGGGTTGGATAGAAGTCTATCCTTCCCTTATCTCTGATATTTGCAACTTTTAGCCCATGTATTTGCATTTTGACTTCTTGTAATTGCGCTTTTACACCTGGGCTTCAAACATGGGCTTGGATCTGGGCTTTTGGGCTCTTTAAGCTTTATTTATTATTAAAATAATAATTCGAGGCCTGCACACATTAAATAACAAAATATTAATAAATGTGCATTATAATATGAATAAATGTGCAAATGTGATGGTAAATATGATGACAATTATGCATTTTTCACTACCTATCAAATGGCCTCCAAATATGGTACTAACCTGAAACTCATCTAAACAAACTAATTAGTACCAAATAGCACTTATTTGTTTGTTATCATCAAAACTCTAAACAAATGGAGAGTGTAACCTTTTGGGCCAACACAATTGAGTCAATTGGTTAGCATGTATAGGAATGAGGAAACTCTATCTTATCAACCTTTGACTAATTCAGCTATGCCAAACTCTATTGATCTGACCCAGGACTCTTGTCGTTTTGCACATCAAGATTCAATTTCTGCACACCCACCTAAACTTGTCCAAACTTTAAATCCCATTGACATTTTGGCAAGTTATCCTTTTCCTGAAATTGAACTGGAGCATGAATATGATCATGAACCTCAAATTAGTGATTCAATTCTACTTCCTGATTCAATTATGACTCCAGTATCTTCACCTGATTTCAATCCTTTTCCCGAGTCAGTATTGGATCCTGTACCAATCCATTTTGAAATTGAATCACCAATCATTCATGATGATCATATTGAACTTGACCAATTTCATACTTTTGAGAGTCCCATTGATAAATTGGCAAGTTCTCATTTTTGTGAAATTGAACTCAATGAGGAATGTGACTTTGATCCTCAAATTTGTGATCCAGTTCAAATTCCTGAATCATTATTGACTCCTGTTATATTACCCAATTTGAGTAACATTTTAGAGTCAATTTTGATTCCCATACTTGTCATTCCTGAACTTGAATCACCACTATTAGAAAGTCACATTCCATCATGGGAAAATAATTGTGGACTTGAGTTTCAACTTCTTGATTTGGACCCACTTCCTGAACCGATCTCGACTCCCGAACCTTTACTTGACTTGAGTCATTTTTCTGAGTCGATATTAGTTCCTATATTTCCTGAGTCCAAATCAATCATTCCATTCTGGGACAAGGATCTTGATAAATTTGACTCTGAAATTATTTTGAAAATTTGAAAATTTGATGGGGTAAATTATTAATAAAAATCATAAATACATACATCTTTTTAGTGGGTTGTATCATGGAGGTCTCTGGTGGGTTCCTCGGGATTCCACGCAAGAATGATTGGGTCGCATTTCGTGGACCAATCCGACCACCACCGAAACCACCACCTTGAGGTGATTTTTCCTTCCCTCTCTATTTGTTTCATGCATACATACATCACGATGCATTGAGGACAATGCATGAGATAAGTGTGGGGGAGGGTTTGCTAACTTAGAGTTTTTAGATTTTCTTTCTTTTACACTTCTTTTAGGATACTTTTTAGAAATCTTTCCTTTTGTATAGGAATTTTCTCTTTCTTTAAAAACTTTTTGAAATAAGAGACAAAATTTTGATCTATTTTTAAGAAAATTAAGATGATCTTAGAAATTAAGAAAGCCTTAATTATGACATCTTAAACCTAGTCGAAATAATGGATCTTGTTTAAAATTATAGGCTAAGTAAGATAAATTGGGGAGATAATTTTATCTTGAATTTTTGCCTTAGATAGTATGCACATCGCACTTACACAATTTTTGAGATGGAAACAAAGACCTAAATTGCCATAAAGTAAATAAAAAGAAAAATATATATATATAAATAAAACATCACTTATTAAGCTGGATAACTATGCCTCAAGAAGCATGATTATTCACGCCTAACAGTGGTCAAAAGAATCAAATAATCCCCCTTAGTTTTGTGCCTTGTTTACTCGAGTCTTTTAACCCGAGGGATGTTTTCTCATCTGGTGCCCTAGGACCGTCTGGTTTGGGAGTCATCGGTTATAGGCTCGCTACATGGGTGGACAAAGAAAGCCTAAGAAAACTAAGGGAAGAAAAGAAAAAAAATAATATAAATAAATGGCTTGATGGTTAGAGTTGAAATCCCAGAAATCTTCACTATCACAGAGTGCATATTATCTAGGTTTTTATGAGAGATAAAATATTCAATCCAATTTGAATTCTTACCTTAATTGAAGACAAGATCTTGCATAGAGACTAAGTTTAAGGAAGATTGATTTGTGGTGGACTTATGACCTTAGATCACTTATATTTTTGCAAAAAATTTCATAAACTTGTCCCTCTTTCAAAATGCGTTTTCTAAATACTAACATTTGTCTTCTTTCTTTATGGATTTTGTGGGTGCAATCCGCTGAAAACCCTCAGGAGACAACACTCCTCCTCTAGGGGTAACCTAGAGGTTTAACGGCTTGTTGCACACGCTCAGTGCAATCGCGTCACCTGTGAAAGTGGTGTAATAACATCTGTAGTATAGTTTCTTTTCTTGTTTTGCTCGGGACGAGCAAAAGATAAGTGTGGGGGTGTGATTAGTCTACGATTATGCATTATCATATCGCATTTCCACCGATTTATGAATAAATTGTTGGTCTAAACCGTGTTTTGGTCTTGATTGCAGGTAGATCCAAAGTTCAAGGGCAAAGGGGTAATAAGAGCCTAATTAAACCTCTTTTATGGTAATTAATCCCGCATTACTTGGAGGCCCAGCCAAGGATTATCTAGAAGATTCATTGAACCTAGACTCCTGCGCATGTCAGACGAATATGCGGGTGCAAATACCAGAAACGGGATATACTCTGACAATTCTCGACGCCAAAGAGTGCCCCTGACGAAATCCAGGGACCCACCTCCATGGTATTGCCGCGAAAACGCGGCAATTGCCGCGTTTCCGCGGCAAGCCAGTGGAGCCACGTGTCGATTTTGACGCATGGCCCTGTCTCGTCTTCCAGAGGCTTCGGAGGCCTAAAAATAGCCCTGTATTCGACCAGAGCATGGGAAGTCTTCATTTTTAGGAGTAGGTGCAGATTTTAGGAGAGATTTAGTGTAGTGTAGGTGCTTTTCATTTCTTTTCTCTTGTATTTTCATTTCTTTTTAGATCATTATAGTAGGGCTGAGTGACTCATAGAGAGAGATAGAGAGGGATTGATGTAGTAGATAGTGACAGTCTATGTAAAGGTTCCTCCTTTCTCTTCCATTGTAATCTCCTTCACCTTCTACATGATTTCTTGCTAACTTTTATTCTCATGACAATGTAACTACTAACTACTAACCATCTAACCACTTACTTGATAATCCACATGAATCGGGTAGCCTCTACAAGGCCTTATTCTTGCAAGAGCCATTGATGGCCAAAGATGATGGGTTCTAACATCTAACTTGCTAACTTGCTAACCAAGCTAACTCTCTTTTATTTCATGCTTTCCTTTTAGTAGTGTAATGAGTGATGCTTGTGTTAGCTTGATCTTGATGCATGTTTGAATGTGATAAACCATCCATGTGCCATGCTTTGTATCGTCTCTTGAAGCCAAGGATTAGTGATGGCCGAGGATCAAAATGTGAGGCAACTATCATGAAGAGGTTAGCATGGTTAGTGGAGTATTTAGTAGTTAGTAGCCATGAGTTTTCTTTTCTCTTCTTTTAGAAACTATTTTCAAGCTTCTTTTCTTATTTTTCTATCGATGTTTTCACCATCATCTTAGTTCAACCTTGTTCCATTTTCTTTTCTATTTGTTTTTCGAAACCACTTTCTTATTTTATTTTCACATCGACGTTTTCATCGCTCTCCTCACCTACCACGTGCTTGTTTTCCTTTTCTTTTCTTTTTTCATTTCTTTTCTAATTATTTTAACAAAGAAGAACTGTTAATAAAAGACGTGAATAGAAACTGTCAATGCTTCTATCGCCTCCCTTCCCTGTGGATACGACCCGTTGAGCCAATGCTATAACGGAAGTATCGAGGGTACATTAGCACATTCGAGCTTTTATATCGGTTTTACATAATACACACTTTGAGTGCTAGTTCCGCCCCGATTACCTTTTCTGGGTTTTATAGAACTTTTCAGATCAAATAAGCTTAAAATAAATAAGTTTTAATCCCTTCTTCTCCCTATAAATAGAGGAGAATGGTCTCTTGAAAAAGAACCAAGAAAAATACCTAAGTTTTTAAAGTTCTTAAAAGAGAAGAAAAGTTTTAAGCTTTCCATTTTTCCATTCATTCTTGAGCTTGCTTTCAGTTGTGTTTTCTAGCAAAGATCATTCTACAACTGAGTTTTTCTCACTACACTTCTTAGAGCCAAAATTCCCTACTCAATCTATAAGGAAGTTGTAAAGAGAGAAGTGTTTGTAAAGAGTTTGTGATCCTTTTAAAGATCACTTGGCTACTTGTTACTCTTGTTCATCTTGTGGAGACACCTCTTCGGTAGAGGTTCTTGTAAGTGGTGGAGCTCGTTGCTCGGTCTTTGGTAGACCTTGTAAGCGTCCTCGGTGGATAGTGGAAACCCTTCACGGAGGTGAAGGCGGGGAGTAGAGCGGTGGCTCGAACCTCGAAATAAATTCTTGTGTTTGTGATTGTCTTTTGCTCTTGCTCTCAATTTCGCTTTATTTTCCATTGCTATCTTTTACGCATTGTCTCTGATTTGTGATATTGCTTCCATTACTTGTGATATATATTGTGTGCACATCGTCCTTGCATCATTCATTCATAATTGTTTAAAAAGATTGTTAGATTAGCATTTACACCTATTCACCCCCCTCTAGGTGTTTTTCAATACGCACATCTACACATAAATACACGCACACATATTCATGCACATGCCCAACCACACATTATTCATACATACTCCCGTGCACATCCACACACACACGAATCCATACACACAATTATACAGTACACATATATACCCATTCATATATATACTCATGTATATACATTCACTAACATAACACCACATGAACACACATAACACATATATAATGAGAGAGAGAGAGAGAGAGAGAGAGAGAGAGAGAGAGAGAGAGAGAGAGAGAGAGAGAGTAACCTGAGAGAGGGAGGAATGCCGGCCAAGGAGTGGCTCATGGCTAAGGAGTGGCTCCAGCGCACTATGGAGGCCTCGAAGAATAACACGGCTCGGCATAGAAGATCGAAGAAGGAGCGGTGGATCTCACGGAGTAGATCAGAGATCTCAGTTAAGGGTGCAGGTGGATGAAGGGGATCTCAGCCTAGAGTTATGTATGGATGGAAGAAGGTGGGTGTGCGATTAGAGACCACAGAGAGAGGCCATGGCTCCGGGCTATGGGGGAGGTGATCATGGCCTGTGCTCGGCTATGGCGCAGGGGTTGGATGCAAGAGGAGCGGCTATCGTTGGCTTGGCACAGTTGGAGAGGAGATGTGCGCAGCCAAGGAGGATCTGCTAGGGAAGATCGGAGGTTGACTGGGGTGCTCTCATGGCCTGAGGGGAGATGGGATGGCCATGGTGCTCCGGGGTTTATGTTGCTTGGAGGGAGAGGAAGCTACGGTCAGGGGGATCATGGGTGTGTAGACCATGGGGAGGAGGCACTGGTGTACAGGGGTGTGCGGCCTTGGGGAGAGTGGGCAGGGGTGCAATCGGCCTGGTGGAGGATGGGCAGTTGTTGTTGGAGAAAGTTTGTGGTTGATAAAGGAGGAGCCCTAGGCACTGTGCAAGACCAGGGGTGCTCTTGGCCATGAAGAGAGCTCTGGCACGCCAAGGAGGAGCAGGTTGTGTTGACACTCCAAAAAGACAAGCTTCCAGGCAGAACTTCAAACGGTCTGAACGATGTCTACACTCGGCGACATTTACACAAGACAAGTCTCAGACAAGCTGATGATCAGTTTCTGCCAATCCCCGAGGGACAAAGAAGTGACTTAGATTTTACTGATCCAATGAAGCAGATAGTAAGCCAAGGTTGCTTTTGAAGAGACCTAAGCAGGCCTAAGATGCTAAGTTAGCTCAACATTTAGCCTCCCATGAGCCCAAGGGATAGCCTCGCCTGAGAAGCTAAGTTTATTTAACTTCACCTTGAAGCTCTTCAGAGCTCAATTCAGAGCTAACTTTAGGCTTCGCCTAAAGCTAATTCTAGCTTCTCCCAAAGCTAATTACAGCTTCGCCTAAAGCTTTCTTACCAACTTCGCTGGAAGTTTAGGCCAGCTCCAGTCTGAGCTAACTTTCTAGCTCCGCCTAAAGCTTCACCCAGCTCATCAATTGAGCTAACTTTTAGCCTCGCTTGAGACCCTGAACATAGCTTCGCCTGAAGCTTTTAACTTCTCATAAAGCTCCTGTCTAGCACCGCCGCGAGCTTTTTCAGGTTATCTGATCGTTCCCAAACCCCCTAAGGGAAGATTAGTAGTTACAACTCCATTTTAATAGTGGAGTTAGTAGTTTTAGTGGACAGTTATACCCGCCCACTTGGTCCCACAATAAGTGAAAACGTGCAGGTGGGTTCCAATACCCTAGCTTCGCTAGAGGCTCACTTTTAGCTTCGCTTCTAGGCTATATCAAGTCTGGTGCGAAGCTAACAAGCTAATTCAGCCTTGCTAAATTCAAGAGGGGTTACACCCCTGTTTGGCTATAAATAGCCCTTTGCAAGAGAGGAGGGATGAAAAAATTGGAGAGATCGAAAAGACTCTTAGCAAAAGGTTTTCTCTTGCTTCCAAGCTCTCAAAGTACTAGAGATTTAACTCTCTTCTAAAGTCTTTCATCTTCAGAAAATTTCCTCAGCCAGGTGAAAAGGAAATTCCCCTTGAGAAGTCTTGAACATTTGACCGATTATATCGTCAATGAGATAAAGTGATCGCGCGCTGATCATATTCCCACTGGCATACTTCTCCAAAAATCTCAGAGGAGATCTACTTGTAATTTTTCTCCTCAATTCTCTTTTATAAGTTTTTCCTTTATTGAATATTTTTAATGGAAAACAAGATGGCAACTCTGCTGGGGATTAAAGTCTTCTTCCGCAACAAAGTGATGATGTCGCAATGTAACGATCAGAGTGCTTAACCCATCACCATCGAAAATTTGGTCATCTACTTTGACCAAGAGAAGTTCAAAGAACTCCTCTCTGGAGGTGATCCAGCACTCCATGCACGAAAGCACAGGAGGGTCTCCGTAGCCAAAGCTCCAACAACTACAGATCAAAAAGCACCTCTGACTGAAGCCATGTCCAAGCCTATGCCAGCCGTGTGCACAGTCAAGCGAACCTTGCTTCAATTTCCTTCTGCCTCAAGCGAAGCTAAGTTGACTTCATGTCAACATGGTAGCTTATACAAAGCCAAGCAGGTTACACGCGAACCTAATACTACTCAGAGTAAGCAAATTTGGAGGGCAAAGCTAAGAGCCTCTATGCGCGAGGCTTTAGGCGAAGTTGAAGCTCAACCTCACCTCTCACGTGAAGAAAAGGGCAAAGCTCCCCAAAGTGTTGATGGCGCTACTTATGTAGCTTCAACATGGGATGCTCAAAGTCCCCTTAGCCGCGAGGCTGAATTGGGCGAACAATGCAAAGTTAGACGCGAAGTCTCGTTGGCTTCACCTAACCAGAGAGCGCTTATTTCCAGTGCTAACTTTACTCATTTGAGTAAAGTTAAGGGTGTACTCCCAAGTGCTGATAGCATTGTTTATGCAGCTTAAGCACCTAATGATACTAACTAAGTCCCTAGCCACAAGGCTAGAACCAAAGCACTGTGCAGTGCTAATCACCTTCGTCGCAATGTGAAGATCAAAGCACCACTGTGTGCTAAAAGCTAAGCTATCACAACTTCGCTCCCAGTGCTTTCTAGCGCTAAGCTCGCACTTAGGGCCAGAGCTAAAAGATTAGCTTCGCCGAGCGAAGCTAATGCTACATGTGAAGTTGTTTTAACTTCCCCTATAGTTAAAAAGAGAAGCTTCACTAGAGCTCCCTAACTTAAACAGCCTAATACACAACATCCTCGAGTCTTTGCACTAGACCGCTTAAGCTCGGTTAATCCTGTTTGTGAGAGTTTTAATTAACAAATGGAAGTTCTATTGTGAAGAACTAAGCCATACTTCTCCCTCTCACAGTGAACAAGTAGGGTGCCAGTTGGTGATAGTCCATTCAGTCCATTACGGACTAGGGCCAGTCTTCCCCACTCTTCCAGACTGATAGTCAGTTTGCAGTCGACTATGATTCAAGCCCCTGTGAAACCTCAGAAAAAGAACAAAGCACGAAATGTGCTAGATCTTCCCTCAGCAATTGTCAACATGATAGGAAGGGGACGCGAACCGCTCAGAGCCAGACGATGGAGACGTAATACTAATTCTTCTTTGTTCAGTTCTGTAGATTCGGACTATAACCCGGTAAGGGCCAAGTCTTAGTAGGGCAAGAGGGTGCATTCTAAGGCACAAGATCTAGGATAGCAATACCCTATAATTAGGAACAACCATCCTCTTCAACTGGGGTGATATCACCGGAACCATTGAAAAGTCTCTTCCAATGGTCTGATGATGAGGGAGAAGTTAGCGGATATGCCTCTTCAGCCACAGTCAGCTCTTTGCAGACAGGCAGAGTGTCGGTTAACATGGCCGACAATAACAATGATGAACTTCGCTAAGGGATAGAGGCTCAAGAACAAACTTTCAGGGCACAGCAAGAAGCTTTGGACAATATTCAACAGATGCTACCTCAGCTTCTAACCAACCAGAATAACAATAACATTGGAAGAAACCATAATGAGGAGGAACATAATGATGATGAATGTCCTAAGACTGAGAAGTTGAAAGAAAGTTCTTCAATCAATGTCGAGGTCATTAAAGATATCCAGGCTCAGATTGCATCCCTAGCTCAGAGGAATAAGCTAAAGAAGGTAGGTATGACTCACCCTTACCACTTGAAAGGGATTCGGTGCCATACCCGCTGAAATTCAAGCCACCTACATTACATATGTATGATGGTAAGAGTTCACCGAACCAGCATATATATTACTTTCGATCCCAGATTGGTAATGTAATAGATAATTATGCTATCATGGCCAGATTATTTATTAGTACTCTTAAAGGAGTGGCCTTTGACTAGTTCAGAAGCCTTCACCGGGTTCCATCAATTCTTAGATCGATTTGGAGACTCAGTTCCTTTCTCACTTCTATGAGGACGACACCGAGGTAACCATGGATAAACTCCTTTTCACTGTGCAAAAGAAGGGAGAATTGGTTCATGATTACATTGAAAGATTCAGGAATGTATTTCTGATGTGTCCAGCAGGGATGCCATTGCCTATGTTATTGTAGACATGTAGGCATAACTTCCTAGACCAAGTAGAATTCGCATGGGGGCTGTTAAGGTCCATACTTGGAAAGAGCTTGTTGAGCAATCTGAAATAGCCGAGAAGTCGGCTAAAATGTTTGAGCCTTCCATGCGTAAGGGCAAATGGGGGAAAACAATAAAGGACGTGGTGAAGTAGCACAGTCTTCCAATCAAAAAGGGAAAGAAACCTTGTCTGTAGAGTTGTCAGGAGAAACTCCACCAAAAACTAAGAAGAGTGGTGCCAGTAATCAAGAGTTCAAAGTTTCCTCCAAAATAGTACTCCTTTAAATATTAGCATGTGGTTACAATTTTTCACTTGCTCCAACAGGGCGGTAAGTTGAAGCTTCTAGAGGTTCGACGCCCTAATGAAGTGGGACGTATGAACAATCCCAAATATTGCCTCTTCCATAGGATGGTTCATCATCCTACCAACAAATGCTTTGTCTTCAAGGACAAAATTTAGGCTCTAGTCAATACTGAAGTTCTGACTTAAAGTCATAACAGAAGAAAGTCACTGCGAACATGGTGACTCTTGAGTTCAGCACTTTCTGAAGCATACTATCCCTGATAGAAATGCCCCAGACCTAGAGGCATGACTGGAGGCAAGTAAGCCTTCAACAAAGCAGCAGGAGGGTAAAGATCTCATTTCAATGATATTAAAGACCAAAAAAATCATGTAGGTGCACCTAGATCTTGCCAAAGATGAACAATAGGACCCAAAGAAACCTAAGCTCAAGGGAAAATCCTGCAATGTCGTCTCTGTCTTTTCAGATGATGATAATATAACAGTAGCTTCTCTCAGTGATTCTGAAGATGAGAAGCATGCTTTAGCAGCAGAGGATGCTGCACCTCAACCAACAGGTACTCGGTCTGAAAAATCATACCTAAGACAGTACGAGAAAACTACTAACGAGACACAATGACCAACGACGTCAGGTGAAGTATCTGTTCCAATTTCAGCTCCAATACAGAAAAAGAAAAGCAAAAAAGAAGTTCGATTTAACCGAGTATTGAAGAAACTTTGGGTCCGGGACTTGATGCCCCTTTCGCTTTGATATATTAGCACAACTAGCCAATATTTCAGTCCGGATCACTATACACGATTTGCTTCGCCTTTCGAAGGAGACAAGACAGGCACTCAAGGATATGCTGGCTAATTTAGAATCATTTCTGATATATATCCCGGAGGCCTCTGAAAATGACACTCAACCCTTATGCCCTGAATGTCATCATGTACAGCCGAAAATGCCTGCCATCACCTTCACTGCTGAGGACATGCTTTTCGAAGACAATAATCATGATTGACCCTTGTATTATACTGGATACATAGACTCGACATATATTGAGAGGGTACAAGTTGATTCAGGGTCTGCACTAAGCATCATCCCTAAAAGGCTCCTGTACTTTTTTGGGATACCGCTGAATAGATTATCAGCAACGACTACGAAGATATATGGCTTTAATGCAGGAAGCAGTCATCCACTGGGAAAGATTCAGCTTTGCTATCGAATTGGAGATCTAAAATCGGAAGTGACATGTTACGCCATCGACACTAACACGTCATACAATCTATTGCTTGGGCGATCTTGGATTCACACTAATTGGATCATTCCTTCCACTATACACTAGTGCTTTAAGTACGTGGAGGATAATGCAATGATACGAATGGTGTTTGCTGAAAAGCAGTCATTCAAGGGAGTAGAAAACTACTTCCTAATTCTCTCCTCTATCAAGAAGCTAATGAAGTAGTAAAAGAATCGTTGCTTGAAGATGACGATTGCGACAATGAAGCGGATTTAGAGTCTGAGGAAGACACGCCAGATACTTTTGCTTTTAAACCAATTGTTGAATATTTTAACTATCCTAAATGTAATAATCCCATTGAGAATGATGGTGAATGTGTGATCAATGAGAGTGTCACTTTTAATTATCCTATGAGTGTTGATTCGTTTAAATCTACAAATGATACCTCCCTATACATACCCTTATCCATGTTTAGCATGACAAGTACGCTTGTAGAGAATAGTGAAGGATCTGTCTTTGTGGTCTCTCCATCCAAGAGGAATCAATTACCGATAGTATTCGGTAAGATTCAACCCCGAATTTCTGCAATTACAGATTCAGGTTCAGACTCAGAGCCTCCGCAATTTTTCCATTATGCATGATCAGTGCATCATATGATGAGAAGAATGGGGTATAATCTACAATGCGAAAATGGCTTGAATTTTGAAACGGGACGACGTGCTCTTCTATGAACCTTCACACTGAAAGGGAAGCCAGCAAATCATTATAATAAAACACGCATGGAATTAGGATATATTACACTCCCGCTCAATCTCAGTCTGAAGGAGATGAATCTCTCCCGTTGCATTCCTCTAGTTCATCTGAGTGGGAATCAGATGTTAGTGTGGGGTTGCTCTTCAAAAACCTCATCATTAATATTACTTCAATCAATCAATTGGAGCAAGGGAGGCTATTGAAACGTTTGACGCTGAGCCATGGGCTTAATAACTTGATCTTTAGTTGGAGAAGTGATTTGAACAACGTGAAATGCCCACTAAGGATAGGGTAATTCAGGTTGCTATGGGTAGTCAAGATTACCCCAAACCCATCTCTATAAGTGAAAGTTTATCATTTACAAAAAGAGAGAAATTGATAGCTCTTATACAGGAGTATATCGATTTCTTTGCATGGAATTATAGAGATATGCCCGGTCTTCATCCGCAGATAGCCATGCATCGATTGAACATTAAGCCTGGCGTCAAGCCTGTGAAACAATAACAAAGACGGTTTCGTCCTGACATCATGAAAGCCATTGAAGATGAGGTCCATAAGCTCATCGAATGTGGTTTCATTCGTAAAGAGTAGCACCCAGACTGGGTTGCTAATATTGTCCCTGTTCTTAAGAAGAATGAAAAAATATGTCTACATTGACACCGCGATCTTAATGCATCCTGCCCTAAGGATGAGTTCCCACTTCCCATCACTGACCACATGATTGACAACACCTATAGCTTTTAGAGAATGTCTTTTATGGATGGTTTCTCAGGGTATAACCAGATCAAGATGTACCTAGAAGACGAAAAGCATACTTTATTTCGGACACCATTAGGGGGTTTTATTATACTGTTATGCACTCAGATTAAAGAATGCTGGAGCAACCTACCAACGTGTCATGAGCACAATTTTTCATAGCTACCTCCAGAAAATAGTGTAATGTTATGTCGACGACATTACTATCAAAAGCAGCAAAAAAATGATCATTTTCATGACTTAAAAACATTGTTCGATATAATGCGGGCCCATCAGCTGAAAATGAACCCAACAAAGTCTTTCTTGAGTGTTTCAAGTGGCAAGCTTCTGGGATTCATTGTCATGTCGAAAGGAATCCATCTTGATCCAGAGAAGATCAAAGCTATTCAGAGCATGCAACCACTAAGAATCACAAGGAACTTAGGGGTCTGCAAGGTAGTTGGCCTATATCCGAAGATTCATTGCAAATCTCTCGGGTCGTTATTAACTATTCACCCAGTTTATGAAAAAATGTCTCTTTTGTATGAGATAAAGCCTGCCAGGAGGCTTTCAAAGATATTAAAGAATACCTCACCAAGCCTCCAAGCCTAGTGGCTCCCACATCAGGAAAACCATTCTACTCTATGTAAGAGCTATAGACCATTCTCTAGGTGCGCTTCTTGCCCAAAAGAATGATGAAGGACATGAACATGCCATTTACTATCTGAGCAGAACCCTAATGGAGCCGAGTCCCAGTATAATCCTATGAGAAGGAATGTTTAGCTCTTATCTTCGCCGTTCAAAAGACGTTACATTACTTGGTTGGCCAAATCATAGATGTCATTTTCAGAGTTAATACCATGTGTATCCTCATGATAAAACTAGGATCGCTGAATTCGAGGTAGCTAAGTGGGCCATCCTCCGTCTCAATACGATATGCTCTTTGTCACTCAAAAGAAGGTCAAGGTTTAGGCCCTTACAGACTTTCTGGCAGCTCATTGATTCCTGAGAACTTAAAGCTTCACAAAAAAAATTTAGATGAGGTTTTCGAATCCAATATGACCTTAGAGGATGAAGTGTGGCAGATGTTCTTTGATGGAGCATCAAGAACATGCCCTAAAGGCAAGATAATCGCTGGTGTGGGGGTGGTATTTATCTCATCATAAAATCACGTTCTTCCTCGGGCATTTTCATTGACAACGCCTTATTCTAACAATGTAACAGAATATAATGCCCAGCTGGCTCAATGAAATGGGGGTACGATACCTTGAGGCTTATGGCGACTCAAAACTGATCGTCAATCAGGTCAAAAGAGAATATGAGGGTTGGCATGAAGACTTGGTACATTATCACCATGCAGTCATCGATGGCTTTTACATTGGTCATGTATCTCATTTCTAAAATACTAAGGTAGATGCTTTGGCTACACTAGCGGCTACATTAGCCCTACCCATTGACGCAACTTATCATCTTACGGTGGCCGCTCGACGCCTCTACTACCCAAAGCATGCGTTGGAAACTATTGAAGTCCTTGCAACCTCAACGAGCTTTGAGCCTAGAGATTGACAGTTTCCCATCATTAACTATGCTTTGCATGACATATTATCTGACGACCCTAAGGAAGCAGCTTCTATCTGACGAAGGTCTCTCCGCTTTTACTATGATCCGATAGTAAAGACACTCTACCACCGCTCATACGATGGTTTCTTTCTCCATTGCCTATCTCACTCTGAAGCACAAAAGTGCTTAAAGAGGCATACGATGGTATATATAGGGCTCATCAACCAGGTCCAAAACTCAAGAATTGACCAACCAAGATAGTTGATGCAACCAATTATGTACAAAGGTGTAAAGCCTGTCTAATCCACGCAAACATCATACATCAACTTCCGGATCTACTTCACCCAACTATTGCTTTGTGGCCATTCAAGGTGTAGGGGATCGATATCATAGAACCTATCAGCCCACCCTCATCCAAAGATTATTTGTTTATCTTAGCACTAACCGACTACTTCTCAAAGTGGGCAGAAGCTATTCCACTTATTGAAGTCAAAACTTCCAATGTGGTTAACTTTATTAAACACCATGTCATCCATCAATTTGGTCTCCACAGAAGGATAATCATGACAATGGTCCCTAGTTTACAAGCCAAGTATTTTATCGGTTCTGCAATAAGTACCAAATTCAGAATATGGTTTCAACTGCTTATAACCCTACTGCTAATGGTTTAGCGGAAGCATTCAATAAGATAATTATTAAACTACTTAAGAAATTCATTTCACCAAGAAAATGAGATTGGAGTGAGAAGCTCAGTGAATGTATTTGGGTCTACCGAACTACGGTCTGAATCCCAACAGGCAACACGCCTTTTTCTCTGGTATACAGGTGTGAAGCAGTCATACCTCTAGAGATTCAGATGTCATCGCTACAGGTCACCTTAGCAACAAAGATGACTAAGGAAGATAACATTCAGTTACGCCTTCAAGAACTCGAAGCCCTAGACGAGAGACGACTACAAGCTCAACAACGTGTTGAGTTGTACTAAGCTTGGATCTCGAAAGCCTTCAATAAGAAAGTTAAAGAGAGGGTATTCCCTGTCAGATGACCCATGGTCATGATAAATAAAATCAAAGGCAAATTTTAACCCAAATGGGAAGGGTCGTTCGTGAAAGGACACCTAGAGGGGGGGTGAATAGGTGTAAATGCTAATCTAAAACTAAATGAAAAACTTAATGCTCTAAATGCGGAAGCTAATGCAAATGTTGCACAAACTAATACAATACAACAAGTGTAGCCGAATTCCCCTTGCGAGGCTCTGGACTAACTCCTCTTGATTCCCCTTGAAATGGGTTGAGGCGCTATGTGAAGCTCTTGTTGGATGAGTATAAGTTAGGCACACACACACAAGCAATCCAAGCAATGTGCATACACAATCAAGCCGAGCAATCAAGGATATAGCAATATGAATTATGCAATGGCAACACAAGCAATGTAAATGATATGGCAATAAGAATGATACTATGCACAAATATAAAGTGAGAGAGTATAGAGACAAGTGGATCAAACGCAAACACAAAGATATGTTTCGAGGTTCGAGCACCCTTGCTCTACATCCCCGCCTACACCACCGTGTAGGATTTCCAATCCACTATCTCCCACCGAGGGAACCTCTACCGAAGAGGATTTGTTACAACACTAGGAGTACCAAACTCCTCTCTCAAACAACAACCTCCACCGAGGCCAACAACCAACAACAACCACCTCTACCGAAGAGGCTCACAACTAACACAATCACCTCTATCTAAGAGGGATCCAAACCAATACCACTCCGATCACCTCTACCGAAGAGGGATTCACAAAAGCAAGGAGGGTTTACAATAAGTGGTTACAAAGACCACAAACACAATCTTTCTTTTTTTCTCTTTTCTTTTTCCACAAAAACAAGATCCTAATAGATTAGGATAGGTGATAGCTCAAGTGAGGAAACAAGGTGTTTTTGGAAACCAGCAACAAAGAAAATCTACTTGGGAAATCACTTGTAAATGATAGAAAACGAAAAACAAAACAATCTCCCAAAACCCTAGCTTTCTTTGATTTTCCAAAAACCCAAAAACAAATAAGATGAAATCTTTTTGACTTAAAAACTCTTTTAAAACTCTTTTAAACACTAGAGAAAGTCTGGAATTTTTCTCCTTGAAAACCTTGGCCAAAATCCCAAAGAGATGGGGTTTATATAGGCCAAAACAGAAACTAGCCGTTAGAGCTGAGCTGGCAGCTCTGACAGGCAACGGTCGACCGGCCGGTCGACCGTCCAACGGTCATATTTTGACCCGTTGAAGCTACCGGTCGACCGCCCGGTCGACCGAAACAAACAGAGAGCAGAGCTCTCTGCAGCGGTCGACCGTCCGGTCGACCCAAGCAAAAACAGAGAGCAGAGCTCTCGGCCCGGTCGACCGGTACGGTCGACCGTCCCAAGTCTGCCAAACGTGCACAGATCTGTGCACGTCCAGTCGACCGGCCAGGTCGACCGGACTTCAGCCAAGTCGACTAATCAGGTTAGTAGTCGACTGGTTGAAGCCTGGAACAGATTTATTGGTCAGAAAAACAGTTAGAAATATTTTCTAGAAATCTTTTAACACTTCAAAAATTCTATAAAACTTGTTTTATCTTTTTGTATTGAAACATAAACAAGTGATAAAAATTTCAAGACATATATCAACATATCAATTCATTTTTGTGTCTTGCCAATTTTATCAAAAACCAAAACTTGTATTTTTATCAAACTTGGTTTTTCAACACATGAATAGGGATATCAAAATAAGTTTGTTTAGCACGTTTAAACCATGTATGTATATCTAGAACATATCTAATATACATAGAAGTAAAGTAAACTTGTTTTGATCTACTATTCATGAAAATCAAATCCAAAACATAAAAACGTGTGTGTTTGTGCACTTGAGCATATCAACTATTCTAAACTTTACAAATGGATCTAAAAACTCATAGTCTAAACTAGGATACCTAAGTCTCTTGACGATCTTCCATCTTCAAGTAGACTTGCTCCCAAACGCGATCCACCGAGTGCAAAGGTATGATCTTTAAGCTTTGGCACCGGAATCACCATGATAAGCTTCCAAACACTTCGTTGAAGCTAACACCAAACTAATATCCTGCTAATGATCTGAAACTTAGAATCACAAGATTATTAGTAAACATAACTACATGAGTGAGTCATCATCAAACTAGAGTGGAAGGCCTTTGGGCCAACAATCTCCCCCTTTTTGATGATGACAAAACTCTTGGAGTTATATATGCATGGATTAAAGTAAAGCTTCAAAGAAGCTCCCCCTTAACTCATGCATAGCCAAATAAACATAATAATATGCAATGAAGGCTCTTAAAAACATGAATGCACAAATATGCATAAACAATAAAGGTCTATATACCAATGAAATATATAAAGCAAAGCATGCTCTAGATACCAATTAACAAATAAACATTTTCTAGATGCCCTAGATACCAATAAACATACATTAAACTATATTAAACTTAATATATGCAAAAAACATAACTATGCATATATATAAAACTCACAAATAATTCTCCCCCTTTTTGTCAATCATCAACAAAGGGGTAAACATTCAAAAACTATAAATAAAATGAGGGGTAAAAATTTTTCTCCCCTTTTTGTGTCAATCAAAACAATGCAAACAATGGTCTCCCCCTTTTTGTCTAAAACAAAAAAAAAGTCAATAAGGGGTGACTACAAACATGATATCAATTAAAAATATGTCAATGAAGCATCTTGATACCAAATGAAGATAAACAAAGATTAATAAATGTTATATGCTATATACATTCATGAAGAGGAAGACGCTAAGTTAGCTTCCCTACACATATGAGTTACATGAAGAAAGGAAGACACGCCCTAATTCACATAACACAAAATATGTAATGCATAAAAGGAGATGTGAAGCTCCCCCTACACACGTGTACCACATAAGGAAGAGTTGTCAAGCTCTTCAATACAAGATACACTCAACATGAATTTATACACATATAGGCAATGTAAAATAAATATGTTTTTCTTAAATAAAATTTTGAGATACCAATTTAAAACATTTAACATAAACATCTTGATATCATTAAGAGAAATGTGTTCTTTTAAACATATGATACCAATTTGAAACTATATTTTAACATAAAGCAAGGGAGTGGAAATCAAATACCAATTGAAAGACAACATCAAATTTTCTCCCCCTTTATGAAATACCAACTAAACATATGCATAAGCTTGTTATGATACCAATTGAAAACAAATCAACCATTAGAAATTTTCAAGCTTAGCATAAACAAATTTTTGTGCTCTTAGATAAAGGAATATAGTAGGCACAAATAAAAACATATATGCATGAAAATTAGATACCAATTGACATTGATATTCTTGAAAGAGTAAGCATACATATACAAACCATATATGAGTATACAAAAAGATCAAAATTGATACCAATTGAAAGTGTTCAATGATACCAATTGAAAGAATAGGGTCAAGTGTATATCTCATATTATAACGAAGAATACGAACTAGTTAAAATGAGAAGTTTGTTAACTAGTACGAAATCCTTCAAGCAAGGAATAAATACAAATAATTTTTCATAAAATTGAAATCCACATGATGATCAACACTCTATTCAATTAAGTATAAAAATGTCTCATGAAAACAAAATATGAGCAAATAATAAATGTGAGTGTACAAGTCAAGTATGGAGATCACAATCATGAAAATATGTTCAATTAAGCTCAATTATTCCTTTAAACAAGAAATCATCAAAAATATTTAACCTTCAAGGTATATGTATGTCTAATACAAATCAAAGTATACATACATATCCAAGATACAAACGAGTCCACAAGGATATATGCATGAAGGCACGTGGCTCAAAAAGGATATTCATGTATATCTAATGGTTTGGACAAGGTAAACATATACATGAAGTTTAAATACCAATTCAAGAAAAACATGAAAAGCATGAAAAGTATGAAAATTTAGCTTTTCATTAAAACAATTTGATACCAATTCTTTTCAAGGTATATGTATGATTTGTCAACACAAGAAGTATACATACATATCCCTTAAACACACTTTGAGTCCATAATAGATATTTGCATGAAAGGTAAATGACTCAAGGGGTATACATGTATATCTTCAAGTTTGACAAAATACACATATACATGAAATGAAAACTCATAATCATAAAAACAAATACCAAAAATAGAATACAAGTTTAAAATGTATGAATCATCAAAACTAGACTATACTAGCACATCTAATGGGAACAAACAAGCATTCAATCCCAAACATATATAGATTTGTTTGTAACCCATCATATGTACAAATATAAATCCTAGTCTTAATGAAAACTAACATCTAAACATATATTCAAAACATGAAGTATCAAAACAAACACGAATATTATTTTGCTATATAAAACAAGCAAAGATTCATCAAAAATTCTTTTATCAAACTTCTAGGTATATGTATGATTCATCCAAATTTAACAATATACATACATATCCCAACCGTAAACGAGTCTATTAAAAGTATTTGCATGAAGGTAAAAGACTCATGGGTATACATGTATATTTATTAGGTTTGAATTCAAAATACATATACATGAAGTAAAAACATGAAAATAGGCATAGCAAGTATAAATGAAGGAATCATCAAAACTAGCTTATACATGTGCATATAGTGGGTACAAATGAGCATGAAGTGCAAACATATAAAAGTCAATTTGTTCTCACTATGTGTACATGCATACATGCAAGTTTTGATAAAATCTACATCTAAACTAGTTTATACCACATAAAGCATAAAACAACAAAAAATCATCATGAGAAAACTAAAACATGATTACTATGTAAATTCACATGTATTAGATTCATGATGTACATTATAGCTTAAACAAAAGTGAGAACACTAAGTATGGGTTCATATAAGTATGTGTGTCTCAAATACTATACATGTATGTCAAGGATCTAATAAACATGGAATGAACATACTAATCTATAGACATCAAAAACATGTTATAAAGCATCAAAACATGCTATAAACAATAATATGAAAGCATGTAAACAATAAATAGGAGTTAGGAATTTGTTACCAAAACCTAGAAGGCAACTCCCTTGTCTCCAAAAACATGGTGGTCATCTCCACCAAAACTTCCCTTGAAAGTGATGCATCCAATTGATTTCCTTTAAGTCCGGAACGCATCCACTCCAAGGTGCTATCACTCTCACGTCATGTGAGAGCCCACACCTACATCAAAAACTTTAGGGGTGGTCTTTGGTACCCATACTCTTTGGGTCCATGGGGATTAGTATCTTCTCTAACCCAAACAAAATTTTTGCTAAATTAGTAGTATGTAATCTATCAAAACAAAATTTAGTAAGGTGGCCCTTACGTCCACAATGTGTACAAGTGTACACATGAGCATACGTGTGATGGTGTCCGTGAGGAGCATGTGTATGCCGGGGAGGGTGTGCATGAATATGTGGGACTTGTTTCTTTCGAAACAAGGTTTCCAACCGTGTATGCCCTTCTACACATTGGCTCAAAGTGGAGCCCAAACAATCAACCTTCTTCTTAAGTAAACAAATATCATCATTAATTCTAGAAGAAGAAGTCATGCAATAGGTGTGCTAGAATGTGAAGCTACACTAGCATGGCAAACTTGTGCATTAATCTTATTTTGTAAAATTTCATTTTTCTTTAAACATGCATTTAACTCATTTGAAATGGAAATAATTTTATTTTTCAAATCTACATTTTCTTTCAAAGCAAAATCAATTTTTGAAGACAAATTTTCATTTTTCTTCAAAATAGCATGACAATCATTTTTATTTTTCAAACATTCATTTTCTTTTAGTGCAAGTTCAAGTTGAGATTTTAATGAATCCCTTTCATTAGAATTCTCCTCTTTCTCTTGCATAACAACATCAAGTCTAGCATGCAAACACTTATTCTCATTTTTAAGACCTAAACATTCCTTTTTCACAATTTTATATTTTTCTATTAGTTTTTCACAAACAATAGAAAGTTCTTCATTTAAAGCATGGGGATCTATAATATCATCACATGAAGAACTAGCATCATCACTATCTAGTTGAAGTTCCGATTGTACCTCAAGGGAGTCATTCCCTTGGACCATATAGCATTGTGATTCGGATTCTCCACTAGATTCCTCCGGTTGGATTTGTTCTTGAAGCTTGGAGGTGGTGGTTGTTGATAATAGATTCCACACTGCAAAAGCGGAATCAATGTTAGAAACACGTAAAAGATAATCTTTAGATAAAGTGCTTCTAATGGCCTCTAGGGCTTGTGCATTGGCCCCTATATGATTGCGATCACTAAGGAAGGATTCCTTGGTAATAGCAAGATAAACTTTATGACCTAGGGTTTGTAAATAAACGGTCATCCTAATCTTCCAAACATGAATGTTTGAAGGGTCAAACATAGGTGGGGTCATGAAGGCCATGGTAAACTAAATGTGTGCAAACAAGCAAATGTAAACAATACATTAGCAAGCAAATGGATCTCACTCCTAGGATGTTAAGCCTAAGTATCAGGAGCACTAGCTCTGATACCAATTGAAAGGACACCTAGAGGGGGGGTGAATAGGTGTAAATGCTAATCTAAAACTAAATGAAAAACTTAATGCTCTAAATGCGGAAGCTAATGCAAATGTTGCACAAACTAATACAATACAACAAGTGTAGCCGAATTCCCCTTGCGAGGCTCTGGACTAACTCCTCTTGATTCCCCTTGAAATGGGTTGAGGCGCTATGTGAAGCTCTTGTTGGATGAGTATAAGTTAGGCACACACACACAAGCAATCCAAGCAATGTGCATACACAATCAAGCCGAGCAATCAAGGATATAGCAATATGAATTATGCAATGGCAACACAAGCAATGTAAATGATATGGCAATAAGAATGATGCTATGCACAAATATAAAGTGAGAGAGTTTAGAGACAAGTGGATCAAACGCAAACACAAAGATATGTTTCGAGGTTCGAGCACCCTTACTCTACATCCCCGCCTACACCACCGTGTAGGATTTCCAATCCACTATCTCCCACCGAGGGAACCTCTACCGAAGAGGATTTGTTACAACACTAGGAGTACCAAACTCCTCTCTCAAACAACAACCTCCACCGAGGCCAACAACCAACAACAACCACCTCTACCGAAGAGGCTCACAACCAACACAATCACCTCTACCTAAGAGGGATCCAAACCAATACCACTCCGATCACCTCTACCGAAGAGGGATTCACAAAAGCAAGGAGGGTTTACAATAAGTGGTTACAAAGACCACAAACACAATCTTTCTTTCTTTTCTCTTTTCTTTTTCCACAAAAACAAGATCCTAATAGATTAGGATAGGTGATAGCTCAAGTGTGGAAACAAGGTTTTTTTGGAAACCAGCAACAAAGAAAATCTACTTGGGAAATCACTTGTAAATGATAGAAAACGAAAAAAAAACAATCTCCCAAAACCCTAGCTTTCTTTGATTTTCCAAAAACCCAAAAACAAATAAGATGAAATCTTTTGACTTAAAAACTCTTTTAAAACTCTTTTAAACACTAGAGAAAGTCTGGAATTTTTCTCCTTGAAAACCTTGGCCAAAATCCCAAAGAGATGGGGTTTATATAGGCCAAAACAGAATCTAGCCGTTAGAGCTGAGCTGGCAGCTCTGACAGGCAACGGTCGACCGGCCGGTCGACCGTCCAATGGTCATATTTTGACCCGTTGAAGCTACCGGTCGACCGCCCGGTCGACCGAAACAAACAGAGAGCAGAGCTCTCTGCAGCGGTCGACCGTCCGGTCGACCAAGCAAAAACAGAGAGCAGAGCTCTCGGCCCGGTCGACCGATACGGTCGACCGTCCCAAGTCTGCCAAACTTGCACAGATCTGTGCACGTCCGGTCGACCGGCCCGGTCGACCGGACTTCAGCCAAGTCGACTAATCAGGTTAGTAGTCGACTGGTTGAAGCCTGGAACAGATTTATGGGTCAGAAAAACAGTTAGAAATATTTTCTAGAAATCTTTTAACACTTCAAAAATTCTATAAAACTTGTTTTATCTTTTTGTATTGAACATAAACAAGTGATAAAAATTTCAAGACATATATCAACATATCAATTCATTTTTGTGTCTTGCCAATTTTATCAAAAACCAAAACTTGTATTTTTATCAAACTTGGTTTTTCAACACATGAATAGGGATATCAAATAAGTTTGTTTAGCACGTTTAAACCATGTATGTATATCTAGAACATATCTAATATACATAGAAGTAAAGTAAACTTGTTTTGATCTACTATTCATGAAAACCAAATCCAAAACATAAAAAACGTGTGTGTTTTGTGCACTTGAGCATATCAACTATTCTAAACTTTACAAATGGATCTAAAAACTCATAGTCTAAACTAGGATACCTAAGTCTCTTGACGATCTTCCATCTTCAAGTAGACTTGCTCCCAAACGCGATCCACCGAGTGCAAAGGTATGATCTTTAAGCTTTGGCACCGGAATCACCATGATAAGCTTCCAAACACTTCGTTGAAGCTAACACCAAACTAATATCCTGCTAATGATCTGAAACTTAGAATCATAAGATTATTAGTAAACATAACTACATGAGTGAGTCATCATCAAAACTAGAGTGGAAGGCCTTTGGGCCAACAGTTCGTGATAGAAACAGTCTACTCAAATGGGGCTATTGCCTAGAAACTCCAGACGACGAAATACTCATAATGCCAGTTAATGGCAAATTCCTAAAAAACTACTATCCTTGATCATGTTAACACCTCGCCTCTGATCAAATAAGTACATGTTATGACTAGGTTAACATTAAACCTCTGGTCATTAAATTAATATCAATTGATTGTTTCTCCTTCTTTAAAGGAGTATCTTCTACCCCCAAGTGGAATTGATTTCAATTTTTCTCCTGATTAGTCAAAGACATATTTCAACAGGAAATGCCAAGCTACCTGTCTCATTCCCTACAGGGTTCTTTGTAACTTTTTAATCCCCAACAAAATTTTAGAGGTCACTAATGGAATACAAAAATATTCACTTCATGTGACACGACCCGAAGCTTTGGTAAATAAGGCTAAAGGAAAACATTTGTTGTTAAGTTCAGTATAAATTCTCAACAACTCATCATGCTGGGGGTATAGCATGGCTAGCCCAACTCAAACAGTGGTTGATAAAGGCATACCAAATTCGTTGACAGTTGAGAATTTGCTAAAAATCCTAAGAGACCTAATCACATTTGATTCCCCTCCAAAAACTCTTACCAATTCCTGTATATAGAATGGAGGGACCACACAAAACAATATTCATTTTCCTAACAAAATGAATCACAAGTTAAACCTATCATGTTAACATTAAACCTCTGATAGTAAGACTCTGAAATATTCCCCAACGGATAAAATCAACATCCCTGGCAGAATATTCTAATTTTTCCCCAGCAGACCAAGGCTTCACTAGTCATTCTCTTCTATAGAATGACAGGCCCACTTAAAGTCACAAGGATATCCTTGTCATGTTAATAGTAAATCTATAACAAAGGATTCAGACCTAACCTGTTATATCCGTAAAAGATCCCTAAATAGTCAATTCTACAATTCAAATTCTTTATTTTACCTCAGGATAAAGAATTCTTGCTATTCTATTCAGTCTCTAGGTCGGTTATGTCCAGTTTGTCACCTCTGAACAAATCGGATCCTGAACTCCATCCTTTAGTCTTTTGTGGACTTCCATTTGCTGTCATGTTAACATTAATCCTCTAAACAATGAATTGCGAGCCTGGTGTCTCTTAATGGTCATATCTAGTCAATCACCTCTGACCATGGGTACCCAGATCCAATTCACCTTTGCAGTCCCTTGTGGACTAGCTGCCAAGTTAATACGACTACCTCTGGCAGCGGATTTAGAATTTAGCGTGTCTTGGTCTATCATGTTCAGTCAATAACCTCTAAATAGACAGGTTCTTAAAATCGAGTTCACCCTTTTAAGGTTTGTTGTCATGTCCTACTTGTCACCTCTCAATAGCAAATGCTCTGAGAATAGAGGTTTCTTAATCGATCTTGTCCAGTTTATCACATCTGAATTGACAGATAGCTAAGTCTCATTATCCCCAGTCCAGTTGGGACTTTTCATTCTTGTCATCATGTCCAGTTCGTCACTTCAGAGCGACAAAAATCTTAAGTCTAGTAATCTTCAACCAGGCACGTCCAGTTTGTCACATCGAAACTGACAAACTCTGCACTTCATTGCGTTGTTATGCCTAGTTCATCACAACCAGTTCATAACCCGATGGTCTTTAATCTATTATGTTAATATTACCTCTGAACAGAAACATTGTCAAGTTCGCTTTATTTCATTTTCATTCCCAGCAAGATTTGAATGAGTCATCACTAAAAGTTATTGGTGGTCATTTATCAAATAACAAATTCTATCACGTTTTTAACCTCTGAATAGATTAGTTAATATTCTTATGGTATAAGTTGGAAGACTATACCATTATCTTGTTTCTTTTGAGAGCTAAAATTAAACCTGAAATTATTACAAACTCAGAAGATAAAAAAAGCAGGGACACGACAGAAGAAGAGTCAAATAAATTATGCTTTTTTATTTATTCAAAAGAAAAAAGAAAAAAAAGGGATACATGGATTACAAGCTACAGTTATGTTTCGTAGGACTTGATCTGTTCTTCAATTGTGGCTAGCCTGCTCTTTCTTTCTTTAATGGCTTTGATGAAAGCCTGCGATCTCAGCTCAGCTTCGTTGAAGTTTGCCATTTGGGATAACCGAGCCTCGATCTCTACCAGAGTTGACCTCTTTGCCATCTCCTGCTGTAGGACTTCATTGTTTTGGGCTTTGAGCCGCTCCAACCGAGTGATCTTCTCAACATGCACTGGTTCAGCCTTGAACAGGAGAAGATTGGCCCTTTTGATCATCTCTTTGGCCTTTTTAATCTTATCCTCGGCATCAAAAAGAGCACTATTGAAGGCATTGATAGCATCACCTATCTCTACCTTCCTTGCCTCTAAAGACTTCAAGTCCAAAGATACCGCCTCGGCTGCTTCCTATGTCTCCAAGTGAGCTTTTTGCATCTGAGTCATAAGAAATTTAAGCTCCTCATCTACCGATAGAGTCAAGTCCGAGCTGCTACGGCGACGCCACTCACCCACGTCCTTCTTGAATTTCTCCACCAACAGCTCTTGGGCAGCGGCTTTGTTATCCCCTTTGAAATCTCGGATACTCACAATATTACGAGAAAGGACCACCTTTAGAGCTGCAAATGAAGTGGTTGAGCCTTTCAAAATCAAGGCAATTGCGCTTCAAGCTCTTATAAAAACTGTCGACCATTTTCGCCTTGAATTCCTTCTCAGCCTCAATTACTCCCGGCGAGCAAGTAATCCCAAAAGATAAACACTCCACCGCTCTCACCATCAAACAGTGGAAGAAGTGGCAGAAACACTTATCTGAGATGGACGAGGAATCGCTGGCAACCGAGGGGAAGTCTTCATCAACACCAATACACCAGCCATGAGAGAAGTAGGGCTGGTAACTATCCTAGAGAGAATCGACTCGATGATCAACATCAGAGATGCCGGGTTGGTGATTACCCTAAGACCGATAGTTGTCAAAACTAGAGGCATCATGTAAGCCACCGTCATCTGGCCGGTCGATTCAAGTTGAGATACGCTTGGTTCCGTTGATAACATTGGAGGGAGAACTGCTCTCATCTCCTCAGCAGTCACAAGATCGCCAACCGACTCTGACTGGTAAGAAGGCAGGCCGCGATATAGGACAATCAACTTCACGGCATTTAGAGTAGCCGAGGTACTTGTCTCTCCCTAAGCTCTCCAAAAGGGCCGTTCGGTTCCTTTGAAGTTAATGCGGCCAGAGATAGAATACGGGCAAGAGTATTTTATTAGGTCAAAGGTAAGAAAAAACGATAGTCGTTTACAAGTCATTATAGCATTACTAGAAAGAGTTGAAGTCACGATAGTCATGGCACCGACTTGGTTATCTCCTCGGCACTGTCTTTGAGGGCTCTCTCGACGGTGGCACTTACTTTGACTGGCGCAGTAGCAGAGACTTTGGTAGTAACTAGAGAAGCACCAATTCCCACCAAATCACTAGAGTCTGAATCAGGAAGACGTTCATCGGTCCTGAGGGCCTCAGTAATTGTGGCAGCACCCGGTTCTCCTTCAACCATATACTCGCCACAGACTCCACAACCAATCCACTTAAACTCAAAGCCATTGGGCTTTCTTTACCCTCCCCAGCAGTAGAGGGACCAACATCAGTTGTGCGACCCTCAGGTTCATCGGAGATGAAGTAACTGGCTTCGTCACCCTCCTTGTAGGTGAACAGCGGATCATAAAAATCTCCTTGTTCCCCTGTGACCTCGGTTCTTGCATCCCAAATTAACAAGTTAATTGCACAGGAAGAGAGAATAATTAAAATCTTACAAACAGGAACTAATCTTACCCAGGCTGGAGCGGCCATTTTAGGTGCTCTCTTCTGCGCCGAAAGTTTTATAACTAACGGATCAGGAGGAGGACGATCGCAACTGATTCGCTCTCTGCAATGACTGGAGTATGGTGGCGAGGCTTCTTCATCACCCTCTTCTTGCGAGGTTTTCCCTTTCGCTTCCATTTGAAGTGAACGTCTGGATTTTCCTCTTCTTCTTCTTCTTCTTTGTCTTCTTCCATCTCCACCTCCTCTATAGAAGCTGACTGACCCTACCGGGAGCATCCCGCGGTACTTTGGCACTAGCAGCATCCTTAAAATGAGGACTTTCAGTATCAGAAGCTTCACTATCAATTTCAGTAATGAACTCTAGATGGCATAGTATTCGAACTCTTTTGCCCTTCCCTTGTTCAGTTGCCTTTTGCTTTATTCGCTTAGAGATCCACTTCAAGCCTGAGGAGTTGATGTTGAACCCAGTTGGCATTGAATTGGAAGTCATGTACCATTGACAAAATCCCAAAGTCATCAACAGGTTTGGGGTTCTTAATTGCATGCTCAGTTATGCCTCAGTGCAACCGGCAATAAAATATCGCCAAGCTCGAGCACCGTCGATCAAGCTTCCCATGAAAGCCAAGTTGATGTTTAGATTGCCGACGTAGAGCTGGTCGTATCCGAATTGGCCAGCAAAATGGTTGGGATGTAGGTTCCAGGTAACAGATGTCTCCATTCTGGTATACCAAGTGGAAGTCCTAATGCTAACTAGCCACTCGAACACTCCACGGGTTAGTTATGTTATAACATCTCCGATATGCATGAACTCTTCATCAGAACCAGCATCTCGGATGTAGGGGAAGCATCGAAAGAGACTGTACACATCATGCAGCATAGCAGTTTGCAGACCTCGGCCACGTAGATTTTCGCGTTTCGAAGTTCATGAAAAACTCCATCATTATTGAATCACGTACAAGTTATAAAACCTAAACTTGTTAGTATCTTTTTAATAAAGTGTGTAGTGGCAAGTATAGGATCGAATCCACAGAGATTTGTTCTTGAAATTTTAGTTATTAAAAATCTCACTTTTATCTTATTCTAGTTGAGAAATCCCTTCGATGAAGGTTGGAATTTTGATTTTTAAAAAAATAAACAAATAAAGATCTTGTAGAAGAAAGCAAAAATATGAATAAAGTAAAAGAAAAATGAAAATATGAAGAAAGCAAAAGAAGAAAGAAATACTAACCTTTTTGCGAAGATTTGAATAACCAAAGTAAAATAAAATTAAGAGATTGGTATGAAGGAAGACGAAGATGAACGAGTGATCTTGTTTCTTGTTGTCACCTTATTGTCTCCCTCCTCCAAGCGATGCTGAAAACAAAAGAAGCTAATAAAAGAAAAGAGATGATTTCATGCAATCAAATATGAAAGAAAAGAATAGCATAAAAAAATAAAGAGAAAATTAAAGAAAAACTTAGACTGAACGCCGCAAGATCGTGAAGAAGAATTCTGAATTTTATTCAATAAGCATCAAATATAAAGCCCTTGACCTCTCCAATCTCCCATTACAACGCTTAAAACTCTCTTTTTCTGGCTTTTCAGCCTCTGTTCCCTTCTTTCTCTCAACAAATACAGGTATTTATAGGAAAATAGTGATAAGAGAGAGCCTAGGAAGATAGGAAGAGTTGGCTATTTTGAATTTCAATCTTCCCCTTATCTCCAAACTTGATTTAGCCAGAATTTTGATCTGCGGCTTATTGGCGTGTTGATTGCTGAATATTACTTATCAGATGATAGAATTCAAAACAGTGATCAACATAAGAGTTGTAACCCTTTAAATCTTCATTCTAGATCATCTTGAATCATCAGATTTAAGATCAGTAGAGAAAATTATGATTCAAATACTAAGATATATCTAGACAGAATTCGAGTCAAGCTTGCTTCATCTCATCCGATCTCTCTCTATCCATTTATTCCTTTGTATTCAATATTATCCTCGGTTAATCTTTAGTTAACCAAAATGAATTTATAAAAATTCAAATTTAACCGGTTTCCATTTGGTGTTTTATCTTTTTGATTTGCTCTGATCTTCAGCTGACCATTTGCTCCAATCCTTGATTTGTTCTAACTAGATCTGAGATCATCCTCAGCTAACCAAATAGATCCAGTTAAATCTGATTTAACTGGTATTTATTTAGTTTAATCCTCTTTCTCTTCATTATTATCTTCTACAAAATAGACATTTAAAACAAAGAAATTAGCAGATTTATTGCATGATAAATGTAGGAGTGTAATGAAAAGAATGTAAAATATGTGTACGATCACACCCCCACACCTATGTTTTGCTCATCCTCAAGCAAAATAATAAAACTAAACTAAAGATTATTAGACCACTTTCGCAGATCACGCGATTGCACTGAGCATATGCAACAAGCCTTTAAACCTCTAGGTTACTCCTAGAGGAGGAGTTGTAGTCTCCTGAGGGTTTCAGTAGATTACACCCATAAAATCCATAAAGAAAAGAAATAATATGTTAGTATTTTTGAAAATACATTTTGAAAAGAAGAGAAAATATTTAAAGTGTTTTTACAAGTATTAAGCAACTTGTAAGTTATAAGAGTATCGAATTATTCATCTCTAGACATAGCCTCAATTTAAATATTTGTTATCAATTAAGGTTAGGAATAAAATTGTATTCTCATCTAGTCTATTATTTTACCCTAGGTCATATGCATCTTGTGACCGTGAATATTTTGACTAAGGGTTCTTCAACTCTAACTCTTATGCCTTATTTGTATATATATAAGGGTGATAATATTCCTTATCTTTCTAAGGCTTTCTAATTTGCCCATATAATGAGCCTTAGTCGGTGACTTCCAAGCCAGACGGTTTTAGGGCACCGAGTGAGAAAACACCCCAAGGACTTAGGACTCGAGTAAACAAGGCCACAAAACTAAGGATTTATTTGTTGATATGAACCACTTTTAGGTGTGAATAATCATACTTTATGAGACACAAAAATCCAGCTTAATCAGAGGATTCTTATTATATATAATATATATTTTTTCTTCTTTTTTTCTTCTTCTTTTTTTTTGAAGGCATAAGAATCTTTATTTTGAACCCTAAGTATGTAAGTATATAAAAGATGCATATTTTATCAAGGTAAAAATTAAGACTGGATTACTTTTTCAATTTTTTCTTCCTATCCCTAGAAATTAAACAAATATTCTTATTTCAACCAAGTATAAGAAATCCTAATTATGATTCTCTTATTCCTTAAAATTAACTTAATTTCTTACAAAAATAAGTCAAAGTATTATTTTTCTTTTCAAAAAGTTTTTTTTGTTAACAAAGAATTTTTTTTATATATTTTTATTTTTTTAATTTTTTCTGAAAACCTAAAAGAAAACCTATGTTAACCCTCCCCCACACTTATCTCATGCATTGTCCTAAATGTATGAATGAATACATAGCATGTTACAAATGTAAGAATGTGAAGGGTAAATAGTAGCCAATGAGGATGAGTGAAGGTCATCCATCATTGTTGATTAGAGACGGGAAAAGGTGTACTTATTATATAGTAAATGTATTTGATGTACCCTTTCTTGTCTCCGCTATAGCACAAGGCTATACCGAGTCGAACCACAAGGAGAGCTAGTGTAGAAACGTTACGATACACGTGAGAAAATCAAACTAGACTTCTTCTATGTTTAAAAGAATAAAGAATCAAAAGAAAAACAAAGAAAAGAATTGGTGGATATGTTCATGGTGGAAATTGGGAGAAAATCAAGATTGAGGTTGGATTGTGATTAACAACTAAAAAGAAATCAAAATCAAGAAAACTTGGAATGCAAGAAATCCATGACTAGCTAACCTTGCTACCTTGCTAAACTCACTAAACTCCGTGATAGTGATGCGTGCCTCATGTTAATTCATTGGCATGGATATGTCTTGCATGTGATCTAATTACTTTCTCACTATGATGATGGGGATTCATTCTTGGACTTGTCTTGTAGCCTCCATAGATGGTCATCGGCCTACAAGATAGACTTTCACTAATAGAATCACAAGAGATACACTCAAGGGATGCTTATGTAGAACATACAACATTCAAGATCCGACATAAAGAAGTGTACATCTAATTAGCATATTGGTGCTTCCATCTCCATGTTCCATCAAGGCACTAGTTCAAAGACTAGGCTCTACATGAGGCACACATGAATCATATGGAGAGTTACAACAAGATTCTTGCCAAGAAATGAAAAGAAACCCATCGGAGAAGAGAAGAACATACAAATTGCAAGATTAAGTAAAGCAATCACCCATGAGTTAGTAGTAGCAAGAGTAGTGGTTAGCTAGTACATGGAACAAGAAATTAGCTACTAGCCATTACAAAAAGAAAACAAAGCATGATTAAATTGCTAGAAATTAACAAAGCAAGTAACAAAGCAAAATAAAAGCAAGTGAAGAAGACAAACTAGAATCAAGCTCAAGTAGATATGTAGAGAATGGATCAATCCTTGTATAGCTCCAAGTTGTCACTCCTTGTTGATACAAGCTCTCTCTCTCATACAAATCTCTCTTGCAATGAAATCTAGGGAGAAGAAGATCATAGAGAGCTAAAAAAAAACCTAAACAAAAACTATCAAAATACAAAACCTAGAACTAAACCCTCTCTCTTCTCTGATCCTTTTTGCTCGCAGGTGAAGGTGGAGTATTTATAGGCCCCAGCTGAAGGATCCAGAAGCAAGGTTGTTGGCGCAAAATCTGGGGCTCAACGGCCCCAGGATTGCCGCGGGGGCGCGGCATGGGCGCGGCACGGTTGCGGCCGTTGGGTCCAGATTTTCTGGTGAGATCTGGTATCTGGGTTGTTATCCACGTGGACCACTTAGATTCTGAGTTTGTTGTGCGGATCTCTCTAGATCTGGTTTGAGATTTGGCTTTATCCTTAATCTTGAATTAATCACTTAATTAGTGGTAATTAAGTGTTTATTTGGATAACTCTCCATTAATTGGTGTACCTGCAAATAAGTAGAGAAGAGGAGTAAAAATCACTTATTTATTTGTAATATGCATGGGAGTTATGATGTAAAATATGCACTTTTGGATACTAATCACACCCCCACACTTATTCTTTTGCTCGTCCCGAGCAAAAACAAAGAAAAAAAGAAAATAAAATCCTAACTAACAATTTATTACACCACTTTCGCAGGTGACGCGATTGCACTGAGCATGTGCAACAAGCCGTTAAACCTCTAGGTTACCCTAGAGGAGGAGTGTTGTCTCCTGAGGGTTTTCAGCGGATTACACCCACAAAATCCATAAAGAAAGAAGACAAATGTTAGTATTTTGAAAACGCATTTTGAATAAGAGACAAGTTTACGAACTATTTTTGCGAAAATATAAGTGATCCTAGGTCATAAGTCCACCTATAATCATTCTTCCTTAAGCTTAGTATCCATGCAAGATCTTGTCTTCAATTAAGGTAAGAATTCAAAATTGGATTGAATATTTTTATCTTTCATAAAACCTAGATAGTATGCACACCGTGCACAGTGAAGGTTTCTGGGATTTCAACTCCAACCATCAAGCCATTTATTTATTTATATTCTTTTTTTTTATTTAATCTTCCCTTAGTCTAGGCTTTCTAATTCACCCATGTAGCGAGTCTATAACCGATGACTCCCAAACCAGATGGTCTTAGGGCACCAGATGAGGAAACATCCCTCGGGTTTAAGGACTCGAGTGAAAAAGGCCACAAAACTAAGAGGGATTATTCTTAATCACCGTTAGGCGTGAATAATCATGCTTCTTGAGGCACAATTACCCAGCTTAATAAGTGAGATCACCGTTAGGCGTGAGTCATCATGCTTCTTGAGGCACAATTTCCCAGCTTAATAAGTGATCTTTTATTTATATATTTTTTTTTTCTTTTTTCTTTTTCTCTTTTTTTTTTTTTTATATATATATATGGCATTTTTGGTCTTTGTTTCCATCCCAAGAAATGTGTAAGTGTAAAGTGCATATTATCTAAGGCAAAAAATGCAAGATAAAAATATCTCCTCAATTTACTTACTTAGCCTATAATTTTCAAACAAGATCTATTATTTCAACTAAGTTTAAGATGTCATAATTAAGGCTTTCTTAATTTCTAAGATACATCTTAATTTTCTTAAAAATAAATCAAAACTTTATCTTCTTATTTCAAAAAGTTTTTATTTTATTTTTTTATTTTTATTTATATTTTTCTAAAAGAAAAGCAAAATCTAAAAAGAAAATGGAAAATCTAAAAAAAGATAAAATCTAAAAATAGAAAAAAATAAAATCTAAAAATAAAAGACCTAAAAAGAAAAATAAAAGTCCTAAAAAAAATTAAAATCCTATAAGAAAAAAGAAAATCCTATGTATCCTATGTTAGTAAACCCTCCCCCACACTTATTTCATGCATTGTCCTCAATGCATTATGGTAAATGTATGCATGAAACAGGTAAGAGGTAGGAAAAATTATTTACAAGGAATATACAAATGTAACTCTCACCTGGGTTTTTGGTCGCTTCCCTCTGGCCCGTTTCCCATCGTTCCAATGTGTTCTCTTTCTTGAATTCCATTGGGAAACGGTCTGAATTGTTCTTACCCTAGGTGATTCCAGTTTCAATTTGTTGTTATTTTCATTCATACTCTTTCCACCACATCGTTCACACACAAAGTCCTTATCACCACTCTCACTCAGAATCTCATCACTTCCAATGTTTAGAAATTTTAACTCCTCTCCATATAATTCTTCAAAGCTCAAGTCAACATCCGGAAGTGGACAATTAGCTAACTTACCCCGAGTTGACTCATCTAAGCACATAATCTCATCAGCAAACAAGTCTTCAAATGATATATCAATTGGAGGTTCAAATACAGTCTCAGTTGGCTCATTGAAAGTGAAAGTATCCAAATCAACTTTCCCCGTTTGAAAGGGTACTCGGATAAGAGAATCACAAGATTGTGACTCATCTTTTGGATCTTCACCTTCCTCCTCACAATTGTTACTAATGAAATTAACCTCAAATGTTTGATCTTTTGTTTTGTGAGGCTGTGTGTGGAAGACATTGTGTTCATGTGTCATGTTACCAAAAGTCAACCTCATTGATCCATTCCGGCAATTAATGATTGCATTTGCAGTAGCCAGGAATGGTCGACCCAGAATGACAGGAATTTGTGCCCTTTTATTGGAATTTGACACTGGTTTTGTTTCAAGGACAACAAAGTCAACTGGATAAAAGAATTCTCCAACTTTGACCAGGACATCTTGAATTACCCCCTTGGGTTTAGTAACAGAGCGATCAGCCAATTGGATGGTCATTTGGGTCGGGAGAAGATCACCTAACCCCAATTGTTGGTACACAGAGAAAGGTAGGAGATTGATACTGGCCCCCAAATCAAGAAGTGCCCTATTTATTGTAGTCTGTCCTATGATGCATGAAATGGTGGGGCTCCCTGGGTCTTTGTATTTAACAGGAATTGGACCAGTGAGCAGCTCATTGATGGATGATGCAAGGAAGACTTTTTTAGGGACTTGGGTCTTCCTCTTCTTGGTGCACATTTCCTTCAAAAATTTGGCATATGATGGCACTTGTTGAATGGCATCAAGAAGAGGGACATTGATTTGGACCTTATTGAATGTTTCTTTTATTTTCTCCATGTGAGCATTTGACTTGTTATTTCTCAGCCTATTTGGATATGGAACTATAGGCTTGTATGTATACTCATCTACCTTTTCTTCACCCTTGGCCTTGGAAGTGGATGGCTCTGAACTAGAGAATGGTTTGTCAAAAGTTGGTGACATTGGGACATGAGGAGTTTGCTTTGGTACTGTATGAGATTGTGGACTAGAAACCTTATTGTCAACTTGTTTTCCAGATCTCAGGGTATGAATGGCATTACAGTGACTGGGTCCTGAATTTTCAACTTTGGGATTTAGCAATGGCTGATTTGGGAACAGTCCTTTTTGATTCTCAGCCAATTGCTTGATCTGGACCTTCATTTCATTCAACTCCTGTTGCTGGTTCTTTGTTAAAGTTTCTATCATTTGTTTCAACTCAGATATTTCAGAATTATTTTGGGGTGGATGTTGAGGATATGGAGATTGGAACTGTGATTGGTAATATGGTGGTGGGTCCTGATATGACTGTGGTGGACTTTGAGATGGATGAACATACAGTGAATTCTGATCGAAACTGGATGGATAAAACTGAGCATTGTACAGATGTGGAAGTGGTGGCATATGATGCTCAGTACCAGACTGACTCCATGGAAAATTTGGATGGTTCTGCCATCCTGAATTGTAAGTATTGGAGTATGGAGGTCTGGTAAATGCTGCATTCATATTCTCCTGAAATGATTGGGGCTGATATAATGGACACTCCTCAACAACATGGCTAAGGTCTTGACAATTGGTGCAACCTGGTCTAATTAAAGGCAATGGGTTGACCTGGTTGACCACAGAATTCCCTTTTGACTCAAGCAACTCTATCCTCTTCATTAATTGTGTGATCTTGGTTTCTGAAGCTAGAGAGGATTCTTTGGATTGTGTACCAGTTCTGGAAGTGGTGGGAGTCGGTTTATCAGGGCATGACTCCCACTGAATGGTTTTCTCAGCTAGGGTTTCAAAGAGATCCCACCCCTGATGTTCATCTTTTTTCAGGAATTCCCCTTGGCACAAGGATTCCAAAAGGGTTTTTGTTTGGTAATCTAATCCATCATAGATAATCTGGCATAGCCGCCATTTCTCTATGCCGTGATGGGGACATAGGGCTAAGAGGTCTTTGAAACGCTCAAGATATTTCCAGAAAGGTTCATTTTGTTCTTGCTTGAATTGCATTATGTTTTTTCTCATGAGGGCTGTTTTGTGGATAGAATAGAATTTCCTAAGAAAGACCTTAACAAAATCATCCCATGAAGATATGGAACTGACAGGAAGACTATAAAGCCATTTCTTAGCTAAATCCTTAAGTGCAAACGGTATGAACCGTAACCTAACAGCATCCTCAGAAAGTTGGGATATTCTCATCATTTGGCATACCTCTTCAAACTCACGAATAAAGAGGTACGCATCCTCAGACTCTAGACCATGGAAATGGGGAAGTGTACTAATGAATTGTGGTTTCAGCTCAAAATGATTTCCATTAGGCTCGGGGAGAAGAATGCATGAAGGAATGGAGGTGCGAATCGGATAAAATCGATCTTGAAGTGAGACGTTGTTGGTCATGATGTGAAGTGGATGTGTAAGTGCAAGTGTAGAAAGAATTAGGATCACAAAACCACTATTGTATATACAATCACAAACAACGTGCACCGATCACACCAGCGAAAAAAAGAAAAAATAACAAACAACAAAAGAAAAAATCAATCCAAGCTTGTCTAGGGTTTCTGGTCCTAGATGACTCCTAAATAGACTGTCCACAGGAGGTTTAGTGTAGACCTTGACTATAAGCAAATCAGCCAGGGAAGGGTAAAGTCGTTGGGAGGTTTTCCGTCCGAAGACGTTCCTTAATTAAGTAACCAACAACCTTCGGGCTTTCGGCCCTCAACCCCTTTCCTAGACACCGATTTTACAAAAGTCAATTTCCAACACTTTTCCCCCTTAGGATAATCTCCTAAGTGAGTCCGGATGTCCCTAGGGCCAACGTCTATCAAATTTTATTTACAAGCTTAGGATTGTGAGTACGTGGGGAAAATGATTTCCGGGCTAAGGAAAGGGTAATGACTTCCCCCACCTTATCTTATTTACAGGAATTGCCCTTAGAATTGATTGTGCAAGTGTACGATAAAAATAACCAAGATTCACTCAAAGCAAGAAAATCAAGCAAGAGTTTGTCCTAGTCTAATATGCAATGCAAACACGTACCTTGTCCCACGCACTCTTCAACAGTAAAAGTAAAGAATTGAAAGACACGTGCCTAAAATGCGAGTGTCTAAACAATTTTTAGCAATTATCAACCAATTTTTACTGTTGAATTAATTAAGCAGGAATACAGAGAAGTATACAGGAAATGAAGTATATAGGCAGCAGTATCTTGCAGAGCAGAAGCCCCTGCAAAAATTAGGTCAGTAATGAACTCCAAACTGCCGCGTTTCCACGGCCAGGGCCGCGGGTCCGCGGCCGTTCAGAGGACTTCTGGCTTCTGCTTTTGAGAGCAGAAGACCAGAGCCACTTATATGTATTCTGCAATTGATATTTTCCTGTTTTCTTCTCCTGTAACCTGCAACAGAGAAGAAATATAGTTTAGTTTCTCACTTTTAAAAATAATACCGTCGCTCTCCCCGGCAACGGCGCCAAAAATTGATTAGAGACGGGAAAAGGTGTACTTATTATATAGTAAATGTATTTGATGTACCCTTTCTTGTCTCCGCTATAGCACAAGGCTATACCGAGTCGAACCACAAGGAGAGCTAGTGTAGAAACGTTACGATACACGTGAGAAAATCAAACTAGACTTCTTCTATGTTTAAAAGAATAAAGAATCAAAAGAAAAACAAAGAAAAGAATTGGTGGATATGTTCATGGTGGAAATTGGGAGAAAATCAAGATTGAGGTTGGATTGTGATTAACAACTAAAAAGAAATCAAAATCAAGAAAACTTGGAATGCAAGAAATCCATGACTAGCTAACCTTGCTACCTTGCTAAACTCACTAAACTCCGTGATAGTGATGCGTGCCTCATGTTAATTCATTGGCATGGATATGTCTTGCATGTGATCTAATTACTTTCTCACTATGATGATGGGGATTCATTCTTGGACTTGTCTTGTAGCCTCCATAGATGGTCATCGGCCTACAAGATAGACTTTCACTAATAGAATCACAAGAGATACACTCAAGGGATGCTTATGTAGAACATACAACATTCAAGATCCGACATAAAGAAGTGTACATCTAATTAGCATATTGGTGCTTCCATCTCCATGTTCCATCAAGGCACTAGTTCAAAGACTAGGCTCTACATGAGGCACACATGAATCATATGGAGAGTTACAACAAGATTCTTGCCAAGAAATGAAAAGAAACCCATCGGAGAAGAGAAGAACATACAAATTGCAAGATTAAGTAAAGCAATCACCCATGAGTTAGTAGTAGCAAGAGTAGTGGTTAGCTAGTACATGGAACAAGAAATTAGCTACTAGCCATTACAAAAAGAAAACAAAGCATGATTAAATTGCTAGAAATTAACAAAGCAAGTAACAAAGCAAAATAAAAGCAAGTGAAGAAGACAAACTAGAATCAAGCTCAAGTAGATATGTAGAGAATGGATCAATCCTTGTATAGCTCCAAGTTGTCACTCCTTGTTGATACAAGCTCTCTCTCTCATACAAATCTCTCTTGCAATGAAATCTAGGGAGAAGAAGATCATAGAGAGCTAAAAAAAAACCTAAACAAAAACTATCAAAATACAAAACCTAGAACTAAACCCTCTCTCTTCTCTGATCCTTTTTTGCTCGCAGGTGAAGGTGGAGTATTTATAGGCCCCAGCTGAAGGATCCAGAAGCAAGGTTGTTGGCGCAAAATCTGGGGCTCAACGGCCCCAGGATTGCCGCGGGGGCGCGGCATGGGCGCGGCACGGTTGCGGCCGTTGGGTCCAGATTTTCTGGTGAGATCTGGTATCTGGGTTGTTATCCACGTGGACCACTTAGATTCTGAGTTTGTTGTGCGGATCTCTCTAGATCTGGTTTGAGATTTGGCTTTATCCTTAATCTTGAATTAATCACTTAATTAGTGGTAATTAAGTGTTTATTTGGATAACTCTCCATTAATTGGTGTACCTGCAAATAAGTAGAGAAGAGGAGTAAAAATCACTTATTTATTTGTAATATGCATGGGAGTTATGATGTAAAATATGCACTTTTGGATACTAATCAATTGTCTAGTTAAGAGAAAAAATACAAAAAACTATAATACATAAATGGATTCCTAGTATGTATAGAGATTAATCCTGATAAACATGATCTTCCAGAAGGATTTCCTCCACTTCTGGGCTCAGATACTCACGGTATGGTTTTAAACATTGGCCATTTACTTGAAAAGTGGTACCATCCGTGGTATTGTGGACCTCAACTGCACCATGTGACTGTACCTTATGAACAATGTACAGACTGGTCCAACGAGATTTTAATTTTCCTGAAAAGAGATGTAGACGGGAATTGTACAGCAAGACTTTTTGCCCTAATTGAAATTCCTTCCGAGTTATGATCCTATCATGCATAATCTTCATACGATCCTTGTTCCGTTTTGAACAATCATGTGCATCATTCCTTATCTCTTCAAGCTCATCTAGTTGAAGTTTCCTAGACTCTCCTACCTTATCTAGATCAAAATTTAGGCATTTGATTGCCCAGTATGCTTTATGTTCTAACTCGACAGGAAGATGGAAAGCCTTGCCATAAACTAACCTACATGGAGAAATTTCAATAGGAGTTTTGCATGCAGTTCTATATGCCCATAAGGCATCAGTCAGGCGAAGAGACCAATCTTTTCTAGTGTTGTTCACAGTTTTCTCTAAAATGGTCTTGATGGCTCGAATGGAAACTTCTACTTGGCCACTGGTCTGTGAGTGGTAAGGGATGGCTACTCTATGATTAATGCAATATTTTCTCATAAAGACTTCAAATGTACAATTGCAGAAATGTTTTCCACCATCACTGATGATTGCACGAGGAAAGCCAAAATGAAAGAATACATTCTATTTCAAGAAGTTTACCATAACTTTGTGGTCATTGGTTTTACATGCTACCGCCTCTATCCATTTAGAGACGTAGTCAACTGCTACAAGGATATATTTGTATCCATGGGATATAGGAAAGGGACCCATGAAGTCAATGCCCCAAACATCAAAGATTTTGACAACTAAGATCGGGTTTAACGACATTTTATTACTGCGTGCAATCTTCCCTAATTGTTGACAATGATCACATGATTGACAACAGACATGAGCGTCATGAAATAGAGTGGGCCAATAAAAACCATATTGTAAAATTTTTGCAGCAGTTTTTTTCCTACTAAAATGACCTCCACAGGCTTGGTCATGGCAAAATGAAAGGATGCTCCTAAATTTTGAGTTAGGAACGCAGCCTTGAATGATCTGATCAGGACAGTACTTGAACAAGTATGGTTCATCCTAGAAGAACCATTTGATCCTAGCTAAGAAACACAATCGTTCTTGCTTGGTCCATGAATCAGGCATCTGTTCCATGACAAGATAATTCACAATGTCAGCATACCACGGAACAATTGAAGAGGAGACGGACATTAACTGCTCATCAGGAAATGTCTCAAGGACAGGTAGTGAGTCAGACATAGACTTGACAACAATCCTGGACAATTGATCTGCTATAACATTCTCAGCTCCCTTTTTATCATGAATTTGTAGGTCGAATTCCTGTAGAAGTAAGATCCAATGAATTAAATGGGCTTTAGCATCTTTTTTTGTGAGAAGGTACTTTAAAGCTGCATGATCGGTGTAGATTAGGACCTTAGAACCTATAAGGTATGGACGGAATTTGTCAAGAGCGAAAACGACTGCCAACAACTCTTTTTCAGTGGTGGAATAATTCAGTTGAGTATCGTTAAGAGTCTTACTGGCATAACAAATGACATGAGGAAGTTTATCCACTCGTCGGCCTAGGACAACCCCTACAGCATAGTCGAAAGCGTCACACATCACCTCAAATGGGAGATTCCAATCAGGTGATCGGTTGATGGGTGTCGAGGTTAACTCGGTCTTTAGCCTTTCAAAGGCTTCCAAACAAGAAGGGGTGAACTCAAAAGAAACATCCTTTGCTAGAAGATCACAAAGAGGTTTGGAGATTTTAGAAAAATCTTTGATAAAGCAACGGTAAAATCCAACATGGCCTAAGAAAGATCGCACCTCCCGAACAGTTCTAGGAGGTGGTAATCTGGCGATTAGCTCTACCTTAGCTTTATCAACCTCTATACCTCTATCAAAAATAATGTGTCCTAAGATAATCCCAGATTTCACCATGAAATAGCATTTTTCCCAATTAAAAACTAAGTTCTTCTCCTTGCATCTTATCAATACCAATGATAGATGATATGAACCCTTATCAAAAGTAGACCCAAAGATAGAGAAGTCATCCCTAAAAACCTTTAGAAATCGCTCAACTATATCTGAATAGATGATTAACATACATCGCTTAAAAGTAGCCGGTGCATTGCATAGCCCAAAGGGCATGCGACGATATGCAAATGTGCCGAACGAACCAATGAATGTCGTTTTCTGTTGGTCCTCACGAGCAATATAGATTTGGTTATATCCTAAATAACCATCGAGGAAGGAATAGTATGCATGACTGACAATACGTTCTAACATTTGGTCGATGAAAGGCAGAGGAAAATGATCTTTCCTAGTCATGGAGTTGAGTTTTCTATAGTCTATGCACACTCGCCAACCAGTTTGAACACAAGTTGGAACCAACTCATTGTTCTCATTAGTAACAACTGTGACTCGAGACTTTTGGGTACAACTTGCATTATGCTAACCCACTGACTATCAGAGATAGGGTAAATGATACCCGCATCTAATAATTTTATTATCTCCGCTCTCACCACCTCTTTCAAAACAGGGTTTAAACGCCTCTGTGGTTCTCTCGAGGTCTTAGCATTCTCTTCAAGATGAATTGGTGCATTACCACAGAGGGGCTAATTCCCTTGATGTCTGCTATGATCCATCCTATGGCTTCCTTATGTTCCTCAAGAACATCTAGCAATTTTTCTTCTTGGTCCTTATCTTAATGAGATGATATGATTACAGGCAAGATTTCTGACTCACTTAGGGAGGCATACTTCAATGTGTCAGGTAAAGGTTTGAGCTCTAATTTAGAAGGCTTAACGATTGATGAAACGGGAACATATGTTGACAATGGTGAGGGTTCTACCTTAGGTCTCCATAGGTTGGTGTCCATGATGGGGACAGAATCTAACAATGCATTCACCTTTTCTATAGATTCTTCAATATCAAAATTCATTCAAAAATGAGCCAAACATTTCTCCAAGGGGTCTTCATAGCAAGACTCCTCAAAGGTGTGATTTACTGACACATCAATCATATTGACCTCCTCATGATCATCCATTACATGTGGTTGGGAACTAGTATGGAAAACGTTTAGCTCAACTGTCATATTCCCAAATGACAAAGTCATGACTCCATTCCTACATCTAATAATAGCATCAGCAGTAGCAAGGAATGGTCTCCCTAAAATCACAGGGAAGTGATTGCTTGGATCTCTAACTGGTTCAGTGTCTAAGACCACAAAGTCAATAGGAAAATAGAATTCGTCGACCTTCAAAATAACATCCTCAATAATTCCTTTGGGCACCTTAACTGACCTATCTACTGGAAGCAATGTAAGGTTAGTGGGTTGTAACTCCCCTAAACCTAATTGTTTATACACAGAATAGGGTAAAAGGTTTACACTTGCCCCTAAATCTAATAGACACCAACCCATAACCCGATCTCCTATCCTAACAGAAATAGCTAGACTCCCTGGATCCTCATATTTGGGTGCAATTGGTTACTGGATGAGACATGATGCTTGTGTAGCAAATGCAACTTCACGAGGCATAGAATTTTTTCCTCTTGACCGTGGTTAGGTCTTTTAGAAATTTAGCATATGAAGGTATCTGATTAATGGCATCTATGAAGGGAATATTGATTTGAACATTTTTGAAAACTTCTAAAATTCCCTCACAGTGATTTTTCTTCCTAGTTGGTTAAAGACGTTGAGGAAATGGGGCTTTGGGCATAAAAGATTTATCTTGATTGTCAACAATAACTTGATCATCTTTCTTTGTTGACTCCTTTGGTTCCTTTTTTTCTTTTCTTTTACAATATTAGGATTGTTTAGTGGATCTTGGACTTGATTGTCCACTCTCTTGCCTGACCATAAAGTGTGGATGGCTTAGACTTGATGGTTTGAATCTAAACTAATTTCAAACTGGCCTGTTGGAGTATTTTGAGGAGCAGGTTGTCCTCTCGGGTTGGGCACAGTTTGACTAGAAAAATGTCCTTTCTCTCTCTCCCTAACAGTTGCAGCTAACTGTTCTATCTGAACCTCGAGTCTGGCTATCGTCTGATCCTGATTGTGACACATTTAGGCTTGAGTTTGATTAGTTATTAGTTGGCTCTACATAAATTGTTAGAGAATGTCCTCTAAAGATGGTTTCTTTGATTGGGAGGGACATATGGAGGAACAGATAGTGTTGTATTGAATTGATTTCCCTTATGAAATTGATTATTAGAAGATGGTCCTTGAAATAATGATGATCCACCATATCCTTGTCCTTAAGGAGACTTCCATGAAAGGTTGGGATGATTCCACCATCCCAGATTGTATGTTTCACTAAATGGGTTGTTGTTGGGATTGGGCTTGCGAAATGTATTGAGTACATTTTCTTGCTCCACTTTGATAATTGGCAACCCGGGGCATTGTTCAACCAAGTGGTCTTGGCTGTCACAAAGGATACAAATGGGAGACACCACTGGCTTGGATGGTTCGGGAGCTGAAGATTGTGCTCCCATGCTTAATTCTAATGCTTCAAGTCTTCATACTACTGATGTCAATTTGGCATCACTCTCAAAATTAGGGTTGACTTTATATATACCACCCCCGTTAGTGGAAGTTGAGGTGGTAAGTTGCTTATTATCAACACTAACAGGCTCCCATTCTAGAGTATTTTCTACTATCTCTTCAAAGAATTGCCATGCATCATCGGCCGTTTTGCTCGTGAATGTTCCATTGCAAAGGGATTCAATCATGGTCTTATTCGAGTAGTCTAACCCTTCATAAAGAATTTGAATCAAACGGATCTTTTCGAATCCGTGATGGGGACACTCAAGTAAAAGATCCTTGAATCTTTCAAAATATGTGAAGAACGTCTCCCCTTGTAGTTGATGGAAGGTGTTGAGGGCTTGACGTATGGTAGCAGTTTCTGCTTAGAATAGAACTTCCTATAGAAGGCTTCGGCTAATCCTACCCAAGTAGAAATTGAACCCGGTTGGCGAGAAAGAAGCCAAGATTTGGCTCTTTCTTCTAGAAAAAGAATAAGAATAATCTAAGTTTTAGGGATTCTTCTGTCATTTGATGATACTTCATGGTCCCACAAATATCCTTAAATTCCCTAATGTGTTGATATGGGTTCTCATTTGCCAATCCCCGAAAGACTGGAAGCATCTGTATCATCCCAGATTTAATCTCAAAATTTACCGTAAGGGCTGGCAAGGTGATACAGGAAGGTTGGGTGGACCTTGTAGGATACATGTAATCCTTTAAGGTCATTTGTTTGGTTTCATTAGCGTCACCCATTGTTGCAGTAGGGTCAGAAACAATAATGGATTCTAATCGACCCTTAATATGAACCCACTTTCGCATGAATCAGGGTACTGCCCTGATGAAAGATTTTCTAAATCCTAGATAAGATTACACACAAGATGACTCAACCAATCAATTATAATCAAGTTTTTTTATCTTGAATTTAATTTAAAGGTAATCAGTTTTTTGTTCCAACCACTAATCTTAAGAGAATAGAATTCTCCCTAGTTAGACAGCTCCTAACTGGGTTGGAAGGATAGTGGGTTTACCGGTCGATTCGGCTCTCCCTCCAGGCTGGGCACTTACGAAATTCAGCCACCCTTTCTTAGACATGGAAGTTCCTCGGTCCTTCTTTCAGGCCAGGCACCGCCGCAATGGCTAAGTCACCCTTTCTAGATAAGAAAGCCCTCTTTCGCGAGCTTGAAAGTGCTCACCGGAGTCTTCCCAAAATAGTTCCACTTAAATGAGCTTGAAATATTAGTGACCGAGTTCTAATTGATTTTAAATTAGTTCAAGCTTGGGAAAAAAACTTATATATGGTTGTGATTTCTGAGCCAAGGAACGGGTGATGAAATCTCGACCTTATGTGAGGGGGGATAGCTCTTAAGATCATTTTATGCAAGTATGCACTAATGCAGCACAAAATTCAATCAATAAGCACCTCCAAAACCCCACTGACAAGAGATTCGTGGGTAGAGTTAGAAAATACTAACCTTTCTGGCGATTTTGAAGCAAGCAAGTTTTTGTTTATTTTTATTTTAGCAAAACAACATGTCATATGCAAGCAAGCTTCTTGTTGTGCAAGTCTTTCTTTGTTCATGCAATATCCTTGCAAAAGAAATTTTGAAATTAAATCTTAGGGATGGAAAGAAAAATAATAAAAAAAAAAATTTTGGAATTTTTTTAAGATTTAACTTTTTGAATTTTTTTATTTATTTCTGAAATTTTTTTAATTTTTTAAATTTTTTTAATATTAAACTAGAAAATGATTTGATATTGATTTTCAAAACGAAAAATTTTCACAAGTCCCTGGCAACGGCGCCAAAAACTGTTCGCGTTTCGAAGCTCATGAAAAACTCCATCGTTGTTGAATCACGTACAAGTTATAAAACCTAAACTTGTTAGAATCTTTTTAATAAAGTGTGTAGTGAAAAGTATAGGATTGAATCCACAGAGACTTGTTCTTGAAAACTTAGTTATTAAAAATCTCACTTTTATCTTATTCTACTTGAGAAATCCTTGGATGATGGTTTAAATTTTATTTTAAAAATAAATAAATAAAGATCTTGTAGAAGAAAGCAAAAATACAAATAAAGTAAAGAAAAAATGAAAATATGAAGAAAGCAAAAGAAAGAAAGAAATACTAACCTTTTTGCGAAGATTTGAGTATCCAAAGTAAAAAAAAAAATTAAGAGCTTAGTACAAAGGGAAGAGGAAGATGAACCAGTGAACTTGTTTCTTGTCGTCGCCTTGTTGTCTTCCTCCTCCAAGCGATGCTGAAAGCAAAAGAAGATAATAAAAGAAAAGAGATGACTTTATGGAATCAAATATGAAAGAAAAGAATAGCATAAAAAAATAAAGAGAAAATTAAAGAAAAACTTAGACTGAACGCCGCAAGATCGTAAAAAAGAATTCTGAATTTTATTCAATAAGCATCAAATACAAAGCCCTTGACCTCTCCAATCTCGCAATGCAACGCTCAAAACTCTCTTTTTCTGACTTTTCAGCCCTCTGGTCCCTTCTCTCTCTCAATGAATACAGGTATTTATAGAAAAATAGTGATAAGAGAGAGCGTAGGAAGATAGGAAGAGTTGGCTATTTTTGAATTTCAATCTTTCCCTTATCTCCAAACTTGATTTAGCCAGAATTCTGATCTGCAGCTTATTAGCGTGTTGATTACTGAATATTGCTTATCAGATAATAGAATTCGAAACAGTGATCAACATAAGAGTTGTAACCCTTTAAATCTTCTTTCTGGATCATCTTGAATCATCAGATTTAAAATTTGGTAGAGAAAGTTATGATTCAAATACTAAAATATATTCAGACAGAATCCGAGTCAAGCTTGCTTCATCTCATCCGTTGATCTCTCTCTATCCATTTATCCCTCTGTATTTGATATTATCCTCGGTTGATCTTTAGTTAACCAAAATGAATTTATAGAAATCTGAATTTTACCGGTTTTCATTTGGTGTTATCTTTCTGATTTGCTCAGATCTTTAGCTGAACATTTGCCCTAATCTTTGATTTGTTCTAACTAGATCTTGGATCATCCTCAGCTAACCAAATGATCCAGTTAAATCTGGGATCATCTGTCTTGATCATTTTTAGGGCACGCTGGCTTCTATAGAAGATTTATTCAGGGGTTTAGCAAAATTTCTAGACCTTTGACAAATCTCTTAGGAAAAGATGTACCCTTCAATTTGGATAAAGAATGTCTACCAGCTTGGGAGGAGCTTAAACACAGATTTGTTTCGGCGCCAATGATCTCAGCGCCTGATTGGACCAGGCCTTTTGAAATTATGTGTGATGCCTCCGATTATTCCATAGGCGCTGTTCTCGGACAACGTACTGATAACAGGCAACACGTGATTTACTATGCTAGTAGGACGCTTAACGAGGCCCAACTAAATTACACAACAACTGAAAAGGAATTTTCAGTAGTTGTGTTTGCGTTGGAAAATTTTCACCAATACCTACTAGGATCCAAGATAATGATTTTCACTGATCACTCCGCCCTTAGATACTTAATACAAAAGAAGGATGCAAAGGCCAGACTGATTCGATGGATACATCTTTTGAAAGAGTTTGATTTGGAAATTAAAGACAAAAAGGGCGTTGAAAATGTGGTGGCAGATCACCTTTTGAGAATTCCTAATGCACCAATTGAGACTATACCTATCAATGAAGACTTTTCTGACGAACACATCTTTACGATGTGTAAAGAACCCTGGTATGCTGATATAGCAAACTATCTTGCAACCGGGCAAACACCTTCAAATTGGTCAGGTCATGACAAGTATTGCTTTATGAAACAAGTACGGTTTTTCTTTTGGGATGAACCGTATTTATTTAAATATTGCCCTGACCAGATAACTAAAAGGTGTCTTTCTGAGGATGAACATCATAGCGTATTGACATTTTGTCACGAGCTGGCTTGTGGTGGACATTTTGGGCCACGAAAGACTGTTGAGAAAGTCCTTCAGAGTGGGTTCTATTGGCCCACTCTCTTTAAGGACGCTTATACTTTCTGCAAACTCTGTGCCAGATGTCAAATCACGGGTCGAATCATGCATAAAGACATGATGTCCCTTACACCAATCCTTGAGGTAGAAATTTTTGATTTGTGGGGCATCAATTTCATGGGACCCTTCCCTCTATCTTATGGCAACTAATACATTTTGGTGGCCGTAGACTACGTTTCTAAGTGGGCAAAAGCTATTCCAACTAGGACAAATGATAACCAAGTTGTCATCAAGTTCTTACGGGAAAACATCATTTCTCGCTTCGGGGCCCCCGTGCGATAATTAGTGACAACGGGAGTCATTTCTGCAACCGGGCTTTTGAAGCCCTAATGAGGAAGTACTCCATCTCTCATAAATTATCCACGGCCTATCATCCTTAGACGAACGGGCAAGTGGAGGTCACTAACAGATAAATTAAACTGATATTGGAGAAAACTGTTGGACAAAATCGTAAGGATTGGTCCATCAAACTCATTGATGCCCTGTAGGAATATCGGACCGCCTACAAGACTATCCTTGGTATGTCTCCATATCGAGTTGTATTTGGAAAACCCTGCCATCTGCTTGTGGAGTTAGAGCACCGTGCTATGTGGGCACTAAAATAACTGAATTTGGACTTAGACAAAGCCGGTGATTTGAGAAAGCTACAGATATCTGAGTTAGAAGAACTACGAAATGATGCATATGATAACGCTCGGATATCTAAACACAGAGCTAAGATTTTCCATGATAAGCCAATTCATAGGAAAAATTTTGTCTCGGGACAAAAAGTTCTGTTGTACAACACTAGACTCCATGTTTTTCCTGGTAAACTAAAAACTAGGTGGTCAGGCCCTTATATCGTCTAGAACGTCTCTCCTCATGGTGCCATTGAAATTTCCGATCCCAAATATGGCAAACTTTCAAAGTGAATGGTCAACGCCTAAAGCCATTTTTCACCACGGAGTCTGAGTCACACCATGTTATTGAACTGGGTCTTTGTGATCCAGTCTATATGTGACCACGTAATTCCACACTTTTCCCGATGTCCCCTGTAAATCAATTTGGAACCTCCTTTGTAAATAAAAAAAGATAAAAAAACTAAATAAGTGGGACTTAGGTGCCAAATATCACCTAGGTTTTTCATCTTTTCCTACACTTCCTTTTCTTTCTAAATAACGTAGGGTTGTAAATTCCTCGTTTCCATTTGGGTAATTTGGGGATTTCATCCTTCTCAGCTCCTTATAAATATCCCCCCCCTCTGTGTTCTCCTCATTACCCTACTTCTAATCTCAGATCTGTAGCGAACACACCAAGCACCACCGCTGGTCCAAACCGAAGGCGGGGGTGATACCTTTCTTTACCTATTTCATGCGTATATTTCTTGCATACATTGAGGACAATGCATGGGATAGGTATGGGAGGGTAGATATTAACATAAGAATTTTCTAGACTTTTTCTTTTAGATTTCTAGGTTTCTCTTTTCTTATATTTCTCTTTTCTTACTAACATAGGATTTTTCTAGACTTTTTCTTTTAGATTTCTAGGTTTCATGTTTCTTATATATTAAAAAAACAAAAAAAAACAAAAAAACAAAAATATATATATATTGATCCATTTTTTTTAAAAGAATTAACTTGATCTTAGGTATTAAGGAAATTCTTAGCTAAGATTTCTTAATAAAAGTCGAAATAAGAAATTTTGTTGGATTTTAGGTTAAGAAAAAAAAGAATAGAAAAGATAGCTAGATTTTTGAATTTTTTCTAAACACTATATACATTTGCAGATTGAGGGATTAATCAAGGACTTAGTGACTTTGTTTACATAAATATATATTAAAATATATATATATATAAATAAAAAAAGAAAAAATAATAATAATAAAACTTGATCACTAATTAAGCTGGTTGGTTGTGCCTTAAGAAGCATGACCAGTCACGCCTAAAAGTGGTTGAGTCCTTAGCATTCGTGGCCTAGTTTACTCGAGACCTTGAACCTTAGGGATGTATTTTCATCTGGTGCCCTAAGACCATCTGGTCTGGGAGTCATCGGTAAAAGGCTCGCTACACGGTAAATTAGAAAGCATAATGAAGCTAAGAAAATGTAAAATAACATAAAAAAAAGAGAAAAAGAAAATATATATATATGTGTGTGTGTGTGTGTGTGTGTGAACAAATGAAATAAAGTCTAAGAAAAATCCCTCATACATATGTATATGTGTTAGCCTGACACAAAATCCAGTTTTCTCTCTATTCTTAGAAACTTAACCTAAGTTGAAAACAAGATTTTAAATGGAAACTTATAAAAAGAAGGAAAAGTTTAGAATAACCCGAAACCAATAGATCACTGAAATTCTTGAAGGAAATGGATCATAATAAAATGTTTCACTTTTTCACTAACATATTCTTTTTCTTTGAGATTTTGTGGTGCAATCCGCTAAAAACCCTCAGGAGTCAACACTTCTCCTCTAGGGTAACCTAGAGGTTTAACGGCTTATTGCACGAGCTCAGTGCAATTGTGTCACCTACGAAAGCGGTGTAATAATTTAGTTAGGATTTTTTTCTTGCTTATTTTGCTCAGGGACGAGCAAAAGCTAGGTATGGGGGTGTGACTGGAGTCATTTATGCATCATTTTCTACCACCATGCTATGCTTTATCTGAATAAATATTTGATTTTTTCTGCTTTTTTCTCTCTTTTTTCAGGTCCAATGTTTAATGGAGAAGGAGGCCCAACAATTGTGATTTTTGAGGAATTAAAGAAACATTAGAAGCCCACAAGAGAAAAGCCCAAGTCTGAACAAATCCAAAGCGTATTCTCAGTTTCTACAAGATCCAACTAGGGATACGAGATACAACAGAAAGGCATAAAAATCCGCTAGCGCAGCGGCCAAGAAACAACCGCGGAAACGCGGCACTTGCCGTGGAACCGCGGCAATCTTTAGGCCCTTACTGCAGCGTTTGATCCGGAGCTGAGGTGGGATGGCCTCCTCTCATGAATACTATAAATAGACCTCCTAGGGCCTCTGTAATCGGGGAGGAGAAAAGAGCATTGTTTATAGGAAAATTGTTAGGGTTTCTCTAGGTTTTCTATTAGCCTCTTATGTAATTTTTTTTTCTCCTTAGAATCCAGAAAAGAGAGAATGAGAGTGAGCAATCTTTGTAATTGGAGACGATGACAATGCAATACAATGATCAAGCTTTCAATCTTCCATCTTCTCTTGTTCTAGTGCATTATTTTCTTTAAGCTTTTACTTTCTTCTATTTCACTTCTACAATGAACTGTTTCTTTTTCTTTATTTCCATGTCTAGCTAATTTATTAACATGACTAACTAACTTTTAATTTTACTAACTATTAACTCTTGGGTGATTGCTAACTTATATAATTCATTGGATACTTTCTTCTTTTTAGTCTTGCAAACTACAAGTCTATTTTACCTCCAATGGAGATGAGTTGCTTTTTATTCTTTATAAATGCTATGTTCTCCCTCCGTATAATTCATTTGAGCCTCACTTAGAGCCTTGTCTTTAGAACAAATACCTTGATGGAATATGAAGATGGAGCACTTCACTATGCAGATGACTACATTACAAGTTTCTTATTTCATGCTCGCTTTATTATAGCTTAGATGGACTAATGAATCTTGTATGTTTCTTAGCATCGTTGAAAGTGATTATCCTTGTTCCACTGTTGAAAATCTATTTAGGGAGCCAATGATTCAAGGAGACAACTAGCCTAGATGAGAAACACCTTCGATATGGGACAACACAAGGACTTGGCATAGCAAGACATACCATTGCCGATGAATCAATATGAGGCATGCATCACCCAACGAGAGTAGTAAGTTAGTAAATTAGAATGTTAGTTAGTCATGGCTTCTCTTTATATCATACTTAAAAAACTCTCTTCTGAAAACTTTCTCTTTTCAAATATCTTTGTTTTCCTTCCATCTTTATTCTCGTTTCTTCCTTTCTTTTACAAAACACCCAAAGATTTTCCACTCACCTTCCACATCATTTTGTTTTTCATTTCTTAAAACAAAGAAGAACTTTCATTTTTCTTCAAGAAGATTTCAATATAAACCTTGAATGCTTCTATCGCTAACCTTTCTTTCGGATACGACCCGTCCTAGCTTATGCTATGAACGGTGATTCGAAAGAAGCAAAGTAAACCTGCATATACATTTGAAGTTCTTGATCATCGGTACATGGCAACCAACGGTTTACTCTAAACCTCTTTCAATACAATTAATCCTTCCGAACAGTGGAGTGCGGAGTCAAGCTACTGCTGCGAAGCTGAGCTTCGGGGCAAAGCTATTGTTAGGCCAACTTTGCTCGGAGAGCGGAGCTATGCCTTAATAAAAAATGATATTTTTGTTTTAGCTTTCCTTCAGCTGATAACTAATCATAGTTTCCCCTTGTTTTTGCAGTGCACTATACTCCTCATCCTCTGAACAATCTCTTTGGAATGGCTAGAGGGTTGGATGGCAATGTTAGCCTACAGTTCCAAGGGCAGGCTTCACTATTCAGCGAGCGGAGCGCTCCTGGTCGGGATGCACTTATTCATGCAGGGGATCAGCGCACCATGAGGAGCATCTTAACTACTACTTCCCCTGAAGATTTTGACCGAATAATCTATCGGAAGTCTGGCTTCATGTTTGGAGATGCAGTTCCAGACAATGATCACCAGCTGCTAGCCAGAGTGGGGCAGTGGATTTTCAAACTGGATGGCGAGAAGTATTATCTCCCATCTAACAAGCACCATTTTCTTTTATCCTTTTTTCAATGTGTGACGAGGGCTCGAAAGATGCAGTGGCAAGTGATGCGACTACCGATTCTGTTCACGTGGGGAAGTTGATAGCTCCGTCTCCTGGTTATACAAGGGTGGGTCCTCCTCGCTGCATATTGGGTCTCCACCCTGGGAACGTACTTCCGAACATCTAAGTAGGAGAAAATCCCTTAGTGGCTCAGACTTTTGGGAATCAGTTCTTTAAGGCTCACGGTAATTACCCGGCCACTGATTTCAAGACCCCTGGGTGGATTCATCCCCCCAAAGCATGGTGGAGGGACTTGACTTTATATGTCCTTGCCCATTTTGAAGAGAAGCTGGAGAGGTTGGGACTTTACGAGGCCGTCAGGGTGACCTGTTACATTATTCAGATGAGCGTAGCGAACTTCTACGCCATCTTTGAGTTGTATTGCCTGACTACAGGAACCTTCTTCACCCCTGTTGGCGAATTGAGCATGGCTTTGCACGAGATGTGAGAAGTCTCTATTCTGCCTTTGGGGTCTCTCCCATATAAAGAATATTTCCCGTGTGAGGCGAAATTGGCACTTCTGGAGAAGCAGGAGTCCGCCTTGTTTGAGACTTACATTGATGTGCCACCTTTACATTTGCTCAAGCATGCATTGGGAGCCATAAGGGAGCTTCATGCAGTTTGAAGAGCTGGGAAAATTATTTGTTCCCTGACCTGGAAGGTACTCCCGAAGCAGCTCATTGTGGAGTTGTAGATGAAGACGTCTTTCGTTGGATGCAAGAGCACTCTCAAGGGATTTGATTCTGGAAGAAGATGACAGACCTTATGAGAAAGGTGATATTCTTCAGAGTTTTCACCACCAGGCTCGTCGACCGATGTCCCGGAAGGCACTTCTAGCTGGCTTTTTAACGGTTTGGTTGAAGAGATGCATGGTGCCATCTCCGTCTGGCGACGTCATTCATCCAACTGTGTTATTATCGATTGTTCATCTAGTCCATGGTCGTTCTCTTGGACTTCTTCTAGCAATGGTGTGTTGTATTCAAAGAGGCCTTCGTGCATTGACGGAGGCTTTCTGTAGGCCACCAACGACGAAGCAGGGAAAGGGGACTATCTTGTCTCGCGATGCCCCAGAATTGATTTGCCATATACTTATTTGATGGCATGGTTCACCCTTCACTGCCCCTCTATCATCCAAGCCGGTGAGAAGCCCCCAGAAGGTGTTCGAATGGCGCTTCTCCATCGATTCGAGGGGTGTTCGTGGTCACGGACTTGTGTGGCTGCGGTCCGCAGACTGCTATGCCGTCATGACGTCTATAGCCTTTTTCGGTTCTTTCCCTATATTCATGAAGCAGGCTATGGTGAAGAATTCAAGGATGTAGGGGAAAAGCAGACGTCATTGAGTCAGGAGTCTTTGAATGGCTAGTTAGCATTCGGCCATCCCACTTGTTGTAGAAGCGGGGACACCTGTTACCTGGAGCCCTATGTTCCGAGTCGGTTTGCTCGTCAGTTTGTGTATGACTAACTGTATGTAGGCAATCCGAACAGCAGCCTGGCCTTCATGGGGAGATTCATCGATGGAGCTCATGCTTGGCGGTTTTATATTGCTGGCTGTACTGAGGCGCGGCTGTGCATGCCGCTAAGGACTCTGAACCTTCAAACAACTTTGGGGTTCTGCCAGTGGTACAAAACTTCAAATTCCACACCAACTGGGTTTTCTATTAATTCCTTTGTGTTGAAGCCTACCAAATTGAGAATGTTGAAACCTACCAAATTGAGAATGTTGAAGCCTACAAAGTTGAACAATTTTGATGATGGACAAGTGATGATGGACAAGCATTTATGATTACTCAACCTCACTTGAAGCCAGTTGAAGCTTATGGGAATTATTGGATATTTTTTGTGTAAATTTAGAAATATGTGAAAAGCCTTGAACACACACAAAATTCCTATATTAGTCGACTTGACCCTCTAGTATAGTCGACTACTCCTTCTATAGTCGACTTGCCAAAAATCCCTAGTCGACTAGATCCTGCTAAAACAATTGACCTAGTCTCTGTTTGTTGTCTGTCAGGAAAGTTAGTCGACTTGACCCCATTGTATAGTCGACTAACAGATACCCTAATCGAGTATAGATTTTCCCAAGTCGACTAATAACCCATACAAAAATTCCCTTGCTCTCTGTTTCTGTCTGACATGAAACTTAGTCGACTTATCAAACTTGTATAGTCGATTAACACCCTATATAGTCGACTAACATTGCCTATATAGTCGACTATATTCAGTTTTCCAGAAATCAAATGTCTGTATCAGTCAAAACATAGTCGACTAACCCCTTGTTGTAGTTAACTAATCAGTGGAAATTTTGTTCTGCTAGTCGACTAATCTCCTGTTCAAGTCGACTAATAGCAGTTGGTAACTGCTGTGCAATTGGTGAATTCTGGTGTGTTTTTCAACGTTTCAAAATTTGAATTTGGCCTGATAACTACCCTAACTTACTATGGATTTCACCTATAAATAGGGGTATTGTCCTAGGGTCAAAACACCAATTCAAATCCAAAGTTTTCAGCCTTAAACTCTGTCCAAAAAATTCTGTTTTCTGAAAACTTGTTCTCTTTCAGTTTTCTTCACCAAATTCCAAAGTCCATTGTGAAGATTTCTGAAATCCTTCCTATAAGAAACCTTGTCCACAAATACATTCAATCTCAAGGCTTATAGAATCATTGTAATCATTCAAAGAAGATCATTGTACAAGGCGTCTTCTTGGGAGTAGAAGAAAGTTATACAAGGCGTTTGTTCTCTTGGTGTAAAGAGGAGTTGTGCACATTTGGCAAAGGGCGTTTGTCAAGTGGTGTACAAGGTATTGTTTGTGGGTGTACACAAATCAGGAAAGGAAAATCTCAAGCGGTTGGCTTGGGGACTGGATGTAGGTCACAAGGACCGAACCAGGATAACTCTCTTGTCTTTGCGTTTGTATTTTCTGAGTTTATCTTGTGATTATTTTATTTCCTGCAAGTAGTTTGTTTAAATTTTTATAAACACTATTCACCCCCCCCCTCTAGTGTTTGTGTTGCTTTGATTATAGATCCTACATTTGGTATCAGAGCAGGTTCAAGGCAACAACCATACGAGGATGGCAACGGAGTTTCCTTCGTCACAATTCAAAGAAGGTCATTCTACACAACGTCCACTGCTATTTGACGGAACCAACTACAACTATTGGAAGTGTAGAATGAAGATCTACTTACAATCGCTCAACTACGATCTTTGGAACATTGTAGAAGCATCATACACCAAGCCAACAACCAACTACAACGCTTGGAGTGAAGATCAAAAGAAGAATGCAAATCTTGATGCCAAGGCGATGAACGCTCTATTTTGTGCTTTAACCAAAGAAGAGTTCAACCGTGTGTCTACATCCACTTCTGCACATCAAATATGGACTTCTCTTCAGGTAACTCACGAAGGCACAAATAAAGTTAAGGAATCTAAAATATCTGTTCTTGTCCACAGATTTGAGTTATTCAAAATGAAGGAGAATGAAACCATATCCGAAATGGTTACAAGATTCACCGACATTACCAATTCATTAGCATCTCTTGGAAAGGACTACACCCAAGTTGAAAGAGTTCGTAAGATCCTTCGCGCACTCACACCAGAATGGGAGAAGAAGACAACCGCAATTGAAGAGGCGAATGATCTCTCAACTATGACATTAGAAAACCTAATCGGTAATCTAATGGCATATGAAGTGCAGTTAGAAGAAAGAAAGAAGGACGAACAACAACATTTCAAGAAGAAAGTACTTGCCTTCCATGCATCCTCCGACACGGACAATTCGGATGACGATGAAGAAGAAATGGCGATGCTTTCAAGAAAGTTCAAAAGGTTCTTAAAACAAGGTAAATTTAAAAAGAATAAAGATACTAATGATACTCCTACTTGCTTTAAGTGTAACAAACCAGGCCACATAAAGAAGGATTGTCCATTGATGAAATCAAAAGGACACTTCAAGAACTTCAATAAGTTCAATAAGAAGAAGAAAGTCTTCCAAGCAACATGGGATGATAGCGACTCATCTTCCTCTGACGAAGAAGAAGCAACGGAAACCGCCAATATCTGCTTCATGGCCCAAGAAGACGAGGTACAAGATTATGATGAGTTATTAGAAGCTTTTTTTGAATTGTTTAATAATTTCAAAAATGAAAAGATTAAAAATAAAGTCTTAATAAAGGAAAATGAAAGACTCATTCATGAAAATGCATGTTTTGTTTCTCAAACATCTTCTTTAAGTTCTCAAAATGAAGATTTTGAAAAAGTTATTGCATCTTTAAAAAAGGATAATGAAATTTTCTTAAAAGAAAATTCTTTACTTAAAAAGGAAACTATTTCTTTAAATTCTAGAATCTCTATTTTAGATAAAGACATGATTGTTTTCAAAATTAAGTATGAAGATCTTTTGAAAAATGTAACAAAGTTTAATAAAGGAAAAGAGAATTTAACTGTTTTATTATCTTCTCAAAAGATGTCTAACAATCATTTTGGTCTTGGTTTTTCAAAAGATAAGATTTATAAACCTACTCATGTTGGTATTGGATTTTCAAAAACTAATTTTGTAAAATCTACACATCTTCATAATAATAATTCTTTTGTGAAAAGAAATACTATTTCAAAAGAATTAGATACAAATATATATGGGTTCCTAAGAATCTTAATAATGTTGATAAAAATGTTTATATTGCATCTTATATACATGATGTGTGTAATTCTAAGAATTATGTTTATACTAACAAGTGGAAACCAAATTCCAATTGGATTTGGGTTCCTAAAGGCTAATCTTTTTCGGACCCTATCATGATGGGTACCATACAAATTTGTTTATCTTATAGGTACCTTTTAAAGAAAAGTGGATACTTGATAGTGGGTGTTCCAAACACATGACCGGACACATTCAACTACTGTCTTCCGTTCAAATCAAAAAGGGAGGTACAGTGATATTTGAAGACAATAATAAAGGAAAGGTTATTGGTACCGGCATAGTTGGTAATATTTCAAAATCCCTCTTATTGAAAATGTTCTTTTGGTAAGTGGTTTAAAACACAATCTATTAAGTATTAGTCAATTATGTGATAAGGGTTATAAAATTATTTTTGAAAAAGATGCATGTCTTATTTGTGATACTAATATGAAAGATATTTTATTCAAAGGTTTTCGTAACAATAACATTTATGAATTATCTATATCTTGCATATCATCTAATGATGACTTATGTTTACTTGCTTCTAATAATGACTATTTTTTATGGCATAAAGGATTTGGTCATTTGAATATGAAAACTATTTCTAAGATTTCTAAATTTGATTTAGTTAAAGGTCTTCCAAAAATTGCTTTTAAAAAGGATTATTTTTGTGATTCTTGTCAATTAGGAAAACAAGTTAAATCATCTTTTAAATCTAAAGATTTAGTTTCTACTAATAGACCTTTGAAATTGTTGCATTTGGATTTATTTGGTCCTACTCGTGTTTCTTCTTTAAACAAGAGTAGATATGTTTTTGTTATTGTTGATGATTATTCACGTTTTTCATGGGTCATTTTTCTAAAAAATAAAAATGATACTTGTAATGAATTTGCAAGTTTTTGTAAAAGAATTCAAAATCAAAAGTCTCTAAACATAGTCACTATTCGAAGTGATCATGGAGGAGAATTTGAGAATGAATCTTTTTTAAATTTCTGTGATAAGTATGGTATTACACATAACTTTGCATTTCCTAGAGCATCTCCTCAAAATGGTGTTGTAGAGAGAAAGAATAGGACTTTGCAAGAATGTGCTAGAACTATACTTATGGACAGTAATTTACCAAAATATTTTTGGGCTGAGGCTATTGCTACTGCATGTTATGTTTTAAATCGTGTGCTTATTCGACCTTTTTTAAACAAAACATCTTATGAATTGTTTTATAACAAGATTCCAAAAGTTTCTTACTTTAAGATTTTTTGATGTAAATGCTTTATCTTAAATACAAAAGATGCTTTAGATAAATTTGATGCTAGATCCAATGAAGGTATTTTTGTTGGATACTCTACTCAAAGTAAAGCATATAGAATATTTAATAAGAAAACATTTACTATTGAAGAATCATTACATGTTAAATTTGATGAATCCTTGACTAAGCCTATTTCTAATACTTCTCCACATGATGATGATCATATTATAGATACTCCTATTGATAATATTGTTATATCTTCTGTTGATACTAACATTTCTAAGGATGATGAGACTTCTACTGAGTTACCAAAAGCATATGTTGAAGTAAGAAATCATCCACGTGATTTGGTTATTGGAGATATAAATCAAGGCGTTCAGACGAGATCCAAGATGAACTACATGACACAAATTGCCTTCATATCACTCATTGAACCAAAGAATATCAAAGAAGCATGTGCGGATGATTTTTGGACCATTGCCATGCAAGAAGAGTTGAACCAATTTGTCAGAAATGATGTTTGGGATCTTGTACAACGTCCTACTGATCATCCAGTCATTGGTACCAGATGGGTCTTTAAGAACAAACTCGATGAATCAGGTGAAGTCATTAAGAACAAAGCAAGGTTAGTAGCACAAGGATACAATCAAGAAGAAGGTATTGATTTTGATGAAACTTATGCAACAGTAGCTAGGCTTGAATCTATTCGTATTTTACTTACTTTTTCTTGTTTTATGAATTTCAAACTATATCAAATGGATGTTAAAAGTGCCTTTTTAAACGGATTTATTAAAGAAACTGTTTATGTTGAACAACCTCCAGGTTTTGAACATGAAAAATTTCCAAACCATGTTTTTAAACTTAAGAAAGCTTTATATGGTTTAAAACAAGCACCCCGTGCTTGGTATGATAGATTAAAAAGTTTTCTTTTAAATTCTGATTTTAAGATGGGAAGAGCAGATACAACTCTCTTTATTAAACATGTTGATAAAGATATCTTAATCATTCAGATTTATGTTGATGACATTTTATTTGGATCTACTAACGATAATCTTTGTCAAGAATTTTCTAAGACCATGCAGAGTGAATTTGAGATGAGCCACATGGGCGAACTTACTTACTTTCTCGGTCTGCAAATAAAGCAAATGAAGGATGGAATCTTCATTTCCCAGTGCAAGTATGCAAAGGAACTGCTAAAAAGATTTGGCATGGAAAATTCTGGTCATAAGAATACTCCCATGAGTACGACAACATTTTTAGACAAAGATGAAAATGGTAAGAATGTTGATCAGAAACTCTATAGAGGTATGATTGGTTCTTTACTATACATTACTTCAAGTAGACCTGATATAATGTTCAGTGTATGCTTATGTGCTAGATATCAGTCAAATCCTAAGGAATCACATCTTAAAGCAGTGAAAAGGATTTTTAGATATTTAAATAACACACTCAATTATGGTTTATTTTATCCCAAATCAAGCACATTTGATTTACTATCATATAGTGATGCTGATTTTGCTGGATGTAAATCTGATCGGAAGAGTACTAGTGGTACTTGTCACTTTTTGGGACATTCACTAGTATCATGGTTTAGTAAAAAGCAAAAATTATGTATCATTATCAACAACCGAGGCAGAATATATGGCTGCTAGTGTTGCATGTGCTCAAATTATATGGATGAAATAAACCCTACTTGATTATGGCATGACTATCACAAACTCACCTATTATGTGTGATAATACTAGTACTATTAATTTATCTAAAAATCCAGTTCATCATTCACGTACCAAACACATTGATATTAGACATCACTTTTTACGTGACCATGCTTTAAAAGGTGACATTTCTTTAAATTTTATATCAACTGATAATCAAGTTGCAGATATTTTCACAAAGCCTCTTAAAGTAGATACTTTTATGAAATTTAGAAGAGATTTGGGTATTTGCAATTTTTCTGATTTTAAAAAAAAAATTTTAAGGCATTTTTTACATAATTAGTCGACTTATTAATTCTTATTAGTCGACTTATACAGGCCCTAGTCGACTTGACAGTAACCCAGTCGACTAATTTGCATTAACAGAGACATAGCTTTTTGATTTTTCAAAACTTAGTCGACTAACTTGATTTACTAGTCGACTAGTCAATGTATTAGTCGACTAATAACAAATTTCAAGTCGACTAATTCTGTCATATTCTGTGTTCTGTTTTTCGGATTTAAGTTTCGAACCCGACCCGTTTTTCTTTAATTGTGGATCCAATATCTCTCTCTTTAATCCTCACCCTTAATATCATTCTAGGTTTGATCTCAACCACTCATTCCAAACTTTCTCTTCACAAAACCCTAGATTTTCCCACTTTCTCTCATCCAGCCGATTCCTCCAGTCGACTACAGGGAGCGCCAGTAGTGACTTATTCCTTCCCTTCTCTTTCAAAATCTTGGTAATCTCTTTCAAATCCCTTCCATTTCCTTTCAGTTCTTGTGTTCTATTCTATCAATTTCAGTGCTCAACATGTCTAAGTCAAAGAAAACTAAGTTTACTCCATCTAGTTCATCTTCACAAGTTGATTTTAGGGTATTTCTAAAGAATCCTGCCCTAGAAGAGGATTACATTAGACTTTCCTCCTTAGAAATACTCCCCGGTAGATTTGTTAAATATGAGGATTTTCATCACTATGACATTGTCTCATATTTGCAAAACTGTGGATTGTTTCATATGTTTTCTACTGATTCAAGACAAGGATACTATCCATTCTTAATTTACTTGTTTTATACTAATTTAACCTATGAAGATAATGAGGACGATGTCCATATTTACTCATTGATTAAAGGTATTAACATTAAATTATCCCCAAAATCAATCGGCCGTATCTTGTCTATTCCTTATCACGGTCTCTTGCTTGATGATATTACCATGGATGATGAGGAAGTCTTAAGTAATATCTTTCTATCTGGACAAGGATTACCTATGACCAACAACAAGTTAAAACCAATTCCCCGTCTCATAGGTCGTATCCTTGCATACAATATTTGTCCCAAAACTGGAAGCTACAATTACTATTCACGAGAGTTAGCCACTTGCGTCTATGCAATTATGGCTGGCCTCGATGTTAATTGGGCAAAAATTGTATTTGATACCATGGTTAAGTCACATACTTCATTCCTTCCTTATGGAGCTTTTTTGACACATGTATTTCGGAAATTTCGCGTTGATCTTGATTCTGAAACTAGTGTCATTAAGGTATTCGAACTGTTTGATCGTGCTGCTATTCACCGTATGAAACTTACTGATATTCCTCCTCCTCCTCCACAACAACCCTCTTCACCTCCACAAAGTCCCACTCAAAATCCTTCTTCCTCTACACCACCACCTCCAAACCAACCACCTCCTTCTTATACTGATGCATTCTACAATTCACTGTCTGTTGAGATTGCCTCTCTTCATGCCCAACAACAAGTTCTTCAAGACACTCAGAATCAAGTGCTTCAAAATCAGTCTTTAATGATGACTCAGTTTGAGCATATGCAACTTCAGATGGATTCATTTGCATCAACTCAAACAGAGATTCTGAACCTCCTCAAGACACATTTTCCGCCACCTCCTCCTCCCGGATCCGACCTTTGAAGATTATGGCGTTGGCATTTCTTCGTGTTTTTTGTTTTTGCAGTTTTTACCTTTTTTATGTATTTTTCTGTTTTCAGACTCTTTTTAATATGTATTTCCATATGAAATCAGTGTTTATTTATGTATGTTTTCTGCTTTTTGTTAATGACAAAGGGGGAGAACTTTTATGTTATGTGTTATGTCTGTGTTATATTATAAATCTGTTGACAATCTGTTCTGCATGTGTATTCTGATTCATGTGTTCTGTTTCATATACATAAATCTGTTATGTAAAAATCTGAAATTTTGTGACAAGGACATATGGCATATGTATTATCAAATATATATGGATACTGACATATGACAATGCAGGGAAGGGGACACTTAACACTTTCTGCAGGAGCAAACTTGATTATATATATCTTTTGGTATAACCTATTTACTGCAGGGGGAGTTTTGCTTCAGGGGGAGTTATCGTAAACACAAGTTGTCATCATCAAAAAGGGGGAGAATGTTGAAGCCTACCAAATTGAGAATGTTGAAACCTACCAAATTGAGAATGTTGAAGCCTACAAAGTTGAACAATTTTGATGATGGACAAGTGATGATGGACAAGCATTTATGATTACTCAACCTCACTTGAAGCCAGTTGAAGCTTATGGGAATTATTGGATATTTTTTGTGTAAATTTAGAAATATGTGAAAAGTCTTGAACACACACAAAATTCCTATATTAGTCGACTTGACCCTCTAGTATAGTCGACTACCCCTTCTATAGTCGACTTGCCAAAAATCCCTAGTCGACTAGATCCTGCTAAAACAATTGACCTAGTCTCTGTTTGTTGTCTGTCAGGAAAGTTAGTCGACTTGACCCCATTGTATAGTCGACTAATAGATACCCTAGTCGACTATAGATTTTCCCAAGTCGACTAATAACCCATACAAAAATTCCCTTGCTCTCTGTTTCTGTCTGACATGAAACTTAGTCGACTTATCAAACTTGTATAGTCGACTAACACCCTATATAGTCGACTAACATTGCCTATATAGTAGACTATATTCAGTTTTCCAGAAATCAAATGTCTGTATCAGTCAAAACATAGTCGACTAACCCCTTGATGTAGTCGACTAATCAGTGGAAATTTTGTTCTGCTAGTCGACTAATCTCCTGTTCAAGTCGACTAATAGCAGTTGGTAACTGCTGTGCAGTTGGTGAATTCTGGTGTGTTTTTCAACGTTTCAAAATTTGAATTTGGCCTGATAACTACCCTAACTTACTATGGATTTCACCTATAAATAGGGGTATTGTCCTAGGGTCAAAACACCAATTCAAATCCAAAGTTTTCAGCCTTAAACTCTGTCCAAAAAATTCTGTTTTCTGAAAACTTGTTCTCTTTCAGTTTTCTTCACCAAATTCCAAAGTCCATTGTGAAGATTTCTGAAATCCTTCCTATAAGAAACCTTGTCCACAAATACATTCAATCTCAAGGCTTATAGGATCATTGTAATCATTCAAAGAAGATCATTGTACAAGGCGTCTTCTTGGGAGTAGAAGAAAGTTGTACAAGGCGTTTGTTCTCTTGGTGTAAAGAGGAGTTGTGTACATTTGGCAAAGGGTGTTTGTCAAGTAGTGTACAAGGTATTGTTTGTGGGTATACACAAATCAGGAAAGGAAAATCTCTAGCGGTTGGCTTGGGGACTGGATGTAGGTCACAAGGACCGAACCAGGATAACTCTCTTGTCTTTGCGTTTGTATTTTCTGAGTTTATCTTGTGATTATTTTATTTCCTGCAAGTAGTTTGTTTAAATTTTTATAAACACTATTCACCCCCCCCTCTAGTATTTGTGTTGCTTTGATTATAGATCCTACACTTTGGTGTGAAGTTGATCTCTCAGCGGTTGAAACGGAAGGTCACTGAGAAGAGCGAGGGCAAGAGGGTCCGCATTCCAAACCTCAAGGAATTCATTGCTATTGATGATAGCGAGGCCTCAGATGCAGGAAGTCCTCACTTTGAAGCGGATACAGGTGCTGAGGCTCCAGCAGCTGCTTCTGGTGGGGTAGGCACAGCCCCCGAGGAACATGTTGATGTGGAAGAAGTAGAGGAAGTGGATCCTGACGTCCACTTCAAGCGAAAGCGGGAAGGCAGATCTCATAGGAAGAGGGTAGTGAAGAAGCCTCGTCGCTACGCTCCTACTATTATTGCAGAGGGTGAATCATCTGCAACGCCTCCTCCTCCTGTTCCATTAGTCATTAAGCTGTCGGATCCTAGGCAGACCGCTATTAAAGCTGTTTCGGACTCGAGTAAGATCAGCTCCGTTCTTGCAATACACTTTTATATATTCCAAACAGCTCATTGTTTACTTCATGACTCAGGAACTGAGGCGGTGAGAGACCCGGGAGCCAAGGTTGCAAGAGAGCAGGAGGAGCATTATGATCCCTTGTTCATTTATAGAGAAGGTGATGAGGCTAGCTATTTTGCCGTCTCGGAAGAATCTGGAGGTGATGCGGCCGACGTAGGTCCTTTAGGTGCTCGAATCTCAAAAGGAAGCCCATGGCCTCTAGCTCTATAGGATGGACCACCGAGGGTTCGGCGAGCAAAGTTGGGTCGGCCATCCGTGTTGACTCTGCCAAAGACTTTCCTATGGAGCCTGAGGGGACTGATGCCGCAGTCTAGGTAGTTCGGAGAGAAACTGCGGCCAAGGCGACTGAGGCGATATCATCTTTTGGTAGTGCTTTGACCTTTTGTGAGTAATTCTTCTCGTGATATTCATTACGCCTTGCTTAAACAGAATCTTGCTACAGGTGTTCCGCCTCTGGGTGCATTGATTTCGAGGGAGCCAGCCAATCTTTCTGAGGAAATCTGAGGTGAAGCAAGTACTTCGATCGCGGTGGATGCTGCTGAGTTGGATGCCTTGTATCACGGTTTACCTTCCTATCAGCCTGAACCGGCCAGAGGAAGGGGGATTGAGGGAAAGTAGTCACGGAACCAACCTCACTTCTAACTATATCGGTAAGTGAGGTGCCATTGGTTTTGCCAATGCCGCCTATCTTGCCAAGCGCGGAGCTGAAGGTGATTACCAGTCCTACTTCTCTGACACTGGTGGTTAAGCCAGCTCTCCCAGAAATAGTCACTAGCCCTACTTTGGTTATGGCTAGTGTACTGGTTTTAATGAGGACTTCTCTGAGATTACCGGAGATCCTTCATGTTGCTCCAGCCAGTGCTTTTACTATTCCTTCCACTGTTATGTCAGTGAAACCGATGGAAGCTTTGTCTTCAGAGGCTGTTCGTTCACCGAGAGTAGTTGAGGTCGAGAATGAATTCGTGGCTGAGCTAGTTTACAGCTTCTATAAGGGCTTAAAGTGCTCCATTGCTTTGGTCTTGAAGGGCTCGACTACCTCATTTTCCGCTTTGAAGGTGGTTCTCTCCCGAAGCATTGACAGTGTCCGAGACTTTGGAGGGGACGACCAGGCTGCCGTATTGGAGCTTCTGGTGGATAGGCTTAAGAGGGATGTGGACGAATGGCACCGTCTTAGCCATTCAGATCTGGAGTCTTCAGTTAACGAACAGCTTGCGTACCTTGCTCCTCAAATGCATGAAGCCCATCTCGCCGCTCAAGAAGCAGCCAAGGTAATTTTCTCTAACTTGAAATCCTTGGAGATGAGGAGAGTAATACTTGGGGACGCCATAGATGCTTCTAACAGGGCTTTTCTTGAATCTGAAGATAAGATTGAAAAGGCCAAGGAAATGATCAGGAAGGCTAATCTTCTTTTATCCAAAGCTGAACCGGTGCGTCTTGAAGAGATTGCTTGGCTAGAGTAGCTTAAGGCTCAAAATGACAGTCCTGCAGCAGGAGCTAGTATAGAGGGTAACTTTGGTTGAAATTGAGGCTCGCCTGGCCCAGACAGTAAGCTTTAATGAGTCCGAGTTGAGGTTGCAGGCACTTATCAGGGCTGCTGAGGAAAGGAAGAATAGGTTGGCCATTCTTGAAGACCGGATCAAATCCTACAAAGCATCCTCATAGCTTGTAATCCGAGCATCCTTGTATCCCTCTTTTGGAATAATTAAAAAGTGATTTTATCTGACTCCCCTGTTGCATTTCCAACTTGTTTTATCTTCTGAATTTTCAATTCTTGCTTTCAAGTTGTATTGCAATCCTCAAAAGGAAGCGGAATAATGATATAACTAATCTAATCAGTTGTGATAAGCTGATAGAGTTAGTCATACATTTGAGAAAATAGTCCTTACTGGACTAAAAGATGAGACTTGGCTATCTGTCAGTTCAGAGGTCGCAATGACATAACCAATTGAGAAGCCACCAAGCTCGAAATTTTATCATATGATGACAAAGAAATAATCCCTACTAGACTAAAATGTGAGACTTGGCTATCTTTCGGTTCAGAGGTCGCAGGGACGTAACCGATTGAGAAGCCACCAAGCTGAAAATTTTTCATTCAGAGGTGACATACTAGACATGATGACAAAGAAATAGTCCCTACTGGACTGGAAGATGAAACTTGGCTATCTATCAGTTCAGAGGTCACAGGGACATAACTAATTGAGAAGCCACCAAGCTTGAAATTTTGTCATATGATGACAAAGATAGTCCCTACTGGACAGAAAGATGAGACTTGGCTATCTGTCGGTTCAGAGGTCGCGATGATGTAACTGATTGAGAAGCCACCAAGCTCAAAATTTATCATTCAAAGGTGACGAACTAGACATGTTGACAAAGAAATAGTCCCACTAGACTGGAAGGTGAGACTTGGCTATCTGTCAGTTCAGAGGTCGCGATGACGTAACCGATTGAGAAGCCACCAAGCTCAAAATTTATCATTCAGAGGTGACGAACTGGACATGATGACAAAGAAATAATCCCTACTGGACTGGAAGGTGAAACGTGACTATCTGTCGGTTTAGAGGTCGCGATGATGTAACCGATTGAGAAACCACCAAGCTCAAAATTTGTCATTCAGAGGTGACGAACTAGACATGATGACAAAGAAATAGTCCCTACTAGACGGGAAGGTGAGACTTGGCTATCTGTCGGTTCAGTGGTCGCGATGACATAACCGATTAAGAAGCTACCAAGCTCGAAATTTGTCATTCAGAGGTGACGAACTGGACATGATGACAAAGAAATAGTCCCTACTAGACTGAAAGATGAGACTTGGCTATCTGTCGATTCAGAGGTCGCGATAACGTAACCGATTGAGAAGCCACAAAGCTTAAAATTTGTCATTCAGAGGTGACAACTGGACATGATGACAAAGAAATAGTCCCTACTGGACTGAAAGGTGAGACTTGGCTATCTGTCATTCAGAGGTCGCGATGATGTAACCGATCGAGAAGCCACCAAGCTTGAAATTTGTCATTCAGAGGTGACGAACTGGACATGATGACAAAGGAATAGTCCCTACTGTACTGAAAGATGAGACTTGGCTACCTGTCGGTTCAGAGGTCGCGATGACGTAACTGATTGAGAAGCCACCAAGCTCAAAATTTGTCATTCAGAGGTGACGAACTGGACATGATAACAAAGAAATAGTCCCTACTGGAATGGAAGGTGAGACTTGGCTATCTGTCAGTTCAGAGGTCGCGATGACGTAACCGATTGAGAAGCCACCAAGCTCAAATTTGTCATTTAAAGGTGAAGAACTGGACATGATGACAAAGAAATAATTCCACTGGGGGAAATCAAACTTGATTATTAACTCCATGGGGATTTTGATATCTCCTTCGGATGTTATTTGGAAGAAATTGTTAGAGGTATATTGTTAACGTGACAACCAAAAAAGTCTACTGAGGACTGATTATTAGAAACCCGCAAGGGAGTTAGGAAATGAATCCCATAAGAGATTACATGTTAGATGTGATCGTTAACGTAACAAAAAGAACTCCGTGAGGATTTGTAAAGCAATTTGTCAGAGGTGTGATGTTAACTTGACAAGGATTCATTTACTGTTAGAGGTGCTTGAACATAACAGTAATTTGAGTGGACCTATCGTTCTGTTGAAGAGAATGACAAGCAGGGTTTATGCGCTAGGGATATTGGCTTTTATCCGTTGGGGAGTAAATTATAGTCTTGGTACCAGAGGTTTAATGTTAACATGATAAGTTAGACTCATCATTTTGCAAGGGATATGAATACCTTTATGTAACACCCGCTCCCGGAATACGTACTTAGTTGCGTATTCACATTTTTTGATCGTATTTTTTGATTTACTTCCTGTATTTGTTTTGTATTATGAATTATTTATATGATCGTTTTGTCTTGGATCCGGATTCACGGACTCAGAGTCAGCCCTAGTCTGAACCGAGAACCCGATCCTAATGAATTGCTCGATTTGGTCTTTCTAATATTTATATTTGACCAATTTCAGTTTCAAACATCATTTTCTAATATTTTAGATTTTCTATGATTTTTTGAAATTTTCCTGAATTAAATGGAAAATCTTCAAAACCGGTGCCGACCAGCACCGCTGACCGATTCCTGGATTTTTAATTTACAAATGGAGTCAAATTTTGAGAAACTGCTTTCCCATATTTGCTTAGAATAATATTTACTATCTTAATTCATTTTTTTGGGATTTTCAGAATTTATCAGATTTCTACCAGATTTGGTATCGACCGATATTGGCGGCCGATTCCAAGATTTTTAATTTAAAAACTATAAAGAATTTCATAAAATGAATTTCACCATTCTTCTTAGATTAATATTCTTGATTTTTGAGAATTTTTGCGGGTCGTTCCGAGATACTTGATTTTCGGACGATTTTGGTATTTTTCTGAAAGTTTTCCGCATCCGCAGCCGAATCCCGGGAATCCGCTACTCTAATTATTTTTACTTTTTCTTTCAAGAAAATATCTTCCTCTTTTCATTTTCTTTTCCTTTTTCCTTTTTCTTTCCTTCCTTTTCCTTCCACCAAATTCTACAAAATTCTCCATTCTTCCACCAAAAATATCTTCTCCAAAAATATCTCCTTTCCTCCAAAATATCTTCTCCAAAATATCCCAAACCACTCAAATCCCTCTCCCATCACCATGGCCGGCCAAGAGACACCTCACCTCTCCATTTTTACAAAAACCCCCTCCCTAAACTCTTTTACATCACCTTCACAATTCCAATTCCTATATAAACCTTTCCTTCATCTTTCCACTTCATTTTTTCTCTTCACCAAACTTTAACCACCACCAACTCCTCCTTCATCTCCACCACAACCACAACCACTGCAACTTCTCCAACTCCCTACCTTCATCTTCTTCCTCCTCCATCTCCATGTAAACCACCACAAACTCCAACAACTCCACCAAAGCCTCCACCTTCTCCTTTACCTTCTCCAAAAATACCACCACCATCAAAACCCTCCACAAAACCACCACCCCATCACCACATCAAGAGCCGGCCACCTCCTTTGGATTGGGGCCGAGCTCTTCTTCGTCGGTAATATCTCCGATGATTATTCTGGTAATCGTTCGCGATTATTCCGGTAATCATTACGGTGACAATTACAACGATAACAACTAACATCACCATCACCTCTACTATTTTCCACCACCATCTTCATTTCCACCATCACTTTCACCATCACAACACCACCTCCATCTCCACTACTTCAACCTCCAAACATCACCTCCTTTACCTTCTTTTTCATTACTCCATCAAAATCCAACTTCTCCACCAAATAACACCATCCCCAAAGCAAGCACCTTTCCCTTTCTCTCTCCCTCCTCCTCTCTGTATATTGCTGACGCGGATCTCACCCCCGCGTCCAGGCAACGCCTTAACGCGGATCTTCGCGTTCTTGGCATCTGTTTAAACGCGGCCTTCGTGTTCTTGTACCGACGCAACGCGGAGTTCATGCCCGCGTCTGTGTCCCTTTCATGTCTGCACGACGCGGAGCTAATGCCCGCGTCTGTGTTCTTCTCATACTAACGCGACGCGGAACCCATGACCGCGTCCGCGTTCTTCTCGTGTCCTGACTTGAACGCGGGTCTCGAATCCCGCGTTGTGGCACCTTTGCGACGCGATTCCCGCGTCTGTGACTCCCGCGTCTTCGACTCCCGCGTCTCACTCTCAAAACCCGCGTCTCCCTGTGCACTCTCTCCTTCCATATACTTCTCTCTCTAGTTTTCCTCTCTCTTTCTCTCTCTAACTCTTTCTCTCTCCTCTTCACTTATTATATTTATGGCGCGTACGCGAGTTCCATGGATTTCAGAGTTTTCGGTTCTTCCGGAGATTTAGGCGAGTGTCCTCGCTCTCGCCACCATTTGGGTTTCCCCGCTTTGTCGGACCGACATGTATTTTATTTCATGTTTAAATGTCTTTTTTATTGGGCTGAGTCCCTTTATTTGTGTATGGCCGAGTGCCAATGACTGGACATGTATTGCTTTGTGACGAATGCTTGTATTAGGGTAGTTTAATTCTTGTACATATACCATGCCTATGTTGTATTTTACTGTTTTATACCATGCGTGGCCGACCTTTCATGGTCGTTGGACTCTGGGTTTCTGCCCACTCCTGGGATGGCTAGTAGCCACCGAGAGTGCGCTTAAACCCCGAGCGTACTTGACTTCCAGACCCTTCAGCCTCCGGTCTCTCACGATCTCGAAAGGGAAGTGATTGGGACCGACAGGTCTCTCCGTCCTTCAGCCTCCGGTCTCTCACTATCTTGAAAGAGAGGTGATTGGGACCGTCAGGTTCTTCAGCTCCGCCTGGTTATCATGATCAGCACTTTACCACTAGATTCGTCTAGGCGAGAGGCTGCCGAATTTTTCACTCGCACCTTAAGCTGAGTTGTCCCGGTAACCTTGCCAGACGCTCCAGTGTTAAATACTGTTTGCTATCTGTGCCTCCAGCTTGCTCAGCTCCGCTTGGTTGTGCTCAGCTACTACTCTATCATCATGCCACGTATTTACCTGATATGTTAACACTTGCTATGCCATTACTTCATACCTGTCATTTACATGCTACTATTTAACACCTGTTTGTATCACCTGACAACTGAGGTGTTATCACCTGACACCAAACATGCTACTACTTGGCAAGGCCCCTTGTTATGACATGACTTGCCATCCGGACTAATATCAATCTCTTGACTCGATTAGTCACCTGCCAAATATCATCCTCCTGTCATGCTATCACTTGAAACCCGGCATGATATACTTGACCTGTGATTATCTCATTTACGGGAATACCACACTTGTTATCCTGCATTACATGCAGTGACTTGAATCTTGTACTTGTTATCTTGTATTATATATACAGTGACCTGAATTTATAGTACTCATGTACTCCTGAATTCCTAATCATGTCTTGTACCTGCTATTCCCGTAAATTTGATAACTACCTAATAAACCATAAAACTGGACAACTTACATTGGGTCGGGGGAAACTTGCGGCTATCAATACATGTTCGTGTTTACAGTGGGATTAGGCATGTTGTGCAACTAAAACTTCCGGTCTGACCTGTGGGCCTCCAGGGGACCGAGGGGAAAGCTGGCTCCCTCCTTCCTGGTACCATCTTGATAAGGGCATCCATAAGACCCTCCTGAATCGCCTTGCGGTAGGTTCCGTCACCAAGCAACAGAACATCCTGGGCCGTGGTCCCGGGTATGCACGGGACCCACTGTAAACATTGTTCGTTGATACCCCCGTTGGTTTCCAATAACAACCTTGCTTTACTCAGATGTGGATATATGTGTGCTGGGACGCTAGTTCACATATCTAGACATCAGGGTAAGACGAGTAATAATAATAATAAAAGATGCCAACTATGGATCCGTTGTATGCTTTACCGAGCTTACTTCTATTGGGTTTTACATCGGATTTCTGGTTTTATGATTATTATCATATTCGCTGCTCATTCCCTGCTTTATTCCTTGTGTTCCATTCCATCAGTCTCATGTTCCTATCTTACCATACCATGAGTACTTCCTGCTTGATATCACTTGTTATATATCTACCTGCCTATACATGCTTATGCTCACGACACGGTTTTCAATGCATGATTATAATTCAGTTTTATCGATACACTTGTACTTATCTCAGCACGCCATCTGGCTTTTGTATCACCACTCGCTTGGGGAGTTCTATCTGACTCCCCTGGATTCTCATGTCCAGGTCATGGAGCTTGGAGCGTGTGGATTCTCCCATTTGTTGATCAGAGTGGTGCAGCGGTAGCATGGATCTCCAGCAGACCATCTGAAGCTCTATCCTTCCAGGCCCCCTGTGTGCCTCTCGAGTTTTCCTTTTGTAAACTCGTGAGTGCCTTTTGTACTGTTCATACTTGTACATCCTTTGCATTCTCGCATTTGCGCCATGTTGGTGATGTAATATTATTGTAATATTTGTCACCTCTGGTGATAACTTTGTAATTGTACTCATGTGTTGGAATGTATAATGCACCATTTGCTTCCGTACTTTGATTCTTGCCTGTACTGATGCTTAGCGTATATACGTGAGGGTATTTCTGACCTGCGTATATACGTTGCAGTAACGTCTCCGTACCCGCCAGGATCAGGGCGTTACACTTTATACGTGGTCTCACCATTCCATGGACGGGAATTGGTAAGTGACTTTGGAGAGGGAATCAAATGGGAACAGGTCCCTTAGAATTTTTAGTAAATTCTCAGTCGTCAACAGGTTTGATATGCCGTTACCAACTACCTTTTGAGTCGGGCTAGCCATGCTATTTCCCTCAGCATGATGAGTTGTCAAGGACTCATATTGGGCTTAAAGGCCAACATTTTCCTCTATCCTTAACTGCGGAATCAAATGGGGACAGGTCCCTTAGGATTTTTAGCAAATCCTCAGCTGTCAATGGATTTGGTATGCCTTTACCAACTACCGTTTGAGTCGGGCTAGCCATGCTATTCCCATCAGCATGATGAGTTGTCGAGGACTTATGTTAGGCTTAAAGGCCAACATTTTCCTCTATCCTTAACTGTTAGAGGTGTTGGATTATTTGGTTACTATATTTGTAACCTTGATTCTTCTTTGAGACAACCAGTGTACTGATCAGCTCTATACTGGTTTATGGTTGTATGATCTCATTTAGAGAAAGAGAGGAGCGCTCCTTCTGCATATCTTGGATTTGAAGGTCTTGATCAGAGGTGTAATGTTAACTTGATCATGAGAAGGATCCTATCAAGGATAATACTTCTTTAAGAACTTATCGTTAATTGGCATCATGAGTAAATCACAATCTGAAGTCATAAGGCGATACACTCCGTTTGAATAGACTGTTTCTATTACAAAAAGTCCTTCCCATTTGGGCTGAAATTTGCCTTGATTTTGTGCATCATGACCATCGGTCGTCTGACAGCTAAAACCAAATCTCCTTTCTGGAAGACTCTTTGCTTGACCTTCTTATTGAAGGCTCTTGAGATCCAGGCTTGATACAACTCAATGTGTTGCTGAGCTTATAACCACTTCTCATCTAAGGCTTCGAGCTCCTGGAGTCGCAATCGATCATTGTCCTCTGTTGTCATCTTAGTCATTAAAGCGACTCGCAATGATGGCATCTGAATTTCTAATGGTATGACCGCTTCGCATTCGTACACCAGGGAAAAAGGCGTATTGCCTGTGGGTGTCCAAACCATGGTTTGGTAGGCCTAAAGACATTCACTAAGTTTCTCATTCTAGTCTCGCTTATTTGAGGAAATGAACTTTTTGAGTAGCTTAATGATTGTCTTGTTGAATGCTTCTGCCAAGCCCTTAGCGGTAGGATTATAAGCAGTTGATGCCACATTCTGAATCCAGTACTTATCGCAAAACCAGTAGAACACCTGACTCACGAATTGGGGACCGTTATCATGGATGATCAGCCTAGGGACACCAAATCAATGGATGACAAGGTGTTTGATGAAATTAACCACGTTAGAAGTTTAACTTCCAGCAGTGGTATAGCTTCTGCCTATTTTGAAAAGTAATCGGTTATCACTAGGATAAACCGGTGTCCTTTTGTCGAAGAAGGGCTAACTGGCCCTATGACATTGATTCCCCATGCTTCAAATGGCTATGAAGCAACGGTTGGATGGAGCAACTCTGGAGGTTGATGTATGAAGTCCGCATGGATTTGGTAGGCTTTACACCTTCGTGCATATTGGATGGCATCGGTTATCATCGTTGGCCAATAATATCCAAGCCTGTGCAATCGATCTTTAAGTTTTGGACCTGGCTGATGAGTTCCGCATATGCCGTTGTGCACTTCTTTAAGCACTTCTTGTGCTTCTGAATTAGAAAGGCAATGGAGGAGGACACCGTCATATGAATAGCAGTAAAGTGTCTTCAGAGTTGGATCATAGTAAAAACAGAGAGACCTTCGTCTGATAGATGTCGCTTCCTTGGGGTTGTCTGGTAGCAGACCATGTAAAGCATAGTCGATGAAGGGAAATCGTCAGTCTCTTTGCTCAAGATCCGTCGAGATATTATAGACCTCTCTGGTTCTTAACATATGTTTAAAGCAGACAAGGTGGCGAGTCGCCACTGTAAGGTGATACTTGGTGACGATTGGAAAGGCTAGTGTTGTTGCTAATGCTGCCAGAGCATCGGCCCTAGTGTTCTGGGATTGAGAAACGTGACCGATGTAAAAGCCATCAAACAGAATTGCCATTTCGATGACTGCATGATAATAAGGTACCAAATCTCCGTGACGGACCTCATATTCACCTTTAACCTGATTGATAATCAGTTTTGAATCGCAATAAGCTTCAAGGTAGCGTACCCCCATTTTGTGAGCGAGCTAAAGGCCAATAAGTAAAGCATTGTATTCTGCCACATTGTTGGAGCATGATTCCGTCAGAGAAAATGCTCTAGGAAGGACATGATTTTGTGGAGAGATAAACACAACCCCCACACCGGTAATGATCTTACCTTTAGGGCCTATTCGTGATGCTCTATCGAAGAACATCTGTCAAACTTCATCCTCTGAAATTATATTAGATTCAAAGACCTCATCTGGAATATCTTCATGAAGTTTTGAGCTTTTCAGAACTGGATGAGCAGCCAAGAACTCTGCAAGTGCCTGGCCTTTAACTGCCTTCTGAGGGAAAAAGAGCATGTCATACTCAGACAAAAGAAGCACCCACTTAGTAATCTTGAATTCAATGATCCTGGTTTCATCATGAGAAGACGTAAAGGGTTCACTCTGGAAATGACATGTATGGTTTGGCCGATCAAATAATGTCGTGTCTTCTGAACGACAAAGATAAGTGCTAAGCATTCCTTCTCAATAGGATTATAGCGAGACTCCACCCCTATCAGAGTCCTGCTCAGATAATAAATGTCTTGTTCGTGCCCATTGTCGTCTTTTTGGGCAAGCAGAGCACCGAGAGAATGGTCCATAGCTTTCACATAAAGTAAGAACGGTTTTCCTGATGTAGGTGCTACTAAGACTGGAGGTTTTGTAAGATATCTTTTGATATCTTCGTAAGCTTCTTGACAAGCTTGATCCCATATAAAAGAAACACCCTTTTTCATGAGTCGGGTGAATAGTTGACAGTGGCCCGAGAGATTTGCGATGAGTCTCCTGATATAAGCCAGTCTACCTTGCATGCCTCTAAGTTCTTTGAGATTCTTAGGTGGATGCATGTTCTGAATGGCTTTGACTTTGTCCGGGTCAAGATGAATTCCTTTCGATGTAACAATAAATTCAAGGAACTTGCCACTAGAAACCCCAAAGAAGGATTTTGTCGGATTCATTTTTCAGCTGATGAGCCCGCATTATGTCGAATATCATTCTCAAGTCACGAAGATTGTCATTCATATCGCAACTTTTGACTGCAATGTCGTCGACATAACATTCTACCGTTTTTTGGAGGTGATCATGGAAAATCATACTCATTGTCCGCTGATAAGTTGCTCCCGCGTTCTTTAACCCGAAGGGCATCATGGTATAACAGTATATCCCCAACGATATCCGGAATGAAGTATGCTTTTCATCCTCTGGATACATCTTAATTTGATTGTATCCTGAAAAGCTGTCCATGAAGGACAACCTTTCGATTCTGCAGGTATTGTCAATCATGACATTGGTGATTGGCAGTGGGAATTCGTCTTTAGGACAGGCTGTATTGAGATCACGGTAGTCGATGTAGATCCGTATCTCCCCATACTTCTTGAGAACAGGAACGATATTAGCAACCCAATCAAAAGCCGCATGCAATGAGCTTATGAACTTCGATTTCAATAGCCTCCATAATGTTTGGACGAAACCGGCGTTGCTGCTGCTTGACTGGCTTGGCGTCAGGTCTGATGTTCAAACGATGCATGGCTACTTGTGGATCAAGTCCGGGCATGCCTTCGTAGCTCCATGCAAAGACATCTACATACTCCTTTATAAGTATCTGTTGACTGAGATTTTCTGCACACAAATATAGTATTTTAGTTTTAAGAATAGATGTGCAAGTTCTCAATTCTAATCCGCGGTAGCAGGGCTATGCGGGTCGTGATCCTCAGGGAGGGACTGCGATGGAAGCGTTAAGCAAGTTTCTCTAAAGTTTTTATTTTTATTAGTTAAGTTAGAAAGATAGCGGTATTTACAATGGTCGGAAAAAGAATATGGAGATGAGTTATGATTTAATCTACAAAAAGAAAAGAAAAGAAAAGAAAAGAATACTTACTTGAGTTTGGTTGAAGAAAAACGTGAAAACCTTACATGTTCTACCTTGCTTAGGAGGCGTTCCACGAATAGATCATAAACTCGAGCTCAATCCCTGTGCACATTATATCGTCAAGCGTATCAAGAACGAAGTGATGCATAGCTTGGAGGAGAACGTCTTCATGAACTATCGCTGGTTCTCACATAGCTTAGTTATACTTGCTTTTGGAATCCACTTGCATGTTCATCAACAACCACAAGAGATCACAGAGAAAAAGAAAGGAAAACAAAAAGAAAAATGAAATATAAGAACAATGAACAAAAGAAAAATATTTACCTTTATTGCTTTAATCAATGGCAGAGAAGAGAAGATACATCGGTGTCACGCTCAACATAAGCCCCTCTCTCTCTTGAAAATAAAAAGAAAAACCTAACTACAACCTAGAAGAAGACTAAAACCTAGTTTTTCGGCCCTTGGCTCGCCTCTGGACGCTTTCTGTGTTGCATCTGCAGGGGTATTTATAGGAGTTGGAAGATGTAGAGTCCTAATACAACTCTCCCAAAAAATCTTATCTCCAGACTTGTGGCACTTATCCATAGAAGTTCAAATCAAATCTGTCCTGCAATTTATTATCCTGTTGATCGCCGAAATTGGCTTATCTACGGACTGAATTGGAAAGTTTGATCAACTCGGCTTCAAGTCTTCTTTCTGGAACATTTTGAATCATCGGATTTGCATATCTGTAGCAAAAGTTATAATCTGAATACTAAACATGTACAGTCTGAATCCGAATTTATCTTTAAACTCTTTCCTGCAAGCATTTAGGGTTGAATAGAAGTCTATCCTTCCCTCTTCTTTGTATTTATAACTTTGGCCCTTATGTATTTGCACTTTTGACATTTGGTATTTGCACTTTTACACCTGGGCTTGGACTTGGGCTTGGATATGGGCTTTTGGGCTTCATTAAGCTTTATTTCTTATAAAAATAAGAACTCGAGGCCTGCACACAATAAATAATAAAATATTAGTAAATGTGCAGAATTATATGAATAAATATGAAAATGTGATGGTAAATGTTATGATAAAAATGCACTTTTGACTACCAATCAGTATCATCAACTCTTCTCTTTCTGCGAATGACAAGCTTTCACTTATAAAGATGGGCCTAGGGTAATCTTGACTACCCAAATAACCTAAATCACCTTGTTTTCAGTAGGTGGCTCGCGTTGTTTGAATCACTTTTCCCACTGAAGATCCAATTGCTGAGCCCATGGTTCCTCATCAGTAGCTTCCGCTGGCTCCAATTGATGCGTGTAGTCATATTAACAGTGAGTTTCTCGAACATCGTTCTCATACTAACATCTGAGTCCCATTCAGAGGAAGAGGCAGAGTGTGATGGGATCGGTTTGTCATTCTTAGACTGAAAGGTTGTGGTGGTGTAGGTGTAACGTATCCCAACCCCCTGCGTGTGTTATATAATAATTTGCCGACTTTCCTCTTGGCACGAAGTTGCGCAGAAAATCACGTCTTCCTTTTTCAAAATTTAGGCCCTTCCCATGCCTCAGGTTGTATCCCATTTTCCTCATCATATGGTGCGCTGGTTGCGCATAATGGAAAAATTGTGGGGTGTCTGAGTCTGAACTTGAATTTGCGGCTGTAGACCTTATAGTTGGGCTTTACCAAATACAATTGGTAACTGACCTTCTTTGGATGGAGGGATCACTAAAACGGCCCCTTCTATAAATTCGACGGGTGAACCAGATGCACTTGGTCTATGTAAAGGCATGTGCAGAGAGCTATCCGTAACGGATTCAACACTCACAAGATAATCAAAGGAAATATTATCCTTAATTACCCATTCGCCCTTATCTTTAGAAGGAGTGTTACATTGGGATTATTAAGACATGCTACAATTGGCTCACCGATTAAAAGGGCTGGCATGTCTGCTTTAGACTCTGAATCCACCTCATTGCCGCTATCATCATCGTTCGGCAATGATTCTTTTGATGTTTCACCGATCTCTTGATACAGGAGAGCGTCAGTAAAGTAATTCTCCATCCCTTTGAACGGTTGCTTCTCGGCGAAGACAGTTCGTACTGTTGTATCATCTTCAACATATTTGAAGCACTGATGTAAAGTGGAGGGGACAATCCAATTAGCGTGGATCCAAGGTCTCCCTAATAATAAGTTGTATGACGTGTCAGCATCAATGATATAGCATGTCACCTCTGACTTCAGGCTCCCTATTCGGCAACGGAGTCGAATCTTCCCAAGCGGATGACTACTCCCTGCATTAAAATCGTATATTATTATAGTGGTTGCAGACAACCGATACAGTAGTATGCCAAGGAAGTAGAGGAGTCTTTTGGGGATGATACTGAATGCAGACCCCGGATTAATTTATACCCTTTCAATACATGTCGAACTGATGTATCCGGTATAGTATAAAAGTCGATCGTGCTTGTTATCCTTGAGAAGCATATCCTCAGCTGTGAAGATAATAGCAGGTACCTTTGATTGCACATATGGCATTCGGAGCAAGAAGACTAAGCGCTATCTTTAGGGACTTCTGGCATATACATCAGGAATGATTCTGAATCAGCCAGTACATCTCTGAGTGCTTCTCTTGTCTCTTTCGAGAGACGAAGGAGCTCGTGTATGGTAATACGAGCTGGGATATTACCCAGCTAGGCCAACATGTCAAAACGAAAGGGCATGCTAAGCCCTGGGCCTGAAGGCTTCTTCAGGATATGGTCGAACCAGATTTCTTTCTGCTTCTCTTTTCCCGTCGTCGGGAGCAGAGTCGGTGTTGATATATGTACTGACGTCCTCTGTTGTTATGTCTCGTCAATAGCTTTCTCATACTGTTTTAAGTATGATTTTCTAGATCGAGTACCTGTTGGCCGAGATACATCAGCCTACATCGTGCAAGCGTGCTTTTCTCCTTCAGAATCACTGAGAGAAGCTGATGTGAGATTGCCATCATCTGGCAGGATGGAGACAACATTGCAAGATTTACCCTTCGACCTGAATTTCTTTGAATCCCATTGTTTGTTTTGGACAAGGTCTGGGTGTATCCACATGATTTCCCCTGTCTCTAGTGTCAAGGGAATAAGACCTTTATTCTCTTGAGTCTTAGCTGAAGGATGCTTGACTTTCAGCCGTGGTGCAGGGATTAGAAAGGTCCCATCAAGAACTATGACTTTTGGGGTTTTGCCGAACTCAAGAGTCACCATATTTGTAGTGACTTTCTTTTGTTCTGATTTCAGAGTCAGAACTCCGGCGTCGACTAAAACTTGAATTTTGTCCTTGAGGACAATGCACTTATTAGTAGGATGATGAACCATCCTATGAAAAAGTTAATAGTTGGGATGGTTTGTGTGTCCCACTTCATTGGGACGCCGAGCATCCGGTAGCTTCAATTTATTCCCTTTGTGGAGTAAATGGAATATTGTGACCACCTGTTCGTCTTTGAAGGAGTACTGTTTCAGAGAAAACTTAGACTCCTGATTATTAAAGGCGCTCTTCTTGGCCTTCGACTGAACGTCCCCTGATAATTTAACGGACATAGTCTCTTTCCCTTTGGCTTGAGAAAACTGTGCCATGTCGCCGTGTCCTTTATTATTCGTATCCCATTTGCTTTTAGGGTGTATGGCTCGAACTTCTTAGCCGACTTTTCAGCTATTTCAGCTTGCTCGATCAGTTCTTTCTAGGTATTGTTTGACGGGAGAATAGGGTTCCTTATAAAATTTCAAGGAATCAATTGAAAGATTACAATGGATTTACACTCCGATTACAAGAGAGGGAAGTTTGAGACTTGAATCTCCCCTTTATTTAATGCTGGGTTCTTCAGGTGGCGGTGGAAAGTAAATCTTGTTTTTCGTTGACCGGGTAAACGTCAAGAACTCTTGGGGATCTTCTCTTTGGATGGTCGATGGAGTGACACAACTCCTGATTGACCAGGAATCTCAAAGAGATTGTATGCGAAGATTGGCTTGTACGCAGTAAGTTGTTTGAAGAGTTAAACTCTCTTTCCTTTTCTGTGGAAGCTCACAAGTCAAATTCTTCTCCCAAAATTATCTGACCAACCGACCCCTTCTCAATAGCAAGCAAGGCTATTTATAGAGGTATCAAAGGCGAACGTGCCCCCTAAAAACACTTCATAATGGAGGGTTAACTTCCTCCTTATGTGGGCAGTGATTGACCCCATAACATGGGTAGTTATAACTGAGACGCGAGTATCGATCCTCGCGCCTTGGTGCTGCAGTGATGCTGAGACGCGAGTTTTGACCCTCGCGTCTTGCTGCTGCAGTGATGCTGAGACGCGGGTTTCGACCCTCGCGTCTTGTTGCTGCAATGATGCTGAGACGCAGGTTTCGACCCTCGCCTCTTGCTGCTACAGTGATGCTGAGACTAGCCCTGCGTCTGGAGTTCTACTTTTTGATTACTTGTCTTTTAATGATTTTTAGACAGCCTATAGAACCCCCTCCAAAGTTTACGATATTCCGTAGTTGGCTGGGACGGATTTCAAAATACTTTGGACTCTAGCTAAATTCGCCCTTCTCATGATTGGACTGACAATGCTCCGAGCTTGATCTTGTTTGAAGTATGGCCTTCGTGAGTGTACTGTTGAACTCTTTGAAGCTGTCAAAATGATCGTGACGAGTGTCTAGATACACAGTCTAAACCTCCCCGATGCTCTGGGTTTGTCGTTAGTGTACTTTAAACTAGGGGTGAACAGTCATCTGCTTGTGCCAGTGTACTGTTGAACTGAATTGCAGAAGCAAGGACTGAATGCAAGTCCTGCAGACGCAAGGGTTATGCGGTTTTAAAGATGCGCCTTCTGTAGGGATGTGTCTTTTGGGATGAAGACGCGGCTGTCGCTCTGTGGAGTAGACGCGGCTTTGGCCTAGTTAAAAGGTGCGACCTTCGGAGGGATGCGTCTTTTGTGATGAAGACGCAGCTGTTGAATGTGAATCCGTGCTGTGAGCGGGTTTCCACGAGTCCTGTAGAATTGAGGGGACATCTTCTTTTGGTGCGCGAATTTCGCGCTGCATTTAATACGCTTTCCACGCGTCAGGCAGAGATTAGGCGTCGAGCCAAGCGCCGCGTATCTCTGCGAATCACTGTGCCTATAAAAGGCAACAGTCTTTCAAGAGTCATCATCAGACTCTTCTTCTTCATTTGAACCTCTTAGGGTTAAGAAAGCTTGAAGCTTTTTTGTTCTTCTCGTTTCTTTCATTCCCAACACCGATTCCACGGTCGCAATGGCACCAAAGGCTAAGCATGCTGCTTCGCCTTCGAAGGCCATCGTTCCTGAGACCCAAATGGGTGGTTCCTCCATACAGGAATCCCCTATTTCAGGTATTTAAAATCATCGGACTTGGTTTCCGCAATTAAAGGGGCTTACAGAGTTCTTTTAACTCTTAAATCCCTTTTGAATGTGAACCGCCAACGCGGGCTCATGCCCGTGTTTGATCTTCAGGCGCGGTTCTTGAGTCGATAGAAAAGACACAGGTTTTGATGACCTTTGCATCTTTTATCCGTTTGAGTCCATACCTATTTGTTGAACACAGGGCCCCATTGAGCCTTGCGTTTTGGATCCAATACTTAGAATATTTCTAAGTGTGAGGGATTCAAGCGTAGATTTCTTACGATTCTTGCGTCTTGTGAGATCAGACGCTGGTCTTAATGAATCTTGCATCTGAGTCCGATACTTAGAAATTTTCATAAGTCCTGGATTTTTAAAAAAACGGGCTCCATGCTGGCCTCGCGATCTTTGAATCTGGACACAGATTTTGATGATCTCCGCGTCTGGGTTCATTTCTGCGTTTGAGTTGCAAACACTTAATCATTTTCTTTCAGATTTCTGATCAAATATTATTTTCTTTTGCAGTGCGATATTCCTCCAAACCTCTATCCAAAAAGTGGCACTTTAGACATGTAGGCGGTGCTGACTACAATCTGACCTTTGTGTTGCAGAAGACTGCTCCTGTGACTACTGATAAGTCGAAGGAGCGAAAGGAGAAGATCTCTAAAGTCAGCATGAGGACCCTCCGGGAAATTATCACCGACGGAGTGTTTGAGACGGATTCGCGCACTCCGTTAAAGAAACCTGTCTTCTTTTTTGGCGATGACATTGACGAGGATGGCAGTGCCTTGCATGACGGCAATTACAAGTGGCTTCGCCAGATAGGGGATAGGAAATTCTTTCTTCCCAATATGGAGAGAATGTATCCCTTATCCTATCTCCAACACATGTCTGTTCACCGTGCAATGGAATGGGATCTTACCCGATCTGTCCCTAGTGTCTCTCTCGGCATACTAGGCTCCAAAGGAGAACACTCTGGCGGTCATGGGAAAGAGGTTTTTGTTTTGTTTCCCGGATTGGTCATTCCTGAGTATCCAAGAGGGGAAACCCCTCGGCTCGGCACTACCTTCATCAATCAGTTCATGAAGCTAAAGGGTGATTTTCCCGTTGACTTTCGCCCGCTCGGGTGGGTTCATTCTTCCGACAGATCCTGGTGGGGCAAGATGGTGGGATTTGTCCTCGTCGAACTCAGAGCTCTGCTGGAACAGGTGGGACTACATCATGCGGTCAGGGCTGTGCAGTATGGCCTGCTGCAAAGTTCTCATAACTTCTACGGCATCCTGGAGCATTATAACCCTTTGACAGGGACATTTTATACTCCGGCCGGAGAGATGGGGCTCGCCCTTCATGAGCTATATGAAGTTTCGGGGCTGGTTATAGGAGACGCCCCTTATGAAGAATATGTTCCAACTTCTGAAGAGCTTCATCTATTGAGGAAGGAGAGCCCTCAAATATATGAGACCTATTAGGAAGTGTTGTGTCACTTTCACATCTGCAGTCAAATAACCTCCTGGAGGGCCAGGGGTGTCAAGCAGATGTCTTGGGCGAGCTACTTGTTTAATGGTATAACTGAGAAAGATCACTCAATGACCATTCTGGCTCCTAGTACCGACGAAGAAATCGCTGAGAGGATTGACGCCTCTGTGAGCTCTTACACCACGGAGTCGAATGAAGACACTTTCAAACCTGATACGGTTTTTTGAAAGTTTTCATCATCAAGCCCGGGTCCCTATTTCTAACCAGGCGCTATTGGCAGGCTTTCTCATGCTGTGACTGAAGCGCTGCGTAGTGCCGACACTGCCGCATGAAGTGATTGTCGCCGATGTGGTGTACCCGGTGGTCTTGTTGACCTATGGCAGGTCTATCGCCCTCATTCCGGTAATGGTGGCTGGAATCCAAAGTGGATTACAGGCTCTGGTTCAAAGTCTGTGCAAAGTGGAGGCCGTCATTGACTCCAAAGGTAGACCAGAGATTGACTCGGAGGGGAGGCCAAGAGTGAAGACCCCCGACCCCAGGATTGAGCTTCCATACACGTACCTGATGGCTTGGTACGTTATGCACTGCCCTTCCCTGATGACGCTGGTGTCTCTATTCGAGGGGTTTGTCCCTTTTGTCCAGAAGCTGGGAACTTAAGCTGGTCTTGTTATTATATATTCTATGTTCGAAAATGTATTCTGAACGTTTCGAACTACCATCTCGACCGCTGCTTCCCTGAGATTACTGGTGCATCTTACGGGGATAAATTTGCTGACCTTGTAGGACTAGATGACTTCACAAGGTTGCCATCGGGAGTCTTCTAGTGACTAATTAATATTAGACCCGGGTACCTGCTCTTTCGACAAGGGAACTCATGTACGATCGAGCCCTATATGCCGAACCATTTTGCCCGACAATTCGGTTATGACCTGTAACGCCCCGATTCCACGGATACGGGGACGTCACTGCAACGTATATACGTAGGTCAGAACTACCCTCCCGTATATACGCTAAGCATCAGTACAAACAAGAATCAGAGTACGGAAGCAAATGGTGCATTATACATTCCAACACATATATACATTTTCAGAGTTATCACCAGAGGTGGTGAATATTACAATAATTATAACATCACAGATATGCGCAAATGCGAGAATACGAGGAATATACATAAATGAACAGTATAAAAAGGGGCTCGCTTACAAGTATGCAAGGAACTGTACAAGTGAAAAGTGTAAAAGAGCACTCACGAGTTTGCTAAGGGAAAACTCGAGAGGCACAAAGGGGGTCTGGAAGGATGGAGCTCCGAAAGGTCGGCTGAAGATCCACGCTACTGCTGCGTTACTCTGAACACCCGCTCCTAGCTCCAAGACCTGGACGTGAGAATCCAGGGGAGTCAAATGATACTCCCCAGGCGAGTGGTGAAGCAAAACCAAGTGGTGAAGCAGGGTGAGCACAATAATGCATATATCAAGTGGGAATACTCAGTAGGCAGATAGGATAGAGCAGGTAAGAATAGATATGGCATGATAATCATAAAACAGGGAATCCGAATAAAACCAATCCAAACTACCATAATACTCATAAAACACGAAATCCGATATAAAGTCCGGGAAAAGCAAATACGGTAAGGCACAGCACAGATTCATAGCCGTTTAAGTTGCAGGCTTTGGTATGCGTCCCATTCCACATACCTCTACTTACAACTTAAAGAGCCGATTATTATGACACTTTATTATTACTCGTCTTACCCATATATCTAGGTATGTGTCTCGGTGTACGGCCAACTCACATACATCCATATATAAGCAAGTCGAGGTTGTTATTGGAAATCAGCGGTTGTATCGACGAACTATGTTTACAGTGGGTCCCGTACATACCCGGACCACGGCCACAGGATTGTTCCGTTGCATGGAAACGGAAGCCAGCCGCAAGGCTCAACAGGAGGGACTTATGTATGCCCTATAGATCAGGAATAAGGGAGCCAGCTCTCCCCTCGGTCCCCTGGAGTACCACAGGTCAGACCGGATATAGTGCACAATACCTAATGCCACTGTAAACACGAACACATATCGATATCCGCATGTTTCCCCCGACCCAATACAAGTTGGTCCATTTTAAGATTCAATAGTTTAATTACCACTTTACGGGAATAATCAGGAGTTAGGCATGATCAGGAAATTAGGAGTACATAAGTACTATATAGTCAGGTCACTGCATGTAAAGCAGGAATACAATATACAGGTCACTGATCATGATACAGGATAATAAGTCAAGTTCCCGTAAAGATGACAATCACAAGTCAAGTTATCATGCTGGGTGTAAGGTGATAGCATGATAGGATGGTGATAATGAATAAGCAACCAAACATATAAGAGATTGATAATAATCAGGTGGTAAGTTATGTCAAGAGATTGATAATAGTCTGGGTAAGTCAGGTCATACCAATAGGGTCTTACCAAATAGTAGCAAGTCAGGTGGTCAGGTGGTATACACTAGATGGTCAGGTGATATACATGTGTTAAAAGGAAGCATGCAACTAACTAGTCTGAAGTAATGGTATAGCGAGTGGTAACATAAAAGCAATGACCCAAAGTCCAACAAGTCCAACGACCACGAAGGGTCGGCCACGCATAGCATAAAGCAATAAAAGATATAAAGCATGAAATACAATACATGAAGACTAGAGCGAGAATACTATCATAATCAATGGAATGAGAAGCAAGAGGGTAGCGAGTGAGAACACTCGCCTGAGTCACCAATATACCGAAATCCACGGAAGCTCGGGATGCGCCACAAAACCTGATATAAATATGTAGAGAGAAGATAAGAGAGAAAGAATAGAAGACGATGTTTGTCAAGTGACAAGTCAAGAGATACCTATATGTGATGTAAGTCTAGAGGGTAAGGTTCAGTTTCAAGAAAGGAATCAATTAAGACAGATATCCAAAGTTAGTCGACTAGGGTGGAATAGTAGTCGACTAATAGTGGAGTTAGTCGACTAGGAAAATGGGGTAGTCGACTAATACTGTGTAACAGAGAGTTGGGTTTGGTTTCAGGGAATAGTTAGTCGACTGGAGTAAAATAGGTAGTCGACTAACAGATACTCTAAGTCGACTAATAGTATGGTCAAGTCGACTAGAACTGAGATACAGAAAGTTGGGTTTTGATTCAGGAGTCGACTAGGGAGAAGGGTTAGTCGACTAGGGGTTCAAGTCGACTAGGGTTTGTGATAAGTCGACTGGAGCCGAGAGTTGGGGTTTTCTGATTCAGGAAGAGTTAGTCGACTAGGGTCAAAAGTGTAGTCGACTAAGGGTCTCAAGTCGACTAGGAACTAGGGTAAGTCGACTGTGTAATCAGAAAGGTTACGTTTCAATAACAGATGGGTTAGTCGACTAGGTCCTAGGTCAAGTCGACTAGTCGACTGGAAACAGCAAATAGAACAGATTTCTAGGGTTGGGTTTGATAATCAAATAGCATGTTTACGAAGATACAAACCTATATGATATGGATACATGAATATACAAAGAATTAGACAAGTCTTGGTGAGTAGGAATACTCACCTAGATCGGTGATTGGAAGCTCTACGTGTTCGGAAGGATCGAGGTTGACAATATCGCCAAATGGATCCACGGCGACACGATCGACGAAGGAAGCTACGGTCCAAATTCAAAGGAGGGTTGTTGTGGTGGTTGTGGTGAAGAGAGAGAAAGTCTAGAGAGAGAAAGCCTAGAGAGAGAGTTAGGGTTTTCTTTAGAGAGAGAAAGTGGATGAGGAGAGAGAGAGAATCAGGAGAGAGAGAGAGAGAGTAGGAGAGAGAAAGAGAGAGAGAGTCCAGGAGAGAGAAACAGTGAGAGAGAGAGAGAGGTTGCAGTGAGAGAGAATGAGAGAGAGAGGGAGATGAGAGAGAGAGAGAGAGCTAGAGTGAGAAAGAGAGGAGAGAGAAAGAGAGAGGAGAGAGAAACAGTGAGAGAGAGAGAGACTTTCAGGAGAGAGAGAGAGAGGGAGAGAAACAGAGAAGGGGGCTGTTGCCCCCTTGCTCCCGCACACAGCGCCCCCCCCACTGGGGCGCTCAGCCGGTCGCCGGCCAGGGCGGCGCCGGGCGGCGCCGGCCGCCGGCAGAAAAGAAGAGGGGGCAGCGCCCCCTCAACAGAGAGAAGGAGGGGGCTGCGCCCCCTCCAGCAGAGAAAGAGGGGGGCTTTGCCCCCCTCCAGCACTGGCGCAGGGGCCCAGGCGGGCCCCTGGCCGCCCACGGCCGCCGGCAGGGCGCCGGCGGCGCCCGGACTGGGGTGGCGCCGGCCACCCCAACGAGAAAAAGGAGGGGCTGCTGCCCCCTCCACAACCGCGCACAGGGGGCCTCAGGCCCCCTGGTCGCGCCCAAGGCCGCCGGCCTTGCGCCGGCGGCGGTCTGCCCTCGCCGGGGCAGCGCCGGAGGAGGGAGGCGAGGCCGGCGAAGGTGGAGATGGCCGGATCTCGCGGGAAGAGGAGAGAGAGAGACGGGGGAAATTGAGGAGTGGAGAAGAAGGAGGAGGAGATAGAGAGAGAGGATTGAGGGAGAGATTGAGAGGTGAAGGAGAGAGGGAGAGAATTTGGGGGAAGAAGAAGGAAGAGGAGGAGGTGCGGCTGTCGTTGGCGCCAGGGAGAAGAAGGAGAAAAAGAAAAGAAAAAGAAAAGAAAAAGAAAAAGGGAAAAGATAAAGGGAAGGAAGAAAGAAAATAAAGAAAAAGAAAAAGAAAAGAAAAAGAAAAGGAGAAAGGATTGATGGGAGATGGTGAGGTGGAGATATTTGTTGATGAGGTGGAGAAAATGGAAGTGTGTGGAAGTTGGTGGAAAAAGGGAAGGAAAAGAAAGGAAAGAAAGAAAGAAGGATTAAAAAAATAATAATATAATAATAAGGTTGAAAAATCGACTGTCTCCGAAAAATCCCCAAAAATACCCGGAGGTAGAAAACGTCATCCTGATGAATAATATGAAATCGGTTTTCCAAAATAAAATCTCATTTTCAAATTAAAAATCCGGAAGCCAAACGCCGATGCCGGTCTACACCGGGTCGGCCGGATTTTGATAAATTCCGAAAAATCCCAGAAAATGCATTAAAGAAGAAAACATGATTTTAAGACGTAAAGTGAAAGCGGAATTCAGAAATTCAATCCCGATTGTAAACTAAAAATCCTGGAATCAGTTACCTACCGACTCCGAAGGAATTTCCATAAAATCATAAAATCCTCAGAAAAAGAATGTAAGTAAGAAATGTAATTCTAAAAGATAAAGTCTAAAGGACCATCATGAAATTCTAAACAGTTTGAGAATTAAAAATCCAGGAATCGGTCAGCGGCACTGGCCGACACCGGTTTTGAAGAAATTCATTTAATTCCAGAAAAATCTAGAAAATCATAGAAAATATATAATAATGGAAAATGATATTTAAAACTAAAATCGGTTAAATCGGAATAGTAAAAAGACCAAATCGAGTAATATTCTAGGATCGGGCCTTCGGTTCAGACTAGGGCTGACTCCGAATCCACGAATCCAAATCCAAGACAAAACAATCATATAAGAATTCATAAGGCAAAACAAATACAGGAAACAAATCGAAAAAAATACGATCGGAAAATCTGAATACGCAACTAAGTACGTATTCCGGGAACAGGGTATTACAATCCACCCACCTTACAAAAATTGCGTCCTCGCAATTTCGTTAAGGGCAAATTGAATACAAAGGGGACAAAGGCTGGAATTTATACTAATTAAGATATGAAGCACTATAGGTAGGGCTCTCAAGTCAACTGAATAATAATCATACTCTGCATTTCCGGCTGATGATGTCGTGGCTGTGTAATAAATCTTTAGAATAATGCTGAATAATACTGATGATGTCGTGGCTGTGAAATAAATGAATACTGATGATGTCGTGGCTGTGTAATAAAGAAAACCCCGAAAATCCTGAGCATAATAAAGAAGACCGATAATTAAGAATCCGACTGCTGTCCTCTGAAAGATAGCCAGATCAAGACCGATCTGGAGAATACCAAGCTTCATAGAATTGGCCGAAGAGATCACATAATAGCTTCCTTCTGAACCAGCCACTACCTCTCTAGTCTAGTCATATCTTAAGATAGTATAAGGCTTCATAAAACCAAACGTAAAACCAAAACGGGGAAAGGATAGGAGAGATCAGGAATCCAGGAAAAGATAGTCAAGGAGGGATTTGAAATCAAAGGAAAGATAGTCAAGAAATAGATAACTCTGCACTTGCAGTTGGAATGTATAACCAAGATTCAAGTATTCCAGTTGCAAATCTCTTTACCATTGATTTGCCTTCTGGACGTACTGAGGAGGTTTAGAGCCTAAGCTCTGATACCAACCTGTAACGCCCCGATTCCACGGATACGGGGACGTCACTGCAACGTATATACGTAGGTCAGAACTACCCTCCCGTATATACGCTAAGCATCAGTACAAACAAGAATCAGAGTACGGAAGCAAATGGTGCATTATACATTCCAACACATATATACATTTTCAGAGTTATCACCAGAGGTGGTGAATATTACAATAATTATAACATCACAGATATGCGCAAATGCGAGAATACGAGGAATATACATAAATGAACAGTATAAAAAGGGGCTCGCTTACAAGTATGCAAGAACTGTACAAGTGAAAAGTGTAAAAGAGCACTCACGAGTTTGCTAAGGGAAAACTCGAGAGGCACAAAGGGGGTCTGGAAGGATGGAGCTCCGAAAGGTCGGCTGAAGATCCACGCTACTGCTGCGTTACTCTGAACACCCGCTCCTAGCTCCAAGACCTGGACGTGAGAATCCAGGGGAGTCAAATGATACTCCCCAGGCGAGTGGTGAAGCAAACCAAGTGGTGAAGCAGGGTGAGCACAATAATGCATATATCAAGTGGGAATACTCAGTAGGCAGATAGGATAGAGCAGGTAAGAATAGATATGGCATGATAATCATAAAACAGGGAATCCGAATAAAACCAATCCAAACTACCATAATACTCATAAAACACGAAATCCGATATAAAGTCCGGAAAAGCAAATACGGTAAGGCACAGCACAGATTCATAGCCGTTTAAGTTGCAGGCTTTGGTATGCGTCCCATTCCACATACCTCTACTTACAACTTAAAGAGCCGATTATTATGACACTTTATTATTACTCGTCTTACCCATATATCTAGGTATGTGTCTCGGTGTACGGCCAACTCACATACATCCATATATAAGCAAGTCGAGGTTGTTATTGGAAATCAGCGGTTGTATCGACGAACTATGTTTACAGTGGGTCCCGTACATACCCGGACCACGGCCACAGGATTGTTCCGTTGCATGGAAACGGAAGCCAGCCGCAAGGCTCAACAGGAGGGACTTATGTATGCCCTATAGATCAGGAATAAGGGAGCCAGCTCTCCCCTCGGTCCCCTGGAGTACCACAGGTCAGACCGGATATAGTGCACAATACCTAATGCCACTGTAAACACGAACACATATCGATATCCGCATGTTTCCCCCGACCCAATACAAGTTGGTCCATTTTAAGATTCAATAGTTTAATTATCACTTTACGGGAATAATCAGGAGTTAGGCATGATCAGGAAATTAGGAGTACATAAGTACTATATAGTCAGGTCACTGCATGTAAAGCAGGAATACAATATACAGGTCACTGATCATGATACAGGATAATAAGTCAAGTTCCCGTAAAGATGACAATCACAAGTCAAGTTATCATGCTGGGTGTAAGGTGATAGCATGATAGGATGGTGATAATGAATAAGCAACCAAACATATAAGAGATTGATAATAATCAGGTGGTAAGTTATGTCAAGAGATTGATAATAGTCTGGGTAAGTCAGGTCATACCAATAGGGTCTTACCAAATAGTAGCAAGTCAGGTGGTCAGGTGGTATACACTAGATGGTCAGGTGATATACATGTGTTAAAAGGAAGCATGCAACTAACTAGTCTGAAGTAATGGTATAGCGAGTGGTAACATAAAAGCAATGACCCAAAGTCCAACAAGTCCAACGACCACGAAGGGTCGGCCACGCATAGCATAAAGCAATAAAAGATATAAAGCATGAAATACAATACATGAAGACTAGAGCGAGAATACTATCATAATCAATGGAATGAGAAGCAAGAGGGTAGCGAGTGAGAACACTCGCCTGAGTCACCAATATACCGAAATCCACGGAAGCTCGGGATGCGCCACAAAACCTGATATAAATATGTAGAGAGAAGATAAGAGAGAAAGAATAGAAGACGATGTTTGTCAAGTGACAAGTCAAGAGATACCTATATGTGATGTAAGTCTAGAGGGTAAGGTTCAGTTTCAAGAAAGGAATCAATTAAGACAGATATCCAAAGTTAGTCGACTAGGGTGGAATAGTAGTCGACTAATAGTGGAGTTAGTCGACTAGGAAAATGGGGTAGTCGACTAATACTGTGTAACAGAGAGTTGGGTTTGGTTTCAGGGAATAGTTAGTCGACTGGAGTAAAATAGGTAGTCGACTAACAGATACTCTAAGTCGACTAATAGTATGGTCAAGTCGACTAGAACTGAGATACAGAAAGTTGGGTTTTGATTCAGGAGTCGACTAGGGAGAAGGGTTAGTCGACTAGGGGGTTCAAGTCGACTAGGGTTTGTGATAAGTCGACTGGAGCCGAGAGTTGGGGTTTTCTGATTCAGGAAGAGTTAGTCGACTAGGGTCAAAAGTGTAGTCGACTAAGGGTCTCAAGTCGACTAGGAACTAGGGTAAGTCGACTGTGTAATCAGAAAGGTTACGTTTCAATAACAGATGGGTTAGTCGACTAGGTCCTAGGTCAAGTCGACTAGTCGACTGGAAACAGCAAATAGAACAGATTTCTAGGGTTGGGTTTGATAATCAAATAGCATGTTTACGAAGATACAAACCTATATGATATGGATACATGAATATACAAAGAATTAGACAAGTCTTGGTGAGTAGGAATACTCACCTAGATCGGTGATTGGAAGCTCTACGTGTTCGGAAGGATCGAGGTTGACAATATCGCCAAATGGATCCACGGCGACACGATCGACGAAGGAAGCTACGGTCCAAATTCAAAGGAGGGTTGTTGTGGTGGTTGTGGTGAAGAGAGAGAAAGTCTAGAGAGAGAAAGCCTAGAGAGAGAGTTAGGGTTTTCTTTAGAGAGAGAAAGTGGATGAGGAGAGAGAGAGAATCAGGAGAGAGAGAGAGAGAGAGAGTAGGAGAGAGAAAGAGAGAGAGAGTCCAGGAGAGAGAAACAGTGAGAGAGAGAGAGAGGTTGCAGTGAGAGAGAATGAGAGAGAGAGGGAGATGAGAGAGAGAGAGAGAGCTAGAGTGAGAAAGAGAGGAGAGAGAAAGAGAGAGGAGAGAGAAACAGTGAGAGAGAGAGAGACTTTCAGGAGAGAGAGAGAGGGAGAGAAACAGAGAAGGGGGCTGTTGCCCCCTTGCTCCCGCACACAGCGCCCCCCCCACTGGGGGCGCTCAGCCGGTCGCCGGCCAGGGCGGCGCCGGGCGGCGCCGGCCGCCGGCAGAAAAGAAGAGGGGGCAGCGCCCCCTCAACAGAGAGAAGGAGGGGGCTGCGCCCCCTCCAGCAGAGAAAGAGGGGGGCTTTGCCCCCCTCCAGCACTGGCGCAGGGGCCCAGGCGGGCCCCTGGCCGCCCACGGCCGCCGGCAGGGCGCCGGCGGCGCCCGGACTGGGGTGGCGCCGGCCACCCCAACGAGAAAAAGGAGGGGGCTGCTGCCCCTCCACAACCGCGCACAGGGGGCCTCAGGCCCCCTGGTCGCGCCCAAGGCCGCCGGCCTTGCGCCGGCGGCGGTCTGCCCTCGCCGGGGCAGCGCCGGAGGAGGGAGGCGAGGCCGGCGAAGGTGGAGATGGCCGGATCTCGCGGGAAGAGGAGAGAGAGAGACGGGGGAAATTGAGGAGTGGAGAAGAAGGAGGAGGAGATAGAGAGAGAGGATTGAGGGAGAGATTGAGAGGTGAAGGGAGAGAGGGAGAGAATTTGGGGAAGAAGAAGGAAGAGGAGGAGGTGCGGCTGTCGTTGGCGCCAGGGAGAAGAAGGAGAAAAAGAAAAGAAAAAAGAAAAGAAAAAGAAAAAAGGGAAAAGATAAAGGGAAGGAAGAAAGAAAATAAAGAAAAAGAAAAGAAAAGAAAAAGAAAAGGAGAAAGGATTGATGGGAGATGGTGAGGTGGAGATATTTGTTGATGAGGTGGAGAAAATGGAAGTGTGTGGAAGTTGGTGGAAAAAGGGAAGGAAAAGAAAGGAAAGAAAGAAAGAAGGATTAAAAACATAATAATATAATAATAAGGTTGAAAATCGACTGTCTCCGAAAAATCCCCAAAAATACCCGGGTAGAAAACGTCATCCTGATGAATAATATGAAATCGGTTTTCCAAAATAAAATCTCATTTTCAAATTAAAAATCCGGAAGCCAAACGCCGATGCCGGTCTACACCGGGTCGGCCGGATTTTGATAAATTCCGAAAAATCCCAGAAAATGCATTAAAGAAGAAAACATGATTTTAAGACGTAAAGTGAAAGCGGAATTCAGAAATTCAATCCCGATTGTAAACTAAAAATCCTGGAATCAGTTACCTACCGACTCCGAAGGAATTTCCATAAAATCATAAAATCCTCAAAAAAAGAATGTAAGTAAGAAATGTAATTCTAAAAGATAAAGTCTAAAGGACCATCATGAAATTCTAAACAGTTTGAGAATTAAAAATCCAGGAATCGGTCAGCGGCACTGGCCGACACCGGTTTTGAAGAAATTCATTTTAATTCCAGAAAAATCTAGAAAATCATAGAAAATATATAATAATGGAAAATGATATTTAAAACTAAAATCGGTTAAATCGGAATATTAAAAAGACCAAATCGAGTAATATTCTAGGATCGGGCCTTCGGTTCAGACTAGGGCTGACTCCGAATCCACGAATCCAAATCCAAGACAAAACAATCATATAAGGAATTCATAAGGCAAAACAAATACAGGAAACAAATCGAAAAAAATACGATCGGAAAATCTGAATACGCAACTAAGTACGTATTCCGGGAACAGGGTATTACATGACCAATTATATGTTGGTAACCCTAATGCCAAACTCTCCTTCAGTGGGAATTTGTTTGAAGGTACTCGGGCCTGGTATTACAGTGTCGCTGGAGGGACAAAAGCTATTTTCAGCTTGCCTCACAAGACGCCCAACTGCTACACGAGCCTCAGTTTCTGCACTTGGTATTCCCAGGCTAGCAAGATGACTGATTTCTCAATAAATCACTCATGTATCAAGAGCGTTAAAGCGTCTTATAAGGACAAATTGGTGTCCAACAAACGCGTGCGAGGCATGGAGGAATACCAGGCAGCTAAGAAAGAGGCAAGAGGGGAGACAGGGGTGGAACCGAGAGCGGCAGTACCCAAGGAACAGCCTGCTAAAATGCTTCGACGGGCTTTGTCCAAACGTCCCCATGGCTCTACTTCCAAGGGTGAGCCTGTTCCGAAGAAGGCTAGGAGAGATTCGGGGGCTGAAGCTTCAATGTCCGGGGTCGTCCCTTTTGGTGTTGAGGAACAGAGGGAGGAAGAGGAGGAGGAAGAAGAAATCCCCTTCTTCATCCTCGTGGACTACGCAGCAAGGGCCCCGTGATCTTAGAAGAAGGGGAGCTCGCAGATGAACCCGCTACAACCGAAGAGGCTGAGCAACTCGAGGTAGACCTGGTAGAAAGGGATGATGTTGAGATTCCAGGGGTCTCAACTCAGCCAGGGTCTTCTTCAGTTTAAGAGAGGAGGGGTGAGGAGCAACAGCCTGGGTCTCCTACTGTATTGATGCCCAGCTCACGAGCAGTCGATCCGAGCCCTACTACTGGGGTACTTGGTGGCAAGTTCTCGATTGCCGAGGCCTCTTATGTTGAACTATCATCTTTATCATTCAGAGAACATGAATATTATTTTGGCGATGAAGTTGATTTTGGCGATGAACCCGCTCTTCCAGATCCGAGTAAATTCTTACATATTTCGGAGGAAGAGATACAAGGTGTGACCCTGTGACGGTTTCGCCAATAGCAACAATCGCTGCTGCTGAAGGTACTCTCCTTGTCTTTTTGAACCGGCTTCTCCTTTAGCTAGGGAAGGGTTCTAACATTTCCTTTTGACTTTGTGCTATAGGGCTGGCTGTCGACAGTAAAGCTACAACTTCCTCTCAGATTGAGGAAATGATACAAGAGTTGGCCCAGTAGGAGGGCCTTGACGCTCCTACTACCGGAATGCCTCAAGAGAATGCAACTGTCGAAGTCCAGGCGGTCTCAACCCCACAAGATCTACCCAGGAATTCGCCATCTTCAGATCCTCAGCCTGGTAAGGGGATATCGATGCATTGAAAATTTCTTTCTTTTATTGTGATGTTTGATGTTTTGGTGGTTGGCAGAGAGTGCTGGGGTAGCTCCAGTAGAGCATATTGTGGCAAGCCTGGAGGCAGAGGGTGATACAGTTCAAACCTCGACCGAGGAACCCGACGTTGCCAGGTTTGCTATCACTTCAGTCGCCGTGGAGGCTGCTACAACAATAACCACCCCAGAAGTGTCGGCGACCATCTCAGCTCCTAACGAATCTGTCGTTGACATCTCTCCTGCGCAAGACGAACCGATTCCTGTCTCTCGTCCTGTAATGGAAAGGGGATCCGGGAGTTCGTCGGCAGGGTTCTCTCCAGCTAATGATATCATGGAAGAGCTGGCATGTCAAATGGTGCAGCAGTTTTTTGCTTCCATGCGATCATACATTGACCTCATCCTTTCTGGGGGCAGCTCTTTTGAGTTTGCCCGAATACTTCTCGAAAATCAGATCGGGAACATTGGTCATACTGGGGTCCTTCGCAGGCTAGGGCATGCCTGATGCTGGTGGAGCAGCTGGGAAGCCATCTGAAAGAGCTCAAGTCCTTGGAAAATGCTATTTTAGTAGACGAGGCTCGGACAACTCTGGATAAGCTTCTTGCTGCTCAAGAACATAAGCGAAAGGAGATGGAGGAACAAATATCTGAAGAGACCCGCCGTCTCCAGCATTTCCAGGCTGACCACCAAAGGCTGATTGGCGATTCAAAGGAATCTGAAATCGTCATACAGAGCACAGAGTAGGTTATTGCCACAGCTCAAGCTACCATCCCAAGGCAGAAACCTTGATTATGATCAATGAGCAGAAGCTTGCTGCTGCCAGGAAGAAGTTGGAGGAGCTAGAAACTGCCAAGATACAGGTTGAAGAGAACCTTTCTACTCATTCCTCCAAACTGGAGTCTCTTCAAGCACAGCTAGCTGCGAAGAAATTTTTTTCCGAGGAGGAGTTGCGGGTCCAAGCTCTGATGGAGGTTGAGAAAGCACGCCAGCATGAGATGCATCGTCTTCGAGAACAAATCCGTTCTTTGGCGAAGCAAGATTATTAGCCTCTTTTTTTGTAAAAAAAAAACTTTACTTGTCAAGAGCGTTTGTATTACTTTTACCATTTTTAAATCAATTAATAAGAGTTTCCAGGACTTTGCTCCATTTCAAGTCTTTTTTTGCTGTGGATGAGAACTCAATTTTATAATTGCAGCTCGTGAGGCATAGACTTAGGCTGAGCTGAGTCCTTGAGCCAAAACGCGGTTCTGATTTATAATGGAGACGCGGTCTTAAAAAACGCGTCTCTAACCCGCTAATGGAGGCACCGTGGAGACTTACGGGCTCTCCTTTTTAAAAAAAAAGACGCGGTTCTGATTAGGGAAGGACGCAGATCCCGGACGCGGCCTTTAATTCTGCCAGGCTGCAGAGTTCAGGATATAGTGGTGATGCGGTCCTTAAGCTCCACAAGACTGTTGCATGAAACTCAGCTGATTGATGTGGACGCGGCACAGTCTTAGTAGAAACGCGTCTCTGGACCCTTGATATTGAGTTTATGATAAGAACACAATTGTCGTTTTGCAATGGAGACGCGGTTCCAGGATCCCTATAAATGACATAAGCCTTCTCTGTTGAGGACGCAAGTTTCAGAACGCAGCTTTCAAGTTTTATTTGACTTCAAGGTGCGATCTCGGAATGGGCCCCATTTGCTGAGGGGACGCGGCTCTGAACCACTCCAAGGGACGTGGTTACGGAACTCTTAACAGGAATGAGAAGGACGCCGCCTTCGAGTTCACAAAAGGACGCGGGTTTCAGGACGCGACCCTTGGGTCTGCGTTTCTCTTAAGTGTTACATGAAGCTTGTCTTAAAGATCTTGTTAGATCTTTAAATGTCACATCAGCGTTGACGATTGGGGACTTGTGTCCTCCGATGTTTCCCAAAGCAGCAGTCCACGCATCAGCCCGTCATCGGGCTTAGACATTAATGTCTTTAAATGCCAAGTCGGCGTTGACGGTTGGAGGCTTGCGTCCTCGCCGCTTCCCGAAGTGACAATCGACGCATCAGCTTTTCATTGGGTTTTGACATTCGTGCAGGAATTAAGGCCAATGGCTTTGATTAGTGCACCATTAATTATAGGCTTTATAGGTTACCTATAAATAGGCCTCAACCCTTAACAGTCCATTACTTATACTGTTTTCCCTTGAGAGCAGGCGCTCTGAGTGAATTCATCTTCTTTCTTCAAAGACTTCATCTTCTTCCTTCAATGAGATTTGCCCCCATGGATGACGATGACCCAAAGCTTTCATGCTTTTCTTTAATCACTCCAGAAGATTATCACTGTCAAGTGATTTCAAGATCAAAAAGCGTCTCTTTGAGTACCTTTTATGTCCGCGCCTTGATGCTGAAAGTTCAACCTTTAAAGGGTTATTCTGCGGGTAGGAATTACTTGTCTGCCATGAAATATTTAGCCCAACTAAGTTTCAGTTTTGCTGTCCCTTGAAGAGATTCATCTTCTTGACCTTCTCTTGAAGTCTGACTGGTGCGCCCATTATTTGAAAGTTGCGCCTTTTAGACTTCCTGATGAAGTGTGAGTTGATTGAGTCTGAACTCTGACTCAAAATCCCTTGAGCTTTACATATAGAACTTGCGTTTGAGGCGTTGACTTAGAAGAACTTTAACTCAGGCTGAAGGCTTCAGACTTGAATGTAGTAACCCTTGTTTCTCAAACAAGGATATGGCAATTTTCGCGTCTGGTTCTCTTTGCGTCTTTATACTTTAGACGCAGGTCTTAAATTAGGCCGCGTTCAAGTCTGTGTGTCTTCGAAGTCCACAACTTTGATTGCGTCTGTTTCTGTCATAACAGAGTTTTGACTTGCTGCGTGGGTCATCCCAGCGTCTGAAGACCACAGTCATAGCCGCGTCTGTTCCTCAATCTTTCTATTTTTGATTCTACTCTCCTGGTTTTTTCTTTACTTCTCGCAGGTAGCCTCAATCATCCTTTCACATATTCGCTGGGCCCTTAGGAGAATATATCGGCCAGCGAACTTGTTCGATGGTCGACTATTAGAGGAGAAGTCATGGCTCCTGTTTACGGGAGACGAGGATTTGACATCCGTCGAGACCTCATTGGACACGATGCACCAGTCATGCTTCCGGTTTCGTCATGGTCACAATGGGTATGGCGGTGGATATGGTGGTGGGTATGGTCCTCCTGTAGGTCACTGGAAAGAGGACGTCACCTGTAAGGTCTCGAATCCTCAACAATCTTTACCCCAAAAGTGACATCGACAAAACAATCCATGTTCATTAGATGACTTTCTTGTGGTAGAGATGTTCATCAACGAAGGATCATGGCATGCACCAGTTAGTCAGGTGGAATCAGAAGGTTCTGCTGCATTTTGACCTCAAGAAACACCATTGTTCTTGGTCAACGATAGACTCCTTCGATGTTTACGTCATGCATTATGATGTAATCAGCATCCGATCGTTACAATAGTGCTCAGCCCTTCTTTGGCGCTCTTCCAAACATCTTGTATATGGAGTGGTGAGAATGCTTCAGGGAGTGAGTGCAACCTTTCACTGAGAGATGGACTTTTTTGTACTCCTGTATTGTAACACTCAATCTTATTGTATAAGAGAGCGTTTTGTATCACTTTCATATATAACTAAAAGCGACACTTTTTCCTTGTCTTCTTCTATTGTCTTGAATTCCTTTTTTATATTGAAAATCAGATGAATAGAAGTAAAGGATCTTTGACTTATCAAAAATATGATAATAATCTTAACGAGTCAAAGTCTGTAGAAAGATCTGATTTTTGGAACCCAACAATGCTGTAAGAGGTGTGATATTAACTTGACAGAATTGAGATAATTTTATCGATCTGCCAATCTATAAAGGAGAGTGACAAGTGGAATTTGTACCCCCAGAGAGGATGAGTTTTCATCAGAGGTTTGGAATTAACTTGACTATGACCCAGCTGAGGATTTAGTGAAAACACTGTTAACGGTGTAATGTTAACCTAATAATGTTTTCAAGTGGACTTGTTATTCTGTTGACGAGGATAACAAGTGAGACAAGACTCATGGGGAATCTAGGAAGACTTTTTCCATCAGAGGTGTGACTTAACGGGTTGAATATAGTCTTGTCAGAAGTGTGATATTAACTCGACAAGGGTGTGAGTCAGAGATGTAAGATTAACTTAACTCAAGGGTATTCCAGCTTCATTTGGGAAGACTGAACGTGTCACTGTCATAGGTGTAATGTTTAACTTGACAGTGAGGGTAATGCTAGAGGTATAATTTTGAACTTGGCATTGGTCATCTCGACTTTGACAAGGAAGTCTAAGGGAAAGTCATAGCCATGAGTGTATTGTTAAACTTAGCAATGACTTAGATGCTAGAGGTGTGGTGTTAAACTTAGCATCGTTCATTTCAGCTTCGATATGAAAGTCTGAGGGAAAATGACTGTCAGAGGTATAATATTGAACTTGGCAGCACCTTGATTACTGTTAGAAGTGTAATGTTAAACTTAACAGTAATTTGTCAGAGGTGTGGTATTAACTTGACAGAAATTGACTCATGATGGGAGCAATTTGAGGACCTACCATTCTACTGATGAGAAGTGACAAGTAGAATTTAAAATGTCAGAGGTGTAATTTTAACTTGACAGATTTGAAGACTTGTTACCCCATATAGAGTTGACGAGTAAGGTTTGTACTCGATAGGGAGTATTGAAAATTTTCATTACCAGAGGTATAGTGTTAACGTATTAATGATTGTATTTTGTAGACCTACCATTCTGTGTATGAGAATTGGTAAGGGATTTTAGAGGAGAGGGTGGAATCTTGTCCACTTAAGATTTTTAGCAAACCCTCAGCTATCAACGGATTTGAGGTGCCTTTACCAACTACCGTTTGAGTTAGGCTAGCCATGCTATTCCCCTCAGCATGGTGAGTTGTCGAAGACTTATGTTGGGCTTAGAAGCCAACATTTTCCTCTGTCCTTAGCCGTCGGAGACGTCAGACATTAATGAAGAGAGCAATATTAAAACCCAATTTTCTCTTTTCGTTTCTTTATCAATATTTACATCATGCATCATGGTACAGTCAGTGCCCGATTAGCTTGTCACCGATCTACCGTGATATGACCGAATAAAGGAAAGAAACTTTTCTTGGATCTGGAGCTTTGATCAGAGGTGTACTTTTAACTTGATCAGCGGAAGAGTACTATTAAGGATAGTACTTCTTCAGGAACCTGCCATTGATCGGCATCATGAGTGTATCGCCATTTGAAGTTATGAGGCGATATGCTCCATTTGAGTAGACTGACTCTACTACAAATGGTCCTTCCCATTTAGGCTGGAATTTTCCTCTTGTCTTATGTGTCATCACCATAGGTCTTCTGACGGCTAAGACAAGGTCACCTTTCTTGAAAGTTCGCACCTTAACTTTCTTCTTGAAGGCTCTGATAATCCAAACTTAGTAGAGCTCGATTTGTTATTGGGCCTGCAGACGTTTATCATCTAAGGCCTCCAATTCTTGGAGTCGCTGTCGATGCTTCTCCTCACTTGTCATCTCCGCTGTCAAGGTGACGCGTAGAGATAGGATTTGGACTTCTAGTGGAAGCACGGCTTCACACTCATATACCAACGAAAACGGAGTAGCTTTAGTTAGGGTTCGAACAGTTGTGCGATAGGCCCATAAGCATTCGCCTAACTTATCGTCCCAGTCTCGCTGACTTTTCAAGACAAACTTCTTGAGAAGTTTTCCAATGGTTTTGTTGAAAGCTTCTGCGAGACTGTTAGCGGCGGGATAGTATGCCGTTGAGGATACACTCTGGATTCTGAACTTAGCGCAGAACCTCTGGAAAGCTTGACTGACGAACTGGGGTCCATTGTCATGGACGATTCGCCGAGGTACAACAAAACGGTAGATGACGTGATGTTTAACGAATTTGATCACATCAGATGACTTTACCTCCTTCAAAGGAATGGCCTCAGCCCATTTGGAGAAGTAGTCGGTTATGGCTAAAATAAACCGATGTCCTTTTGATGATGGTGGGATGATAGGGCCAATTACATCCATCCCCCACATCTCAAATGGCCAGGTTGAAGTCGTAGAGTGAAGATACCCTGGGCCTTGATGGATGAAATCACCATGCACTTGGTAGGCGTGACATCTTTTGGCATAGGTGATGGCGTCAGCGATCATCTTAGGCCAATAATATCCCAACCTTTGGAGTCGATTCGCAAGTTTTGCGCCGGGTTGATGGGCTCAACACATACCGTCATAGGCTTCTTTCAATACCTCCTGTGCCTCTTTTTGTGATAGGCAGGAAGTAAGATCCCGTCATGCGATCGACGATACAACATTCGTGTGATCGCATTATAGTAGAATTGGGGGCTTTCCTTTTAATGTTAGCCCCTTCCTCGGTGTCCTCAGGCAGGATACCATACGAGACATAGTCAATGTAAGGAAATCGCCAGTCTCTAAGCTCTGGACCGGTTGACGACTCAAGAGCTTCTTTGTCTTGACAATCTCCCGTTGACTCCTAGTAGTCCTCAAAATCAATTCTCGGGCAATATAAGTCGTGGCTATGGACAAATATTTTCTCTACTACTCCAGCTGAAAGAGCTAAGGAGGCAGCGAGAGACGCCAGTGCATCTGCATCTGTATTTTGCTTGCATGGTACATGGTCAATGTAGAAGTTTGTAAACCTCTCGACCATGTGGACAGTTGCGTTGTAATAGGATACTAGATCTTCATGTCTGACTTTGTACTCCCCGCGAACTTGGTTGACGATAAGTTTAGAGTCACCATATGCTTCGAGATTTTTAACGCCAATCTCATCGACGAGTTGCATCCCAATCAAGAGGGCATTGTACTCCGCTACATTGTTGGAACAAGGCTCGGTTAATGAGACAGCTCGAGGAATCACATAGTTCTATGGGGAGACAAGTACTACCCTTACTCCTGCTACTATATGTCCTTTTGGGCCTATTCTCGATGCACCGTCAAAGAAAAGTTGCCACACTTGCCTTTCAAAGGATGTTTGGGTCTGGCAGACTTCAGCGACCTCATCTGTGAGATCCTCGTAAAGTTTGGCAGCCCTCGGATCTGGATGCTCGGCTAGGAAATCCGCCACCGCTTGTCCCTTCAGGGTTTTTTGTGGTAAAAAGTGCATTTCATATTGGGATAGCAATATGGCCCATTTTGCCAGTCAGCCATTTAGCGATGAAGGCTTTGTGATGAGTAACCTCAAGGGTTGACTTTTGATATGATGTTTATAGTTTGGCCTACCAAATAGTGTTGCATTTTCTGAACAGCGAACACCAATGCCAAACATTCCTTCTCGATCGGGTTGTACCAGTGTTCGACCCGATCATAGTTCTACTCAAATAGTAGATCGCTTGCTCTCATCCTTGATTATCGTTCTGAGCTAATAAAGCTCCTAAAGAGTGATCCATCGCTCGGACGTATATCAGGAAAGATTTTCCGGATACCAGAGCTGTAAGGACTGGTGGTTGTGTGAGGTACTGTTTAATTTTCTCAAATGCTTGCTGGCAAGCGTTGTCCCAAATGAACGAAACGCCCTTCTTCATTAATTTAGTAAAGGGTTTGGCATCTTTCGGAGAGATTTGAGATGAACCTTCGGATGTACGCCAATCGTCCTTGCAATCCCCTGAGCTCCTTGAGGTTTCTTGGAGGTTGCATTTCCTGAATAGCGCGAACCTTTTCCGGATCCAAATGAATTCCCGTGGAGGTTACGATAAATCCTAGGAATTTACCACTAGCCACCCCCAGGAAGGATTTGGTGGGGTTCATCTTCAATTGGTGGGTCCGCATGATATCAAAGACAACCTTTAAATCAGTTATATGGTCACCTTTTGCGCGGATTTTTACTGCGATGTCGTCAACATAGCATTCTACTGTTTTGCACATGTGTTCGTGGAAAATGACATTCATAGCCCTTTGATATGTCGCCCCTGTATTCTTTAGTCCGAAGGGCATGACGGTGTAGCAGTATACCCCCAGTGGTGTCCTGAAAGAGATATGTTTTTCGTCGTCAGGATACATTTTGATTTGATTATATCCTGAAAATCCATCCATGAAGGACATTCGCTCGAATCCACACGTATTGTCAATCATGACATCTGTGATTGGCAGTGGGAATTCGTCCTTAGGACAGGCCTCGTTTAGATCACGAAAATCAATGCAGATCTGATCTTTTCGTTCTTTTTAGCAACGAGGACGATGTTGGCTATCCAATCAGGATGTCGTTCTTCCCTAATGAACCCAGAGTCTATAAGCTATCTGACTTCTGATTGAATTGCCTCCATTACTTCTGGACAGAATCGTCGCTATTGTTGTTTGACAGGCTTTATGCCCGTATTAATATTGAGACGATGCATAGCCACTCGAGGATCAAGCACAGGCATGTCCTCGTAATTCCAGGCGAAGACATCTATATATTCTTGTACAAGAGATATTAGATCCTTTTTCTCAGAAGGTGACAGGCCTTCGCTTATAATGATGGGCTTAGGATTAGCCTCATCTCCTAGATTGATCTGAACAACCTTATCTTCTATGAGTGGTTCGCGCTGTTCAAAGCGAGTATCCTAAAGAGCATTTAATGCTTGATCCAAGGATCTATATCAGATTGGATCATTTCTTCATCTCGTCCTTCAGGTGGCTTGTTGAAACTATATTTACTGAAAGTTCTTCGAATATGTTGCCGACACTAATATTTGAATCCCACGATGATGTGCCTGATGAGTAATCATGGCCTAATGGCTCTTCAGAGTCAGAGGCCAATGGGATCGGGGTTGACAAGTAGCCCAACCCCCTGCAAGTCTGATGATAATAATTAGGGGTTTTCCTTTTTGGCACAAAAGATCGGAGTAGTGTTCTCCTTCCTTTGCCGAAATTCAACCCTAGACCATTTGTCAGATCATACCCATGCTTTCCATCATTCTGAGTGCATTTGACTCATAATGACTGAACTAAGGGGATTCCTTCTCGCTTTCTGATTCTTCACGGGACATTGGTTCGGACTTAACTCGCCCGAAAAGAATTGGTTTTTGGCCTTTCCGTCTCACTGGAACCATGAATACTGATTCTTGCGCATCACCGGCATCTTGGTACGTTTCAAAGGACGATTTCACTGGTACATGCAATGATGTCAAGGCATCCATTGCCGACCAGAGCTCATCATCCACTTCGGTACTAGTGTCTAACGGTACTGAATTAGAAGCGAACACAGAGAAAGAAGCCAAATCTAATTCTTCATTAATATACCCTCCGCCTAAATCATCGGCGGTGTTATCAACATCGAGCTTATTAATGCTCGTTACAAGTGGATCAAGTTCCCACATGCACTCTTCTTTTTTTGGCTCGGTGTCAGCTTCATTACCAGAGTCTAGATCCTCTGGTTGCCGGATTTCATCTGCTTTCACAGAGTCTTGATACAGGAGAGAGTCTGTGAAATAATTCTTGACTCCCTTGAACGGATGTCTTTCGGCAATTGACATTCGAATCTTTCCACTCCCGTCGATGTATTTCATGACTTGGTGGAGGATGGAAGGAACGATAGAATTACAATGAATCTATAGTCGTCCCAGCAGCAAATTGTAGGAAGTGTCGGTATCGATCACGTAGCATGTCACCTCTTACCTTAAATCCCCAATCTGGCATTTGAGGTTGATCTTCCCATTGGACGGGTACCATTGGCATTGAACCCATAAATGGTAGTCTGGGTAGCACTCAAACGGTGGGTAGGAATCCCTAAATGTTGCATGACCCGGCGAGGCATAATGCTCAGTGCGGATCCTGGATCTACCTGAATGTGGTTTACCTCAGATGATCCAATATACCTTGTGAAGTACAGGGGTCGATCATGTTTCCCTTTGACCTGCATATCTTCTGCTGTGAAGGTGATGCAGGGAGCATTTTGGGAAGCTTGGAGGCAATCCTCTACATCTTTCTCCTGTGGTCCAATCGGCACTTGGGTCATGAAAACCTCAGCATTAGTTAGGGCCTCTTGTAAAGCTTCTTTGGTTGACTTCGATAGCCTGAGGACTCATAAAGAGTAATTCAGGCCGAGATATCAAAACGGTAAGGTATTGTGGATCCTTCCGCGATATCTTTCGAGAGAACTTTGAAAAATCGAAGCTCTTTCTGTCTCTCCACGGGTTGTTTTGTGGAGGGTTGGCTGACTTTGTAGCGGGTTTTGGGGAGTTGCCGCCATTTCGTCATACTTTTTCAAATATGACTGACCCGAACAGGTTTTTGCCACAAGTTGGTTGGGTTCTGTGGCCAGAGCTATTGTTTCCTCTTCTGAATCAGTTAGCGAGGGAACATCAGTCTCCGCTTCCCGAGAAGAGGTACATACCACATTACAGGATGAAGCTTTAGCTTTGCCTTTAGACTTTCTGCTGGTCATAATGGTCCATTGTTGGCCGTCCACAAGGTCGGGATGAACCCACATGACTTCTCCCCGAGGTGTGGGAATAGGTACAAGGCCCTTCTCTTGCTGCTGGTGTGGGTCTATGTTGACCATCCTTAGCTCCCCTCTTGGACAGGGACTACTCCAGAGGGTGTTGGAGGTTGTCTTCTAAACTGAAAAAATGACGTCATATTGGCTGTCACCTTCTTCTACTCTGGACGAGTTTTAATACCTCTGCGTCAATCACAGCCTGAAGGATGTCCTTGAAGACATAACAGCTCTTGGAGGGGTGTCCCATCATCCTATGATACAAGCAGTAGTTGGGACGATCGGTTTTACCGACTTCTTCAGGGTGCCTAGCTTCAGGAAGCTTCAGTCTGTTGCTCTTATTAAGTAACTTGAAGAGCGAGTTGACATGCTCGTCCTTGAAGGAATACTGCTTGCTGGCGCGTGGTTGGCTTGAAGAACCACTTCCCTTGACCGGTTGAGGTTTGACAGGGGACTTGGTCTCTGTCGCCAAGTTATCCTTCCTTTTCGCTTGGAGGGATGTGTCTGGCGCACGTCTTAGCGACCTCTCAGGTCTGGGTTTGTTTTCTTCTGTCCTAATTCGGGCGACAATTTCTTCAGCCTGTTCACCTTACTGGATCAATTATTTTTAGATGCGGCTTTCGGCAACTCCTATTTGGGCGAGGAGTAAAGTTTGTAGATTGTGGCGGCATGTTTCGATCAGGGTGACCTGGGTCATACTGCTTGGACATCGGAGTGCTACATTCTGAAATCTTTCTATGAATGATTTGACAGATTCTCCCTTTCGCTGCTTGGTGGCCAAAAGAATAGGCATGGTGACCTCTGAATCATCTTCAAAGAAGCGCATTAGGAAGAGCTTCTCCAAATCGCCCCAATTCTTAATGGAGCCTTCAGGGAGTTTCATGAACCATTCAAAGGCAAGCCCTTTTAGGGTGCCGATGAACAAATGTGCCAGGATGGCATCGTTATCTATCACATTCCCTGTTTGAGACTTAAAGTAGTAGATGTGTTGGTTCGGTGAACCTTTCCCATCAAAAGCTTGGAGGGTCAGAGCCTTAAACTTGGGAGGGTATGGAAAAAGGTCCCACTCAGTCAGATATGGCCGAACCACTCCTGCTTCTTGCAGGCCTTTTCGGTTGGTAAGGGCCTCAAGACGTTGCTCCAATTGATTCATTCTTCTAGAATGAACCCTTCCCTGGTCTCGGTCGTCTTTTCCTTGCAACGAGGATTTAGACAAACCAGAAGTAGGCTACTCTTTCTCCTCTATATGTACAGAAGATGAGCTTTCTCCCTCTTTTCATTTGCCTTTAGAGTTTTTAGAGGAGGCTTTGTCGGTTGATTTCCTCTTGTCTTCAAGCAACTGTGCGAGCATCTGCTTGAAGGAGTCGATAAATTCTTGTTGAGCACGAATTATCTCGAATTGTTCCTTTTGGACCTGGGCTTGCTCCAAGCGCCTAGCTGTCTCCTCAGGAGTGCTTGTTATATATATAATGGCCTCTTTCTTTATAGAAGAGTTTGAAGCCTGTGACTCTGCAATAGCGGAATGCGAATCATTTACCTTAACGCCCTAGCCATGGCATTGTAGTCAATCAGGGGGATTGCCCCAGTTCGGGTGCAAGTGTGTCAGTACACTCCTTCCGGTTCTGTGTCAGACTCATCATCGGAGCTGATCGCAGGTTGCTATCCCCTACTCCTGCTCTTCATGTTTGCAGTGAGCTCAGGATATTCAGTGTCAGAGAAAATCCTCCTCCTGTGAGAACGATTCCTTTTAGCTGATCGGGGAATCAGGGTCAGCTGTCTAACTAGAGACTGCTGGTTTGCACCTGAACTGCAACGGCATTGAGAGAGCATTGTGATAAGCCGTTCACAGCAACATGACGAAGTGATTCGATTAGCACTTCTTTTCCTTGTCAAATAATCCCTTAGATCCGTGGGAGGGGGATCGAAGAGATTAGCCTCGCAATTTGAGGGCGTCGCACAGCTGAGTCGCGAGGTTCGGAGACGCAGTTCTTGCGTCGTTGCTTCGAAACACGAGTTTGGTGTCTCTACTGATAAGAGACACGGCTCTCGTGTTGCTGATTATTACGTCTGAACAGAGATGCTTGAGAAATGCAGGGCTGCTAGGCCCCGTGCCTAGAGGCGCATGCTTCTTGTGCTTGACAAGGTGTGCGAGCTTCACGTTAGCGTTTGGGGAGTGGGGCTTCAGAAGAGCCAGCCTGGTGAACCTCACGTTTGGGCTACCAAACGCGGACTTCACGTGTCGGATGTGGTACAGAAGAGACGCTGGTCTGGACCTCGCGTCCTACCTCTATTGGACAATCAGTTGTTCTAACTTGTAGTTGACGCGCACGCCTTCTCTGCCGCCATTCAGCATTTCGATTACATCATGGTGGTTGAAGGGAACACCCGGCGACCTGGTGCTGGACATCAGGAAGGTTAACCACGCGGGTCTCCTGAGAGACGTTGACACAAGCGTTACGGATGACGCGATTAGCCACGACATCCTTCGTAGCAGCCGCGTCTGAGAGAATCTCATACCGGACTTCGGGGCAAATCCCCTTAGAGACCACGGTAGGCCCGGTCCTTTGGGATCTTAGAGCCGGAAGAGAGGAACTCTTCATACTTTGCTTGGTCAAATTCCACGACGAGTGATTCGACCGTTATTCCCGTGCAGATGACGTCACCTTGCGCCACCACTTGCTCGTCAGCAGAGAAAGTAGTCCCCAGCAGAGTCGCCATCTCTTGTTTGACGGGAGAATAGGGTTCCTTGTAAAATTTTAAGGAATCAATTGAAAGATTACAATGGATTTACACTCTGATTACAAGAAAGGAAGATGTTGAGACTTGAATCTCCCCTTTGTTTAATGCTGGGTTCTTCAAGTGGCGGTGGAAAGTGAATCTTGTTTTCCGTTGACCGGGTGAACGTTAAGAACTCTTGGGGATCTTCTCTTTGAATGGTCGATGGAGTGACACAGCTCCTGATTGACCAGGAATCTCAAAGAGATTGTATGTAAAGATTGGCTTGTACGCAGCAAGTTGTTTGAAGAGTTGAACTCTCTTTCCTTTTCTGTGGAAGCTCACAAGTCAAATTCTTCTCCCAGAATTATCTGACCGACCGACTCCTTCTCAATAGCAAGCAAGGCTATTTATAGAGGTATCAGACGTGAACGTGCCCCTTAAAAATACTCCATAATGGGGGTTAACTTCCTCCTTATGTAGGCAGTGATTGACCCCATAACAAGGGTAGTTATAACTAAGACGCGGGTTTCGTTCCTCGCGCCTTGGTGTTGCAGTGATGCTGAGACGCGGGTTTCAACCCTCGCGTCTTGCTGCTGCAGTGATGCTGAGACGCGGGTTTCGACCCTCACGTCTTGCTGCTGTAGTGATGCTAAGAATAGCCCTGCGTCTGGAGTTCTACTTTTTGATGACTTGTCTTTTAATGATTTTTAGACAGCCTACAGGTATGGGCTTTGACAGCTCCCATGCGAATTTCTACTTGGTCCAAGAAGTTATGCCTACACGTCTGTAAGAGTATGGGTAATGGCATCCCTGTTGGGCACATCAGAGACAAGTTTCTAAACCACTCAATGTAGTCATAGACAGATTCACCCTTCTTCTGTATGGTAGAGAGAAGTTTATCCATGGTTATCTCGATATCGTCCTCATAGAAATGAGAAAGAAATCGGGTTTCCAGGTCGATCTAGTAATTGACAGAGCCCAGAGGGAGACTTCAGAATCAATCAAATGCTACCCCCTTTAAGGTGCCGATGAACAGTCTGGCCATGATAGCATCATTGTCTATAACATTACCGGTCTGAGACTGAAAATAGTAGATGTGCTGATTTGGTGAGCTTTTTCCATCATACGTATGTAACGTTGGTGGCTTGAACTCAGGTGGGTATGGGGCTGAATCCCATTCCAGCAGGTAAGGACGGACTGCCCCTACTTTCTTTACTTCATCCCTCTGAGTTAGGGATGCAATCTGAGCTTAGATGCCTTTAAGAACTTCAGCGTCCATAGAAGACTTTCCTTTGACTTCTCAATCTTTGGTTGCTCGTGGCTATGATGTTCTTCATCATCGTGGTTACTCCTGGTATCGTTGTTATTCTGATTGGTGAGGAGTTGAGCGAGCATCTGTTAAATGTTATCCAAAACTTCTTGCTAGGCTTTGGAAGCCTGCTCCTGAGCTTCCAACCGTCGTCGGAGGTCATCGTTAGCGTTATTAGCCATGTTTACTGACACCCTTTCTGTTTGTACTGAGCTGACTGTTGTCGAGGAGGCATACCCACTGTCTTCGTCCTCTTCGTCAGACCATTGGAATAATCTCCTCATTGGTTCTAGGGAGGTTATTGTAGTTGAGGAGGTCGGCTGCTCATAATTATAGGGTATTGCGACACTAGATCAGGTGTTTCGGAAGACACCTTCTTTGTGTATCAAGACTTCGCCAAGGCCCGGACTATAATTCGGATCTGGAGAACTGGAGAGAGTGGCATGCGATGCTCGTCTATCCCTACGCAGCTCTCGACCCCTTCTGATTATATTAATGGATGCAGAGGGCAGATCTTGCAATAGCTCCTTTTGTGATATTTTACTGGAGCTTGCACCGACAGTCGATCAAAAATTGATCGTCGGATTGGAGGAGTAGCGGGATTGGTCCTAGCCGGCAACGGACCGAGTGGACTGTCACCAACTGACATCCCACTTATTGGCAACAGGAGGGAGAAGCTCGGAAAGGTCCCGGCTTCCGTTTGCTTGTCAAGAATTCTCACAAGTCAGACCCAGTCGAGCTTAAGCGATTTAGCGCAGAGGCTCTGTTGGATCACGGATAGGACGATGTCCTGCTCTTTTCACCACTGCAGAGGTAATTAGCACTAAATTGTGCTTTAGCTCTAGCTTCGCGGCTAAAAGCTTTAGAAATGCCCTTGGGTGCTAAAGCTGCATAAGCACCGCTATCAACACTTAGGGATGATCCCTTAGCTTCGCTGTGAAGAGCGAGCTTAGTACTTGAGGAAGTGTGGAGGGAAGCACGCTGTGGTGCTTCATGCGCTACCTTGCTGCAAAGGAGGTTAGCACTGCTTGGTGCTCTAGTCCTAGCCTGGCGACTGGATACTTCATGCGTACCCTGAGGTACTGTGCTTGCCGTACCATCCGTAGCTTTGCTCATAAGAACGAGGTTGGTGCGAGGAGTTACTGCTCCTGCATTAGGCAAAGATATAGTTGCCGTTCTAGCCCGCTGTTGATAGTCTCGACTAAGCAGGCAGGAACCTTGCCTTTGTCTTCGCGGGACAGGCGAAACTGTGGCATAGCTACGCCTGAAGCTTCATATAGAGCTTTCTGTTTTGGCCTCCACATCTGCTTAGGTTCGCAGGGAACCTGGTTAACCACAGCAAAGCTGAGAGGAGTTACAAGGATTATGCTTCTAATTTCTACTCCGAAACCTTGGCCATTGAGACCTTTCTATGCTTTCGTGTATGGAGCATTGGACTACCCCCAGAGAGGAGTTCTTCGAATTTTCCTTGGTCGAAATGAACGACTAGGTTTTTCGAAGGTAATAGGCTCAAAATTCTAACCCTTGCATTGCGGGCCTGCTTCCTTGTTGCACCAGAGGACCGTGGTAGGCTCGCAGGGAGCCTTATCTGTCTTCACAGAGACTTACTTCGAAGATTTAGCTAGAGGGGCTCTGGCCACACTGACTTCTTTGGATTCAGAAGTAGACCCAAAGGTCTGTTCGTCGCATTGCGACACTTGATTCTCAACAGTGGAAAATTGAGTCCCTAGCGGAGTCGCCATCTTGTTTTCCATGGATTTTACAAAGGGAAAAACTTATATAAAAGGGTTAAGGAGCTAAATTACAAGTAATTCTTTAAAGTAAAAAGGTTACAGGTAGATCTCCTCTGAGATTTCTGGGGAAGTGTGCTGGTAGAAATCTGATCAGCGCGCGATCACTTTATCCCTTTGATGATACGGTCGATCAGACAATCGGACTGCTGCCTGATGGGATTCCCTTCTCGCCTGATTCGGGAAATCGTAGAACAGAAGGTTGGTAGAACCCTCTTGTTACTTCTCAAACTGCCTTCACTTGGAATTCCTTCTCGCCTGGTTCTGGAGATTCCATGAAAGGGAGGAAGATCTTAGGGTATTAGCACCCTGATTAGAGAAGTAATTCTCTGAATTCTTGGAAGCAAGAGAATAGGTCTCTATTTTTAGCTGTCTCACCTCTTTTTCCTCTCTTTTCGCCTCTGTCTCTGTGTGTGTCTTCGTATACCTCTGGTGGGCTATTTATAGAGAAAGCAGGGGTATAATTGTCCCTTAAAAATCTGAAAACAGATTGAGTCAATCTGTTAAATCTAGAAAGTAGCCTTGCAGCAAGGCTAGAATCAGCTTTTGCGAGGCTAGAAATAGCAGATAATGTTGATCTCCTGATCCGCTTTGATTCTTTCCAAATAACTAAAAGATCTCCCCTGATCTTCTTACTTATTTTAGGAGAGTCAAGAGATTATAGTAAACAACTGCCAAATTTGATCTCAGATTTAATCTCGATTAGATTTGATCTTGAATAGATTTGATCTCATCTAGAGATTCAATTGGTCAAAGGTGACCAAAAAGACTCGCAGCGGGGCTACTTCGTCGAGCTCGCAGCGGAGCTGGGGGAAGCATCTGGCGAAGTTAGAAAGAAAGCTCTTCAGCGGAGCTGATACTTTCGTGGCGAAGCTACCCATTAGCCTTCTGCGCAGCTGCATAGGATTTTGGACGAAGTGAACCGCCTGCGGAGTTAACTAAGCACCTCTTGCAGTGAAGTTCGCGAGGGGACTCTCTACGATACTAAGCAATTTCAACTTCTAATGCGAGACTCATCTTGTGAGCTCATGCGGGGCTAAGTGTTGGGCTAACTTAGTGTCTCCGGACCTGCTTGGGCCTTCTCACGAGCTTTTCTTGGTTTATTGTCTGCTTCGCTGGATCAGTAGAGTCCAAGTTGCTAATTCGTCCCTTTTAAGATGGGTGAAGAACTGGTCGTCAGCTTGTCTGCCACTTGTCTTTTGTAGATGTCAATAAGTTAGACATTATTCAGGCCAATTAGGAATCTTGTCTTTTTTAGAGTGTCAACAATTATAGGTTGAAAAGGAGATCAAATAGGAATAAAACCAACCATAACATAATAATAATAATAATAATAATGCGAATACTAATGTATAAAATATAATACATACATATACTAGTATAAATGTAAATCAAACATATATACTTAATATGTATGTACATTATCTATACACATGTATAAATTAAATTAATCAATAGGTAAATCTAACTATAATTAATAAAATAGAAATACAGTATTATTAGTTAGGGGATATTACATTCTACCCATCTTATAAAAATTTCGTCCTCAAAATTTCAAATAAAGTAGGGAATGACAAATGAATCAAAATCCGGAAGAAAACAAATAAGCTTCCACGTCGCCTTGCTGGGACACCACGATTCCGCTGCGCGCTCTAATCTCTGCTGTCGATCAGGTCCAAGGTCCAGCCCCAAGAGTCAATATTGGGAAAATAGAATTGAGATGAAAGATAAGAATCAACAAGAAAATACATGCCGATCCGCAAGGAATGTTAAAATTTGAGGCATCAATAGATTCAAGAGATAGACTTAGAAAGGAAGGACGATTGATTCTCAAACGGACAAATATCATTGTGTGAATCCTATATGTATATTGCAGTGCAATTATAGCTCGTTCAAGTTATCGATAAAAATCAAGTCCGTTTTTATGTCGAACCTGGCTCTGATACCAAAAAAACCCAGTCACGTCCCGTTTCCCAAAATACGCTGGAGCGGAGACGCGATATGAGTCGGCGACGCATATACGTAAGGAAAATACCTCACGTATACGCGCTAAGCCTTAAGTAACCCGAAACAAGCTATAAACTGAAACTATAATGAATCATGATTACTATAATATTACATATAAGCATCCACACATGATATCATATGAATCAAGAACTGGAATAACGACTTAATCTGATAAGCATGAATGCAGAAAAGTACAGAAAAGGAATAAAAAAGGTAAGAATGTCAGAATCAAAAAGAGGTAAGCTCCAGCTCCATGCAAGCGTACGATCTCACGAACACCTGAACAATATAAGAAGATGTCCAAAATCCTGGATGTGCGAATCTAGGATCGTTAGAACCGACCTAGTGAGTGTGTGTTTAAAGAGAAAGGTGCTCGTGCATAACAACAACATAAACAATGAAAATATGATAGCTAAAATGAAAGATAATAAGATGTAATACCCCTCTCCCGGAATACGTGCCTAGTTACGTATTCAATCCTTTGACCGTATTTTCCGATGTACCTTCCGTATTTGACCGATTTTAATTTCAAATATCATTTTTCAATATTTTAGATTTTTTGTGATTTTCTGGAATTTTCTGGGATTAAAATGAATTTCTTCAAGACCGGTGTCGGCCAGTATCGCTGACCGATTTCCGAATTTTTATCTTCCAAACTGTTAGGAATTTCTAGAAAGTCCTTTAGACCTTATTTCTTAGAATCATATTTCCTACTTATACTCTTTTTCTGAGAATTTTATAAATTTATGAAAATCCTTTCGGAGTCGGTAAATTACTGATTCCAAGATTTTTAATTAAAAATCTATACAGTATTTCTTCAAACGAATTTCACCATTGGTCTTCAAATATTATTCTTGATTTTTGGTAAAATTTTCAGACCATTCCAAAATACTTGAATTTCGGGCATTTTTCCAAAATTTGCAAAATTCCTTTTCCACTTCATTTCCACCTCATTTCCCACTCACACTCTACACCTAACCCCACTAACTCTCTCTCCTTCCCATGGCCGGCCAAATGGCAATAGGAGGGACACCTCACCCACATTTTTGCAAGAAAGCCCCTCACCTCCATCCAATTTCCACTCCCTTTACAAAAATCCCAAACCTATATAAACTTATCATTTGCAACATTGCCCTTTTCTTCCTCATTTCTTCTCAAAGAGAAGAACTCTCAAGATCTCCTTCTTCCTCTAGCAAGAACCCTAGCTTCAAGAGATCACCCCAATCCCTTCACTTCCACCTCAAGATCACAAGAGATTCACCCAAGGCCTCATCAAGGCAACTCCAAGGGAGAATCCTTCAACCTAGCTTCAACTACAAGTTGTGGATTGGAGCCAACACCTCCATCCTTGGATCAAGCTTCAGATTTGACCCCTCCAGGTGAGTTCTTACTCACCAAGACCTAGTTCACACATCACATACTTGAAGTAGAAATCCTTGTTCACTTGCACACTAAAAATCCTATTTTTAGGTTATCTAAGCTCAAATCCAACCATTCCAAGGGAGTAATTCACACACCAAGACTTGTATTAGCCTTAGAGCACTGTGTTTACACTTCTTGTACACATAGGTCACCTAAAACCAGGAATTTAGCCATCAAACACGTTTCCAGAATTTCTGTCCTGTACACTGATTTTCCCCACTATTAGTCGACTTACCCTAAGACCTAGTCGACTAGAACACTTAGCTGAAATTTAGTTTTTCTGGAAGACACAGCATTAGTCGACTTGCCCAAAATATCAGTCGACTAATAAACTCTCTGGAAACCCATATTAGTCGACTCCTGAATCCACCTAGTCGACTAATCCATCCTGGACCAGAAAACCCAACTTTCTGTATCACAGATCTAGACGACCGAAATATCTGTTAGTCGACTAGTACTTCCTATTAGTCGACTAACCCTCTTACCCTAGTCGACTAGCATGCACTGAAACAGAATTCCAACACTCTGTATCCCAGTTTTAGTCGATCAATCCAAACTCCTAGTCGACTAGAAACCCTATTAGTCGACTAACCATTACCCCTAGTCGACTAATCCTGGCTGTGTGTCATAGTTAATTTCTGTTCTAAATTTAGTACCTATACTTGTTACATGTGTATTATTTCCTGCTTGTTCATGCTTCAATACTAGCACTACATGACATATAACTGAATGGAGGCATCTCCTATTGCCTCATGACTTGTTATTGTATATATTCGTTTCATGGTATGTTAAATAGCAACATCACCACCTATCATGCCATCTCTTAAAACAAAGCATGATACACCGGACTTTTACATAAAATGCACCAACTTACACATGGGTCAGGGGGAAATATGCGGATATCGATATGTGTTCGTGTTTACAGTGGTATTAGGATGTGCACCATGTTTCCGGTCTTACCTGCGGTACTCCAGGGGACCGAGGGGAGTGCTTCCTCCCTTTCCTGTTTACTGTCATGACAAGGGCATACATAAGACCCTCCTGTTAGCCTAGCGGCAGGTTCCGTCTTCAAGCAACGGAACAATACTGGGCCGTGGTCCCGGGCATGCACGGGACACACTGTAAACATGGTTCGTCGATACAACCGCTGTTTCCAATAACAACCTTGTTTCTCTAGGATATGGATCTATGTGCTCTGGGACGCTGGGTCACATAGCTAGATATCACAGTAAGACAAGTAACAATAATAAGACATTAATTGTAGAATTATTGCATATGACTTTATCTTTCTTAGTTTACATCTCTTGTCATACATTGTTACTTAGTACTATTTCATTATCTCTATTCATGATCCTTGCCACTTGGCTATCTTTATTTGTTGTATTATGTCTTGACCCTTTGGATTTGCATATTCAGATTCCGAGGCCTGGGTCGAAGTGGAGCCATCCACCGAAGATCAGGCTTTCTTTAGTGAGCAGGCAGATTAGCTCCGGTCCTCGTGCCAGACTCTTCCTTTTGGTTCACGGGATCTCCATCCTTACGTGAGCACTTTTGTATTTTTGGTTGTATATCGTTCTTTTTGGACTTGGGTTGTGATAAAGGACACTTGTAAAGTGATTTTTGCTTATCATAACTTGTGTAACTTTGTACTTATATTTTGTAAGTTGGCATATGAATATACCACGCTGTGTGTTGTACTCTGATACTTGTTGTACTTATGCTTAGCGTATATACGTGGGGGCACCATCTGACCTACGTATATGCGTTGCAGTGACGTTCCCGTATCTTTGGGATCGGGGCGTTACATAAGATAATCAATGCCAAGAATAAAATATGAACGATATATAACTGATCTTATGATAAAAGGAAACAACAAATGTCAAAATGTGTAACCTAGCATATGTCACTAATCTGGTATACGATCCGGTCATGTGTACAATCATATGTCTATCATAGTATACATATGCACAGTCGGGTGATTATAGTCAGTCACAATACATTATAACAGTTTATTATCATTTATTATATCAGCGAATACCAATTGCCACATACAGTAGACGCATCCCATACTACACCTATCATACTATCAATCAACGTTCTAAGTTATTGAAATTAATAAAAGAGACATTGTCCATACTTTAAGTGGGTTCCGTACATACCTGGAACCACGGCCCAATCACCTGGCGCTGAACCAGGTCCTACCGCTAGATAGTCAATAACAATATATCAATAACAAAGACAATATGAACAATATGGGATGTCAGTCATCCCCCGAAACCCTGCAGTGGAACTGTATCTCGGCTGCGCAACCTGTATCCTAGGTCCACCCAAAATACAAACGTTATCTCCTCCATCAATTTTCCCAATCCTAATGTAAGTTGTCAATTTATATTATTATTTAGAACAATCAATATCCATGTTATGTCGATTACTGGGACGATATGGTGATAGTAACAATATCAATGGTGTAACAATAACAATGAGGACAATATTACCGCATAAATAGTGGAATAATGAAACAATATATGTGATACAGTCTGACAATATTTCCCAATAACTTTCAATAACTTGAATTCAATAGTTATCAGGTAGATGTTATATATAATCAGTCAAGTTTTTAAGGGGTGTCATGATGTCCAGGATCAAGAATAATAACAAGATTTATTTAAGGAGATAAATACATCCACAAGACAGTATATATACATATGTGGATGTGAACAATAATTAATGGGTGTAAATCATCATAAACAATTATTTAGATATTAACATAGAATCTATTAAAGAACAGAGTAATAACACGCTCGCATGAAATCATAACAATACCATATGCATTAAAGAAAGCAATTAAGATGATCACTCATGACCAATTTAATAATAGAGGAAAGCTCAAAACAATCACTCACAATATCATTTGTAAGTTTTAGTAGCATAATTACAAAATAAATCATTTATCAAAAATTCTTGTTTAACTGAAGGAGGAAAAGAACACTGACCTGGACTTATCACGAGTCCGATAACTAATTCGAATAATCTACATTAAATACATACGAATTTTATATAAGATATCGAATTTACATTTATTAAATTTTACATGAAATATCCTATTTATTCAGTATTTTAAATTAAATATGGATGGTCCAGATCTTAAAACAAGTCGTAGTATGATACACTGAATTTATAATATTATTTATATTTTATTTATTGATTTTTGTGGAGTTTAAATGGTTAAAACATGTAATTTTCTTAAAGGGCATGAATGTTGAAATAGCGGGTGTCAATTTAGAAGATAGTGTTTCAGTCCAATATGATTTGCAATTAACCCCAAAATTTTTTCATTAGGTATTAGGGGTTATCTAGATATTCATCCCTATTTTTATTTATTTTTTCAATTTTTTATCTAGCCAAAATAATTATTTTTCAATAAGTTAACGGGTCTGTTTTTGTATTTGGATCGGGTTAAAATGAATTAGAACCTAAAATCTGTAGGCTAGACTGCAATTGGCCTTCTAAATATTGGGCTGCAGAATAATTTGTATTTTCTTTTCTTTTCAATTCTGTTTTCTGGCCTGGCCCATTAATCAGGCCCAGTTTCCTTTTTCACTTTTTTCCTTTTTACTTCTTTTCTTTTGAGCTGGGCCAATGACGACCCAGTTCCCTTTTTCTTTTTTTTCTTTTTTTTTTGTGGGCCCAGGCCAGTGGCGGCCCAATCCCCTTCTTTTTTTTCCTTTCTTTTTTTTTGGACTTGGCCCTGTGGTAGCCCAGGCCAATGGGCCTGGTCAATTCGGGTGCGGGTCTGCACCCGACCCAGGTGCAGACCAGGTTGGGCCTGTGCAGCGCCTGCTGCTCTCGACCTTTTGGCCAAGAGCAGTTTAACCTTTTTTTTAAATTTCTTTTGTTACAGTTTAAAATTATAAATCTTTTTTTTCTATAATCTAATTAAGGTAATAATATATTTCTTTTATATGTTTTATTTAAACAAAGGTGATGTTTTTAATGAAAAAGATTTATGGGAAGATGAATCTAGGCTTGGTAATTTCAATTTAATTAGAATTTTAATCCATACAAATTCATTCTATTCATATTATTGGATGAATTTTCAGTTTCATAAAAGGGGGATTTTTCTTTATCATGATATGTTATTAAATTTTAATTCATATAAATTGTTTTAGATCTTAGGGGAGATCTATGTTTCATAATAAGAATAAAATTTTAATCATGCTATTTCAATTAAATATTTTAATTCATAACAATTGAATTTTTACTTACTTAGATTTAGCCTGCTTCTCAATCTCCACGCCTCCTTCTCAACCTCCACGTCTCGGACCCGTTCCCTGTCATGATCAACTCCATCTCCTAGGAGGGTGAAGAGGATGAGAAATGATGGGTTGGGAGTTCTTTCTGATTGTCGTTATTTTTTCTTTTCTTTTTTTTGACAAAGTAGGAGAAAAGGGTTACAGGATAGGATCTTTTAGGATTATTAGCAATCAGGTTGTTAAGATAAGATCCCTAAATAATTCTTGAGATCTTTTAGTTAGAATTTGAAATTTAGATTTAGCTTTAGGTTTATTTAAATAATTTGGATCTCCTATCTATTCATACGCCAATGTGGCATATGGTTTAGGTATTAGAATTTAGTAAAAAGACAAGGGTTCGAAACTTGAAATAAACAATTTAAGCATACAATTATATATATATATATATATATATATATATATATATATATATATATATATATATATATATATATATATATAGATAGATAGACTTGTATCCTTTCAAAAGGATTTGATCCCGGATCCTTCCCACTCAAATTCAACCCTCCAACATTCGAATACAAGATCCACTCCGTTGAAGTTGATCTATACTATTTCAAGTATCTATAAACCAAAAATCATGTGTTTTAAATACTTTTTGCCCATCCATCAAGCGACGCAAAATGGACGGCTAAAAGTAGTGAGTTGGTTAGATCTATGTCTTTAGACATACAAATTCTCGATCCGGCCATTTCATTATGATCTAAACATTTAAAAACCCCTATAAACTAATTTTTGTTAGATTTCAAATGTTCTACACCGTTAAACTAACCAACTCACTATTTAGGCCGTCCGTTTTTCCCCTACTTGATGGGTGGGCAAAAAGTATTTAAAACACTTGATTTTTTGTTTATAGATACTTGAAATAGTATAGATCAACTTCAACGGAGTGGATCTTGCATTCGAATGTTGGAGGGTTGAATTTGAGTGGGAAGGATCCGGGATCAAATCCTTTTGAAAGGATACAAGTCTATCTATATATATATATATATATATATATATATATATATATATATATATATATATATATATATATATATATATATTTATTAATATATTTTTTTTTGTGTTTCTTCATTTATTTTATTTTATTTTGGGTATGAATTAAATTGGTTATGATTTATTGGATAATAGGATTATGGGTCGAAAAGGAGATCAAATAGGAATGATACCAACCATAACATAATAATAATAGTAATGCGAATACTAATGTATAAAATATAATACATACATATACTAGTATAAATGTAAATCAAACATATACACTTAATATGTATGTACATTATCTATACACATGTATAAATTAAATTAATCAATGGGTAATTCTAACTATAATTAATAAAATAGAAATGTAGTATTATTAGTTAGGGGATATTACAGAATGATACCTATCCCAACAATTAGCATGCATCATCATTTTCTATGATTACCACGCCACTATCCAACTTTTCTAAGTTAGAAAACTATTTCCTTCTAGGACATATGTGATAGGTAGCCCACGTATTCAATAACCACTCTGATGCATTTGAGTAGGATATAAACGGTGTAATAGAGAGCGACAAAACAGAAGAATCAAAATTATTTCCATCTGACTTAACAACATTACCTCTGATGGTTTCATTGACTTCTCCTTCAGTTTATTCTTCTTTTTGATCTCGAGACAATCTTTCTTCTAATATCTAGTCAATTTACAAAATACACGCTGGTCTCAAGTCAAACTATGGTTGTGAAATTATGACCTTTATTTCGATCTATCACGATTTTCTCCTTTTTGATTTGGACTCCTTCTTCTCAGAGTCAATACCTCCACCGATGTGCCATTAAAGGAATCTTTGTCCTTTTATCTCAATTCAAGATTCACAAGAGCGATAGTGACCTCAACATAACTAAGTGATGTTCTCTCATTTATCAAGAGGACAAAAGTCTCACATTCTTATAAAGAAGAGAGCTCAACAATATCAAGGTTTTATCTTCATCATCGATCACTACATCCATATTTGTTAAATCTGTAAGAAGCTTACGCTTTTCGTCAAGTATTTGCCCGTGAGAGTCTCCCAAATTTTTTTCACCGAGCTTTTATGCATCACATCATACTTTAAATCTTTTGATAAATAAGGCCTAATAACTCCACACGCTGTTCTGTTCATTTTTTCAAACCTTCTCATCTATTTTCGCTGATTTCTCTTACAAATCAAGAAAATCCTCCAAATTCTGTGCATTCAATGTATCTTGAACTTCGCATCTCCATAACTCAAAGTTGTTTGTTACGTCAAACTTCACCACATCAATTTTTAAGTGGTGAATATTCTATATGTTCTCTACAACAAAAGAACCACTCCCTTTGGGTGCTTCTTCGGCTATTTCTACTCCAAATTCTCACAATCAAATAAGCAAAACAACTATAGAATAGATCTACAAGATAAGGAGAAAGGATTTTACTGTCAATTGAAACTCTAAGAAGAGTTCCAATTGATCTCTCCACAAAAGAATAGAAGATGAGATTCAACCCGATAATGAGATCTAACCCGATAAAAATCCAAACATAAGCTTCAACAAAGCTTCAAATGTTTAAGATACAAACTTCCAACCAAAGATCCACTCCACCAAATAATCCCCAGGAGTAGCCTAGAACTTTGATACCACTTATAGGGACCAATAGGAGCCGAGAAACAACACACAAGTATACAAACGATTTAAAAAAAATCGAGACACAAAGATATAACGAGATTTGGCAAGCTTGTCGAGACATAATAGAGAGAGATCTAATGATTGATCAAAGAGTTTAAAAGAGGTATATGATTTCTTACTTTTTCTAGATCTCAAAATAATGAACAGACATCCCCTATTTATAAAGAAGAGTCTCAAAGTTGGATCGGTCGACCACTCGGTCGACTGACTGGCATCCCCAACTTCTGTTACATCTCAGCGTTGGGTCGACCAACCGCCTAGACGACCTACTGGCATCCCTAACTTTTGTTAAACAACAGAGAGTGGGTCGGTCGACCGACAATGCCTAAGGTGTAAATTGCTTCACGTTGGTCGACCAACCGATGCCTCTGCTTGTTTCTGGTTCTCTTCTCTTCAATTCTCTCTTCTCTCTCTCTCTCCAACATCGATCCAATAAGAGTTTAAAAATTCTATCATCTAGATTTTGATCCCCTCCCTACACTTTTGATACACAAGCGAGGTCTTCTATGGTCCAAGAGAGAGAATATCTTAAGTGCAAAGGAACTCCAGAATTCTTAATAACAACGCAGTGATGTCATGGCGAACAACTCACCGGTATCATGGCACAGCAACAGAAGGGCAGGTAAGAGTTTAAATTAAGATAAGCTAACTACAAAACGCAACATTACAAAAAAGACCAAACTATTAATGGAACGTGCACTCTTGTCAATGGAACGCGGGGGCCTGCGAGCTCACCAATTTACTCTCAGAGGAAAAAAAAAAAAAACCCCAACTTAGACATTTCAAAGAACATAAAAAACAAAATTGAAAATTGAATTTTAAGTAACACCAGCGACCCCACATCACAAAAACAGAGGGGGCAAACTAAGGAATAAATCAATCTAATCATGTTATAGCTAGCGGCATCCTAAAATCAATCTGTCAGTTAAAAAGACTACGTCCTTCCTTTCAGTAATCCTATATCTTGAGGGTTGTAAGGTCAGCAGCCGATGGCACCCAGTTCTTGTCAGCGGCAGATGAGACTCGGACAGCCGCATCATCGTCATCAAGGCCATTGAAAAATGGATCCTTGAGGAGTTGAGAAGCAGAAGGCCTGGCCCTTGGCGTGGCGATGCATCGCTTGATGAAGGCCTCCACTTCAGGGTTCTTCACCTTCTCCAGGGCTGCCGGCATTATCCCTGCCATCACCTTACGGTAGATCTTGGCAATACTGTCACATTCGCTATAGGGTATTTCGAGCGTAGCCATCTCCAGAACACACATCCCATACGAGTAAATGTCTACTTGCTCAGTGTAGTTCTCTTCAAAAAGCTCTGGCGCCATGAATTCTGGAGTTCCCAGCACGGAATGAGCCGCATGGCTCTTCCCTACAATCGTTGCCAGCCCAAGATCACCAATTTTCACCTGAATAAACATCAGTAGAGTTATTTTAGAAGGTATTATATGAAACCATGCATCACTAATATATGAAACATGCCAAAGATACATAATTCAGTAAGCAAAAGCAAAATTAGATGTCCGAAATTGAGAAACAGAGAGAGAGGAGCTGATAATACCTGCCCAACATTGCCATTGACGAACACATTGCTGCAATTCAAGTCGCGGTGAATAATGCAGGGCTCGTGGTTGTGCAGGTACTCGAGCCCCACCAGGATCTGCCGCGACCACTTCTTGAGGGCCTTGACGGAGACATGCCGGTGCTTGTTCCGGTACTCCCTCAAGTTCCCCGAGGTGCAGACCTCGGTGATGAAGTTCAGCGTGCCCCCTCTGGCATCAGTCCAGACCTTGTACAGAGTGATGATGTTTTCATGGCGGAGGGACCGGAGGAGGCGGACCTCCGAGTAGAGGCGGTCGAGCATTTGCTGGTCATCGGCGAAGCTGGAGAGCTTCACCTGGTTCCATGCGACCTCAATGCCCTCAACCTGGTCGAAGGCACGGTACACTCGCTTCACTGCGCCGGCGCCGAGGAGGTCCTTGTACCGGCCGTAGCGGCAAGTGGGGTCCACCTCCACAAAGGGCTCAGCGTCCTTGTCCATTGGGTCTGGCTTCACCCACGGCATCTCTATAATTCGGTAAAAATTCGATGGAACTCAGCATGAATCTATTTCATGAAAAAATATTATACACTAAAATTGGAAATTATTGCAAATAGAACTAATTTCTTTTAATTTTTAGAGCTAAAATTCTATAAATGGAGTTGGGTTCTAATCAAGAAACAGAGAACAATTTTGGAAATAGAAATTTAACTCAAAAATTCACAAGTAATAAAAAAAATTGGTTTTTTTACAAGCCAGCGGGTATTAAAAAGAAAAAGAAAATTTTCATTTTAGCTAAATCAGTGTATAATAAAAAAAGAATTTATCCACAGAATATTCAAGAACCGAATTTTTTTTTTCGAAGTACACAAAAAGATCGCGAAAAATAACAGAACGAAGCCATTGAGATTCGCCGAACAAGATCATATAACAGGGGAAAAAACTAAAAAAAAAAGGTAAATATAACGAAAAAAATACCTTAATCTGAGGCGAAAAATTCGGGCGAAGATCTCTCGACAAACCCTAACGACTAACGGCTAAAGAAACACAGAGGCGCCGCAGATAACTAGAAAATAACAAGTTCTTGATTCCTTCAAGTGGCGCTGCTGAATCTTTGAAGCCATTGTTTCAACAGAGCTGCATATTTTTGCAACAAACGGTTAATTAACGAAAAAGATCACAAAAATCGAAAGAAAACAAAAAACCCTAGAAATTTTGAAAGTCCCTGAAGAGAGAGAAAGAGAGCGAACCCAAGAAGAACGAACTGAGAGAGACGAGGGAGTGAAGGGGTATTTATACAGGGGAGCTGAGTCTCGTCGTTAGAGTTAAATTCGTATTTCTTATCCAAATTAAGGTCGGAATCTGAATTTGAATCTGATAATGCGTCCGCTTTAATTATCCTTTTTTATTTGAAATTTCTGCCCTTCCTAAAACTTTATTTTACATTTTACCCCTTAAATCAGCTCCCCCATTGGAAGTTGTTAACGGTTTGAAAAGTGAATTTTGGAATATTTTAACTGTTGATTGTTATGATACTGTTGGTGGGAATTTTTGTGTTAAATTCAAAAACCAATATTTACAGAGACAAACTGGCCTGATCAACATCCATTCAAATCCAAAAACCAATATTTGCAGAGACAAAAAAAAAAAAAAATAGAAATATGGAGATGTGAGTTGGTGGGAATAAATTTAAGATTTTATTAGCTAAGTTTTTCTTTCACATATCGAAGCTATTAAAAGAATGGGTAAATTTGATTTTATCTTTAAACAAACATTCCCTCCAACTCTGATGCAATTAAGGATTATACGACTTGTGTACAGGATATAGTAGTCTACTAGATGTATACAATTCTGATACAATAAAGATTATACTGGTAGGATACACTATAATCCAATAAAGATATGCAATTATATGATATACAATTTGCGTACAAGATACACGTTGATACAATAAGGATTACATGATTTGCAAAAAGAATACAGTAGCCTACTAGATGTATTCAATTCTTTACTTGCAGATAGTCACAGATAATTGACTTGCTACTTGACCATAATGATTAAATCTTTTATAGCTTAGTTTTATAATCGAGAATGCATCCAATAAAATAAGCATTGAATTAAGTTCGACTGGTGGCTCATGAAGGCTCACTCACGGTATACAAAAGTAATACATGAAGACTGCTATCAATTTCGTGAAAGCTATTGTTGTGATTGATGATACTCGACCACCACGCTGATCATAATATTTCTTCTCAAATCTCATTACTCAATATTTTACAGAAAATACAAGGTTATATCTGAAAGTAAATCTCTATGAATATAAATAGTTTTAAATTCTATTAAATCATCAATCTTTTGAAAATTAATGAGCTGGTTTATTGGTAAAAAGGTGAGAATGAGTTATAGGGAGTCCTAGATTTAATCAGGCTACGATCTAATGTTCAAAAAAAAAAATCAATCTTTTAAAAGAGGCACATGCTAATAGAACAATCAAATATGCGAGAACTCTCTCTCTCCCCCACCCCCCAACACCCCCCCCCCCCCCCCCCCAAACCTCTCTTAGTTTTCATGAAATCGACAATTTAGAATTATCTCAATCATTATTAATGTGTTTAACTAGAAGCTTATTACTTTCATATACATCGACATCAATATTAATTGCTGATACTAAAAGTTGAAAGGTGAGGTGAGTCGAACGCACATATGTTATACTTGATGTAATACATATGCAGGTCACATGCTGAAAATTGTCGCCTTATAAATTGTCCATCTTTTTGTTTATCCACCTTTAACTTGTTATTGTTCAACTTTGACCTTATTTTTTGATATGCGAGTGGAAAATGTTAAATCTGACAAGATTTTTTTTGTGTGGCTATATTAAATGAGTCTCTAAATCAAATTAGATATATTAGTAATAAAGTGGACAATTTTTAGCGAAATTTTTTATTTAACATTGAAAAAATATATTGAAAAATGGATATTCTTGGATGGAGAAATTAGAGTGATAGGTTTCTAATTTAGTAACAAATAAAATATACTAGAAAACTTATTGGATCTTGGTCTTCTCATTTTTTCTCTCAGACTATGTTGTTTCAGATATATAATATTACAGTAGCAGGCGAGAAAATGATAAAAGTAAGTTTTGTAGCATATAAATAATCTTACAAAGTTGCCCTCATGGATGTCAATTTCTACATAGCTACCGGCTAGTCTTCGTTACCTTCTCCTTATACCGACACAAAAGTAGAAGCTATGCATGAAGGTGGATAGAATGGTACTAAAGGTAAACACATATGTGTGAATGTACACATAATGATACTAAAGGTAAACACATTTGCATAGATAGTTTTACAATAAATTAGAAAGTTTTACTAAATTAAGTAGAAATCATTCTTACCACTAGAGTTACCACTAGAGTGAATGATATGAATAACGTGTTAGACCATAAAGGTGACTTTGAGTAATCTCTTTTTCCATCAGATGGCAGAATACTTTAGTTCAACACTAGACTGAGCTTTCTTTGACATTCTCGAATCGTTGACCCACATCAGTTATTGTTGGCCCAAAGGCCCTTCACTCTAGTTTTGATGATGATTAACTCATATAGTTATAGTTTGCTAATAATCTTGTGATATTTAGTTTCAGATATTTGATCAAGATATTAGTAGGTGATTAGCTTCAACAAAGGTGTTTTGAAGCTTTCACATGTTGATTCAAGAGCTCGAGTGTCAAGATCTCATCTAGTACTCGGTTGGAGTCAAACTCGTTAGATCACGTTTGGATCGAGTCGGCTTGAAGGAGCTCTACAAAAAGACCTCGGTTTGTTTAGTTTAACTATTTAGATCTTGTGTAAAGATTAGATAGTGTTGATATGCTCAAATTCACAATACACACACAAGTTTAAAGTTTCATGTTTTGATTTTTCGGTTTAACCGATATTGGTTTTCATGTCAAAAACATAGATATAATATCTTTATACGTATATTGGATTCTATCCATATACAATATGCTTCAAAGTTGTTTCAATATCATGTTTTCGTATTTACATGTTTTTTGAAAAAATCGGATTTCCATTTCAAAGTTTGGTTTTTGGAAAATACGATTTTTGTATTTAAGCCAAATTTTCATCTCACAAAAATAGTTCAAATTGTTTAGAATATGTGTTGAATTTTACTCACACATATTTGTATTTCAAAGATCTTATAAGAACTAATTTTTGTGAAATTTATGTGATTTTATGGGATTTAATTGAAGTTAAAAACCCAAGTTTTTAATGCCTAAAATGTTTGACCTGGCTGTCTGCCGGTTGACCGGCTAGTCGACCGTAGTAGAAGTCGGTCGACCGTTCTGGTCGACCGACGTGCACAGGACGTGCACGCAGCCTAGGCTGGGAGGCCGGTCCACCGGGTCGGTCGACCACCAGAGAGCTTCTGCTCTCTGAAAATGGCCCCGGTCGACCGCCCGGTCGACCGGCAGAGAGCTCTGCTCTATGTTTTCAGTCTCCGGTTGACCGGTTGGTTGACCGGTGGCTCAACGGTCATAATAATGACCGTTGGCCAGTCGACCGGAAGGGCAAAACTCCCCTTTGCCAGACTGCCAACGGGCAAATTTTGAGGGGCTATAAATTTGCCCCCTCTTGAGCTATTTTAGACAAGTTTTTAGAGAGCAAAAATTTTCATCTTTACAAGTATTTAACAACAAGTTTTTAAAGAGTTTTGGGCTAAAAGATTTGAACTTTATTTGTTTTAAAAAGGGTTGGAAAATTCAAAGAAAAGGAAAGTCTTTGGGAGTTGTTTTGATCTTCATTCATATTTCAATATAGAGTTTTTCTCAAGAGTTTTTCTTTGTATTTTTGATTTTCAAACTCTTTATTTTCTCACACTTGAGCTTATCATATCTATCCTATCTGTAGGATCTAGTTTTGTGAGAATATTGGTTTGTGATCTTTGTGATCACCAAGAGTTATAACCCTTTTCTTTACTTGTGGCTTTGTGCCTTATCCCTCTTGTGTGAGGTTGATAGTTGTTTGGCTAAGTGCCCATCCCTCTAAGTGTAGAGGTGATTTGTGTTGAGACTTGCCTCTTGTGTAGAGCTTGTATTGTTGGAGAGAGGAGTTGTGTACTCCCAGTTATACTTGCCCAAATCCTCAGTGGATGTTCCCTGTGTGGGAAGTCCTGTGTGGACGATTTAGTGGAAATCCTTCTGTGTAAAGGTGGGGATGTAGAGCTGGGTGCTCGAACCTTGAAACATATCTCGTTGTTTGCATTTGATCCACTATCTCTAAACTCTCTCTCTTTTATATTGTGCATTGCATCATATTGTTCATATCATATATATATGCTTGGGTTTGTTTGTGTGTCATACTTGTGTTAAACCAAGAGAGCTTCATATAGCACCTCAACTCTTATTCAGAGGAATCAAGAGGAGTTAGTCAAGAACCCTTCACCGGGAATTCAGCTACACTCTTTGGTTACACTAAGTGTGTTGAAATTAGTATTTAAATTCCGCATTATTGATCACTAGATTAGCCTTACACCTATTCACCCCCCTCTAAGTGTATTTCAATTGGTATCAAAGCCTACGCTCCTGATATTAGGTTTAACCACCTAGGAATGAGATCTTGGTTAGCTAATCTAGATTTGCATTTGAACACTTATATTGTTTACACACACTCATGGACTTCATAACCCCTCCCATGTATGATTCTTCCAACATTGTTGTTTGGAAAGCTAGGATGTCCATGTACCTCAAAACCCTAAGTTTGCATGTTTTCCTTGCCGCTACCAAGAAATCCTATCTTGATAATAGCAAGCATTTAGAGGCCAATGCACAAGCCCTAGAGGCACTTAGGCACACACTTAGTAAAGAATATTTGTCATGGTTTCTCATTGTGATTCCACTTTTGTAGTATAGAACACTTTGACCTTTTCCGCGCTACAAATGACGAAATATATGGAGGAGGAATCTAGTGGAGGAGAATTCGAACAACGTTGCTTCATGGTCCAAGGGAATGACTCCTTTGAGGTATATTCAGATACTCAACTAGATGATAGTTCTAATTCTTCTTGTAATGAGTGTATGGATGCACATGCTTCAAATTATGAACTAGCTAAAGGTTGTGAAAGATTGATTTCTAAGAATAAAATTTTGAAAAAGAATAGTTCAAAATAAAAGAAAAAAAATGAAAATTTGTCTTCTAGACTTGATTTGATTTTGCAAGAGAGGGATGAGATTTCAATTGAAAGGGACTCATTGAAATCCCAACTTGAGCTTGCCTTAAATGAAAATAAAATTTTGAAAAGTAAAAATGATTGTGAAAATGTTTTGAAAAAAAATGAGACTTTAACTTTAAAATTTGATTTTGTTTTAAAAGAAAATAATTCTTTGAAAAATAAAATTGATTTGATTTCAAAAGAATTAGAAGATTGCTTAAATGAAAATAATTTTTTGAAAAATGATTTACATTCACATGTTTACCATGCTAGTATAACCACATCTTCTAGCATACCTATTGCATGCTCCACATTATCTTCAAGTATTAAAAATGATATTTGTGTATTGAAAAAAGTGTTGATTGTTTGGGCTCCACTTTGAGCCAACGTGCCATGAACCACACAAGGTTAGAATCCATGTTTCGAAAGAAACAAGTTTCACTTATGCATGCACACAAACCACGGCATACACATGCTCCTCACGTTCATACACATGACACAATGTATGCTCATGTGTACACTTATACACATTGTGGACGTAAGGGCCACGTTGCGAAATTTTGTTATGATAGGATACATGATTCAAATATTGCAAATAAATTTGTTTGGGTTAGGAAAGAAGCTAACCCCCATGGACCCAAAAGAGTATGGGTACCAAAAGCCACTCCTATTTTTGATGCAGGTGTGGGCTCTCGCTTGATGTGAGGGCATTGGTGCCTTGAGGTGAATGCGTTCCGACCTAAACGGTGACTATTTTGGATGCATCACTTTCAAGGAGAGTCTGGTGGGAGGACCATCATGGTTTGGAGACATAGAGATGTGCCATCTTAGTTTTGGTAACTATCTCTTACTTCCATTTATGTCTACATGCTTTTAGATTATTCATTTTTAGCATGTCATGTTTTAATACTCATTATGCTATAATGCCATGTTAATTAGAGTAGAGATATACATGATTAGTATTTGAGGTACACCTATGTTTATATGGACTATTACTCTTGTGTTCTCACTTTAATTTAACTATTGTGTATATTCTTGTTCTAAGATATGTGCATTCACATAATGATCATATTGATTTTTGTTTTACGCTTCATGCTTTGATTACATGTTTAAATGTAACCTTCATTAAAACTTGTGTATATACTTATACATCTAGTGAGCCACAAATTGATTATTATATATTTGTGCTTGATTACTCATTTGTACCCATTAGATGTATTGGTATAGCCTATTTTTGATGATTTATACATTTTGACTTGTATTCCCTATTTTGTACATGTTTTCATTAATATGTGTTTAACTTCATGTATATGTTAATTTGGTCAAAACTATTGGATATACATGTATACCCTTGAGTCATTTACCTTTCATACAAAACTCTTTATAGACTCAATTGTGTTTAAATATGTATGTATGCCTTTAGTTTTGATAAAACATACATATACCTTGGAGTTAGTATTGTTTTGATGAAAATTAGATTTTCATTTATTTTAAGAAACTTCATATGAGCTCATTGCCTATATTCATGATTATGCTTTTCACGTGACTCTTGTACACTCACTTTAATTACGTCTACTCATTACATTATTTTATGAGTACTTTGTTGATCTTTCTATAGCTTGAGTGACAATTTTGTGTTGAATGCATGCTTCATGAATTATATGATTTGGTTTCATATTTTAAAGAATCTATCACTAGTTATTTCAAACTATTTTAAACTAGTTTATATTCTTCATTTTGGTAGAGTTTTCAAATATGTTAAAATTATTTTCAAACTTATTTTTGAAAACCCCTTCCATCTATGGGCAGAAGGATGGGCGACCATGCCTTGTGAGCTTAATTGAAAATCTTTTTAACGTGTGTCTGAAAGGAAAAGTATTTATGAGTTATACACTTGATTCTCATTGTGTTTTTCAATTAGTATATCAATTGGTATTTTCATGTTTGTATACTCATATTGTGTTTTTCTATATATGTATGCTTCAACTTTCAAATAGTATCAATTTTGATTGGTATTTACATTTTCATACATATATATGTGATTTGATTGTGCTTACTATATCTTTACATCTTAAAGCACAAACTATGTTTATGCTAAGCTTGATTTAGTCCTTAATGACAATATTTTTCAATTGGTATCTCATACGAGCTTATGCATGTTTTTATTAGTATTTCATAAAGGGGGAGAAAATTCATGTTTTATCTTTCAAATTTGTATCTTTCAATAGATTTCATTTTCAATTGATATCTTACTCCCATTTTTTATGATGAAAAACACTTTCTTTTGGTATATGCTAACATTTTCAATATTGGTATCATATTTCATTTTACATCGGTATCTATATAGATATGAGTTATGCTTACCTAAATCAATTTTGGTTTTGACTTTCAATTGGTATCAAAAACTTACAAGACAATTTTTTGGTATCAAGTTATTATGAAATTGATTGTCACTTTCAGTTGGTATCAAGATTTTCTATATATTTATATCTTTCAATTGGTATCAACAATATACAATGTGTCATTTCCTATTGGTATCAAGATTTACAAGATTTTTAAATTGGTATCAAGATATTTTCACATTGGCATCGTTTAAGTATCTTAAAATTTTTTTGTTGTTTACTTTCAATTGGTATCAAAATTATTTTTGATATCTTCAAAATGTTTTGTTTATTTTCAATTGGTATCATAAAATTAGAATCAAGATGAATTGATGTATACCTTCATCCTAAATTGATATATTTTTCAATTGGTATAATAATGTTTTGATTTGTATTGCTTATATGCAAGGGAAGCTTAACATCTTCTCTATATATATAGATTCATGTTAAGTGTATGTCATATTGAAGTGATTGACCTTTCTTTGGTATGTAGTACACGTGTGTAGTAGGAGCTTTACATTTCCTTATATACATTGCATATTATGCTTTATGTGGTTAGGGTTTAGTCATCTCTTTTCATATAAATGCATGTATGCAGGGGGAGTTAACTTCACGTCTCTCCTATTCATGAATATATATCGCATATATATCTTTTTTTCTTTTTGTTTTGTTTTCTCCCCTTTGTTGATGAGTGACAAAAAGGGAAAGAGAAATTCGGAGAATGTTTTTGAGTTTATATGCATGTTTAGAATTTCGGAGAATGTTTTTATATATGCATGTTTATTTTTACAATTGGTATATGCATATATTTTTTTATGCAAAAGGGGAGAAGCATTCTTCACTTATGCATGTTTATGTTGAGCATTCATTGCATATCTTTATGTTTATTGCTATGCATGAGTTAAGGGAGAGTTTCTATGAAGCCTAACTTTAATCCATACATATATAACTCCATGAGTTTTGTCATCATCAAAAAGGGGGAGATTGTTGGCCCAAAGGCCCTTCACTTTAGTTTTGATGATGATTAACTCATGTAGTTATAGTTTGCTAATAATCTTATGATATTTAGTTTCAGATATTTGATCAAGATATTAGTAGGTGATTAGCTTCAACAAAGGTGTTTTGGAGCTTTCACATGTTAATTCAAGGGCTCGAGCGTCAAGATCGTATCTAGTACTCGGTTGGAGTCAAGCTCGTTGGATCACGTTTAGATCGAGTCGGCTTGAAGAAGGAGTTCTACAAGAAGAACTCGGTTTGTTTAGTTTAGCTGTTTAGATCTTGTGTAAAGATTAGATAGTGTTGATATGCTCAAGTTCACAATACACATACAAGTTTAAAATTTCATGTTTTAGTTTTTCGGTTTAACCGATCTTGGTTTTCATATCAAAAACATTGATATAACATCTTTATATGTATATTGGATTCTATCCATATATAATATGCTTCAAAGTTGTTTCAATATCATGTTTTTGTATTTACATGTGTTTTCATGTTTTTGTATTTACATGTGTTTTGAAAAAATCGGATTTCCATTTCAAAGTTTGGTTTTGAAAAATACGGTTTTTGTATTTAAGCCAAATTTTCATCTCACAAAAATAGTTCAAATTGTTTAGAATATGTGTTGAATTTTACTCACACATATTTGTATTTCAAAGATCTTATAAGAACTAATTTTTGTGGAATTTATGTGATTTTATGGGATTTAATTGAAGTCAAAAACCCAAGTTTTTAATCCCTAAAATGTTTGACCTGGCTGTCTGCCGGTCGACCGGACCGGTCGACCGTAGCAGAAGTCGATCGACCGGTCCGGTCGACTGACGTGCACAGGACGTGCATGCAGCCTAGCCTGGGGGGCCGGTCGACCAGGTCGGTCAACCGCTGAGAGCTTCTGCTCTCTGAAAATGGCCCCGGTTAACCACCCGGTCGACCGGCAGAGAGCTCTGCTCTATGTTTCCAGTCTCCGGTCGACCGCATGTCGACCGGTGGCTCAACAGTCATAATTATGACTGTTGGCCGGTCGACCGCCCGGTCGACCGGAAGGGCAAAACTGCCCTTTGTCAGACTGCCAACGGGTAGATTTTGAGGGGCTATAAATTTGCCCCCTCTTGAGCTGTTTTAGACAAGTTTTTAGAGAGCAAAAATTCTCATCTTTACAAGTGTTTAACAACAAGTTTTTAAAGGAGTTTTGGGCTAAAAGATTTGAACTTTATTTGTTTTAAAAAGGGTTGGAAAATTCAAAGAAAAGAAAGTCTATGGGAGTTGTTTTGATCTTCATTCATATTTCAATATAGAGTTTTTCCTAAGAGTTTTTCTTTGTATTTTTTATTTTCAAACTCTTTATTTTCTAACACTTGAGCTTATTATATCTATCCTATCTATAGGATCTAGTTTTGTTAGAATATTGGCTTGTGATCTTTATGATCACCAAGAGTTGTAACCCTTTTCTTTACTTGTGATTTTGTGCCTTATCCCTCTTGTGTGAGGTTGATAGTTGTTTTGCTAAGTGCCTATCCCTCTAAGTGTAGAGGTGATTTGTGTTGAGACTTGCCTCTTGTGTAGAGGTTGTATTGTTGGAGAGAGGAGTTGTGTACTCCCAGTTGTACTTGCCCAAATCCTCAGTGGAGGTTCCCTGTGTGGAAAGTCCTGTGTGAACGATTTAGTGGAAATCCTTCTGTGTGAAGGCCGGGACATAGAGCTGGGTGCTCGAACCTCGAAACATATCTCGGTGTTTGCGTTTGATCTACTATCTCTAAACTCTCTCTCTTTTATATTGTGCATTGCATCATATTGTTCATTTCATATATATATGCTTGGGTTTATTTGTGTGACATACTTGTGTTAAACCAAGAGAGCTTCATATAGCACCTCAACTCTTATTCAGAGGAATCAAGAGGAGTTAGTCCAGAGCCCTTCACCAGGAATTCGGTTACACTCTTTGGTTACACTAAGTGTGTTGAAATTAGTTTTTAAATTCTGCATTATTGATCACTAGATTAGCCTTACACCTATTCACCCCCCCTTAGGTGTATTTCAGTTATTACATCGTGCAACCATAAGAGATGCGCACTGCATCATTAATCATTTCTTTTAAATCCCATAAGTCTTCATGTTGGGGTTGCTGGCTTGAGAGTGTACTAACATCCAAGTTTTGTGATTGATGAGAAAGAAATTCAATCGCATTGCATAAACAAACAAGCAAACATGATTAATTAAAAGTGGATAGTATATGGCTCAATGTGAACATATTCATATAAAGGTAGTCAGGTTTAGATAAATACAGTCATATTTTGATTAATGTGGACACAATCAAATATGGACGAAGAAAGTAAGTTAAAGGGCGCACATTCACCAAAAAGTAGACATATTGTTATACAAGTGAAAATGTGTTCGCAGTTCGAAAGTCATAACAAATTCCATCATTATTTGAACTATGTACAAATTATAGAAAAACCTAATCTTACAAGAATCTTTTAGAAGAATCGCATAGTAGTAAGAAGATGGTCGAATCCACAAAGACTTGTTGAAAACTCGATTTTTAAAAATCTGAAATCTAACTTTAATGTAGTTGAAAAATTGTTAAATGAATGGTTGAAATTTTTGTTTCAAGAATTAAACTTCAATTATGAATTACAAATATGAATTAAGAAAGAAAAATTACTAACCTATAAAGAGAATAAATCAGAAAATGAGATTGAGAAAAAAAACAGAAAGATGAATTAAAGCGATGAAATGAAATAAGAGAAAACACTTACTAACATGTGGGATGCATTAATTGGAAACAAAAGTGAAAGAAGGTAAAGAGATAGAAAATTGGAAATCCGAAATGGTGCACAGAGCCTTGGGTCACTGCTGCTGATGTCACCTTGAACTCCCCTTCCTCTAGATGTTGTTGACAATAGTAGAAGATGCTAATACTATAAACTGCAAAGAAAGGAACACAAGCATGAAACTTTCAATGGAAGCATATAATAATGAATGAATGAAAAGAAAAGAATTGCATCATAAAGAAAGAGGAGAAAGAGCCTTAGACTGAAATGTGCACGATCTTGATGAAGGAACACTGAATTTCATTAATAAATCCCCATTACAATCTCTCAAATCTCTCCAACTCACATTACAATACACACAACTCTCTTCTCATAGCCTTTACAGCCCTCCGGTGTACATTTTACATCTGAAATGCCATCATTTATAGGAAAAAAGGTAAGGGGGAAAGCATACGAAGATAGGGGGAGCAAACGCTCCCCCTGATCCTGTAACTGTCGCGAAAATGCGGCTTTGTCATATTTTCGCAAAATCGTGTTTTCGCAGCAAAAATCTGGCCGTAGGGCCAAATCTTTGGAAGCGATGGACCCTGGATTCCCGGTTTGATTCTATCTTCAATTGGTTATTCGGTTGGATCTCTAATTTTGACATTTTTTTCATTGAATCTCCAGCCAACCACATGATCTTCAAAATTTTGATTTTAACTAGCTTTGGTATGGGATTATCTTTCTAATACGTTCTGATTTTCAGTTGTGATTTAAATTCCCTCAGAATCTAGTTTACTTAACCTGGTTTTGTGATTTATCTTCTCCCATCATATCCTACACAATTTAGGTATTAAGATAGTTTAATTGAAGGATTTATTACAGAATGGATGTAAAAATGTAATGACAAATACATAATATATGTGTCCAAACACACTTCCACATCTATCTTTTGCTCGTCCTCGAGCAAAACAATAAAATAGAGCTAACCTAACTCATTTTCTTAGGAATCATGGTTACACTTAATACTAATAAGCTGTTAAACCTCTAGATTACCCCTAGAGGATGAGTTTTGTCTCGTGAGGGTTTTAAGTGGATTACACCCACAAAATTCATGAAGAAAAAAATAAAGTGTTAGTATTTTTGAAAACACATTTTGAAAAGAAGAGAAAATATTTGAAGTGTTTTTACAAGAATTAAGTAATCTATAAGTTATAGGAATACCAAACTATTCATCCCTACACTTAATCCCAATTCAAAAACTTGTTATCAATTAAGGTTAGAAGTCAAACTGTATTTCTCATCTAATCTATTATTTTACCCTAAGTGATATGCATCTTTGTGATCGTGGATATTTGACTAAGGATTCTTCAACTCTAACTCTTATGCCTTATTTTTACATTATTTTTGTGGTAATATCTCTTAGTTCTATTAGGTTTTCTAATTCGCCCATGTAACGAGCCTTTAGTCAGTGACTCCTAAACTGGACGACTTTAGGGCACCGGGGGAGAAAAATACCCCAAAAACTTAAGAACTCGAGAAAATAAGGTCACAAAACTAAAGGACCAATTTTAGGCGTGAATACTTATACTTTATGGGGCATAAATACCCATCTTAATCTGATAATTTTTAATATATATATATTTTTATAAGGCATAAGAATCTTTGATTTTGAACCTAAAGTGTGTAAGTGTATAAAGTATGCATATATCATTAAGGTAAAAATCAAGACTATATTACTTTTTCAATTTTTCTTCCTAATCTTAGAAATCAAAAAAATAATCTTATTTTGACCAAGTATAAGAAATCCTAGTTATGATTCCCTATTCCTTAAAATTAACTTAATTCCTTGCAAAAACAAGTCAAAATATAGTTTCTCTTTTCAAAAAGTTTTTTTAAAAAAAAACTATGTTAGAACCTATCCCTACACCTATCTCATGCATTATTCTCAATGTATAAATGAATGCATAGTAAGATACAAACTAAAGAATGTGAAGGGTAGATAGTACCTGATGAGGACGAGTGATATCATCCGTTATTTCCTAGTTGAAAAGAAAAACAAAAGAAAACACAAAAACTATAATACAGCAATGGATCCTTAGCATGTATAGCGATCAATCCTGATAAACAGGATCTTTCAAAAGGATTTCCTCTACTTCTAGGCTCAGATACTCACAGTATGGCTTTAAACGATGGCCATTCACTTGAAAAGTGGTACCATTCTTGCATTGTAGACCTCTACTGCACTATGTGGGTGCACCTTATGAATAATGTAAGGACCGGTCCACTGAGATTTTAATTTCCCCAAAAAGAGATGTAAGCATGAATTGTAAAGCAGGACTTTCTGTCCCGATAGAAAATTCTTTCGAGTTATGACCTTATCAAGCATCATTTTCATACGGTCTTGTACCATTTTGGGCAGTTATATACATCATTTCTTATCTCTTCAAGCTTATCAAGTTGATGTTTTCTAGACTCTCCTGCCTTGTCAAGATCAAAATTTAGGCGCTTGGATTGCCCAATAAGCTTTGTGTCCTAACTCGACAGGAAGATTGCAAGCTTTGTCATATATTGACTTATATGGAGACATTCCAATAGGAGTCTCGAATGTAATTTTGTATGCCCTCAAGGCATCAGTCAATCGAAAGGACCAATCTTTCTTAGTGGCATTTGCAGTTTTCTCAAAAATGGTATTGATTACACAGTTGGAAACTTCTATTTGGCCGCTAGTTTGTGGGTTCAGTATTTTTTCATTAAGACGTCAAATGTACGATTGCAGAAATATTTTCCACCATCGCTAGATTGCACAAGAAAAACCAAAACGAGAAAATGCATTCTCTTTCAAGAAGTTTGCCGCAACTTTATGGTCATTGGATGTACATGATATGACCTCTATCCATTTACAAACATAGTCAACTACCACAAGGATATACTGGTATCCATGAGACGTAAGGAAGGGACCCATGAAGTTGATGCCCCAAACATCAAAGATTTCGACAGCTAAGATCTGGTTTAACGGCATTTCATTTCATCGTGCAATTTTTCCTAATCGTTGACAATGATCACAAGATTGACAATAGAAATGAGCGTCGCGAAATAAAGTGGGCCAATAAAAATCACACTACAAAATTTTTGCAGCAATCTTTTTCCTACTGAAATGACCACCATATGCTTGGTCATAGCAAAATGAAAGGATGTCCCTGAACTTAGAGTCAGGAACGCAATATCGAATGATCTGATCATGACAATATTTAGACAAATATGGTTCATCCCTGATGAACCATTTGACTCTAACTGAGAAACACAATAATTCTTGCTTAGTCAATGAATCAGGCAATTGTTCCATGACAAGGTAGTTCACAATGTCAGCATTCCACAGAACAGTCGAATGGGAAATGGTCATTAACTGCTCATCAGAAAATGTCTCAAGAACAGGTAACGAGTCGGACGAAGATTTGATTACTAATCTAGACAAAGTGGTCTGCAACAACATTCTCAGCCCCTTTTTTATCGTGAATTTCTAAGTCGAATTCCTGTAGGAGTAAGATCCATCGGATTAGACGAGCTTTAGTATCTTTTATTATGAGAAGGTACTTTAAACTCGCATGATCGGTGAAACTTAGGACCTTAGAATCTATCAGGTAGGGAAGAAATTTGTTAAGAGCGAAAATGACTGCTAACAACTCATTTTTAGTAGTGAAGTAGTTTAGTTGTGCGTCATTTAGAGTTCTGTTGGCATAGCAAATGACATGAGAAAGTTTATCTACTAACTAGCCTAGAACAACTTCTATCGCATAGCTGGAAGCGTCACACATCACCTCAAATGAAAGATTCTAGTCAGGTGGTCGGATGATGGGTGCCGAGATTAACTCAGTTTTGAGCCTTTCAAAGGCTGCCAAACAAGAAGGGGTGAACTTAAATGGAACATTCTTTACTAGAAGGTCACATAGAAGTTTGAAAATTATAGAAAATTCTTTGATAAAGCGGCGGTAGAACCCAGCATGGCCTAAGAAGGATCGCACCTCCCGAACAGTTTTTGAAGGTGGCAATTTAGAGATTAATTCTAGCTTAGCTTTATCAACCTTTATACCTTTTAAAGAAATAATGTGTCCTAAGACAATCCCAGATTTCACCATGAAATGACATTTCTTCCACTTAAAAATTAGGTTCTTCTCCTTGCATCAACACCAGTAGATGATGCAGACCCTTATCAAAATAAGACCCAAAGACAGAGAAGTCATTCATGAATACCCCTAAAAATCGATCGATCATGTCTGAAAAGATGCTCAGCATACACTGCTAAGACATATCAGGTGTATTGCATAGCCCAAATGGCATGCGTCGGTAGGCAAATGTACCAAACGGACAGGTGAATATCGTTTTCTCTTGGTGATTGAGGCTAAACCTGCACGCAAAATATGAAATTTTAGAACTTTTAATAAAAATGTGCAAGTGCTCAATTCTTACCGCTATAGCAAGTGGCTATGCGGGTCGTGATCCACAAGGAGGGTTTGCGATGGAAGCGTTCAAAGTTTTTGTTGAAATCTTTGTGAAGATAAAAAGAAGGTTCTTCTTTGTTTCTTAAAAAGAAAAGAGAAAAAGAGTTATGTTAAAGTTAAAAAGAAAATGGTAGAATGAGAAAGTGGAGAGAATCAGAAAACGATGAAAACGATTATGTACAAATGAATTGGAAAAGAATGAAAGAAGATTTGGAAGATGTGGTGAAAGAAATCGTGTTGGCGATCTAAATTAAGAAATAAAAGAAAGGAAAGAAGATTAAAGAAATACTCACCTAGTTTGGTTGATAACTTGCCTGGAAACCTTGCATGTTCTACCTTGCTTGGAGGCGTTCAACGCATAGATCATAGGATCGAGCTCAATCCCCGTTCGCATTATATCATCAAGCGGCGCAAGAATGAAGTGATACGGATCTTGAGGAGGAGAACGTCTTTATGAACTATCGTTGGCACTCACACAACATCGTTATACTTATGCTTCTGGATTCACTTGCATTCTCATCAAAAACCAACAGAGGTAAAGTAGAAGAGGAAAAGAAAAAGAAAACAAAAGTAAAGCGAAGAACATAAAAAAATGTTTACCTTTATTGCTTGCAGAAACAATGGAAGAGAGGAGGAGGGTACATCGGTGTCACTCTCAACATAAGCCTCTCTCTCTTACTTACATGAATCTTCATCTAACCTAAGCTTACATTCAAATTATAATTACATAAAAAGAAAAGAAAAACCTAAACTACAAAGAACGAAAACTAGTCTAAATCCTATCTCTGCATGGCGTCCCATTTTCAGCGCAAAGACTGCCTTTTTATAGGCAAAAACCCAACGTGCAGGATCCCGGGGAGATCGGGGGAGCAAACGCTCCCCCTAACTCCCCAACCAAGTCGCGGAAACGCGGCATTGGCTGCGTTTCCGCGGCCAGGGTGTGGCTAGGTGGCCACACCCTGTCGGTGGGTCTCCCCGGGTTCGAGTTCTGGTTTTATCTTGGGTTAGATTTGTAGTTCAGCTCCGAGAGTTTGAAGAAATAGCCGTTGATCTTTGCTTCAACCGATCGATTCTGAGAGGATTCTTCTCAACCGGTTTTCAACCTCTTGATTTTGCCCTGATTTACTGAGTGCGAATTAATTCTGATTTAATTCAGAATTTGGTGGGCTTTTGGGCTCATTTCTCTTCATCTCCTTAAGGAATGGGCCTGCAAATAAATTAAACAATTAATTAGGACAATGCAAAGTTTTATTCTTTAATAAGTATGAAAATATGATACTAAATATGCAACATTAGCGACCAATCACACCCCCATACCTATCTTTTGCTCGTCCTCGAGCAAAACAACTAAACTATACTAAGGATTATTAGACCACTTTCGCAGGTCACGCGATTACACTGAGCATGTGCAACAAGCCGTTAAACCTCTAGGTTTCCCCTAGAGGACGAGTTTTGTCTCGTGAGGGTTTTCAGCGAATTACACCCACAAAATTCATAAAGAAAGGGAAATAAAGAGTTAGTATTTTCGAAAAGCATTTTGAAAGAGAAAAATATTTGAAATATAATTGTAAGATTTAAGTAATCTATAAGTTATAGGAAAACTGAATTTTTCATTCCTAAACTTAGTCTCTATTTAAAAATTTGTTGTCAATCAAAGTAAGGAGTCAAATTGTACTTCTCATCTAGTCTATTACTTTACCCTAAGTCATAAGCACCTTGTGATTGTGAAAATTTTGACTAAGGGTTCATTAACTCTAACTCTTATGCTTTATTTATTTATATATATATATTTTTTGGTATTATTTCTTAGTTCTATTAGGCTTTCTAATCTGCCTATGTAACGAGCCTTTAATCGATGACTCCCAAACCAAACGGTCTTAGGGCACTGGGTGAGAAAACACCCCAAGGACTTAAGGACTCGAGCAAATAAGGCCACAAAAGTAAGGATTTTATTATATGGACCCCTTTTAGGCGTGAATACTTATGCTTTATTAGGCACAAATACCCAGCTTAATCAGAGGAGTTTCTATTTTTTTTTAAACTTATCTAATCATCTTTCGCATAAATACTAAGGCTTGCTTAGGCCAAAGTACCTAGCTAATCAATAATTAGATTCGTTCATATATTTTTTCTTTTTTCTTTTTTATTTTTATATATGAGGCATAAGAATCTTTGTTTTTGAACCCTAAGTGTGTAAGTGTATGAAGTGTGCATATTTCATTAAGGTAAAGATCAAGACTAAATTACTTTGACAAATTATCTTCCTAACCCTAAAAATCAAACAAATAATCTTATTTTGACCAAGTATAAGAAATCATAATTTGGATTTTCCTATTCCTTAAAATTAACTTAATTTCTTACAAAAAATATGTCAAAGTATTGTTTCTATTTTCAAAAAGTTTTTAAAAGTAAAGAAAATGTTAATAATTTTTTTTATAAAAAGAAAAAACTAAGTTATGTTAGACCCTCCCCCACACCTATCTCATGCATTGTCCTCAATGTATGAATTAATGCATAGATGTATGAAAAAGACGAAAGGGAAGGAAAATGTTACCTTAAGGTGGTGGTTCCGGTGGTGGTCTGATTGGTCCACGAAATGCGGCCCAATCAACTTTTCGTTGGGTTCGGAGGAACCCACCAGAAATTTCTTTAATATAACCCATTAAAATGATGAATCCATAATGGATTTTTATTAAATATTTGACCCCATCTAATTTTCAAATTCCATAATTAATTTTGGAGTCAAATTTGTCAACCACCTCGTCCCAGAATGGAGTGTGAAGATAGAATGATTGACTTGGACTCAGGAAGTACAGGAACTAATACCGACTCAGGAAGGTGACTTAAGTCAAGTAAAGGTTCAGGAGTCGAAATAGGTTCAGGAATTGGGTCCAAGTCAAGAAGTTGAAACTCAAGTCCACATTTATTTTCCAACAATGGAATGTGACTTAATATTGGTGATTCAAGTTCAGGAATGATAGGTGGGGGAATTAAAACTGACTCTAAAATATTACTCAAGTTTGGTAACAAAACATGAGTCAATATTTATTCAGAAAGTTGAACTGGATCACAGATTTAAGAGTCTAGGTCACATATCTCATTGAGTTCAATATCAAAAAAGTGAGAACTTGCCAATTTGTCAATAGGATTTTTAAAAGTGTAAAATTGGTCAAGTTCAATATGATCATAAAAAATGGGTGATTCAATTTCATGATGAATTGGCACAGGATCCAATATTGACTCGGGAAAAAGATTGAAATCAGGTGAAGACACCGGAGTCATTATTGAATCAGAAAGTAAAATTGAATCACTAAGTTGAGGTTCATGATCATATTCATTTTCAAGTTCGATTTCAGGAAAAGGATAACTTGCCAAACTGTCAATATTCTTTTCAAAATTTGGAGTTTGGGCAAGTTCAAATGATTGTTCTGAAACGGAACCTTGATTTCCAAAATAACCTGACTCTTCGGCTCTAACAGAATGGTTAGGGACATCAGAACTGGTCAAACGGTGGGAACGTAGAGATTGGACCATCATATCTATGTCATGATTACGAGCGTTTTGAGCCTGAGTCATGGCTTCAAGCATCTTTTCATAGTTGATAGGTTCATTATTTTGATGAAAAGATGAAGTATTGTCTTGGAATTGGTGGTGAAATTGTGAGTCCATCAAATTTTGGGATTTGTGTTTGGACTCACGCATACTCATTTCTAAAATTGATAGTTTTCTATTTTGGACTGGTGGAACTGAGTATGACTCTTGAAAATATTGTGGACAAGGTGGAGAAGGAGGACAAGTTGGTTGAACATTTGACTCGGGGTAGGTGAATCCCCACTGACTCTGTGAAGAGTTGAAATCATTACGGAAATTATAGTTATAAGATTGGGGACATGGGTTATATTGATTCGGATAAGACCAATCTGACACACTAGGTTGGTTAAAGTTATGATATGCCGGGCTGGTAATATCCAAAAATGAAGGTGTGTAATATGGATTATTATTGAAGTTGGAAAAATTGTTATTATAAGCCATATCACACAATGGAATGCAAACAAAGAAAAACAAACAAATAAGCAAACAAAAAAGAAAATTTTTTAACCTAAGTTAGGGTAGACCTATGACCTAGACGACTCCTAACTGATTAGACTGTCCACGGGAGGTCTAATGTAGACTTTGACCACAAGCTAATCAGCCAGGTCAGGGCAAGATTAATGGGAGGTTATCTGTCAAAGACGTTCCTTAATTAAATAACCACCAATCTTCGGGCTTTCGGCCCTTAATCCCCTTCCTAGACACTGATTTGGCAGGAGTCAAATTCCAACACCTTTCCCCCTTAGGATAATCTCCTAATTGAGTCCGAGATGTCCCTAGGGCCAACGTCTACTCATTTTTAGTTAGGCTTGGGTTAGTGAGTGCTTGGAATCTGATTTTTGGGCTGAGGAAGGGTGATTAAATCCCCATCTTATCTTGTTAATGGGTGGTGCCCTTAAAATCAGTTTGTGCAAGTGTACAAGATATGTAAATAAGATTCACTCAAAGTAATGAAAATCAACCAAGAGATGAGTCGTATTCTACATGCAATGCGAACGTACCTTGCTCCAGCACTCTTCAACAGTAAAGAAAATGAATTGAAAAGACAAGTGCCTAAAATGCAAACGTCTAATCAACTTTTTTAACTTTTTCAACAAACGTTTTACTGTTGATTTATTAGCAAGCTTTTGGTGATGGCATATAAGAAATAAAGTTGCAGAAAACTAGAATTTTGCAAAGCAAGCAACCCTACAAAAAAAAACTGTTTAGTAGTCAACTCCTTTTTCCCGCGGATTCGCGGCTTTGGCCGAGAAAACGCGGCAAATCAGAGGGCACTTGGTCACTGCTTTCTAGAGCAGAGGCCAAAGACCACTTATATGTTACTGCAATCTTATTTTCCTGCTTTGCTTGCCCTATAACCTGCAACAGAGAAGAAAATTCGTTTTAGTTCTAAAAATTTTTTTCAATAAAAATCAGATTTCAATAAAAACCGTTACCCTCCCCGGCAATGGCGCCAAAATTTTATTGAGGCTTAACCTGCATGCAAAATACGAAATTTCAGAACTTTTAATAAAAATGTGCAAGTGCTCAATTCTTACCGCTATAGCAAGTGGCTATGCGGGTCGTGATCCACAAGGAGGGTTTGCGATGGAAGCGTTCAAAGTTTTTGTTGAAATCTTTGTGAAGATAAAACGAAGGTTCTTCTTTGTTTCTTAAAAAGAAAAGAGAAAAAGAATTATGTTAAAGTTAAAAAGAAAATGGTAGAATGAGAAAGTGGAGAGAATCAGAAAACGATGAAAACGATTATGTACAAATGAATTGGAAAAGAATGAAAGAAGATTTGGAAGATGTGGTAAAAGAAATCGTGTTGGCGATCTAAATTAAGAAATAAAAGAAAGGAAAGAAGATTAAAGAAATACTCACCTAGTTTGGTTGATGACTTACCTGGAAACCTTGCATGTTCTACCTTGCTTGGAGGCGTTCAACGCATAGATCATAGGATCGAGCTCAGTCCCCGTTCGCATTGTATCATCAAGCGGCGCAAGAATGAAGTGATACGGATCTTGAGGAGGAGAACGTCTTCATGAACTATCGTTGGCACTCACACAACATCGTTATACTTATGCTTCTGGATTCACTTGCATTCTCATTAAAAACCAACAGAGGTAAAGTAGAAGAGGAAAAGAAAAAGAAAACAAAAGTAAAGCGAAGAACATAAAAAAATGTTTACCTTTATTGCTTGCAGAAACAATGGAAGAAAGGAGGAGGGTACATCGGTGTCACTCTCAACATAAGCCTCTCTCTCTTACTTACATGAATCTTCATCTAACCTAAGCTTACATTCAAATTACAATTACATAAAAAGAAAAGAAAAACCTAAACTACAAAGAAAGAAAACTAGTCTAAATCCTATCTCTGCATGGTCGTCCCATTTTTAGCCCAAACACTGCCTTTTATAGGCAAAAACCTAACATGCAGGATCCCGAGGAGATCGGGGGAGCAAACGCTCCCCCTAACTCCCCAACCAAGCCGCGGAAACGCGGCATTGGCCGCGTTTCCGCGGCCAGGGTGTGGCCAGGTGGCCACACCCTATTGGTGGGTCTCCCCAGGTTCGAGTTCTGGTTTTATCTTGGGTTGGATTTGCAGTTCAGCTCCGAGAGTTTGAAGAAATAGCCGTTGATCTTTGCTTCAACCGATCGATTCTGAGAGGATTCTTCTCAACCGATTTTTAACCTCTTGATTTTGCCCTGATTTACTGAGTGCGAATTAATTCTGATTTAATTTAGAATTTGGTGGGCTTTTGGGCTCATTTCTCTTCATCTCCTTAAGGAATGGGCCTGCAAATAAATTAAACAATTAATTAGGACAATGCAAAGTTTTATTCTTTAATAAGTATGGAAATATGATACTAAATATGCAACATTAGCGACCAATCACTTGGTCTTCACGAGCAATAGGGATTTGGTTATATCCAGAATAACCTTTGAGGAAGGAGTAGTAAGCATGACAGGCAACATGTTCTAACATTTGATCGATGAATGGTGATTGAAGCTTAAACCTGCACAAAAAATACAGAATTTTAGATTTAGAAATAGAGATGTGCAAGTGCTCAATTCTGCCACGATAGCAAGTGGCTATGCGAGTCGTGATCCACAAGGAGGGTTAGCGATAGAAGCGTTCAAGGTTTTTTATTAAAATCTTTATGAAGAAAAACGAAGGTTCTTCTTTGTTTTAAGAAATGAAAATAAAAAAAGGAGTTATGTTAAAGTTAAAAAGAAAGCGATAGATGGAGAAGGTGGAGAAAATCAGAAAACGAATATGTACAAATGAATTGGAAAAGAAAGATTTGGAAGATGTGGTGAAAGAAATCGTGTTGGTGATCTAAACTAAAAATAAAAGAAAAGAAAGAAGATTAAGGAATTACTCACCTAGTTTGGTTGATGACTTACCTGGAACCCTTGCATGTTCTACCTTGTTTCGGAGGCGTTCAACGCATAAGTCATAGGATCGAGCTCAGTCCCCGTTCGCATTATATCATCAAGCCGAGTAAGAATGAAGTGATACGGATCTTGAGGAGGAGAACATCTTCATGAAGTATCGTTGGCACTCACAAAAACAGTGTTATACTTATGCGTCTGGATTCACTTGCATTCTCATCAAAATCGAAAGAGGTGAAGTAGAAAGAGGAAAAGGAAAAAGAAAACAAAAGTAAAGAGACGAACATAAAAAAGATTTACCTTTTATTGCTTGTAGAAACAATGGAAGAAAGGAAGAGGGTACATCGGTGTCACTCTCAATATAGGCCTCTCTCTCTCTCTCTCTTACTTACATGAATCTCAATCTAGCCTAAGATTACATACAAATTACAATTACAGAAAAAGAAAACAAAAACCTAAACTACAAAGAGTGAAAACTAGACTAAATCCTATCTCTGCATGGTCGTCTCCTTTTGCTCAGCTGAAACCAGTATTTATAGGCAAAACCCATAAGGGGAGAACCCGGGAAGATTGGGGGAGCAAACGCTCCCCCAACAACCATCAAACAGCCGCGGAAACAAGGCTTGTTGGTGGGTCTTCCCGGCATCTCGTTCTGTCTTTATCTTGGGTTGGATTTGCAGTTTAGGTCCGAGATTTTGAAGAAATGGCCGTTGATCTTTGCTTCAACCGATCGATTCTGAGAGGATTCTTCTCAACTGGTTTTCAACCTCTTGATTTTGCCCCGATTCACTGAGTTCGAATTAATTCTGATTTAATTTAAAATTTTGGTGGGCTTCTGGGCTCATTTCTCTTCATCTCCTTAAGGAATGGGCCTGCAAATAAATTAAACATTTAATTAGGACAATGCAGATTTTATTCTATAATAAGTATGGAAATATGATACTAAATGTGCAACATTAGTGACCAATCACACCCCCATACCTATCTTTTGCTCGTCCTAGAGCAAAACAACTAAACTATACTGAGGATTATTAGACCACTTTCGCAGGTCACGCGATTGCACTGAGCATGTGCAATAAGCCGTTAAACCTCTAGGATTCCCCTAGAGGACGAGTTTTGTCTCGTGAGGGTTTTTAGTAGATTACACCCACAAAATCCATAAAGAAAGAGAAACAAAGAGTTAGTATTTTCGAAAAGCATTTTGAAAGAGAAAAATATTTGAAATATAATTGTAAGATTTAAGCAATCTATAAGTTATAGGAAAACTGAATTTTTCATTCCTAAACTTAGTCTCTATTCAAAAATTTGTTATCAATCATAGTAAGGAGTCAAATTGTACTTCTCATCTAGTCCATTACTTTACCCTAAGTCATATGCACCTTGTGATCGTGAAAATTTTGACTAAGGGTTCATTAACTCTACTCTTATGCCTTATTTATTTTTATATATATATTTTGTGGTATTATTCCTTAGTTCTATTAGGCTTTCTAACCTACCCATGTAACGAGCCTTTAATCGATGACTCCCAAACCAAAGGGTCTTAGGGCACCGGGTGAGAAAACACCCCAAGGACTTAAGGACTCGAGCAAATAAGGCCACAAAACTAAGGATTTTATTATATGAACCCTTTTTAGGCATGAATACTTATGCTTTATTAGGCACAAATACCCAGCTTAATCAGAGGATTTATATATATATATATTTTTCTTAAACTTATCTAATTATCTTTTGCGTAAATATTAAGGCTTGCTTAGGCCAAAGCACCTAGCTAATCAATAATTAGATTTGTTTATATTTTTTCTTTTTTATAATTTTTTATAAGGCATAAGAATCTTTGTTTTTGAACCCTAAGTGTGTAAGTATATGAAGTATGCTTATTTCATTAAGGTAAAGATCAAGACTAAATTATTTTGACAAATTATCTTCCTAACCCTAAAAATCAAACAAATAATCTTATTTTGACCAAGTATAAGAAATCCTAATTTTGATTTTCTTATTCCATAAAATTGACTTAATTTCTTACAAAAAATATGTCAAAATATTGTTTCTATTTTCAAAAAGTTTTTAAAAGTAAAGAAAATGTTAATTTTTTATTTTTATTTTTATTTTTATTTTTATTAAAAAGAAAAACCTAAGTTATGTTAGAACCCTCCCCCACACCTATCTCATGCATTGTCCTCAATGTATGAATTAATGCATAGATGCATGAAAAAGAAGAAAGGGAAGGAAAATGTTACCTTAAGGTGGTGGTTCCGGTGGTGGTTTGATTGGTCCACGAAATGCGCCCCAATCGACTTTTCGTTGGGTTCGGAGGAACCCACCAGAAATCTCTCTAACATAACCCATTAAAATGATGTATCCATGAAGGATTTTTATTAAAAATTTAACCCCATCTAATTTTCAAATTCCATAATTAATTTCGGAGTCAAATTTGTCAACCGCCTTGTCCCAAAATGGAGTGTGAAAAGATAGAATGATTGACTTGGACTCAGAAAGTACAGTAACTAATACCGACTCAGGAAGGTGACTTAAGTCAAGTAAAGGTTCAGGAGTCAAATTTGGTTCAGGAAGTGGGTTCAAGTCCAGAAGTTGAAACTCAAGTCCACATTTATTTTCCAACAATGGAACGTGACTTAATATTGGTTATTCAAGTTCAAGAATGATAGGTGTGGGAATCAAAACTGACTCTAAAATATTACTCAAGTCCGGTAACAAAACAGGAGTCAATATTGATTCGGGAATTTGAACTGGATCACAGATTTGAGAATCTAGGTCACATTTCTCATTGAGTTCAATGTCATAAAAATGAGAACTTTTCAATTTGTCAATAGGACTTTCAAAAGTGTAAAATTGGTCAAGTTCAATATGATCATCAAAGATGGGTGATTCAATTTCATGATGAATTGGCACAGGATCCAATGTTGACTCGGGAAAGAGATTGAAATCAGGTGAAGACACCGGAGTCATTATTGAATCAGGAAGTAGAATTGAATCACTAAGTTGAGGTTCATGATCATATTCATTTTTAAGTTCAATTTCAGGAAAGGGATAACTTGCCAAACTGTCAATGTCACTTTCAAAATTTGTAGTTTGGGCAAGTTCAAATGATTGTTCTGAAATGGAACCTTGTTTTCAAGACAACATGACTCTTCGGCTCTAACAGAATGGTTAGCGACATCAGAACTGGTCAAACGGTGAAAACGTAGAGTTTGGACCATCATATCTATGTCACGATTACAAGCGTTTTGAGCTTGGGTCATGGCTTCAAGCATCTCTTCATAATTGATAGGTTCATTGTTTTGATGAAAAGATGAAGTGTTGTCTTGAAATTGGTAGTGAAATTGTGAGTCCATCAGATTTTGTGATTTTTGTTTTGACTCACGCATACTCAGTTCCAAAATTGATGGTTTTCTATTTTGGACTGGTGGAACTGAGTATGAATCTTGGAAATATTGTGGACTAGGTGGATAAGGAGGACAAGTTGGTTGAAAATTAGACTCGGGGGAGGTGAATCCCCACTGACTCTGTGAAGAGTTGAAATTATTATGGAAATTTTGGTCATAAGATTGGGGGCATGGATTATATTGATTCGGATAAGACCAATCTGGCACACTAGGTTGGTCAAAGTTATGATATGCCGGGTTGGTAATATCCGAAAAAGAAGTCGGTGTGTAATATGGATTACTATTAAAATTGGAAAAATTGTTATTATAAGCCATATCACATAATAGAATACAAACAAAGAAAAACAAACAAACAAATAAGCAAACAAATAAAAAGAAAAAAATTCTAAACTAAGTTAGGGTAGACCTATGACCTAGACGACTCCTAACTGGCTAGACTGTCCATGGGAGGTATAATGCAGACTTTGACCACAAGCTAATCAGCCAGGTCAGGGCAAGATTGGTGGGAGGTTTTTCGTCAAAAGACGTTCCTTAATTAAATAACCACCAATCTTCGGGCTTTCGGCCCTTAATCCCTTTCCTAGACCCTGATTTGGTAGGAGTCAAATTCCAACACCTTTCCCCCATAGGATAATCTCCTAATTGAGTCCGAGATGTCCCTAGGGCCAATGTCTACTCGTTTTTAGTTAGGCTCAGGTTAGTGAGTGCTTGGAATCTGATTTTTGGGCCAAAGAAGGGTGATTAAATCCCCACCTTATCTTGTTATGGGGTGGTGCCCTTAAGATCAGTTTGTGCAAGTGTACAAGATATGTAAACAAGATTCACTCAAAGCGATGTAAATCAACCAAGAGATGAGTCCTATTCTAGATGAAATGCGAACGTACCTTGCTCCAGCACTCTTCAACAGTAAAGTAAATGAATTGAAAAGACACGTGCCTAAAATGCAAACGTCTAATCAATTTTTTAACTTTTCAACCAATCTTTTACTGTTTGTTTATTAGCAGGCTCTTGGTGATGGCATATAAGACATAAAGTTGCAGAAAACTATCATTTTGCAAAGCAAGCAGCCCTGCAAATAGCCAGTTAGTAGTGAACTCTTCCTTGCCGTGGAAACGCGGCCAAAGCCGACCAAACGCGGCAATTTAGAGGGTACTTGGTCTCTGTTTTCTGGAACAGAGGCCCAAGACCACTTATATGTTACTACAATCTTTTTTCCTGCTTTTCTTGCCCTATAACCTGCAACAGAGAAGAAAAATTCGTTTTAGTTCTAAAAATTTAATAAAAACCTGATTTTAATAAAAACCGTTACCCTCCCCGGCAACGGCGCCAAAAATTTGATTGAAGCTTAAACCTGCACAAAAAATACAGAATTTTAGATTTAAAAATAGAGATGTGCAAGTGCTCAATTCTGCCGCGATAGCAAGTGGCTATGCGGGTCGTGATCCACAAGGAGGGTTAGCGATAGAAGCGTTCAAGGTTTTTTATTGAAATCTTTATGAAGAAAAACGAAGGTTCTTCTTTGTTTTAAGAAATGAAAATAAAAAAAAGGAGTTATGTTAAAGTTAAAAAGAAAGCGATAGATGGAGAAGGTGGAGAAAATCAAAAAACGACTATGTACAAATGAATTGAAAAAGAAAGATTTGGAAGATATGGTGAAAGAAATCGTGTTGGTGATCTAAACTAAAAATAAAAGAAAAGAAAGAAGATTAAGGAATTACTCACCTAGTTTGGTTGATGACTTACCTGGAACCCTTGCATGTTCTACCTTGTTTCACCATTCAACGCATAAGTCATAGGATCGAGCTCAGTCCCCGTTCGCATTATATCATCAAGCCGAGCAAGAATGAAGTGATACGGATCTTGAGGAGGAGAACATCTTCATGAAGTATCGTTGGCACTCACAAAAATAGTGTTATACTTATGCGTCTGGATTCACTTGCATTCTCATCAAACCCGAAAGAGGTGAAGTAGAAAGAGGAAAAGGAAAAAGAAAACAAAAGTAAAGAGACGAACATAAAAAAGATTTACCTTTTATTGCTTGCAGAAACAATGGAAGAAAGGAAGAGGGTACATCGGTGTCACTCTCAACATAGGCCTCTCTCTCTCTTACTTACATGAATCTCAATCTAACCTAAGCTTACATACAAATTACAATTACAGAAAAAGAAAACAAAAACCTAAACTACAAAGAGTGAAAACTAGACTAAATCCTATCTCTGCATGGTCGTCTCCTTTTGCACAACTGAAACCAATATTTATAGGCAAAACCCATAAGGGGAGATCCCGGGAAGATTGGGGTAGCAAACGCTCCCCCAACAACCATCAAACAGTCGTGGAAACGCGGCTTTGGCTGCGTTTTCGTGGCCAGGGTGTGGCCAGGTGGCCACACCCTGTTGGTGGGTCTTTTCGGCATCTCGTTCTGTCTTTATCTTGGGTTGGATTTGCAGTTTAGGTCCGAGATTTTGAAGAAATGGCCGTTGATCTTTGCTTCAACCGATCGATTCTGAGAGGATTCTTCTCAACCGATTTTCAACCTCTTGATTTTGCCCTGATTCACTGAGTTCGAGTTAATTCTGATTTAATTCAGAATTTGGTGGGCTTTTGGGCTCATTTCTCTTCATCTCCTTAAGGAATGGGCCTGCAAATAAATTAAACATTTAATTAGGACAATGCAGATTTTATTCTATAATAAGTATGGAAATATGATACTAAATGTGCAACATTAGTGACCAATCAAATGGCAGAGGAAAATGATCTTTCCTTGTCATGGAATTGAGTTTCCTATAGTCTTTGCACACTTGCCAACAAATTTGAACACGAGTTGAAACCAACTCATTATTCTCATTAGCAAAAATGGTGACTCCAAACTTTTGGGCACAACTTGCACATGACTGACCCACTAACTATCAGAGATAGAGTAAATGATACCCGCACTAACAATTCATGACCTCCGCTCTCACTATCTCTTCAGAGCATGGTTCAATGCCTTTGTGGTTCTCTCGAAGTTTTGGCATTCTCTTCGAGATGAATTTGGTGCATTACCACAGAGGGACTAATTCCTTTGATGTTTGCTATGGTCCAACTTAGAGCTTCCTTATGTCCACTAAGTACATCTAGCAACTTTCATTCTTGGTCATTGTCTAAATGAGAAGAAATGATCATAGGCAAGGTATCGGAATCACCTAGAAAGGCATACTTTAACGTGTCGGGTAAAGGCTTGAGCTCCAACTTTGGGGCTCAATGATTGATAGAATAGGAACAAATGTTGACACAGACAAGGGTTATGCCTTGGGTTTTCATAGAGTAGTGTACATGACAGGAACAAAATCTAACAATGCATTGACCTCTTCTATAGATTTATCAATGTCAAATTTCTGTCCAAATTGGGCTAAGCATTTCTCCAAGAGATCTTCATAACAAGCCTCCTCAAAGGAGTGACTGACCTAAATATCAATCATGTTGACCTCCTCATGGTCATCCATTATAGGTGGTTGGGAACTAGTGTGAAAAACATTCCGCTTAACTATCATATTCCCAACGACAAGGTCGTAACTCAACTCCCACATCTGATGATAGCATTAGCAATAGCAAGGAATGATCTCCCTAAAATCATAGGGGAGCGACTGTTGGGATTTGTCACTGGTTCAGTGTCTAAGATCACAAAGTCCACAGGGGAATAAAATTTGTTGATCTTCAAAATAACATCCTCGACAATTCTCTTGGGGACCTTAACAGACCATCTGCTAAAAGTAATGTAAGATTAGTGGGTTATGACTCCCCTAAACCTAGTTGTTTTTATACAGAATAGGGTAAAAAGTTTACACTTGCTCCTAAATCTAACAGACGTCAGTCCATAACTTGATCTCCAATCCTAACTGTAATCGCTAGACTCCCAAGATTCTTACACTTTTGTGCAATGGTTTGTTGGATGAGACAGAATTCTTATGCAGAAAATGTTGCTTCACGAGGAACAGAGGTTTTCCTTTTGACAGTAGTAAGGTCCTTTAGAGTATAAGAAGGAATTTGGTTGATTGTATCCAAGAAAAGAATGTTGATTTGGACATTTTGAAAACTTTCAAAATTCTCTCACAGTGATTTTTCTTCCTATTGGCTTGAAGACATTGAGGAAATGGCGCTTTGGAAAAAAAAGATTTCTCTTAAGTGTCAACAACTTGATCATCTTTCTTTGTTGACTCCTTTGTGACCTTTTTCTCTTTATTAGGAGTTTCAAATTAGGATAATTATTCGGTGGAATTTGGACTTGGTTGTCTACTCTCTTGCCAGACTGTAAAGTGTGAATAGCCTGAACTTCTTAGTTTGTTGAACTAGAGCTAATTTTGAATCGGCCTATTGGAATATTTTGAGGAACAAATTGTTCTCTCGGGTTGGATAAAGTTTGACTAGGGAATTGTTCTTTCTCTTTCCCTCTTACAGTTGCAGCTATCTGTTCTAACTGAACACAATCTTAGCTATCGCCTGAGACATATTGTGATTTATTTGGGCTTGGTTCTGATTAGTCAAATCTTTGCTCTGCATAAACTGTTGGAACATGTCCTCTAAAGAAGGTTTTCTTTGATTAAGAGGAACATAAGGAGGGACAGATGGTGTTGCAACGAATTAGTTTCCCTTATGAAATTGATTATCAGGAGGTGGTCCTTGAAATAGTGTGATCAACCATATCCTTGTCCTTGAGAAGATTTCCAAGAAAGATTTGGATGGCTTCGCCATCCTGAATTGTATATTTCACTAAATGGGTTGTTGTTAGAATTGGGCTTGCGAAATATATTGAGCACATTTGCTTGCTCGACTTTGACAACTGGCAACCCAGGGCACTGTTCTACCAAATGGTCATTACTGTCCAAAAGACACAGACAGGAGACACCACAAGCTTAGATGGTTCGAAAGCCAAAGATTAGGCCCCTTTGCTTATTTCTAAAGCTTTAAGTCTTTGCACTACTGATGCCATTTTGGCATCATTCTCAAAGTTGGGGCTGACTCTATGTATACCACCCTTATTAGTGGTGGTTGTGGTGGTGGGTTGCTTAACTTCAACGCTAACATGTTCTGATTCTAAAGTGTTTTCTTCTACCTCTTCGAAAAATTTCCATGCATCATTGACAGTTTTAATAGTGAATGTTCCACTGCAAAGGGATTCAACCATGGTCTCATAGTTGGGTAGTCTACGCCATCATACAATATTTTGATTAGCCGGATTTTTTCAAATCCATGGTGGGGACATTCAAGCAGAAGGTCCTTAAATTTCTCAAAGTACGTGAAAAATATCTCCCTTGTAATTGATGGAAGGTGTTAAGGGCTTGACATACAGAAGCAGTCCTTTGCTTTGAGTAGAATTTCCTATAGAAGACTTCAGTTAGATCTACCCAATTGGTGATTGTTCCAGGTTGGAGAGAAAGTAACCAAGTCTTGGATTTTTCCTTTAGGGAGAATTGGAACAACCTAAGTTTTAGGACTTCCTCCGTCATTTGGTTATACTTCATTGTTCCACTAATACCCTCAAACTCCCTAACATGTTGGTACGGATTTTCGTTGGCAACCCTCGAAAAACAGACAACATCCGTATCATGCTGGATTTGATCTCAAAATTTACCGTAAGGGGTGGCAAAGTGATACAGGAAGGTTGAGTGGACCTTTTAGGATACATGTAATCCTTCATGATCATCTGACGGGGTTGAATTACATCACCCATTGTGTCAGCAGGGTTGAAAATAATAATAGATTCAAAATCACCATTAATACAAACTCACTGTCGCATGAACTAGGGTACTGCCCTGAAGAGAGAACCTTAAGTTCTAGAAAAGATTGCAAAATTGACTCAACCAAGCAATTCCAAATAAGTTGTTTCTTTATCTTAAGCTTAAGTGGAAGGTAATCAGTTTTTAACTACTAATCTTAAGAGAATAAATTCTTTCTATTAGATAGATCCTAACTGCGTTGGACATATTGTAGGCTGACCGGTTAAAGCCGTCAAACAAGTGATTCAGTCCTTTCTTCAGGCCCGGCACTGCCGCAATGGCTAATCACCCTTTCTAATACAAGAAAGTTCCTCTTCGAAAGCTTGAAAGTAATCACCGGAGTATTCTCATAATGGATCCTCTTAATGAGCATGAAAACCTAGTGGTCAAGTTTTAGTTGATTTTAAAATTAGTTCAAGCTTAGGAAAAACTTATTTGAGATTGTGATTTTTGAGCCAATAAACATATAATGAAATCTCGACCTTACGTGAGGGAGACAACTCTTAAGATCTTTTTATGCAGAATGCACTAATGCAGCACAAGTCCAATCAATAGCACTTTCAAAACTCCACAGACAGGAGATTCGTGGGTGAGTTAGAAGGATACCAACCTTCCCGATGACTCAGAAGCAAGCAATTTTTTTGTTTTTATTTAATAATGCAATTATTTAGCAAGCAAGCAACTTGTTATTTATGTAAATCTTTCCTTGTTCATGGAATATGCCTGCAAAAAGACAAGATAGAAAATTAAATCTTAGGGATGATAAAGAAAAAGAAAAAGAACTTTTTTTAATTTTTAATTTTAACAATTTTTTGAATAAAAACTAGAAAAAGATTAAATGTCAATTTTTAAAAACAGATTTTTTACAAGTCCCCAGCAACGGTGCCAAAAAATTGTACACAGCTCAAAAGTCATAAAGAATTCCATCATTATTTGTACTGCGTACAAATTATAAAAAAATCTAATCTTACTAGAATCTTTTAAAAAAATCGCACAGTAGCAAGAAGAGGGTCGAATCCACAAAGACCTGTTGAAAACTCAATTTTTAAAAAATTAAAATCTAACTTTAATCTAGTTGGGAAATTGGTGAATGAATGGTCAAAATTTTTGTTTCAAGAATTAAACCTCAATTATGAATTAAAAATAAAGATTAAGAAAGGAAAATCACTAACCTATAAGGAGAATAAATAAGAAAAGAAGATTGAGAAAGAAAACAAAAAGATGAATTAAAGCGATGAAATGAAATAAGAGAAAGCACTCACCAATATTTGGGATGCATTAATTGAAAATAAGAGTGAGAGAAGGTAGAGAGATAGCAAATTGGGAACTTGAAATGGTGCAAAAAGCCTTGGGTCACTGCTGCTGATATCACCTTGAAGCCCCCTGATTAGTCTCTAATATTGCATAATTTTTACCACATCTGCACAATTATTTTATATAAAATACTGGTAATAATGGTTTGCTTGTGTGATCCTAGGTCTATGGTGTGCAATGAAGAAGAAGACCCTAAATCACTAATTAATGGGTGATTAAAGGCCTACAAAATAGCCATTGACCTTAGGAGGTGATTCTGTTAGACCATGGGGCCAAATCAGAAATCCAGAAGGTACAACTGACAGGGGACCGACGCGACAGCGCACAGCAAACTGCGCTGCGCGTGCCATTCTGGTACAAACGCGAAAATGCGGCTCTGACCGCGTTTTCGTGGCCGTACTGGCACGGCTGTGCCAGTGCTTTGGGCTAGGGTTTGTCCCCTGGCCCTCTTTCTCCTGATGCCTATAAATACCCCCTTGAGGTTCTTCAGAAGGAAAAATCCAGAGAGTTAGGGTAGTTTTCTTCTTCATGTTGTAGTTTAGGGTAGTTTAGGTTAGTTGTTCCTCCTCTTCCTCCTTTATATTTTTCATTTCTTGTAGATCTTGTAATAAGAGAGAGTGATATATGGTTGCAAAGCAAGAGTGCTTGTAATAGAAGGTGACAATCTATGAAAGGTTCTCTCTTTACCTCTCTTTGTTTTCTTCTTTCTGACTCATTTTACATGTTCAGCTAATTTTCTCTCATGGCAACTAACTACTAACCACTAACTCGCTAACTTCTTACTTGATAATCCACATGAGCCTAATAGCCTCTACTTGGCCTTGATCTTGCAAGAGCCATTGATGGCTCATGATGATGGATTCTAACACTCTAACATCCTAACTCTCTAACAAGCTAACATTATTTTATTCCATGCTTACTCTTGTTTAGTTTTGATGGTTTAAGTGTAGCTTGCACTTGTTTTGTTGAGTTTGGATGTGAAAGTTATCGTATGGGTCATGCTTTGAAACGCTCTTAAACCATGGACTAGTGATGGCCAAGGATACATGTGAGGTAATTATCACTAAGAGGTTAGCATGGTTAGTGGAGCCATTAGTAGTTAGTAGTCATAAGTTTTCTTTCCTTTTCACTTTGTTTTAGATATATATCAAAAATAACAAAAACCTTCTTTTCTATGTTTCCCACTTTGTTTTCACCGTACTCTTCTCTTGTCATTCTTTGTTTTCTTTTCTTTTGATTCTTTAAAATGTTGAAGAAACCTTAACATGCACGTGAACATACCGGTAAAGCTTCTATCGCTTCCCATCTCTGTGGATTCGACCCGTTTAGCCTCTATGCTATAACGGAAGTATCGAGGAAGCTAAAGCACGCACTTTTAACTCTTGATTTCAAAACGTACACTTTTTGTGTGCGATTTTCCCCCGATCAAATTTTGGCGCCATTGCCGGGAATGAGAACGGTTTGATTTCACGTTTTTGTTTACTTTTCTTATTTGTTTTTGGTGTGCAGGTCAAATTTTTAGTATTGCAGAAGTTCACACTTGCTTTTGTGTGGTTGGGTAAATTCTTATAAATTAATATATTCTGCTGCTAGTTTCTGTTTATATTACCTGTGCACTATAATAATTTTAAGAACTAAAATATAAAAATTGAATGCTTTAAAATGGTTTAGACATTTGCACCTAGGCATGTTTCGATTTTAATTCCAATATACTGTATTTTATTCTTGTATTATGATCTTGACGGAGGTTTACATATTGCATAACATATAGTTAGGATAAACACGTGGGTGATTTACTCTCTTTGTGTGTTCATTATTATCTACATTGCACATTTGTACGAATTGAATTTAAGGGTAAAACCCAATACAACATAAGGTGGGGAAGTCATTACCCTTCCTTAGCCCAAAAATCACCTCCCACTCACACAACCCAAGCCTTAATAAAAATTGCTAGACGTTGGCCCCTAGGGACATCTCGGACTCATTTAGGAGATTGACCTAAGAGGGAAATTGTTAGAGTTTGACTCTTCTCAAATCAGTATCTAAGGTTAATATTGAGAGGCGAAACCTCGAAGAATAGTGGTTTGCAATAATTAGGCCCGTTTCTCCGGCACGGATACCTCCCACTGATCTTGCCCCTACCTGGCCGATTAATTGGTGGTCAGATTCTGACAATGTACCCCCCGTAGACAGCCTTGTTGGAACATGTTTCGATGAAGACATTTGTGAAGCATTTCATTTGGAACTCTAACACACGACGAATCAAGAGTTCTTCATGATCAAGACTGCCCAAAGAGAGTTGATATGATGTGGGTTGTAATAATGAAATAGCATGTCAAAAGCCTTGATACACACACACACACATATCATGTCTATATAGTCGACTTATAACTCCTTATAGTCGACTAATCCACTTGGTAGTCGACTAACCCAAACCCCCTAGTCGACTAGTCATGTGTCCAAAAGAAACCCAACTCTCTGTTTGTCCATTAGTCGACTTGACAGACAAACCTAGTCGACTAATAGACCTTGTAGTCGACTAATCCTATGCCCCTAGTCGACTAATCACTGGTCCAGTCGACTTGAAGGAAGTTGCAGTCGACTTGATTCAGTTATCCAGAAACTAGTCATTCGAACTATTCATGACCTAGTCGACTTATACCCAAACATAGTCGACTACTCTTTGGAAAATTGCCTAGGCTAGTCGACTAACTCAAAAGGCAAGTCGACTATCGGCAGTTTCTGACTGTTGGACGGTTTCTGTTATCTGGTCTTTTGTGCAACGTTTTCCAACGTTTCAATCTTTTGAATTGCACCTGTAACTACCCTAACTTACCCTAGTGTGCATCTATATAAAGGGTAGTTAAACCAAAGGCCAAATACCAATCCTAATCTTCAGTTTTCTAAAGATCAAAATTCTGCCAAACCTGAAAACTGATTTCCAACTTCTGTTCTTCACCAAAATTCAATTCCTTTGTGAAGTTCTCTGAAGTTTGTCTCCTATACTAGACCTTGTCCACGTTTATACACAATACCAAGGCTTATAGGAAAGTGTTGTAATACTCAAAGCAATCATTGTACACGGGTGTCTTCTTGGTGTAGAAGCAGTTGTACAAGGTGGAGTTTGTTCTCTTGGTGGAAGAGAAGGTGTACACATTTGGCAAAGGGAATTTGTCAAGTGGTGTGCATGGTTGTGATTTTGGGTGTACAAAATCAAGGATAAAGGAAAATCTCAAGCGGGTGGCTTGGGGACTGGATGTAGGTCACGAGGACCGAACCAGGATAAATCTCTAGTGTTTGCATTTGTCTAAACTTTTCTGAGATTTGATTTCCTTTATTGCAAGTTATTTATTTGATTAACTTAATTCTTCTTTGTTTAGTATTTGTGTTGACTTCGTGTTTTAGATCCATAAGTGCCAACAGAGAAAGTTCCGCATTTGGCATTATCTCGGGACCAACAAGTCTAACCAGTTAGGTGTCGTCTAGGTCTAAGTCAACCCTAGCATAGGGTTGTTTTCTTTTTCTTTTTCTTTTTCTTTTTCTTTTTCTTTGTTTGTTGGTTTGTTTGTTTGTTTTCTTTTTTGTAAATTGTGAAATAGATTTTAACAACAATTTTTTCAATCATAATATTAATCCATATTTCACCCCGACCTCATTTGACTCGGATAACTCTGAACCGGCTATGTACAACATAAACCAACCATATATGCCGGATTGGGATTATCCGACTCAATATGACCCATATCCCCAATCCTATGACTATAATTTTCAAAATAATTTTCTCTCTTCACAGATTTCATGGGGATTCACCTCCCCCAAGTAAAATTTTCAACCACATTGTCCACAATTTTCACAATATTCATTCCCCAATTCTGCTTCATATCGTCCTTTTCCTGAACCACCAATTGAAGAAAAATCATCGTTGCAAAGGACTTTGGAAGAAGCGATAGAGGCCAAAAAAAATTTGAAAACATGATGGCCTCATCATGTCCACAAAATTTTCAAAATTCATATAGTTCTTTTTCAGAACCACTCAAAGAAAAATTATTGTAGGAAAAAACTATGAAATTCGTGTAAGAGACCGAACGAATAGTATAAAATATGATTGAGTTCCCATGTCCATCAGATATTCATATGACACAAGAATCATGTCATTTTGGAGATTCAGCTTCAATTTCATCATACCAACCTGAACTTAATTAACACCCAATTCTTGATAGTTTGATAAGTTATCCAATTTTTGAAATTGAACTTGAAGATGAATGTGAACCTGAGCTTCAATTTAGCGATTCGAGTCTAATCCTTAAATCAATATCGACTCCTATAGTGTTACCTAAACTAAGTAATGTTCTTGAGCCAGTTTTGATTCCCTCAATCTCTGAACTTCAATCAATCATTTTACCTATTCACATTCCTTCCGTGGACGAAAATCAAGATTCAATTTCATTACATCCATTTGAACTTGCCCAAAATTTTGAGAACCACCTTGACATTTTGGCAAGATATCCTTTTCCCAAAATTGAACTTGAGCTTGAAAGTGATCCTGAACCTCAAGTTGGTAATTTCATTTTACTTTTTGATTCAATAATGACTACAGTATCTTTACCAAATTTTTACTCTATTCCGAAGTCAACATTGAATCCTGTACTAGTACACCGTGAAATTGAATCACCAATATCTTATGACCATACTTCATTGATGGAGAAAGTGTGTGAACATCAATTCTTTGGTTTGGACCCCATTTTTAAACCAATTTCGACTCCTCCTTTTGAATCTCAACTTGATATGAGCCAAATTCCTGAGTCGGTAGCGGTTTTTATTCATGTTCGATTTGAGTCCAAATCAATCATCTCCCAAAATCACACTTCATTGTTGGATAAGGATGTTGAAGAAAATAACTCAATAATTATTTTTGAAAATTGGAAATTAGATGGGGATAAATTTTTAAATAAGACCATTTACTCAATCATTCTTTTACTGGGTCGTATTAGAGAGGTCACTTGTGGGTTTCTGTAAGATCCACGATTTTTTGATTGGGTAGCAATGCTTGGCCCAATCAGACCACCACCAAAGCCACCTCCATGAGGTAATTTTCTTTTGCTTCCTATTTGCTTCATGTATATACACATTCACGATGCATTGAGGATAATGCACGAGATAAGTGTGGGGGAGGATTTACTAACATAGTTAATTTTATATTTTCTTTCTTTTACACTTCTTTTTAGGAACTTTTTAAAATTTTCTTTTGTATAAAAACTCTTTTCTTTTCTTTTTGCAAAACTTTTTGAAATAAACGAATTAGTTGTGATTTATTTTTAAGAAAATTAAGATTATCTTAGAAATCAGGAAGACCTAAAATTATGAATTTTTAAACCAAGTCAAAATAATAGATCTTGTTAAATTTAAAGATAAGCAAGAAAGATTGAAAAGATAATTTGAACTTGAATTTTTTGCCTTAGATTTATACACTTCACACTTACACAATTTTTGGGATTGAAACAAAGACTAAAAACGCCATAAAAATGCTATAAAAATATATAAAAAATGATGATAAAATCACTTATTGAAGTTGGGTAATTATAGCTCAAGAAGCATGATTATTCACTCGTAAAAAAGTAGACAAAAATAAAATAATCCCCTTTAGTTTTGTGGCTTTGTTTACTTGAGTCCTTAAGTCCGAGGGATATTTTTTCTTCTAGTGCCCTAAAACTATCTGGTCTGAGAGTCACCGGCTAAAGGCTCACTACCCGGGTAAGTTAGAAGGCCTAAGAAAACTAAGAGAAGAAAAAAATAATAATAATCATATAAAGTTAGAGTCGATATCCCAAAAATCTTCATTGTTCACAAAGTGTATATTTTTCTAAGAGCTTTATGAAAGATCAAAGAATCGATTCAATTTTAAATTCTTACATTTAATTTATAACAAGATTTTGCATTTCGACTTAGTTTAAGGAAAAATAAATTCTGGTTAACCTATGACCTTGGATCACTTAAATTTTCACAAAAATAATTTAACACTTTTCTCTATTTCAAAATGCTTTTTCAAAATACTAACATTTAATTTCTTTCTTTTTAAATTTTGTGGATGTAATCCGCTGAAAACCCTCAGGAGACAAAACTCCTCCTTTAGGGAAACCTATAGGTTTAACGGTTTGTTGCACATGCTCAGTGCAATCGCGTCACCTGTGAAAGTGGTTTAATAATTTTCTTAGTTTTTTGTTTTGCTCGAGAAGAGGAAAAGATAAGTGTGGGGGTGTAATTAGTCACTAATATTGCATAATTTTTATCACATATGCACATTTATTTTATATAAAATACTGCTAATAATGGTTTGCTTGTATGATCCTAGGTCCATGGTGTGCAATGAAGAAGAAGACGACAAATCACCATTTAATAGGTGCTTAAAAGGCCTACAAAGTAGCCTTTGACCTTAGGTGGTGATTCTGTCAGACCAGGGGGCTCAAATCAGAAATCTAGAAGGTACAACCGACAGGGGACCGACGCGACAGCGCACAGCATGCGGCGCTGCACGCGCCGCTCTGGTATAGCGGGGGAAACGCGGTACTGGCCGCGTTACCGCGGCCATACTGGCGCGCCGTCCCAGTGCTTTGGGCCAGGGTTTTCCCCCTGGCCCCCTTTCTCCTGATGCCTATAAATACCCCCTTGGGGTTCTTCAGAAGGAAAAATTCAGAGAGTTAGGGTAGTTTTCTTCTTCATGTTATAGTTTAGGGTACTTTAGGTTAGTTATTCCTCTTGTAGATCTTGTAATAGGAGAGAGAGTGGTACATGGCTGGAAAGCAAGAGTGCTTGTAATAGAAGGTGACAATTTATGAAAGGTTCTCTCTTTACCTATCTTTGTTTTCTTCTCTCTAACTCCTTTACATATTTAGCTAATTTCCTCTCATGACAACTAACTACTAACTTGCTAACTTCTTACTTAATAACCCACATGAACCTAATAGGCAAGAGTCATTGATGGCTCATGATAATGGATTCTAACACTCTAACATCCTAACTCTATAACAAGCTAACATTACTTTATTCCATGCTTACTCTATTTAATTTTGATGGTTTAAGTGTACCTTGCACTTGTTTTATTGAGTTTGAATGTGAAAGTTATTGTATGGGTCATGTTTTGAAACACTCTTGAACCAAGGACTAATGATGGTTAAGGATAGATGTGAGGCAACTATCACTAAGAAGTTAGCATGGTTAGTGGAGCCATTAGTAGTTAGTAGCCATGAGTTTTCTTTATATTTCACTTGGTTTTAGATATATATCAAAAATCACAAAAATCATCTTTTCTATGTTTCTCAGTTCTTTGTTTTCACCGTACTCCTCTTTTCATTCTTTATTTTCTTTTATTTTGATTCTTTGAAGAAACTTTAACACGCACGTGAACATACCGGTAAAGCTTCAATCGCTTTCCATCCCTGTGGACTCGACCCGTTTAGCCTCTTTACTATAACAGAAGTATCGAGGAAGCCAAAGCACGCACTTTTAACTCTTGATTTCAAAACATACACTTTTTGTGTGCAATTTTCCCCAATCACCCCCTCCTCTAGATGTTGTTGACAATAATAGAAGATGATAATACTATAAACTACAAAGAAAGGAACACATGCATGAAACTTTCAATAGAAGCATATAATAATGAATGAATTAAAAGAATAGAATTGCATCATAAAGAAAGAGGATAAAGAGCCTTAGACTGATATGTGCAAGATCTTGATGGAGGAACACTGAATTTCATTAATAGATCACCATTATAATCTCTTAGGTCCTTCCAACTCACATTATAACACACACAACTATCTTCTTATAGCCTTTATAGCCCTACGGTGTACATTTAACATCTGAAATGCCCGTATATATATGTAAAAAAATAAGGGAGAGAGCGTACAAAGATAGAGGGAGCAAACGCTCCCCCTGATCCTCTGTAATTGTAGCGAAAACACGACTCTTACCGCATTTCCGCGGCAAAGATTTGGCCGTAGGGCCATATCTTAGGGGCGATAGGCCATGGATCCTCGATTTGCTTCTATCTTCAATTAGTTATTCGGCTAGATCTCTGATTTTGATGTTATCTTCATTAATTCTCCAACCAACCGCCTGATCTTCAAAAATTTGGTTTTAACTGACTTTGATCTGGGATTATCTTTCTGATACGTTCTGGTCTTCAGTTATATTTAAATTTTCTGAGAATCTAGTTTAGTTAACTTGCATTTGTGATTTATCTTCTCCCATTATATCCTGCATAATTTAGGTATTAAGACAGTTTAATTGTAGGATTTATTACAGAAAGGATGTATAAATATAATAATAAATATGAAATATATGTGTCCACACAACATGTTCATATATAGTTAGTACATTTGAGACTAATGAGAAAAGCAGACTGTTGAACATAAAGGTGGACATGTTGCTTTCTTCTGATTTACTTCGGTGGTAGGTTGAGAGGATAAAAGCGCATCAACGCCAGCATACGTGTGGACCACTCGCAACTCATATAAACGCCATACTTGAAACATGTAATCTAAGTCTTTGTCATTAAGATGGACAAAATCATATTATACTCTTGTGGATATTTATACCTTAAATTTAGGTTGAGAAGAGAAGCTCAAGTGACGTACAAACTTCATTTTTGAGAGATCCAAGAGATTGGTCCTCATTCAATCGGATCACCATGTCTTGACCACTTTTACTAAAGACTAAACATATTAAAAATTCATCTTCAACCATGATTGTTGGAATCTCAGCAACAGAGAATAACAACACCAGAAAATAGTCACCAATCGCATGAGCAAGCAAACAAAAAAGAAAGTTAGAATACACAAATTTAACGAGGTTCAATAATTGCCTACGTCTTGGGGCAGAAGAAGAGAGAGATCTTATTAAATCAATCAAGTACAAGAGCCAATAGCAGGGACAATACCCCTCTTTATATAGGCATGGAGTTCAAGAAGAAAAGGAAACCCAAAACTCTGAATTTGGATAAGAAATAAGTTCAGAAACACACACGGATTCGCCCAAAGGTAAAATGCTGTCGACAGTCCATTTGGCCTGTCGATAGCCTCTGACAAACCTAACTCTCGGGAAAATATTGTCGACATCCCAAGGGGCCTATTGATAGCCAAAACCCAATTCTGCTCCATGGAAATCGCTATTGACAGCTCTTCTTTGCCTATTGTCGACAGCCCGGTTCACCTGCAGACACGTATCAAGGTATCAACACTGATGTTTCCCTCACGCTTCATCAAACTCCATACTATCTACTCTGATGAGTTAAAAAACTCTATTAACAAGATTTTACATAGTCTCCCCACAGTTCTCTACCTCGGTGAGGATTTCTCAAAAATGAGCCGAACATATCATAGTACTATGACGATTCCATCGAGCTGTACTAGTGTGGTTGCCTACGTACCCCCTGCCTAGGGGATCAAGTCATTTGTAGTTCATCCAAACGAGCTCCACCGAGCTCAAGCAACTGGAAGGATTGTAGACTGTCTAAAAATCATTGAAGACAAGTCGTCAAATACAGAGACCATACTTCAGACACGTAGACGATCAAAGCCATTGGTGCAGTGTCAAAACACAGAGTTCGAAGCCAGCGTCTCAACATCATTGCAGTGCTAAAATGCGGAGTTCATAGCCCGCGTCTCAATATCACTGCAATACCAAAATGTGGGGCTCGAGGTCCGCATCACTGCAGTACCAAGATGCAGGGCTTGCGCCTGCGTTTTAACACTGAAGCAGTGCCCAAACGCGGAGCTCGAAGCCCGTGTCCAACATCATCTAATTGGCTAAACGCAGAGCTCAAGCCCGTATTTCTACTAAAAATGAGCCCTGCATCTCAGTTATAAGTACCCTCATTACTGGGTCAAGTACTGCCCACGTAATAAGGGGAGTTACCCCCTATTATGGAGGGTTTTTAGGGGACAGTTTTACCCCTAAAACCCCTATAAATAGCTAAAACTGCTATTGAAAAGGGGTTGAATTTTTTAGCTGAGGAAGATTGGCACAAAAAAAGAGTTCAATACACAAACTTACTGAGTTCAAGTTTTGCCCAAATCTCTTTGATATTTCATTTGATAGGAGCTACGCTACTCCATCAGTGATCCAAGGGGAAAAGTTCTGTAAAAGCTTGAGTTCCCCCAGTCAATGAAAAATAAGATTCACTTTCCACTGCTACGCAAATAACCTAGCATTAGACAAAGACGAGAATTGAGTTTGATATCTCCTCTCTCTTGTAATTGAATTTTGAGTTATTGAAACTGTTCATTGATTCAAGAAAATTTTGCAATATTTTCAATTTTCTGACTCGAACAAGAGATGGTGACTACGCTGTGGACTACTTTCTCCACTGACGAGCATGTTGTAGCGCAAGGTGACGTAAACTTCATGGGAAAGACGGTCGAGCCACTTGTCGTGAATTCAATCAGGCAAAGTATGAGGAGTTTCTCTCTTCTGGCTCCAAGAGCCCCAGAGTGGCGCGGCAATACCGCAGGGTCTCCTCAGAGATCCACTCTCAAGTCTCTTCAGAGACTTCCCCAAGAATGGCTTGTGCAAATAGTGCCATTTTTGACCACGTCGTCCGCGTGGCCCTCGTCAACGTCTCCCATGACTCTGAGACCAACAACAATGAATGCCAATCTGTCCATGTCTCTCCTCTCAAGATTCCTCAGTTCTAGGTTACGGGGGGTCCCCAACAACCCGTGAACCGTAATCAGAATGCTGAACGTCGACAAAAGTGTCGCGCACGTCAATAACAGATGCAAGAAGCTTAAAAAGCCATCTATTTAGCAGGCATAGAACGCGGGGCTCAAGACCGCGTTTCTTCTGAGCAGCACCAGACTTGTGAACCCCGCGTCTCTATATCAAAATGTGGAGTTCATAAAGTTTGTGTTCCCATGTTTTACCTCAGTGACGCGATGTTCAGCAACGCGAGGTCCACGTCTTTTCTCAAAGACATGAGACTCGCGTCTCCACACCAAAATGCAGAGCTCATGAAGTCCGTGTTTTTGAAGCTTCACCTCACAAGCGTGAGGTCCACGTCTCTTCTTAAGGACACGAGACCCGCATTTTTGTGCCAAGACGTGAGGTCCACGTCTCTCCTAAAAGACGCGAGACCCGCGTCTTAAAGCGTGAGGTCCGCATCTCTTCTACAGAGAACGAGCCTCGCGTCTCCTATTCAAAAGTGAGCCCCGCGTCTCTGAGACATGTATCTTAAAGTTATGGCGCAAGACTCACGTTTACTCCCCGGCTGCTGAGGTCAAGACTGAACTGGGAAGTCCTCATCCTCAGAGACTCGAGGCTGGTCTCTTCGATCCTCTTCCGACAGATCTAAGAGCCTACTTGATAAAGAAGAGGAGTGTCCATCAAATAACTCCACAATGCTGCTATGAACGACTCATCACAGTGGTGCTCTCTGAATGCCACTGCAGCTTACATGTAAGCAAATAGTCGCTGTTCAACTAGTTATCATCATCGCCATCCTCCCACTCGGCCAAGAGGCATCGTTTCCGCACGAGGAGAACCTTCTCTGATGAGGAATACCCTGAAGTCACTGCAAACATGGTGGATCCAAGCACTACGCCAAACAGGACTAAGGAAAAGCAGCCAATAGTCAGCTCTGACGAGTTTAACACTGAGCTGGAAAGAGTGTACCGGTATACCCGCACTCGAACTGGTATAATAGACCTAGTGGACTAGGTGCCCTAGCCCAGGACATTAAAGCAAGCAAGGCACACACTGCCATCGTGAAATCACAGGCCTCGAACTATTCCATAGAGAAAGAAGCTTTCGCGTACATGGCAGGGACTCCTGAAGAAATGGCCAGGCACTTTGAATAGCAACCCCAGGTCCAGAGGGAGAAACTCAAAATGATTCGTGCTCAACAAGAATCTATCGACACCCTTAAGTAGATGCTTTCGTAATTGCTTGAGAACAAAAAGAAGAAGCCGAAGACCAAGATTCCTTCCAAGAAGTCTAAGGGCAAATGGAAGGAAGGGGAGAGCTCATCTTCTGCACATACCGAAGATGAAGAGCATTCCAACTCTGAGCCATCCAAGCCTCCATCTAAAGAGGAGGTTAATTCAGAGAACAGGAGCACTCATTTCAAAAGGATGATCAAATTAGAGCAACGCCTTGAGGCCCTCGCCAACCAGAAGGGCCTCCAAGAAGCAGGAGTGGTCCGGCCATACCCTGCTGAGTGGAATCTTATCTCATACCCTCTAAAGTTCAAAGCTCTGACCCTATAGGCCTTCGACGGCAACGGGTCACCAAACTAGCACATATACTACTTCAAGTCTCAGACTGAAAATGTAGTATCAAATGATGCCATCCTGGCACGTTTGTTGATCAACACCCTAAAAGGGATTGCTTTTGAATGGTTCATGAAGCTCCCAGAAAGCTCTATCAAGAACTGGGGTGATCTGGAGAAGCTTTTCCCTACCCATTTCTTTGAAGATGATTCTGAGATTACCATGCCCACTCTCCTGATGATGAGGCAACAGAAAGGAGAGCCAGTTAAAGTGTTTGTGGAGAGATTTCATGGCACTCCGATGTCCTAGTGGTATGACCTAGGCCACCTTAGTCGAAACATGCTGCCATAATTTACTAACCTCACTCCTAGCTCAGATAGGAGTAGCTGAAAGCCGTACCTAGAAGCAGTTGGTCCAACAAGGCGAGCAAGCAGAGGAGATCGTCGCCAGGATTAAGGCAAAAGAAAGCAAGCCCAGACCCAAGAAGTTGACAAGGCGCTCGCCAAAAGCATCTTTTCAAGCTAAAAGGAAGGAGATACTGGCAACAGAGACGAAGTCTCCATCTAAGCCCCAACCGGCTAAAGGTGGTAGTTCTTCAAACTAGCCACGCGCCAACAAGCAGTACTCCTTCAAAGACAAGCATATTGATTCATTGTTCAAGTTACTTAACAAGAGCAACAGACTGAAGCTTCCTGAAGCTAGACGTCCTGAGGATGCTGGGACACCCTACCAAGAGTTGCTACATCTTCAAAGACATCCTCCAAGCTTTGATTGATGCAAAGGTGCTCAAGTTCCGCCCAGAGTAGAAAAAGGTGAAGCTAACATGACGTCATGTCTTTAGTTTGGGGTATAACCTCCAACGCCAGCCAGAGTAGTTCTCATCCCGAAAGGAGAACTAAGAATAATTAATACAGGCCGACACCACCAGCAGGAGAAAGGTCTCGTACATGTTCGTACTCCTCAAGGAGAGACCATGTGGGTTCATCCCGATGTCATGGAAGGCTAGCAGCGGACTACTATTACCAACAGGAAGTCCAAAGGCAAAGCTAAAGTCTCGCCTTGCAATGTTGAGTGTGCTTCCTCTAGGGAAGCAGAAATTGATGTCCCCTCACTAACTGATTCTTAGGAGGAGAAAATAGTCATTGTGGCAGAGCCGAATGCACCGCTTGTAGCAGGGACTCGTTCGGGTCAGTCGTACTTGAGAAGTACGATGAAGTGGCAAATCTGCCTAAACTCACCCAAGAGCCTACCAAGAGTTGCTACATCTTCAAAGACATCCTCCAAGCTTCTATTGATGCAAAGGTGCTCAAGTTCCGCCCAGAGTAGAAAAAGGTGACAGCTAACATGACGTCATGTCTTTAGTTTGGGGTATAACCTCCAATGCCAGCCAGAGTAGTTCTCATCCCGAAAGGAGAACTAAGGATAATTAATATAGGCCGACACCACCAGCAGGAGAAAGGTCTCGTACATGTTCTTACTCCTCAAGGAGAGACCATGTGGGTTCATCCCGATGTCATGGAAGGCTAGCAGCGAACTACTATTACCAACAGGAAGTCCAAAGGCAAAGCTAAAGTCTCGCCTTGCAATGTGGAGTGTGCTTCCTCCAGGGAAGCAGAAATTGATGTCCCCTCACTAACTGATTCTTAGGAGGAGAAAATAGTCATTGTGGCAGAGCCGAATGCACCGCTTGTAGTAGGGACTCGTTCGGGTCAGTCGTACTTGAGAAGTACGATGAAGTGGCAAATCTGCCTAAACTCACCCAAGAGCCAACCAAGCAATCTATGAAGTAACCTGTGGAGAAGCAAAAGGAGCTTCGGTATGCCAAAACTCTCCCAAAAGACAAAACAGAGGGATCTTCAACACCTTATCGCTTTAATATTTTGGCTAGCTGGCAAACATCCTGTCCAGGATCATCCTCTATGAGCTCCTAAGACTGTCCAAGTCAACAAAGGGAGCTCTGGGAGAAGCTTTAGCCGATGCTGAGGCCTTCATGGCCCGGATTCCATCTAAACCAGAGAAAGAAGATGAAGAAAATTGCCTCCACGTCTCTCAATATATCCCATGCATAACCTTCACTCTAGACGACATGCAGGTCAAGGGAAAACATGACAGGCCCCTGTACTTCAAGGGTATATTGGATCATCTGAGGTGAGCCACATTCATGTGGTTCAGGATCCGCATTGAGTATCATGCCCCGCCGGGTCATGCAGCACTTGGGAATTCTCACTCATCGATTGAGCGCCACTCAAACTACCATTATGGCTTCAACTCTAATGGTACACACCCAATGAGAAAGATCAAACTCGAATGCCAGATCAGGACCTGAGATTCGAGGTGACATGCTATGTTATTAACTCCGATACCTCATATAACTTATTGTTAGGATGACCATGGATTCATAACAATTCCATCATCCCCTCTACTCTCCCTCAAGTCATGAAGTATGTTGACAAAAATGGAAGAGTCTGAACGTTGATCGCTGAAAGACATCCATTCAAGGGGGTAGAGAATTGCTTCATAGACTCCCTCTTGTACCAGAATTCTCTGAAAGCAGATGAGAATCCCGAGCCAGAGGAATCAGACTCTGATAATGAAGCTGATATCGAGCTAGAGGCAGAAGAAGAATGTCTTTGGGAGCTGAATCCTCTTGTAACGAGCGGTAATAAGTTTGATGTCAATAACACCGCCAAGGATGTAGGCAAGTGGTATATTAATGAAGAATTAGGTTTGATTTATTTTTCTGTGTTTGCTTCTGATTCCGTATCATCAGATATTAGTACAGATGTAGATAATAACCCCTCAATAGATGCCCTGACATCATTGCATGCACCAGTGAGATTATCTCTCACGGTATATCAAGGCATCAGTAATGTGCAAGGAACCTTCTTCGAGGTCCCAGCAAGACACAAAGGTCAAAAATTGATCTTTTTTAGAAGAGTCAAGTCCAAACTAATAGTTCATAAAGACTCGAAAAGCGAGACCGAGTTCCCTCAGTTCTCTCATTACGAGCCAAATATACTCAAAATGATGGAGAACATGGAGTATGACCTAACAAGTGGTCTTGGCTTGAACTTTGGCAAAGGAAGGCAAACACTGCTTCGATCTTTCGTTCCAAAAGGGAAGCCCCTGACTATTATCACCAAACTCAGAAGGGGTTGTGCTATGTGTCAACTCCAATCCTGTCAGCCTCTGAGTCTGAAGAGTCACTATATCATAACCACTCGTCAGACACGCCATCGTGGAAGTCAGATGTCAGTATTGGCAATATCTTCAAAGATCTTTCAATAAACATGGTTTCAACAAGTCACCCGAAAGAAGGAGATGAAGAAATGATCCAGTCAGATACAGATCCCTGAATCAAACACCTGAATATTTTCTGAGATATTCGCTTTGAACAACGTGAACCACCCACAGAGGATAAGGTAACTCAGATTAATCTGAGAGATGAGGCTAATCCTAAGCCCATCTTCATAAGCGAAAGCTTATCACCTCCCGAGAAAGAAGGTCTAATATGTCTCATACGAGAGTATATAGATGTTTTTGCTTGAAATTACGAGAACATGCCTAGGCTTAATCTTCAAGTGGCTATGCATCACCTCAACATTAATCCAGATGCGAAGGCCGTCAAGCTGCAGTAACGACAGTTTCGCCCAGAGATAATGGAAGCGATTCAATCGAAAGTCACAAAGCATATAGACTCTGATTTCATCAGGGAAGAAGAACACCCTGACTGGGTAGCTAATATTGTACCTGTCACCAAGAAGAATGGGAAAGATCCGGGTATGCATTGATTTTCGTGATCTAAATGAAGCTTGTCTTAAGGATAGGTTCCCTCTTCCAATCACGGATGTCATTATGGACAACACGTGTGGGTTTGAATGAATGTTATTTATGGATGGATTCTCTGGATACAATCAAATTAAGATGTACCCTGACAATAAGAAGCATACATCCTTTAGGACACCACTAAGGGTGCATTGCTATACTGTGATGCCTTTCAAATTGAAGATGCGAGGGCGACATATCAGAAAGCTATGAATACAATCTTCTGCGAGCATATACGCAAAATAATGGAATGCTATGTAGACGATATTGCAGTGAAAAGTCATACCAAAGGTGATCACATAGCAGATCTGAAGACAGTAATCGATATCATGCGGGCGCATCAACTGAAGATGAATCCCACCAAATCCTTCCTGGGGGTAGCCAACGGTAAATTCCTTGGGTTTGTCGCGACATCCAAAGGAATCCGCCTTGACTCAGAGAAAGTCCGCGCCATCTAGGTGATGCAACCTCCAAGGAACCTTAGAGAGCATAGAGGATTGTAAGGGCGACTAACCTACATCTAGAGGTTTATCATAAATCTCTCAGGGCGATGCCAATCTCACCAGATTCATGAAAAGGGTGTCTCATTCGTCTGGGATGACGCTTGTTAACAAGCGTTTGAGAAAATCAAGCAATACCTCACGCATCCACCTGTCCTTACAGATCCGGTGTCAAGAAAACCTTTTTTGATATACATTCAAGCTATGGATTATTCTCTAGGAGTTTTACTATCCCAGAATAATGATCAGGGGCATGAGAAAGCAATTTACTACCTTCAGACCTGAACATCGATACAACCCGATCGAAAAAGAATGCCTCGCATTGGTGTTCGCTATCCAGAAGATGCGACACTACCTTGTAGGGCAAACCATACATGTCATATCAAAAGTCAATCCTTTAGATTGCTTATGATGAAGCCATCATACCTGAATAGTCGATTGGCAAAATGGGCCATATTGCTCTCTCAATATGAGATGCAATTCCGGCCACAAAAAGTTATGAAGGGACAGGCGGTGGCAGACTTCTTGGCTAAACATCCAGATATAAGAACGACCAAACTTTATGAAGATCTCTCAGATGAGATCGCTGAAGTCTGCATGACCCAGACGTCTTTTAAAGAATAGGTATGGCAACTCTTCTTCGACGGCGCTTCAAGAATGGGTCGTCGAGGAAATATTGTAGCAGGAGTGGGGGTGGTACTTGTCTCCCCACAGAACTACGTAATTCCTCATGCATTCTCTTTAACTGAGCCGTGTTCCAACAATATAGCGGAATACAATGCTCTCCTGATCGGGATGCAAATCGCCAATGAGATTAGCATTAAAAATCTCAGAGCGTGCGGTGATTTAAAGCTCATCGTCAATCAGGTTCGCGGGGAGTATGAAGTCCGACATGAAGACTTAGTGTCCTATTGTACGCGCCGGAAAAAAGAGAAAGAGGTCTTTACTGTAAAATTTTCCTTGAATCAGATGAAAAAATTACAACAAAACTGCTTTTTCCTTCCAGTTACAAGGGAGGGAGGATGTTGAGTCTTGAATCCTCCCTTTGTTTAGTGCTGGGTTCTTCGTGTGGCGGTGGAGAGTGAATCTTGTTCTCCATTGACCGGATAACCTTCGGGATCGTTAGGGAATCTTCTCTTTGGCTGGTAGAGGGAGTAGCACAGCTCTGTCTACCAAAACTCTCAAAGAGAAGGTAGGCAAAGAACAACTCGTACGCAGCGAGCTTGACGAAGAGTTGAGCCTCTCCTGTCTCGGTCTGTCTCTCTCTGTGATCTTCTGATGCCAGATGCCTTTCTGATCGCCCTTGTGTCTATCCCCTCTCTTCTGATTGCCTCGACCTCATAGCAAACGAGGCTATTTATAGAGGTCCTAGGGGGTGAACGTGCCCCCTAAAAATGCTCCACGATGAGGGGCCAACTTCCCCACTTCCCTGCTATGTGGGCGGTGACTGGCCCAATAACCAGGGCGGTTATAACCGAGGCGCGGGTCTGGACCCTCGCGTCTTGATACTGAGACGCGGGTGTCGAGCCTACGCGCCTTGATGCTGAGACGCGGGTGTCGAGCCCACGCGCCTTGATGTTGAGACGCGGGTGTCGAGCCCACGCGCCTTGAGGCTGAGACGCGGGTGTCGAGCCCACGCGCCTTGATGCTGAGACGCGGGTGTCGAGCCCACGCGCCTTGATGCTGAGACGCGGGTGTCGAGCCCACGCGCATTTGATGCTGAGACGCGGGTGTCGAGCCCACGCGCCTTGAGGCTGAGACGCGGGTGTCGAGCCCACGCGCCTTGAGACTGAGACGCGGGTGTCGAGCCCACGCGCCTTGATGCTGAGACTCAGGTGTCGAGCCCACGCGCCTTGATGCTGAGCGCGGGTGTCGGACCCACGCGCCTTGATGTTGAGACGCGGGTGTTGGACCCTCGCGCCTTGGTGCTGAGCCTTCGCGTCTAGAACTTAAAACTCTGCTTTTTAATGGCTTGTCTTTTAGTGATTTTTAGACAGCCTACAGAACCCCCTCCAAAGTTTTCGATATTCCGCAGTTAAATGGGACGGATTTCAAAATACTTTGGACTCTAGCTGAATTCACCTCTATGACTGGACTGTTAATGCTCCAGGTTTGATCGTATCTGGAATTGGTCTTCATGAGTGTACTGTTGAACTCTTTGAAGCCACCAGAGTTGATCATGTTGAGTGTCTAGATACACAGTCTAAACCTCCCCGATTGCTTTTAGTCTGTCATGGACGCGCTTTAAGCCAGGATTGGACGATCGTCTGCTTGTGCCAGTGTACTGTTGAACTGATCTGCAGAAGCAAGGACTGAACGCCAGTTCTTTTTGAAGAGCAGAGATAGTACTGCTTTACAGACGCGACTTTCATGGGGTGCGTCTTTTGGAAATGAAAAACGCGACTGATCTTCCATAAAGCAGACGCGATGTTCAGCCGGGCTGGAAAGACGCGAACTTCTTAGAGAGACGCGACTTTTTGAATGCATTTATGGCGGTGATGATGGGGCATGTCCATCGAAGAGGCGCGGCCGTCGGGTGCGAATCTGTGCCATGTCATGATTGCACTGCCAGTTGGCCTGGGGAACCGACGGGATTTCACCTTTTGGCGCGCGGATTTCCCGGTTCATTAAATGATCTGTTCCACGTGTCAAGCGATGACTCGCTACAGAGTCATGGCGTATGATCTTTGCGAATCATCAAAATGATTTCTTCCACGCGTCAAGCGATGACTCGCTGCAGAACTAATCGAGCCACGCGCCGCGTATCTTCGCGAATCCTTGTGCCTATAAATGGCAACAGTCAGAAAGATACCTCTTCTTCTCCGAGCATATTTGTTTAGAGAAAAAGAGTTCTTCTTTCTCTGTTCATCTCCATTACTGGATTCTTAATCACCAATGGCACCTAAGACCAAGCCAACCGCATCCTCTTCAAGAGCGACCGTCGCCGAGGCCCAGAGGGGCGGTTCCTCCGCGCGGGAAGTCCTTTTCCCAGGTATAACGCTGTTTAGGCTTGCACTTCACCATTACTGGAAGCTCATGGAACCCCAAAAAGATATCTTATGGAGGAGAACCATTAACACAGAACCGTCAACACAGACAACAAACCGTTTTGATTCTCAGACGCGGTCTCAGACGCGGTCTTTGAGTTGATAACCAAGGCGCGGGTTTGATGACCCGGTGCCAGCAAGTCCTGCATTTTGGATTCTTCACTTTAGAATATTTCTAATTGTGAAGGGCTCGGACGCGGACTTGAAGATTTTTTATCAGGTGCAGGTTTTTGATGAATCTTGCACCTGAGCCCAAATACTTAGAGATTTTTCATAAGTCTTTGTTTGCAAAACGCGGATTTGATCCCGTGGGTCTTACGCCTGGATGCGTATTTGCAGGTCTGGACGCGGATTTGATAATTCCTGCGTCCAGTATTTCTTCTGTGTTTGGACGCAGATTCGCAGGTCTGGACGCGGATTTGATAATTCCTGCGTCCAGTATCTCTTCTGCGTCTGGACTATAGACACTTAGCATTTTTGATAAGGTATCTGATTAAGTGTCCTTTTCTTTTGCAGTACCACACCCTTCTGCCCCACTCGCCAAGAAGCGCCACTTTAGACATGTAGGTGGTGCTGACCGTGATCTGGCCTTTGTGCTATGAAGGACAGTACCTGTGACTACTGACAAGTCACAGGAGCGCCAGAAAAGGCTCTCCAATGTTGATATGACAACCCTTAGGGTGCTTATGACCGATGCAGCATTCACAACGGATGATCGCGTCAAGCTGGAGAAGCCTGCCTTCTTCTTCGGAGATCGTATCGGCGATGGCGGCTATTCCATGTATGACGGAAATTATAGATGGCTCCGTCAGATAGGGGATAGAAGATTCTTTCTTCCAGACATGGAGAGGATATTCTCGCTGTCTTATCTCCAGCACATGTCTGTCCCTCGGAAGATGAAATGGGACGTTTCCCGATACGTCCCTGAGATTACCCTCGGTGACTTGGGCTCCCAGAAGGTATACCGCCATGATGGACATGATAGGGCGGTTCTCGGCCTGTTCCCCGGGTCGCGCAAGTCTGAGCTCCCAGTTGGAGATTTAATGGAAACACTGTTGATGGTGTAGTATTAACCTAACAATGTTTTTAGGTAGACTTGTTATTCTGTTGAAGAGAATAACAAGTGAGACTAGACTCGTGGGGAATCTAGGAAAGTTTGTTACCGTTAGAGGTGTGACATTAACTTAACGGGTTGAAAGTGGTCTTGTCAGAAGTGTAATGTTAACTTGACAAGGATGTGAGTCAGAGGTGTGATATTAACTTAACTCAGAAGTGTCACTGTCATAGGTGTAATGTTTAACTTGACAGTGAGGGTAATGCTAGAGGTGTAATGTTGAACTTGGCATTGGTCATCTCGGCTTGTATACGGAAGTCCGAGGGAAAGTCATGGCCATAGGTGTATTGTTTAACTTAGCAATGACTTGATGCTAGAGGTGTAATATTAACTTAGCATCATCCATTTCAGCTTCGATATGGAAGTCTGAAGAAAAGTGACTGTCAGAGGTGTAATATTAAACCTGACAGAAACCTGATTACTGTTTAAAGGTGTGGTGTTAAACTTTAACAGTAATTTGTCAGAGGTGTAGTATTAACTTGACAAAGATTGACTCATGATAAGAGCAATTTGAGGACCTGTCATTCTATTGGTGAGAATTGATAAGTGAAAATTTGAAGTGCCAGAGGTATAGTGTTAACTTGGCAAATTTGAAAGTTTGATACTCCGTGTAGAGTTGACAAACAAAATTTGTACTCGACAAGGAATATTGAAAAGTTTCCATTACTAGAGGTATAGTGTTAACTTCGTAATGGTTGTATTTTGTAGACCTACCATTCTGTGGATGAGAATTGGTAAGGGATTTTGGAGGAAAGAGTGGAGCCAAGTCCACTTAGGATTTTTAGCAAACCCTCAGCTAACAACGGATTTGAGGTGCCTTTACCAACTACCGTTTGAGTTGGGCTAGCCATGCTATTCTCCTCAGCATGATGAGTTGTCGAAGACTTATGTTGGGCTTAGAAGCTAACATTTTCCTCTATCCTTAGCCGTCGGGGGCGTCGGATGTTATAATGAAGAAATTCTTCTTACTTTGATCAGAGGTATACTTTTAACTTGATCAGCGAAAGAATACCATCTAAGGATAGTATTTCTTCAGGAACCTGCCATTAATTGGCATCATGAGTGTATCGCCATTTGAGGTTATGAAGCGATATGACCCATTTGAGTAGACTGACTCTACTACAAATGGTCCTTCCCATTTGGGTTGGAATTTTCCTTTTGTCTTGTGCGTCATTACCATGGGTCTTCTGACGGCTAAGACAAGATCGCCTTTCTTGAAAGTTCGCATTTTAACTTTCTTGTTGAAGGCTCTGGTAATACGAGCTTGGTAGAGCTCGATTTGTTGTTGGGCCTGCAGACGTTTATCATCTAAGGCCTCCAGTTCCTAGAGTCGCTGTCGATGCTTCTCCTCTGTTGTCATCTCCGCTGTCAAGGCGACGCGTGGAGATGGAATTTGGATTTCCAGTGGGAGTACGGCTTCACACCCGTATACCAAAGAAAATGGCGTAGCTTTAGTCGGGGTTCGCACAGTTGTTCGGTAAGCCTATAAGCATTCACCCAACTTGTCGTCCCAGTCTCGTTGACTTTTCGAGACGAACTTCTTGAGAAGCTTGCCAATAGTCTTGTTGAAAGCTTCTGCGAGGCCGTTAGCGGCAGGATAGTATGCCATTGAGGACACACTCTGGATTCTGAACTTAGCGCAGAATCTCTGGAAAGCCTGGCTGATGAACTGAGGTCCATTGTCATGGACAATTCGCCGAGGTACACCGAAACGGTAAATAACGTGATGTTTATGAACTTGATCACGTTCGACGATTTGACCTCCTTCAAAGGAATGGCCTCAGCCCACTTAGAGAAATAATCGGTTATTGCCAAAATGAACCGATGTCCTTTTGATGATGGTGGGCTGATAGGGCCAACCACATCCATCCCCCACATTTCAAATGGCCAGGTAGAGGTTGTAGAGTGGAGATACCCTGGTACTTGATGGATGAAATCCCCATGCACTTGACAAGCGTGGCATCTTTTAGCATAGGTGACGGCGTCGGCAACCATCTTGGGCCAATAGTAACCTAATCTTTGGAGTCGATGTGCCAGTTTTGGGCCAGGTTGATGGGCTCCACACATACCGTCGTGGGCTTCTCTCAATACCTCTTGGGCTTCTTTTGGTGAGAGGCACCGGAGCAAGATCCCGTCATGCGATCGACGATACAATGTTCGCGTAATCGCATTATAATAGAATTTGGGGGCTTTCCTTCGAATGGCAGCCGCCTCTTTGGTGTCTTCAGGCAGAATGTCGTATAAGACGAAATCAATGTAGGGGAATCGCCAGTCTTTAAGCTCTGGACCGGTTGACAATTCCAGTGCTTCTTTGCCTGACAATCTCCCTATGACTCCTGATAGCCCTTGAGAGAATTTCTCAGGCAATACAGGTCGTGGCTGTAGACGAATATCTTCTCCATTGCTCCAGCTAGAAGAGCTAAGGAGGCCGCGAGGGATGCGAGTGCATCCGCGTGCGCATTTTGCCTGCGCGGTACATGGTCGATGTAGAAGCTTGTAAACCCCTCGGCCATGCGGATAGTTGCGTTGTGGTAGGGTACTAGGTCCTCATGTCTGACTTCGTACTCCCCGCGAACTTGGCTGACGATGAGTTTAGAGTCGCCGTATGCCTCGAGATTTTTAACGCCAATCTCATCGGCGAATTGCATCCCAATCAAAAGAGCGTTGTACTCCGCCACATTGTTGGAACAAGGCTCAGTTAATGAGACAGCTCGGGGAATTACATAATTTTGTGGGGATACGAGTACTACTCCTACCCCCGCTACTACGTGTCCCTTTGGGCTTGTTCTTGATGCACCGTCGAAGAAAAGTTGCCATACTTGACTTTCGAACGATGTCTGAGTCAGGCAGACTTCAGCAACTTCATCTGGTAGATCCTCGTAGACTTTGGCTGCCCTCGGATCTGGGTGCTCAGCTAGGAAATCCGCCACTGCTTGTCCCTTAATGGCCTTTTGTGGTAAAAAGTGCATCTCATATTGGGAGAGCAATATGTCCCATTTTGCCAGCCGGCCGTTTAATGATGAAGGCTTAGTCATAAGTAACCTCAGGGGGTTGACTTTTGATATGACGTTTATAGTTTGGCCTACCAGATAGTGTCGCATTTTCTGAATGGCGAACACTAATGCCAAACATTCCTTCTCGATCGGGTTGTACCGATGTTCGGCTCCGATCATTGTTCTACTCAAATAGTAGATTGCTTGCTCTCGTCCTTGATCATCATTCTGAGCTAGTAGAGCTCCCAAAGAATGATCCATTGCCCGGACATACACCAGGAAAGGCTTTTCGGATACCGGAGCTGTAAGGACTGGTGGTTGGGTGAGGTATTGCTTGATTTCCTCGAACGCTTGTTGGCAAGCGTCATCCCAAATGAATGAGACACCCTTCTTCATTAACTTAGCGAAGGGTTGACATCTTTCAGAGAGGTTTGAGATAAACCTGCGGATGTACGCCAATCGTCCCTGCAATCTCCTGAGTTCTTTGAGATTTCTCGGGGTTGCATGTCCTGGATAGCGCGAACCTTTTCCGGGTCCAAGTGAATTCCGGTGGATGTTACAACAAATCCTAAGAATTTGCCACTGGCCACCCCAGGAAGGACTTTGTGGGATTCATCTTCAATTGATGAGCCCGCATGATGTCGAAGACCACCTTCAGGTCCGCTATGTGATCACCTTTAGTGCGGCTCTTTACCGCGATGTCATCAACATAACATTCCACCATTTTGCGTATTTGCTGATGGAAAATGGCGTTCATGGCCCTTTGGTATGTTGCCCCTGCATTTTTCAGTCCGAAGGGCATGACGGTGTAGCAATATACCCCTAGAGGTGTCCTGAAGGAGGTATGCTTTTTGTCATCAGGATACATTTTGATTTAATTGTATCCTGAGAATCCGTCCATGAAGGACATTCGTTCGAATACACAAGTATTGTCAATCATGACATCTGTGATTGGCAATGGGAATTCGTCCTTGGGGCAGGCCTCGTTTAGATCGCGGAAGTCGATGCAGATCTGGATCTTCCCGTTCTTCTTGGCGACGGGGACGATGTTGGCTACCCAGTCGGGATGTTGTTCTTCCCTGATGAAGCCAGAATCAATAAGTTTTCTGACTTCTAATTGAATTGCCTCCATTATTTCTGGACGAAACCGTCGCTGCTATTGTTTGACTGGTTTTGCGTCTGGATTGATGTTGAGGCGCTGCATAGCCACTTGAGGATCGAGTCCTGGCATGTCCTCATAATTCCAGGCGAAGACGTCTATATACTCTTGTACAAGAGATATTAGATCCTTTTTCTCCGAAGGTGACAGGCCGTCACTTATGAAGATGGGCTTAGGGTTAGCCTCATCTCCTAGGTTGATCTGAACAACCTTGTCTTCTGTGGGTGGCTCGCGCTGTTCAAAGCGAGTATCCCAAAGAGCATTTAAATGTTTGATCCAAGGATCTGTATCAGATTGGATCATTTCTTCATTTCCATCTTCCAGGTGGCTTGTCGAAACCATGTTCACTGAAAGTTCCTTGAAGATGTTACCGACACTGACATCTGACTCCCAAGATGATGTGTCTGAAGAGTAATCGTTGCTCGATAATTCTTGAGAATCGGAGGCTGATGGGACCGGAGTTGATACATAGCCCAACCCCCGGCGCGTCCGATGATAATAATCGGGGGCCTTCCCTTTCGGCACAAAGGATCGAAGCAGCGTCCTCCTTCCTTTGCCGAAGTTCAACCCGGGTCTGTTGGTCAGGTCGTACCCCATGCATCTCATCATTTTGAGTGCTTTTGGTTCATAATGACCGAACTGAGGGAATTCCTCCTCGCCTTCCGATTCTTCGCGGGGCGTTGGTTCAGACGAGATTCGCCCAAAAAGAATTGGTTTTTGACCTTTCCGTCTTGCTGGAACCATAAATATAGATTCTTGCGCATTACCATTATCTTGGTACGTCTCGAAGGATGACTTCACTGGTACATGCAACGATGTCAAAGCATCTATTGCCGACCAGGGGTCATCGTCTACTTCGGTGCTAGTGTCTGATGGTACTGAATCAGAAGCAAACACAGAAAAATACGCAAAATCTAAATCTTCATTAATATACCAACCGCCTACATCGTCGGTGGTGTCATCAACATCGAGCATATACATCGTCAGTGCAATTGCCTGCTTGAGGGAGTTGATAGATTCCTGCTGAGAAAGAATCATATCCATTTGTGCCTTCTGGATCTGTTCTAAACATTTGGCCGTCTCCTCAGGAGTGCCTGTCATGTAGGCAGAGGTCTCCTTCTCGACGGAAGAGTTCGAAGCCCTCGATTCCGCTACGGCGGAGTGAGAATCATTCACTTTAATGCCATGGGCTAAGGCATTATAGTCAATTGGGGGAATGGCCCCAGTCCGGGTGCGAGTGTGTCGATACACTCCTTCCGGTTCAGAGTCAGACTCATCTGAGCTGACTGCAGGTTGTTTTCCCTTGCTCCTGCTTGTCATATTCGCAGTGAGCTCCGGGTACTCAATGTCAGAGAAGGTTCTCCTTCTGTGAGAGTGTCTTCTTTTAGCTGACGGGAGAATCAGGGTCAGCTGTCTGACTAAAGACTGCTGATGTACGCCTGATCCGCAACGGCACTCAGAGAGCATATGGATGAGCCGTTGGCAGCAACACGACGAAGTAGCCTGAATTGCACTTCTTTTCTTCGTCAAATAATCCCTCAAGTCCATGGGAGGGGGATTGAAAAGATTAGCCTCGCAACGTCAAAGACGGGAGGCATCCATGTGCTGTACAGCCTGGACGCAGGCTTCAGGGACGCAGTTCTGGCGTCTCTGTTGAGACAAGACGCACCTGTCGCGTTGCTGCTTGGTGTGTCGGGGCAGAGACACTTGAGAGAGAGTGGGCTGCTGGGCCCCATGTCTATAGGCGCGTGCCTTGTGCTTGACAAGGCGCAGAGGCTTCACCTTGGCGTTTGGTGAGTTGGTCCTCAGAGGACCTAACTGAAGGAATCTCGCGTTTGGGCCGCCAAACGCGGACTTCGCGGGGTGCGAGCAAGGCGCCAGTTTGTATGTTGCGTCCAGCCTCAGTCAGACAACCAGAGGTTCCAACTTGCAGCTGACGCGCACGTCTCCTCTGTCGACGCTCAGCGTTCCGGTTGCGTTGCGGAGGTGGAGAGAGACCAACAACATCCTGATGTTGAACATCAGAGATTTTAACCACGCGGGTCTCCTGAGAGACGCTGACGCGGGTGTTCTGTGCGACGCGGTTGGTCGCAAAGGCAGCTGTGCCTGGGACCACGCGGGCCTTCTGAGAGGCGTTGGCGCGTGTACCTTGCTTGGCACAGTTGGCAGCAGCAGCGCCCGAGAGAGCCACAGATCGGGCCTCGGGGCCATTCCCCGTCGAGACCCGGCAGCAGACGCGGGTCTTTGGGCTCTTGGAGCCAGAAGAGAGAAACTCTTCGTACTTCGCCTGGTCGAACTCGACAATGAGCGATTCGAGCATCTTCCCCTTACGGAGGACGTCATCCTGCGCCACGATTTGCTCATCAGTGACAAATGTAGTCCCCAGCGGAGTCGCCATCTCTTGTACGCGCCGGAAAAAAGAGAAAGAGGTCTTTACTGTAAAATTTTCCTTGAATCAGATGAAAAAATTACAACAAAACTGCTTTTTCCTTCCAGTTACAAGGGAGGGAGGATGTTGAGTCTTAAATCCTCCCTTTGTTTAGTGCTGGGTTCTTCGTGTGGCGGTGGAGAGTGAATCTTGTTCTCCGTTGACCGGATGACCGTCGGGATCGTCAGGGAATCTTCTCTTTGGCTGGTAGAGGGAGTAGCACAGCTCTGTCTACCAAAACTCTCAAAGAGAAGGTAGGCAAAGAACAACTCGTACGCAGCGAGCTTGACGAAGAGTTGAGCTCTCTCCTGTCTCGGTCTGTCTCTCTCTGTGATCTTCTGATGCCAGATGCCTTTCTGATCGCCCTTGTGTCTATCCCCTCTCTTCTGATTGCCTCGACCTCATAGCAAACGAGGCTATTTATAGAGGTCCTAGGGGGTGAACGTGCCCCCTAAAAATGCTCCACGATGAGGGGCCAACTTTTCCACTTCCCCGCTATGTGGGCGGTGACTGGCCCAATAACCAGGGCGGTTATAACCGAGGCGCGGGTCTGGACCCTCGCGTCTTGATACTGAGACGCGGGTGTCGAGCCTACGCGCCTTGATGCTGAGACGCGGGTGTCGAGCCCACGCGCCTTGATGTTGAGACGCGGGCGTCGAGCCCACGCGCCTTGATGCTGAGACGCGGGTGTCGAGCCCACGCGCCTTGATGCTGAGACGCGGGTGTCAAGCCCACGCGCCTTGAGGCTGAGACGCGGGTGTCGAGCCCACGCGCCTTGATGCTGAGACGCGGGTGTTGGACCCTCGCGCCTTGATGTTGAGACGCGGGTGTTGACCCTCGCACCTTGGTGTTGAGCCTTCGCGTCTAGAACTTAAAACTCTGCTTTTTAATGGCTTGTCTTTTAGTGATTTTTAGACAGCCTACACCTATCATGATGCAACCATCTACATGGCAGAGAAATTCAGAAACTTTTTCATTGACCATGTACATTGCCAGCAAAATGCTCATCCAAATGCATAGGCATTTCTCGCCACTTCCTTGTCCATTCCAGTCGAGCGACAAAGAAAGTACTCATTTACAGCCATGACTTATACTGTCCAAGATTCGCCCTCGAAGATAACCAAAAGCCAACAGGAGACCTTCAAGTCAAAGAAGCTCTAGAGACTTCAACAGGTCTAGAGCTCAGGGATTGGCAATTCCCATACATCAATTACACATTGTACGACATACTGCATGATGACTCTAAAGAGATGGATGCCATTAGAAAGAAAGCCCCTAGATTCTACTATAACGCGATCATAAGAACACTGTATCGCTGATCGCATGATGGAATCCTTCTCCGCTGCCTATCACATAAAAAGGCACATGAAGCACTCAAAAAGGCTCATGGTGGTATGTGCGGAGCTTACCAACCTAGTCTAAAGCTTGGAGATCGACTCTGAAGACTGAGATATTATTAGCCAAAGATGATCCATGACGCCATCGCTTATGGTAAGCGATGCCACGCATGTCAGATCCATGGCAACTTCATTCGTCAGGCCCCAGGACATCTTCATCCTACGACTTCTTCCTGGCCATATGAGATGTGGGGAATGGACGTGGTTGGTCCTATCAGCCCACCTTCATCTAAAGGACATCGGTTTATCTTAGTTGTAACTGATTACTTTTCCAAATGAGCAGAGGCTATCCCTCTGAAGGAGGTGAAGACATCTAACATGGTCAAGTTTATCAAACATCACGTAATCTACCGCTTTCCAGTGCCACGATGAATCATCCACGATAATGGGCCCCAGTTCGTCAGCCAAGAGTTCCAGAAATTCTGTAACAAGTTTAAAATCTAAAGTGTGTCTTCAATGACATACTATCCAGCCGCTAACGACATTGCAAAAGTATTTAACAAAATTATTGGGAAGCTTCTCAAGAAGTTCGTCTAAAAAAAGTCAACGTGACTGGTGACAAATTAGGTGAATGCTTGTGGCTTATCGCATAACAGTGAGAACCCGACGAAAACTAAACCATTCTCTTTAGTGTATGGATGTGAAGCCATAACCCCACTAGAAATTCAGATCCCATCTCTGCACGTTGCTTTGACAACGGAGATAATAGATGAGGAAAAGCATCGACTGTGACTCCAAGAGCGAGAATCTTTGGACAACAAGCTCTTGCAAGCTCAACAGCAAATCTAGCTAAATCAAGTTCAAATTTTCAGAGCTTTCAATAAGAAAGTTAAGGAGCGGACTTTCAAGAAAGGCGACCTCGTCTTGGCTGTCTGGAGGCAATGGTGATGACGCACAAGACGAAAGGAAAATTTTAACCCAAGTGGGAAGGACAATTTTTGGTAGAGTTGTTGACACTCAAAAAAGACAGGACTCCCGCATTCATCTTCAGCCGGTCTGAACAACGTCTAACTTATTGACATCTACAAAAGATAAGTCAAAGACAAGCTGATGACCAGAGACAAGGCAGCAACATGGACATTACTAATCCAGTAAAGCAGATAGTAAGTCAAAGTTGCCTTTAAAGAAACCCAAGCAGGCCTAAGACGCTATACTTAGCTTGGTATAATCCCAAAATAAGCTTCATATAGCTCTGTATGGAACTAACAGCTTCGCCTGAGCTATGTTGGTAGCCTCGCTTTGAAGCTAACTATTAGCTTCGCCTGAAGCTTTCCATTTAGCCCGCCAAGGGCTGATTTGGGAGCTTCATGCCAGGAGCCTTACACGCTAGCTGAGTCATAACTCCGCTATGAGCTGAGTCTCAGCTTCGCACAAAGTTCTGATGGTAACTTTGCCTGAAACTATGAGCTAAGTCTTAGCTTCGCATGAGCTAGTTTCGCCTAATCTAGCTTCGCCTAAGCTAGTTCCGCAGGATTCAACTTCGCAAGATCCAGCTCCGCATGATCTAGCTCCGCAATGGGCTTTACCAGGTCATCAAATTGACCGTTTCAAAATCCCATGAGGGATTAATGGGTGAACCCCACTAATTTAGTGGGATTAATGCCACATTTAAGTGGGCGGTTACATCCGCCCACTTCGTCCCACATTAAGTGGAGACAATTCAGCCATAACAGCAGGAGTACGTTCGTACAAGCCCTCTAGCTTCGCTAGAAGCTCTCAAGAGCTTCATGGCAAGGTCATTTACGAGACTCGGGCGAAGTTGACGGCTGATTCAGCCTCGCTGAATTCAAGGGGACGGTTACACCCCACATTGGCTATAAATAGGCCCCTTGCTGATTGCGGACGGGGGGACACAAGGGAGATTGGCTACAAATTTCTAGAAGGAATTCTTAGCAAAAGGGTTCTTCGACTCTCCTGCTTCCAAATCTTGGATTTTCAGAACCAAGCGAGAAAGAAATCCTATCAGGAGGCAGTGTGATTATCAGATCGATTGCATTGTCAAAGGGATAAAGTGATTGCGCGCTGATCAAATTCCTACCAACATATTTTTCAGAAATCTCAGAGGAGATCTACTTGTAATTTCAATCTTTATTACTTATAATTCGCTGCTCGATCTCATTTTGTAAGTTTTCCCACAGAATAGCAATTTTCAATGGAAAAGTAGATGGCGACTCCGCTGGGGAAATCAGTCTTCTGGCGCAACAAGAAGGCAATGTCACAATGCAACGATCAGAGTCTTGAGCCCGTTATGTTCGAAAATTTGATCATTTATTTCGACCAAGAAAAATTCAAAGAATTGCTCTCGGAGGGTAGTCCAGTGCTCCACACTCGGAAGCACAGAAAGATCTCCGCAACCAAGCCTTCAGAGCAGAAGCCAGCCCTAGCCGGGCGCGTAGCTGGAAGAACCTCTTCCCAACTCCTCTCAGCCTCCACTGAGGCTACAGGTGTCATAAGTAAGGCTAATCAGGTTCCCTGCGAACCTAAAAATTCACTTCCCAAGCAGATGTTGAGGCCAAAGCAGAAAGCTCCGAGTGAAGCTTCAGGCGAAGTTCCACCGCAACTTTGCCTATCACGTGAAGATAAAGGCAAAATGCCTGTCCAGTTTGGCAGCCTCGCCGAGGCTATTAACCTCGAGTCTAGATTGGTGACTCTGCCCTTGCCTAATTTAGGAGCAGTAATTCCTTGCGCCAACCTCGTTCTCCCGAGCGAAGTTTCAGATGGCATGGCTAGCTCGGCGCCAGTATCTTAGTATGCGAGCAAAATTCTCAGCACCAAGGCTGGACCTGCAGCACTTAGCAGTGCTAAACACCTTCGCAACAAGGCTGCGAACAAAGCACCGCAGTGTGCTTCGCTCTTAAAAGCTTCAAGCATTAAGTTCGCTCAGCTAAGGGATCATCTCTGGGTGCTGATAGCGGTGCTTATGCAGCTTCAGTGCCTAAGGGTGCTACCAAAGTTCTCAGCCGCGAAGTTAGAACTGAAGCACTATCTAGTGCCAATCGCCTCTGTGGTGATGAAAAGAACGAGGCATCATCTCGTGCTTCGCTTCTAAAGCCTGCAGATGCTAAGTCCGTCCCTCATAAAGCTATGAGCAAAAAGATGATGTCAAAGTCACCTGAACGGATCAATGCGCGATCCGCCCTAGTCTCTGCACTGAGTCGCTTAAGCTCGATTAAATTTGACCTACGAGAGTTCTTAACAAACAAACGGAAGATGGAACTACTCCAAACTTCTCCCTCTTATTGTGAACAAGTGGCATGTCAGTTGGTGACGGTTCATTAGTCCATTATCGACTAGGACCAGTCTCCACCACTCTTCCAAACCGATAGTCAGTTTTTAATCGACTATCGGTGCGATCTCCTATAAAGCATCACAAAAGGAGTATGTCACAAAATCTACCAGATCTACACTCTGCATCCGTCCCAGATCTACCCTCTGCATCCGTCAACATGACCGGAAGGGGACGTGAATCGCATAGAGGCAGGCGAATGTCGCGTGGTGCTAACTCCCCTTCCTTCAGTTCTCCAGACCCGGACTATAGCCCTGGCTTAGGCCAAGTCTTGGTGGAAGAAGAAGGCGTGTTCCGAAGCACCAGATCTAGGGTTGCAATACCCTACAGTTATGAGCAACCATCCTCCTCAACTGGAGTAACATCACCAGAACCAATGAGAAGATTATTCCAATGGTCTAATGGGGAGGAGGAAGATAGTGGGTATGCCTCTTCGGCGACAATCAACTCGATACAAATGGATAAAGCATCCGTGCATATGGCTGATAATGGTAACGATGACCTCCTTCGACGGTTGGAAGCTCAAGAGTAAACCTCCAAAACCTAACAAGAAGCCTTGGATAACATTCAACAGATGCTCGCTCAACTCCTCACTAACTAAAATAATAATGATACCGGGAGTAATCATAATGAGGAGGAACATAATGATGAAGAGCAACCTAAGATGGAGAAATCAAAGGAAAGTTCTTCTATGGACGTTGAAGTCTTAAAGGCATCCAAGCTCAGATTGCATCCCTAACCTAAAGGGATGAACTGAAGAAAGTAGGGGTAGCCCGTCCTTACCCTTGGAATGGGACTCAGTCCCATATCCTCCAAAGTTTAAGCCACCAACGCTGCACTCATATGATGGCAAGAGCTCACAAAATCAGCACATATACTACTTTCGATCGCAAACCGGTAATGTAGTAGGTAACGATGCTATTATGGTCAGACTATTCATTGGCACCCTGAAGGGGGTAGCATTTGACTGGTTCCGAAGCCTTCTGCCAAGCTCTATCAACTCCTGGATTAACTTAGAGACTCGATTTCTTCTCGTTTTTATGAGGACGACACCGAGGTTACCATGGATAAACTCCTCTCCACTGTACAGAGGAAAGGAGAATTTGTCCGTGATTACATTGAGCGGTAAATCTATCTCTGATGTGCCCAGCAGGGATGCCATTACCCATGCTCTTACAGACATGTAAGCATAACTTTCTGGATAAAGTGGAGATTCATATGGGAGCTATCAAAGCCCATAACTGGAAGGAGCTAGTCGAACAAGCTGAGATAGCTAAAAAGTCGGCTAAAAAGTTTGAACCATCTACCCCTAAAGGCAAGTGGGGAATGAATAAGAAGGGGCGCGACGACATGGCACAGTCTTCCTAAGTTAAAACGATAGAGACTATGTCCGTCGAACTGTCAGGGAATGTCCATCCAAAGATAAAGAAGAGCGGCGTCAATAATCAGGCGTTTAAGTTCCCTCCGAAACAATATTCCTTCAAAGATGAGCAGGTGTTACAATATTCCATCTACTTCACAAAGGGAATAAATTGAAACTGCCAGATGCTCGACCCCCTAATGAAGTGGGACGCACGAACGATCCCAACTATTGTCTCTTTCATAGGATGGTTCATCATCCTACCAACAAGTGCTTTGTCCTTAAAGACAAAATTCAGGATTCAGTCGATTTCAGAGTTCTGACTCCAAAATCAGAACAAAAGAAAGTCACTATAAACATGGTGACCCTCGAGTTCGGCAGAACTCCAAAAGTCACAGTTCCTGATGGGTCCTTCCCAATCCCTGAAGCACAGTTAGAAGTAAAAGATCCTTCAACTAAAAATCAGCAGACTAAGGGTATTGTTCCCTTGACATTGGAAACAAGGAAAATCATGTGGATACACCTAGACTTTACCCAAGACGAACAATGGGCTTTGAAGAAATCCAAGTCAAAGGGCAAATCTTGTAATGTTATCTCTATCTTGCCAGATGACGGCAGTTTGACATCAGCTTCTCTTATCGATTCTGAGGGAGAAAAGCACGCTTGCACAGTGCAAGCTGATCTACCTCAATCAACAGGTACTCGATCCAGAAAATCATACTCAAAACAGTATGAGAGAATTATTGACGAGACGCAACAGCAAACGATGTCAGTACAAGTATCCATATCAGCTCTGATCCCGACAACAGGAAAAGAGAATCAGAGAGAAGCCCAGTTTGACCATATCCTAGAGAAACCTTCAGGCACGGGACTTAACATCCCTTTTCTCTTTGGCATACTGGCCCAACTGGCCAATATCCCCGCTCGTATCACCATACATGAGCTGGGTCGTCTCTCGAAAGAGACAAAGGAAGCACTTAGGGATGCACTGGCTAATTCAGAATCATTTCCGACACATATGCCAGAAACCCCTAGGGAGGACACTCAACCCTCATGTTCTGAATGTCATCATGCCCAGTCTAAAGTACCTGCTATTACTTTCATAGCTGTGGACATGCTCCTCAAGGATAATAAACACGATCGACCTTTGTACTATACCAGGTACATCGGCTCGACATGCATTGAAAGGGTACAGGTTGATCCAGGGTCCGCACTCAGCATCATCCCCAAAAGGCTCCTCTACATCCTTGGCATACCACTGTATCGGTTGTCTGCAACCACTACGACGATATACGATTTTAACGCAAGAAGTAGTCACCAACTTGGAAAGATTCGACTCCGTTGCCGAATCGGGGACCTGAAATCAGAAGTGACATGTTACATCATTGACACTGACACTTCGTACAACTTATTACTGGGGCGACCTTGGATCCATGCCAACCGGATCGTTCCCTCTACTCTGCACTAATACTTCAAATATGTTGAAGATGATGCAACGGTACAAACGATGTTCACTGAGAAACAACCGTTCAAAGGGGTGGAAAACTACTTTACCGATGCTCTCCTATATCAAAAAATCAGTGAAACATCAAAAGAACTATTGCCTGACAATGATGACAGTGGCAATGAGACGGATTCAGAGTCTGAAGGAGACACACCAGCTACTTTGGTCAGTGAACCAATTGTAGCATGTTTCAATAATCTTCAATGTAATACTCATTCTGAGGATGATGATGAATGGGTGATTAATGATAATATTTCTTTGATTATCCTGCGAGTGTCAAACTATTTGAATCTGTCACGAATAGCTCTCTACACATGCCTTGCATAAACCAAGCACATCAAGTACATCTGTGGAATGTATAGAAGGGTCCGTTTTAGTGGTCCTCCGTCCAAAAAGGGCCAATCACCAATAATATTCGGTAGAGCCCAACTGCAAAGGTCTACGGTCACAGATTCGAGTTCAGACTCAGAGATCCCATAATTTTTTCATTATGCACGACAAGCACAACATATGATGAGGAAAATGGGATACAACCTACAACGTGGGAATGGTCTAAATTTCAGAAAAGGATGACGTGGTTTTCTGCGTAATTTTATGCTAAAAGGGAAAACGGCAAATTACTATGATAAAACACGCAGGGGGTTGGGATACGTTACATCTCCAACTTTTACATCGGTTCGATCCAAAGATAACAAACCAATCCCGTCACGCTCTACCTCTTTCTCTGAATGGGACTCGAACGTCAGTGTAGGAACGATGTTCGAGAACTTACCATTAATATGACTTCAAGTAGCCAATTGGAGTTGGCAGAAGCTACTGATGTTGAACCATGGGCTCAGCAACTGAATTTCCAGTGGGAAAAGCGATTCGAATAGCGCGAACCACCTACTGAAGACATGGTGATCCAGATTAACTTAGGTAGTCAAGATCACCCTAAACCCATCTTTATAAGTGAAAGCTTATCACTTACAGAGAAAGAAGAATTGATAGTACTCATAAAAGAGTATATCAATGTCTTTGTATGGAACTACGAAGATATGCTCGGACTTGATCCATAAGTAGGCATGCATCGTTTGAATATCAAGCCTGACACCAAGCCAGTCAAGTAACAACAACGACGATTTCGTCCAAACATTATGGAAGCTATTGAAGCCCAAGTCCATAAACTTATTGCATGTGGTTTCATACGGGAGGAACAGCATCCAGATTGGGTTGCTAACATTGTTCCCGTTTTTAAGAAGAACAAAAAAATACGAATCTGTATTGACTACCGTGATCTCAATACAGCGTGCCCCAAAGACAAAATTCCCATTGCCCATCACCATGTCATGATTGACAATACCTGCGAATTCGAAAGAATGTCTTTCATGGATGGCTTTTTAGGGTATAATCAAATTAAGATGTACCCAGAGGATGAAAAATATACTTCATTTCGGACACCGTTGGGGGTATATTGCTATACCGTAATGCCTTTCGGATTAAAGAACGCGGGAGCAACTTATCAGCGGGCGATGAGTATAATTTTCCTCGACCACCTTCGAAAGACGGTAGAATGTTATGTCGACGACATTGCAGTCAAAAGTCGCGATAAAAATGATCATCTTCGTGACTTGAGAACAATGTTCGAGATAATGCGGGCTCATCGACTGAAAATGAATCCGACAAAATCCTTCTTGGGGGTTTCAAGTGGCAAGTTTCTGGGATTCATTGTTACATCAAAAGAAATTCATCTCGACCCAGACAAATGCAAAACAATTCAGAGCATGCATCCACCTAAGAATCTCAAAGAACTTAGGGGCCTGCAAGGTAGACTGGCCTGTATCAAAAGGTTCATCGCAAATCTCTAGGCCGCTGTCAACCGTTCACCCGACTCATGAAAAAGGGTGTCTCTTTTGTATGGGATCAATCCTGTCAAGAAGCTTACGAGGATATCAAAAGATACCTCACTAAACCACCAATCTTAGTAGCTCCCACATCAGGAAAACTATTCCTGCTTTATGTGAAAGCTATGGACCATTCTCTCGGTGTTCTGCTTGCTCAAAAAGACGATGATGGTCACGAACAGGCTATTTATTATCTGAGTAGGATCTGATAGGGGCTGAATCTCACTATAACCCTATTGAGAAGGAATGCTTAGCTCTTGTCATTGCTATTCAAAAGACGCGGCATTACTTAGTTGGCCAGACCATACTTGTCATTTTCAGAGTGAATCCTTTGCGTCTCCTCATGATGAAACTAGGATTATTAAATTCAAGATTAGCTAAGTGGGCCCTCCTTTGTCTCAGTACGACATGCTCTTTGTCCCTCAGAAGGCAGTAAAAGGCCAGGCGCTTGCAGACTTCCTGGCTGCTCATCCGGTGCCGGAAAGCTCAAAACTTCACGAAGACATTCCAGATAAGGTTTTCGAATCTAATATAACTTCAGAGGATGAAGTATGGCAGATGTTCTTCGATGGAGCATCAAGAATAGGCCCTAAGGGCAAGATCATTACTGGTGTGAGGGTTGTATTTATCTCACCACCGCAAAATCATGTCCTTCCTAGGGTATTTTCATTGACGGAACCATGTTCCAACAATGTGGCAGAATATAATGCTCTACTCATTGGCCTTCAGCTCGCCCATGAAATGGGGGTATACTACCTCGAAGCTTATGGTGATTCAAAACTGATTATTAATTAGGTTAAAGAAGAATATGAGATCCCTCACGAAGATTTGGTACCTTATTATCATGCAGTCATCAAAATGGCTAACTCATTGATGGCTTTTACATCAGTCATGTGTCCCGATCCCAAAATACTAAGGCTGACACTCTGGCTGCACTAGTGGCAACATTAGCCTTACCGATCGACACAACGTATCACCTTACAGTGGCTACTCGACATCTTATTTGTCTTAAACATGTGTTGAAAACCAAGGAGGTCCATAGCATATTGACGGATTTTGAACCAAGAGATTGGCAATTTTCCCTTATCGACTATGATTTGCATGATATACTGCCGGATGACCCTAAAGAAGTGGCGTCGATCAGATGAAGGTTTCTTCGTTTCTACTATGATCCAATAGTAAAAACACTCTACCGTCGCTCATATGACGGTATCCTCCTCCGTTGCCTTTCTAATTCAGAAGCACAAGAAGTGCTTAAAGAAGCGCACGATGACATATGTGCAGCTCATCAGCTAAGTCCAAAGCTCAAGGATCGATTGCACAGGCTTGGATATTATTGGCCAACCATGATAGCCAATGCCATCAAATATGCATGAAGGTGTAAAGCCTGCCAAATCCATGCGGACTTTATCTCCAGAGTTGCTCCATCCAACTGTTGCTTTGTGGCCATTTGAAGCGTGGGGAATCAATGTCATAGGGCCGATCAGCCCCTCTTCAATAAAAGGTCACCGGTTTATCTTAGCAATAACCGATTACATTTCATAGTTGGCAGAGGCTATACCACTTGCGAAAGTTAAAACTTCCAACGTGGTTAATTTGTCAAACACCATGTCATCCATCGATTTGGTGTCCCTAGGCGGATCATCCATGATAACGGTCCCCAATTCGTGAGCCAGGTATTCTATCAGTTTTGTGATAAGTACCGGTTCAGAATGTGACATCAACTGCTTATAACCCTGCTGCTAATAGCTTGGCAGAAGCATTCAACAAGGTAATTATCAAGCTACTCAAAAAATTCGTCTCATCAAATAAACGAGATTGGAATGAGAAGCCTTGGTGAATGTCTTTGGGCCTACCGAACCAAAGTTCAGACCCCGATAGGCAATACGCTTTTTTCCTGATATATGGGTGTGAAGCAGTCATACCATTAGAAATCCAGATGCCGTCATTACGAGTCCCTTTAATGACCAGAATAACAAAAGAAGACAATGATCAGTTACGTCTTCAAGGGCTCGAAGCCCTAGATGAGAAGCGACTACAAGCTCAACAGCATATTGAGTTGTATCAAGCGTGAATTTTGAAGGCCTTTAATAAGAAGGTTAAGCAAAGGGTTTTCCAGAAAGGAGAATTGGTTTTAGCTGTCAGACGACCGATGATCATGACGCACAAAACTAAAGGCAAATTTCAGCCCAAATAGGAAGGACCGTTGTGATAGAAATAGTCTATTCAAATGGAGCATATCGCCTTATGACTTCAGACGGTGACATACTTATGATGCCAATCAACAGCAGGTTCTTAAAAAAGTATTATCCTTGATAGGATCCTTCTCATGATTAAGTTAACAAACATTACACCTCTGATCAAGACCTTCAGATCCAAGATATTTAGAAAGACTGCTCCTTTTTTTCTCTAACGGGATCACGCTGCCATAAACCAGTGTCGAGCCAATGGTACACTGGCTGCATTAAAGAAGAATTAAGGTTATGAACTTCAGTTTTAGCCTTATCACTCTCCTCCAATTCATGGTCGACTAGTCTCAAATCGATAAGCATGTACCTATCACCAACTTAGAAGAATAGGTCATATTTTGAAGTCGAGCATGTCTAAACAACAGTTGCAGGCAGATGGTTTATTTAGCCTTTAACGTTTCTATGAATAACGTTGGCATACCTCCCTGCCCCTGTTCGATCGATCGAGGCTCGACTCAACGATAAAAGAAGGTTCGGGATGCATCCTTGCAGAACCTTTCCATTGTTTCCACGTTCATATCAAGAACATGGTGACCGATCGAATAACAAACACAAATGTGTTTATCTGATGACTTGTCAAGTCGAACTCATTAAAGAAGGTTCGTGACACGTCCTTCTGTAGAATTATTCCAATATGGAAACAAGATAAGGATTGACAGAAAGTCCACGACGAACGATAATTTTCAAATCAAGATCTTGTGGAATTCATGCCCATTCCTTTAGTCCCCAACTCACCCCCCGAGTGAAAACCGAGAGGAAGCATCACGTTACTCAAAGTAACAAAATAATCTAACGCCTCTAACGGCTAAGGATAGAGGAAAATGTTGGCCTTTAAGCCTAACATAAGTCCTTGACAACTCATCATGCTGAGGGGAATAGCATGGCTAGCCCAACTCAAATGGTAGTTGGTAAAGGTATATCAAATCCGTTAACAGCTGAGGATTTGCTAAAAATCCTAAGGGACATGTTTCCATTTGATTCCTCTTCAAAATCACTTACCAATTCCCGTCCATGGAATGGTAGGACCACATAAGAAGATATTCATCTTCCTCACAAAATGACGAGTCAAACCTATCATGTTAACATTAAACCTCTAATAGTAAAACTCTAATGTACTCCCCTGCGGATAAAATCAACATCCCCAGCAAATTAAACTTTACTTATCATTCTCTTCAATAGAATGATAGGTTCACTCAAAATTGATGTTATGTTCAAGCACCTCTAACAGTAACAAAATCCTAGTCATGTTAACATTACACCTCTGCCAGGCTGTTTTACAAATCTCGTTCTAAATCCCCACGGAGTTCTCTGACATATAATCTTTCATGAGATTCAATTTCTTAACTCCCCAGCAAGTTTCTGGTAGACTCCCCTCAAAGCCTACTATTTCCCACTCAATCCCCCATGGACTTTCTTGGTTGTCACGTTAACAATATACCTCTGACAATTTCTTCCAAAAATATCCAAAGGAGATATCAATTTTCCATGAGATTTATGATCAAACTCTATCTCCTTTAGTGGAATTCTTTCTTTTATCGTTATGTCCAGTTTGTCACCTCTGAACGGTAAAAATCCTGAGCTTGGTGATTTCTCAATCGGTTATGTCTATTATTACCTCTGAACCGACAGATAACCAAGTCTCATCTTTCAATCCAGTAAGAACTATTCCTTTGCTGTTATGTCTAGTTTGCCACCTCTGAACGGCAGTGTTTTTTGAGTCTAGCAATTCCCAATCGGTTGTATCCATATTACCTCTGAACCGATAGGTACCTAGATATCTCTTTTTATGGTACTTCAACTGTCATGTCCAGTTCACCACCTCTGAACAGATAAGTCCATAACTTTCTCCTCCTTCCCTCTATCAAGGTCAGGAGCTCTTGCTGTCATGTTAACATTAAACCTCTGAATGACAGATTGCGAATCTGAGGTCTCTCAATGGTCATGTCCAGTCAACCACCTCTGAACCAACAGGACCTTAGATCTGATCTATCTTTGCAGTCCCCTGTTGACTAGCTGCCAAGTTAATACGACTACCTCTGGTAGCGGATTCAAAGTATAGTGTGTCTTAGTCTATCACGTCCAGTTTATCACCTCTGAATAGATTGGTCCTAAAATTGAGTTCATCTCCATTTTGTCATCATATCCAGGTCATCACCTCTGAATGGCAAAAATTTTCATGTCTAGCTTGTCACTTTTAATTGAAAAATCCTAGGCTTCATTTGTCTTAGTTCAAGTAGGAATTATCACAGGTTATGGTGTCTAATTCATCATAACCTATTCATAAATCTGATGATCTTTAATCTGTTATGTTAATATTCACCTCTGAACAGTAAAGATCGTCAAGTTCACTCTTCCATTTCTCATCTCAACATGATTTGAGTCGAGCCATTTAGTAACTAATTCTATCGGTTCATCACCTCTGACTAGATTAGTTATACCATCATTTCCTTTCTCTTTCGATTGTAGTACAACTTGAAACTAAGAATTGCAAATTTAGAAAATAAAACAAGTTGGAAACACAACAGAGGAGTCAAATAAAAGTACTTTTTATTGATTCAAAAAGGGGGATACATGGATTACAAGTTACAAGGGTGCTTCATAAGACTTGATCCGTTCTTCAAGGATGGCCAGCCTGTCCTTTCTCTCCTCAGCAGCTCTGATGAATGCCTGCGATCTCAACTCGGCCTCATTAAAGTCCGCTGTCTGGGACAGACGAGCCTCAATTTCAGCCAAAGTTGCCCTCTGTGCTAACTCCTGTTACAAGACTTCGTTATTTTGGGCCTTGAGCTGCTCTAGCCGAGCAATCTCCTCAAGACGCGCCGTTCAGCCTTGGATAGAAAAAGATTGGTTGTCTTGATCATCTCCTTAGCCTTCTCAATCTTGTCCTCAGCATCGAGAAGAGCACTATTAGAAGCATCTATGACATCTCCAATTTCTACTTTTCTTGTCTTCACAAATTTTAAATATGAAGATATTGCCTTAACTGTTTCCTGTGCTGCAAGATGAGCTTCACGCATCTGAGTAGCAAGGCGTTCAAGCTGTTCATTAACTGCAGAGCCCAAATCTGAATTGCTGAGATGGCGCCATTCGTCTACATCTCTCTCAAGCCTCTCCACCAGAAGCTCCAATGCAGCAGCTTGGTCATCCCCTCTAAAGTCTCGAATGCTGTCAATATTTTAAGAGAGGACCACCTTCAAAGCAAAAATGAGGTAGTCGAGCCCTTCAAGACCAAAGCAATAGATCACTTCAAGCCCTTGTAGAAGCTGTCAACTATCTCAACCATAAATTATTTCTTAGCTTCAACTACTCCCGGTGAGCGAGTAGTACCCGAAGACAAAGCTTCCACTGCCTTCACTGACATAACCATAGAGGAGATAGCAGAAGCACTGGCTAGAGAAAGAAGAGGGATCACCGGTGATCTTGGAGGAGTCCTCATTGAAACCAGTACACTATCCACAATGGAAGTAGGGCTGGTGACTATTTCGAGAAGAGCTTGCTCAACAACCAGTGTCAGAGACGTAGGGCTGGTAATTACCTTCAGCCCCGTGGTTGTCAGGATAGGCAGCGTCAAAAGATCCACTGGCATTTCACCTACCAATGCAGTTAGGAGTGAGATTGGTTCTGTAATCACCGTCTCCTCAAGCTCTTTAGTTCCACTGGCAGGCCCGGGCTGATAAGATGGCAGATCATGATATAAAGCATCCAACTCGGCAACATCCATCGCGGTTGAAGTACTTGCTTCACCCCTAATTCCCTCAGGAAAATTAGCTGGCTCCCTCGAAGTCAATGCACCCAAAGGCGGAACACCTATAGAAAAACTTTGTTAAGCGAGACATAATGAATATCAAGAGAGAATTGCTCACAAAAGATCAAAGTATTACCGAGAGGCGATACCGCCTCAACTGCCTCAGTCGTAGTCTCTGTCCGAACTTCCTCGACGGCAGCATCAATCCCGACGGGCTCCATAGAAAAGTTTTTGACAGATGCAGGAGGGACGTATGGCTCACCTCCACTCGTCGAAGTCTTTGTGGTCCATCTTATAGAGCTGGAGGCCATGGGACTCCCTTTCAAGGCCCCAGTACCCGAAGGACCGACGTCAGCCGCGTCACCTCCGAAATCTTCTGAGACAACGAAGTAGTTAGCCTCGTCACCTTCTTTATAAGTGAACAGATGATTGGTCGCTAATGTTGCATATTTAGTGTCACATTTCCATACTTATTATAGAATAAAAGCCTGCATTCTTCTAATTAATTGTTTGATTTATTTGCAGGTCCAATCTCTAAGGAGTTAAAGAGAAATGAGCCCAAAGCCCACCAAAATTCTGAAATAAATCAGAATTAATTCGCACTCAAGAAATCAGGGCTAAATCAAGAGGTTGAAAACCGATTGAGAAGAATCCTCTCAGAATCGATCGGCTAAAGCCAAGAATCCAAGGCCATTTCTGTTGGCCCAAAGGCCTTCCACTCTAGTTTTGATGATGATTAACTCAAGTAGTTATGTTTACTAATAATCTTCTGTTGTTTTAGTTTCAGACCATTAACCAAGATATTAGTTGGTGATTAGCTTCAACAAGGTGTTTAGAAGCTTTTCATGTTGATTCCAGGGTCAAAGCTTCAAGATCACACATTGCCTAGCCCATGGATGGAGTTTTGGAGCAAGTCTACTTGAAGATGAAGATCGTCAAGAGGACTTAGGTATCCATAGTTTAGATAGTGTGTTTTAGATCCATTTGTAAAGCTTAGTATAGTTGATATGCTCAAGTGCACGCAACACACACGTTTCATGATTTGGATTTTGGTTTTCATGGATAGTAGATCAAAACAAGTTTACTTTATTTCTATGTATATTAGATATGTTCTAGATATACATACATGCTTTAAAGTTGCTAGACAAACTTATTTTGACTATCCTATTCATGTTTTGGAAAAATCAAGTTTGACAAAATACAAGCTTTGTTTTTGATAAAATTTACAAGACTCAAAAATGAATTGAATATGTTGATACATGTCTTGAAACTTTTATCACTTGTTTGAGTTTTGATATAAAATGATAAAAATATTTTTGGTGATTTTAAAAGTATTAAAAGATTTTTATAAAATATTTTTCCCAAGTTTTCAAACTCAGTTTTCAGGTCCAGGACTCAACCAGTCGACTAAGCCAGGTTATTAGTCGACTTGGCTGATGTCCGGTCGACCAGGCCGGTCGACCGGACGTGCACAGATCTGTGCGCGTTTGGAGTCCCTGGGACGGTCGACCGAGCCGGTCGACCGGGTCTGAGAGCTCTGCTCTCGGGTAATTTGGGTCGACCGTGCCGGTCGACCGGGATGAGAGCTCTGCTCTCTGTTTTTCTGGGTCGACCGGGCCGGTCGACCACAGTTGCCCAACGGTCATATTTCTGACCGTTGGCGGTCGACCGGGTCGGTCGACCGGCAGCCTATCAGGCTGCCAGCTCAGCCTAACGGCTAGTTTTCTGATGGGCCTATATAAACCCCATCTCTTTGGGGATTTTGGCTAAGTTTTTGAAGAGAAAAAATTCTGGTTTTCTGAAGTGTTAAAACAAGTTTTCAAAAGTGTTTGGGGCTTTAATCTTTCAATCTTTATTGTTTTAGGTTTTTGAAAAAATCAAAGAAAAGAATATTTTGGGAGATTTGTCTTGGTTTCATTCTATATCTTTTGCAAGAATTTTCCCAAGTGTTTTTCTTTGTTGCTTGTTTTCCAAACACCTAGTTTTCCACACTTTAGCTATCATACTATCCTAATCTATTAGGATCTTGTTTTTGTGGAAAAGAAAAGAGAAAAAGAAAGAGAGAGTATTGAGGTTGTTGTTGTAACCTCTAAGTTGTACACCCTTATTCTTGTTGTATCCCTCTTCGGTAGAGGTGATCGGGTGATTGGTTTGTATCCCTCAAGTGTGAGGTGATTGAGATTGGTTGTGAGCCTCTTCGATAGAGGTGTTGTTGTTGTGGTTGTTTGGCTAAGGGCCTACTCCTCGTGTGTGAGGAGGTGTTTGTTTTGAGAGAGGAGTTAGGTACTCCATTGTTGTACAAACCTTCTCGGTGAAGGTTCCCTCGGTGGGAGTCCTCGGTGGACGGTATAGTGGATTGGAAATCCTACACGGTGGTGTAGGCGGGGATGTAGAGCAAGGGTGCTCGAACCTCGAAACATATCTTTGTGTTTGCGTTTGATCCACTTGTCTCTAAACTCTCTCTCTTTACATTTATACAAAGCATTATTCTCATTGCCATATCATACATATCATACATTGCTTGTGTTGCCATTGCATAATCCATATTGCTATATCTTTGATTGCTTGGATTGATTGTGTGCACATTGCTGGATTGCTTGTGTGTGTGTGCCTAACTTATACTGATCCAACAAGAGCTTCATATAGCGCGCTCAACCCATTTCAAGGGGAATCAAGAGGAGTTAGTCCAGAGCCTCGCAAGGGGAATTCATCTACACTTGTTGTATTGTATTAGTTTGTGCAAAATTTGCATTAGCTTCCGCATTTAGCGCACTTAGTTTTGCAATTAGTTCTAGATTAGCAATAACACCTATTCACCCCCTCTAGGTGTTTTCAATTGGTATCAGAGCTAGTGCTCCTGATACTTAGGCTTAACATCCTAGGAGTGAGATCCATTTGCTTGCTAATCTTGTTTGCATTTGCTTGTTTTGCACACATATAGTTTACCATGGCCTTCATGACCCCACCTATGTATGACCCTTCCAACATTCAAGTTTGGAAGATTAGGATGACCGTTTATTTACAAACCCTAGGTCATAAAGTTTATCTTGCTATTACCAAGGAATCCTTCCTTAGTGATCGCAATCATATAGGGGCCAATGCACAAGCCCTAGAGGTCATTAGAAGCACATTACCTAAAGATTATCTTATGTGTGTTTCTAACATTGATTCCGCCTTTGCAATGTGGAACAAATTAACAACAACCACCACCACCTCGGAGCTTCAAGTGCAAATTCAAGAAGAGGAATCTAGTGGAGAATCCGATTCACAATGCTTCATGGTCCAAGGGAATGACTCCCTTGAGGTACATTCGGAACCCCAATTAAATTGTGATGATAGTGCTAGTTCTTCATGTGATGATAATATTGATCCCCATGCTTTAAATGAAGAACTATCTATTGTATGTGAAAAATTAATTGAAAATTATAAGATTTTGAAAAAGAAAAGTCTAGAAATTGAAAAAGAAAATAAGAGTTTGCATTCTGGACTTTATTGTGTTTTGCAAGAGAAGGTTGAGGTCTATAATTAAAGGGATTCATTGTGATCTCAATTGGAACTTGCACTAAAAGAAAATGAATTCTTAAAAACTAAAAATGATTGCCATGCTATTTTGAAGAAAAATGAAAATTTATCTTCTAAAGTTGATTTTGTTGTAAAAGAAAATAATTCTTTGAAAATAAAAATTGATTCTATTTCAAAGGATTTAGAAATTTGTTTAAAGAAAAATGAAGTTTTGCAAAATAAAATTGATGCACATGTTTGCCATGCTAGTGTAGCTTCATCTAGTCTACCTAATGCATGTACCTCTTCTTCTAGGATTAATGATGATATTTGTATGTTAAAGAAGAGAGTAGATTGTTTGGGCTCCACTATGAGCCAATGTGCCATGAACACACACGCTTGGAAACCTTGGTTCGTAAGAAACAAGTTCCAACTTTTATGCATGCACACCCTCCACGGCATACACATGCTCCACACGGACACCATCAACACATGTATGCTCATGTGTACACATGTACACATTGTGGCCGAAAAGGTCATCTTGCTAATTTTGCTATGATCGTTTACATGTTGAGAATTTAGCAAAGAAGTTTGTTTGGGTTAGAGAAGGTACTAAACCCCTTGGATCCAAGAAGATATGGGTACCAAAGACCACCCCTCCTATTATTTTTGATGTAGGTGTGGGCTCTCACATGACGTGAGAGTAATGATACCTTGGAGTGGATGCGTTCCAGACTCAAAGGAAATCAATTGGATGCATCACTTTCAAGGGAATGTTTGGTGGAGAGGACCACCTTTGTTTCGAAGAAATAGAGCGGTGCCCTCATTGGTTTTGGTATCGAATCTCTAACTCCTTATGTTTACATGCTTACCATGTATATTTCTCATAGCATGATTTGATGTTTAGTGATCATCTGAATATGCCATGTTAATTAGATTAGTGTTATACTTATTAGTTGGTTGAAACATCCATGTTTTATATGGACTTATTTGTATGACCTAGATCTAATGCACATGCATGTACATATTGATCATATATGATTTGTATTTCATATCTTTGATGTTTATAGCATGTTTTATTATTTGTTGATTGTTATGATAATGCCATGTTCATTTAGATCCTTGACATGCATGTATAGCATTTTGAGACACCCATGTTTATATGGACCCATACTTGTGTTCTCAACGCTTGTTTTAGCTATCATGTTTATCATAGGTTTAATGACATGTGGATTTGCATAATAATCATGTTTAAGTTTATCATGTTTTATTTTTATCATGATGATTTCTATATCGTGTTTTAAGCTTCACGTATTGATTACATGTTTAGATGTTAGTTTTCATTAAGACTAGGTATATATTCGTGCATATAGTGGGCCACAAATAAATATATATGTTTGAGCTTGATTGCTTATTTGAACCCATTAGATATGCTAGTATAGTCTAGTTTTGATGATTCATACATTTTAAACTTGTATTCCCATTTTGGATTTGTTTTATGAGTTTTTCACTTCATGTATATGGTTGTATTGCCAAACTTTAAGATATACATGTATACCTATACATGTATACCCCTTGAGTCATTTGCCTTTCATGCAAATCTATATATATGGACTCAATTGTGTTTAGGGATATGTATGTATACTTCTTGTGTTGACAATTCATACATATACCATGAAATGAAATTTGTTTTGATGAAGTTTTTCTTGATTTTGTGTTTAATTGTTTAACTTCATGTATATGTCTATCTTGTCCAAACTATTAGATATACATGTTTATCCTTCTGAGCCACGTGCCTTCATGCATATACACTTTGTGGACTCGTTGTGTTTTAGATATGTATGTATACTTTAGTTTGTATTAGATATACATATGCCATGAAAGTTAAATAAGTTTTGATGATTTTCGTGTTTTCAATGTCTAAGGAATAATGAGCTTAATGAAAAATTTTCATGAGTATGATATTCACACTTTATTAGTACACTCACATTTCTTATTTACTCATGTGTTTTGTTTTCATGAGTTATATTTATGCTTAATTGACTTGAGTGTTTGATATCATGTGGATCTCATGTTTCATGAAAAACAATTTTGTTTTATTCCTTGCTTGAAGGATTTCGTACTAGTTTAAGAGATTCACGATTTAACTAGTTACGGTATTCTTCACTATGGTAGTGATTTTCACACAAAGCTTATTTTCAAATCTATTTTTGAAAACCCCTACCATCCACGGGCGGATGGATGGGAGATCATGTTCATGTATGCTTCACAATGAAAATCATTTAAAACTTGAACCATGATTGGGTGGTAGGTAATATGAGTTATATCTTGCTACTATTGTTATTCAATTGGTATCATTGAACTCTTTCAATTGGTATCAATTTGACTTTTTTGTATACTCATATGTTTATTGTGTATGTATATTTTCAATTGGTATCATCTATTGGTGATTGGTACTCATTCTATTTCATACACATATTCTTGTTTTATTAAGATATAAATTTTTTCACAAAATCTTGTTTATGGTAGTGGTTGAGCTTCAATTTTGTTTCAATTGATTACTTTAAATTGGTATCAAGCCCATGCATCTTTTTAGTTGGTATTTCATAAAGGGGGAGAAAATTTAATTTTGTCTTTCAATTGGTGATCTTCAATTGATATTTGTTTCCCACTCCTTACTTTATGATTAAAAATTTCATATTGGTATCACATGTTTAATATGAAAATTATTTACAATTGGTATCAAAATTTTATTTAGACATCAAAATTTATTATGTTTAATTTCAATTGATATCAAGATGTTTCATGTGTTTTTGCTTAAAATTAGTATCTAAAATTTTTTTTTAAAAAATAATACAAAAATTTTGATTTGTATTGACTATGTGCATATAGATTCATGATGAGTGTATCTTGTATTGAAGAGCTTAACATCTCTTCGTTATGTGGTACACGTGTGTAGGGGGAGCTTCACATCTCCTCTTATTCATTACATAGTGTGTGTTATGTGAATTAGGGCTTAACATCCCTCCTTCATGTAATGCAGATGTGTAGGGAAGCTAACTTAGCGTCTTCCTCTTCATGAATGTATATAGCATATAACATCTATTGATCTTTGTTTATTTTCTATTGATATCAAGATGCTTCATTGACATATTTATCTATTGATATCATGTTGTTTATGGTCACCCCTTATTGACCTTGTTTTTGTTTTAGATAAAAGGGGGAGAATATTGTTTTATTGTTTGGATTGTTTAACCCCTTCTTGATCTTTTGTTTGACAAAAAGGGGGAGAAAAATTTGTTTGATTTTATTTTACTTTGTTTACCCTTTATTGATGATTGACAAAAAGGGGGAGAATTATTTGAGAGTTTAACATGTTTTTATATATGCATACTTATGTTTTTGCATATATTAAGTTTTATTGTTTTTATATATGCATACTTATGTTTTTGCATATATTAAGTTTTATTGGTAAGTATTAAGTTTTTATTGGTATCTAGAGCATCTAGTGTTTTTGTTGTTAATGCTTTATTAATTTAATTGGTAACTAGAGCTTCTAGAACATGTATTTGTGTTTTATGCATATTGATGCATACATGTTTATGCATACATGTTTATGTACATTCATTTCCATATCTTATTATTTATGTCTATGCATGAGTTAAGGGGGAGCTTCTTTGAAGCCTAACTTTAATCCATGCATATATAACTCCATGAGTTTTGTCATCATCAAAAAGGGGGAGATTGTTGGCCCAAAGGCCTTCCACTCTAGTTTTGATGATGATTAACTCATGTAGTTATGTTTACTAATAATCTTGTGTTGTTTTAGTTTCATATCATTACCAAGATATTAGTTAGTGATTAGCTTCAACAAGGTGTTTAGAAGCTTTTCATGTTGATTCCAGGGTCAAAGCTTCAAGATCACACATTGCCTAGCCCATGGATGGAGTTTTGGAGTAAGTCTACTTGAAGATGAAGATCGTCAAGAGGACTTAGGTATCCATAGTTTAGATAGTGTGCTTTAGATCCATTTGTAAAGCTTAGTATAGTTGATATGCTCAAGTGCAGGCAACACACACGTTTCATGATTTGGATTTTAGTTTTCATGGATAGTAGATCAAAACAAGTTTACTTTATTTCTATGTATATTAGATATGTTCTAGATATACATACATGCTTTAAAGTTGCTAGACAAACTTATTTTGACTATCCTATTCATGTTTTGGAAAAATCAAGTTTGACAAAATACAAGCTTTGCTTTTGATAAAATTTACAAGACTCAAAAATGAATTGAATATATTGATACATGTCTTGAAACTTTTATCACTTGTTGAGTTTTGATATAAAATGATAAAAATATTTTTGGTGATTTTTAGAAGTATTAAAAGATTTTTATAAAATATTTTCCCAAGTTTTCAAACTCAGTTTTCAGGTCCAGGACTCAACCAGTCGACTAAGCCAGGTTATTAGTCGACTTGGCTGATGTCCGATCGACCGGGCCGGTCGACCGAACGTGCACAGATCTGTGCACGTTTGGAGTCCCTGGGACGGTCGACCGAGCCGGTCGACTGGGTCTGAGAGCTCTGCTCTCGGGGGTTGTTTGGGTCGACCGTGCCGGTCGACCGGGATGAGAGCTCTGCTCTCTGTTTTTCTGGGTCGACCGGGCCGGTCGACCGCAGTTGCCCAACGGTCATATTTCTGACCGTTGGCGGTCGACCGGGTCGGTCGATCGGTAGCCTGTCAGGCTGCCAGCTCAGCCTAACGGCTAGTTTTCTGATGGGCCTATATAAAACCCCATCTCTTTGGGGATTTTGGCTAAGTTTTTGAAGAGAAAAAATTCTGGTTTTCTGAAGTGTTAAAACAAGTTTTTCAAAAGTGTTTGGGCTTTAATCTTTCAATCTTTATTGTTTTAGGTTTTTGAAAAATCAAAAGAAAAGAATATTTTGGGAGATTTGTCTTAGTTTTCATTCTATATCTTTTGCAAGAATTTTCCTAGTGTTTTTCTTTGTTGCTTGTTTTCCAAACACCTAGTTTTCCACACTTGAGCTATCATACTATCCTAATCTATTAGGATCTTGTTTTTGTGGAAAAGAAAAGAGAAAAAGAAAGAGAGAGTATTGAGGTTGTTGTTGTAACCTCTAAGTTGTACACCCTTATTCTTGTTGTATCCCTCTTCGGTAGAGGTGATCGGGTGATTGGTTTGTATCCCTCAACTGTGAGGTGATTGAGATTGGTTGTGAGCCTCTTCGATAGAGGTGTTGTTGTTGTGGTTGTTTGGCTAAGGGCCTACTCCTCGTGTGTGAGGAGGTGTTTGTTTGAGAGAGGAGTTAGGTACTCCATTGTTGTACAAATCCTTCTCGGTGAAGGTTCCCTCGGTGGAAGTCCTCGGTGGACGGTATAGTGGATTGGAAATCCTACACGGTGGTGTAGGCGGGGATGTAGAGCAAGGGTGCTCGAACCTCGAAACATATCTTTGTGTTTGCGTTTGATCCACTTGTCTCTAAACTCTCTCTCTTTACATTGTGCAAAGCATTATTCTCATTGCCATATCATACATATCATACATTGCTTGTGTTGCCATTGCATAATCCATATTGCTATATCTTTGATTGCTTGGATTGATTGTGTGTGCACATTGCTTGGATTGCTTGTGTATGTGTGCCTAACTTATACTCATCCAACAAGAGCTTCATATAGCGCCTCAACCAAGAGGAGTTAGTCCAGAGCCTCGCAAGGGGAATTCGGCTACACTTATTGTATTGTATTAGTTTGTGAAAAATTTGCATTAGCTTTCGCATTTAGCGCACTTAGTTTTGCAATTAGTTCTAGATTAGCAATAACACCTATTCACCCCCCCTCTAGTGTTTTTCAATTTCGTCAAAATCCGGGACCCAAACGAAGAAACCAACTCCAGATAAAGTCAGAAGGAGAAACCAGGGTGACCCACCAACAGGGTGTGGCCACCTGGCCACACCCTGGCCGCGGAAACGCGGACCAAAGCCGCGTTTCCGCGGCATTGTTAGGGAGTTAGGGGGAACGTTTGCTCCCCTGATCTCCCCGGAATCCTGGTTATTGGGTTTTTGGCCTATAAAAGGGCATTCTCTGTGCTGAAATTGGACACCAATGCAGAGTTAGGATTTTAGACTAGTTTTTTCATTTTGTAGTCTAGTTTTTACTTTTATGTAACTTGTATGTAGCTAGGTTAGATGATGATTCATGTAAGTAAGAGAGAGAGCATATGTGTGAGAGTGACACCGATGTACCCTCTCCTTTCTTTCATTGTTTCAAGCAATAAAGGTAAACTTTTATTATGTTCGTTTCTTTACTTTTATTTCCTTTTGTTGTGCTTTCCTCTTCCTCTTTCTACTTTACCTTGGTTGTATTTGTTGAGTCTACAAGTGAATTCCAAAGCAAGTATAACTAAGCTGTGAGAGCCAGCAATAGTTCATGAAGACGTTCTCCTCTTCCAAGCTCCGCATCACTTCGTTCTTGATATGCTTGACGATATAATGTGCACGGGGACTGAGCTCGAGTTTATGATTTATGCGTTGAACGCCTCCGAAGCAAAAAGGTAGAACTTGCAAAAGGTTCCAAGTAAGTCATCAATCAACCTAGGTAAGTATTTCTTCACTTTTCTTTCTTTCTTTTCTTTTACTTCTTTAGTATAGATCACCACCTCCTCCAACTCTTTCTTCTCCACTTCATTGTACATAGTCGCTTTTCATCGTTTTCTAATTTTCCACCTTCTTCATCTCTCACTTTCTTCTTAACTTAACTATTAACATAACTTTCTTTTTCTTTTCTTAACTTAAAAACAGAGAAGAACTCTCGTTTGGTTTTTATAACGATTTCAATAAAACTGTAAACGTCTATCGCAAAACCCTCCTTTGGATCACGACCCGCATAGCCACTTGCTATAGCGGAAGAATTGAGCACTTGCACATCTCCTTTCTTAAGTTCTATAATTCCGTATTTTGTGTGCAGGTTTAGCCTCAATCAAATTTTAGCCCCGTTGCCGGGGAGGGTAACATGTTTTTTATTGAAATCTGAATTTTTTTGAAAATTTTTTAGAACTAAACAAATTTTCTTCTCTGTTGCAGGTTACAGGGCAATCAAAGTAGGAAATTAATATTGCAGTGACATACAAGTGGCATTGGACCTCTGCTCTAGAAAGCAGAGACCAAGGGCCCTCTGATTGCCGCGTTTCCACGGCAAAAGCCGCGGATCCGCGGCAAGGACGAGTTGACTACTAACAGGTTTTTGCAGGGCTTCTTGCTTTGGAAATTCTAGTTCTCTGCAATTCTTTATTTCCTATATGCCATCACATAAGCCTGCTAAATAATCAACAGTAAAACGTTTGTTGCAAAGTTAAAAATTGATTAGACGTTTGCATTTTAGGCACGCGTTTTTTTCAATTCATTTATTTTTACTGTTGAAGAGTGCTGGAGCAAGGTACGTATGCATTGCATTTAGCATAGGACTCACTTCTTGGTTGATTTATATCGCTTCGAGTGATTCTTATTTGTCTTGTACACTTGCACTAATTGATTTTAAGGGCACCAACCCATAACAAGATAAGGTGGGGATTTAATCACCCTTTCTTAGCCCAAAAATCAGATTCCAAGCACTCACTAACCCAAGCCTAACTTAAAATGAGTAGACGTTGGCCCTAGGGACATCTCAGACTCAATTAGGAGATTATCCTAAGGGGGAAAGGTGTTGGAACTTGACTCCTGCCAAATCAGTGTCTAGGAAAGGGATTAAGGGCCGAAAGCCCAAAGATTGGTGGTTATTTAATTAAGGAACGTCTTTGACGGAAAACCTCCCACCAATCTTGCCCTGACCTGGCTGATTAGCTTGTGGTCAAAGTCTACATTAAACCTCCCGTGGACAGTCTAACCAGTTAGGAGTCATCTAGGTCTAGGTCTAACCTAACTTAGGTTAGAATTTTTTTCTTTCTTGTTTGTTTATTTGTTTGCTTTTCTTTCTTTTTTGTGTGTATTCTATTGTGTGATATGGCTATAATAATAATTTTTTCAACTTTAATAATAATCCATATTACACACAGAGTTCATTTTCGGATATTACCAACCGGCATATCATGACTTTAACCAACCTAGTGTGGATTGGTCTTATCCGAATCAATATAACCCATGTCCCCCATCTAATTGAAAAGGGGAACACCTAGAGGGGGGGTGAATAGGTGTTAGTGCTAATCCAAAACTAAATGCAAAACTAAGTGCGCTAAATGCGGAAGCTAATGCAAATGTTGCACAAACTAATACAATACAACAAGTGTAGCCGAATTCCCCTTGCGAGGCTCTGGACTAACTCCTCTTGATTCCCCTTGAAATGGGTTGAGTCGCTATGTGAAGCTCTTGTTGGATGAGTATAAGTTAGGCACACACACACAAGCAATCCAAGCAATGTGCACACACAATCAAGCCAAGCAATCAAGGATATAGCAATATGGAGTATGCAATGGCAACACAAGCAAATAGATATGTATGATATGAATTATGCTCAACACAAGCAAATATGATATGATGTTATGTATGATGCTTTGCACAAATGTAAAGAGAGAGAGAGTTTAGAGACAAGTGGATCAAACGCAAACACAATGATATGTTTCGAGGTTCGAGCACCCTTTCTCTACATCCCCGCCTACACCACCGTGTAGGATTTCCAATCCACTATACCGTCCACCGAGGACTCCCACCGAGGGAACCTTCACCGAGAAGGATTTGTACAACAATGGAGTACCTAACTCCTCTCTCAAACAACCACCTCACAACCGAGGGGTAGGCCCGTAGCCAATACAACAATCAATCAACCAACACCTCTACCGAAGAGGGTTTACAACCAAACTCCACCTCTCTCTAGAGGGAGCAAACCAATAACCCAAATCACAACCTCAACCTCTACCAAAGAGGGAGCAACAAGAAATCAAGGGTTATAATAGGTGGTCTCTTTCAATCACAAACCTCTTTCCTTTTTCTTTTCCACAAAACAAATGATTCTAATAGATTAGGATAGAAGATATAGCTCAAGTGTGAAAAAACTAAGTGTTTGATCAAAGAAAAACTCTTGGGAAAATAGCAAATTGATATAGAAATGAAGAACAAGAAATCTATTCCCAAAATCCTATTTTTCTTTGAAAATAACAAAACACTTAAAACAATAAAGATGAATCTTTTTGCACTTAAACTCTTTTGAAAACTCTTTTAAAACACTAGAAATAGTCAGGAAATTTTGGCATCAAATCTTAGAGAGAAACTCCAAACAATGAGGTATATATAGCCCCAATACAAACTAGCCGTTAGGGCTGATGTGACAGCCTGACAGGCCTGGCGGTCGACCGGCCTTCGAACGGTCATATTTTGACCCGTTGAAGCTACCGGTCGACCGCCCGGTCGACCCAAACAAGAGAGCAAACTCTCTGCAGCGGTCGACCGCCCGGTCGCCCAACAACGAGAGAAGAGCTTCAGACCGGTCGACCGGTACGTACCGAGTTTGTGTCTGCCAGACGTGCGTTGTGCAATCGACCCTGGGTCGACCGCCGCGGTCGACCGGTCGACCGGCCTGTCAAACAAACAGAACAGAGGAGAACTCTCTGTGACCGCCTCCAAAACAAACGAGAGCCGTGTCGCGACGGCGGTTCGGACCAAGTTTGGGCATCGCGTCGTGACTCGGCCCTTTCCGGTCGGTCTGCGACGGCCGTCGACCAAACTCAACACAAACCCTGGGTCAGAAAAACTGAGAAAAATGTTTTATAAAAATCTTTATCTTTTCTGAAAATCCCATAAAACTTGTTTTTTGACATTTTATATTGAAACACAAACTTGTGATAAAATTTCAAGACATATATCAACATATTCAAATCATTTTCGGTCTTGCAAATTTTATCAAAAACAAAACTTGTATTTTTCAACTTGATTTTTCAATACATGAATAGGGATATCAAAATAAGTTTGTTTTAGCAAGTTAAACCATGTATGTATATCTAGAATATATCTAATATACATAGAAATAAAGTAAACTTGTTTTGATCTACACTATTCATGAAACCCAAATCCAAAACATGAAACGTGTGTGTTTGTGCACTTGAGCATATCAACTATACTAAGCTTTACAAATGGATCTAAACACACTAACTAAACTATGGATACCTAAGTCTTCTTGATGATCTTCATCTTCAAGTTGACTTGCTCCAAAACTCCATCCATGGGCTAGGCAATGTGTGATCTTGAAGCTTTGGCCCTGGAATCATCATGAAAAGCTTCTAAACACCTTGTTGAAGCTAATCACCAACTAATATCTTGGTTAATGATCTGAAACTTAAACAACACAAGATTATTAGTAAACATAACTACATGAGTTAATCATCATCAAAACTAGGTGGAAGGCCTTTGGGCCAACAATCTCCCCCTTTTTGATGATGACAAAACTCATGGAGTTATATATGCATGGATTAAAGTTAAGCTTCAAAGGCTCCCCCTTAACTCATGCATAGACATAAAATAATAAGATATGAAAATGAAACACATGAATATGTATGCAAGTATGGAGATAAAACATGCAACAAGCATATCAAAATCTTTTTCTCCTATTTGCAATACAAAAACATATATCCATAAATAACAAGGAAGACAAATACTTCTCCCTCGTAAGAAATGAAAACATGCATATAAACTCAATACTCTCCCCCTTTTTGTCAATCATCAACAAAGGGTTCAAAGTAAAATCAAATCAAACAAATTTTTCTCCCCCTTTTTGTCAAAACAAAAACAAGGTCAATAAGGGGTGATCATAAACAACATGATTTCAATAGATAAATATGTCAATGAAGCATCTTGATATCAATTGAAAATATAAAGATCAATAGATATTATATGCTATATACATTCATGAAGAGGAAGACGCTAAGTTAGCTTCCCTACACATATGCATTACATGAAGGAGGGATGTTGAGCCCTAATTCACATAACACTCATTATGTAATGCATAAGAGGGAGATGTGAAGCTCCCCTACACACGGTACCAACTAACGAAGAGATGTTAAGCTCTTCAATACAAGATACACTCATCATGAATCTATATGCATATAGTCAATACAAATCAAAACTTTTGTATTTTTCAAAAAAATTTAGATAGCAATTTTAAGTAAAAACACATGAAACATCTTGATATCAATTGAAATTAAACATAATAATTTTGAATGTCTAAACAAAATTTTGATACCATTGTAAATAATTTTCATATTCAACATATGATACCAATATAAATATTCAATCATAAAGTAAGGGAGTGGGAAACAATATCAATTGAAAAATCACCAATTGAAAGACAAAATTAAATTTTCTCCCCCTTTATGAAATACGACTAAGATGATGCATAGGCTTGATACCAATATAAAAGTAATCAATTGAAACAAAATTGAATCTCAAGCACTAGCAAAACAAGATTTTGTGAAAAAATGTATATCTTAAGCACAAATAAAAGTGTATGAAATAGAATGAGTACCAATCACCATAGATGATACCAATTGAAAATATACATACACAATAACATATGATGATATACAAAAAGATCAAAATGATACCAATTGAAAGAGTTCAATGATACCAATTGACATAGCAATAAGTTCAAGTGTATACATCATATTACAATACCTCCCAATCAAGTTCAAGTTTTAAATGATTTTCATTTTAAAGCATACAAGACCATGATCTCCCATCCATCCGCCCATAAAGGGTAGGGGTTTTTCAAAAATAGATTTGAAAATAAGCTTTGTTTGAAAAACTCTACCAAATGAAGAATACCGTAACTAGTTAAATGGAAAATCTTTTAAACTAGTACGAAATCCTCAAGCAAGGAATACAACAAATAGTTTTTCATGAAATAAGAAATCCACATGAAAATCAACACTCTAATCCATTAAGCATAATTTTGACTCATGAAAACAAAACATGAGTAAGCAATAAAGTGAGTGTACAAATACAATGTGAATATCATAATCATGAAAATTTTCATTAAGCTCAATTTTTCTTTTAAACATGAAAACACGAAAATCATCAAAACTTATTTAATCTTCATGGCATATGTATGTCAAGTACAAATTAAATATACATACATATCCAAAACACAACGAGTCCACAAAATATATGCATTAAGGCACGTGGCTCAAAAGGATAATCATGTATATCTAATAGTTTGGGCAAGATAGACATATACATGAAGTAAAACAATTAAACACAAAATCAAGAAAATCTTCACCAAAACAAATTTCATTTCAAGGTATATGTATGAATTGTCAACATAATAAGTATACATACATATCCCTAAATACAATTGAGTCCATATATAGATTTGCATGAAAGGCAAATGACTCAAGGGGTATACATGTATATCTTAAAGTTTGGCAATACAAGCATATACATGAAGTGAAAACTCATAAAACAAATCCAAAAATAGAATACAAGTTAGAATGTATGAATCATCAAAACTAGACTATACTAGCACATTTAATGGGTTCAAATAAGCATTCAACTCAAACATATATAGATTTATTTGTGACCCACTATATGTACAAGTATAAATCCTAGTCTTAATGAAACTAACATCTAAACAAGTAATCTTAACAAGAAGCATCAAAACAAATAAAGAAATCATCATGATAGAACTAAAAACATGATTATTATGTAAATTCACATGTATTAGATTCATGATGTACATTATAGCTTAAACAAAGTGAGAACACTAAGAATGGGTTCATGCAAGCATGTGTGTCTCAAATACTATACATGTATGTCAAGGATCTAATAATCATGGCATTTACATACTAATCCAAAGACAATGAAACATGCTATAAAACATCAATATGAAAGCATGTAAACATAAATGGGAGTAAAGGATTGTTACCAAAACCGAAGAAGCAACTTTCCTTGTCTCCAAAACGTGGTGGTCCTCTCCACCAAACTTTCCCTTGAAAGTGATGCATCCAATTGATCTCTTTAATCCGGAACGCATCCACTCCAAGGTGTCATCACTCTCACGTCATGTGAGAGCCCACACCTACATCAAAAATAATAGGAGGGGTGGTCTTTGGTACCCATATCTTCTTGGGTCCATGGGGGTTAGTACCTTCTCTAACCCAAACAAACTTCTTTACTATTAGAACCATGTATTCTATCAAAACAAAATTTAGCAAGATGGCCTTTTCGCCCACAATGCGTACACGTGTACACATGAGCATACATGTGTTGATGGTGTCCGTGTGGAGCATGTGTATGCCGTGGAGGGTGTGCATGCATAAAATATGGAACTTGTTTCTTTCGAACCAAGGTTTCCAAGCGAGTATGGTTCTTAGCACATTGGCTCATAGTGGAGCCCAAACAATCAACCTTCTTCTTAAGCAAGCAAATATCATCATTAATCTTAGAAGAAGAAGTGTGGCATGCAATAGGTGGAGTGTGTGATACTACCCTAGCATGGCAACATGACATCAATCTTATTTTTGTAAATAACATTTTTCTTTAAACACACATCTAAATCATTTGAAATGGAAATAATTTATTTTTCAATCCACATTCTCTTTTAAAACAAAATCAATTTTTGAAGACAAGTTTCATTTTTCTTCAAAATAACATGGCAATCATTTTTATTTTTTAAAAACTCATTTCTTTAAGTGCAAGATCAAGTTGAGATTTTAATGAATCCCTCTCATTAGCAATCTCCTCTTTCTCTTGCAAAATAACATCAAGTCTAGCAATCAAATTTTTATTTTCATTATTAATGCCTAGACTCTTCTTTTTCAAACTTTATAGTTTTCTATTAATTTTTCACAAACTATGGATAGTTCTTCATTCAAGCATGGGAGTCAACATAATCATTTGAAGAACTAGCACAATCATTACTATCTAGTTGAGTTTCCGAGTGTACCTCAAGGGAGTCATTCCTTGGACCATATAGCATTGTTGTGGTTCGGATTCTCTACTAGATTCCTCTTCTTGTTGGATTTGGACTTGAAGCTTGGAGGTGTTGGTGGTTGTCAACATATTCCACACTACAAAAGCGGAATCAATGTTAGAAACACGTAAAAGATAATCTTTAGATAAAGTGCTTCTAATGGCCTCTAGGGCTTGTGCATTAGCCCCCTATGATTGCGATCACTAAGGAAGGATTCCTTGGTAATAGCAAGATAAACTTTATGACCTAGGGTTTGTAAATAAACGTCATCCTAATCTTCCAAACATGAATGTTGGAAGGGTCATACATAGGAGGGGTCATGAAAGCCATGGTAACTATATGTGTGCAAACAAGCAAAGGCAAACAATAGATTAGCAAACAAAGGATCTTACTCCTAGGATGTTAAGCCTAAGTATCAGGAGCACTAGCTCTGATGCCAATAAAAAAGGGGAACACCTAGAGGGGGGGTGAATAGGTGTTAGTGCTAATCTAAAACTAAATGCAAAACTAAGTGCGCTAAATGCGGAAGCTAATGCAAATGTTGCACAAACTAATACAATATAACAAGTGTAGCCGAATTCCCCTTGCGAGGCTCTGGACTAACTCCTCTTGATTCCCCTTGAAATGGTTTGAGTCGCTATGTGAAGCTCTTGTTGGATGAGTATAAGTTAGGCACACACACACAAGCAATCCAAGCAATGTGCACACACAATCAAGCCAAGCAATCAATGATATAGCAATATGGAGTATGCAATGGCAACACAAGCAAATAGATATGTATGATATGAATTATGCTCAACACAAGCAATATGATATGATGTTATGTATGATGCTTTGCACAAATGTAAAAAGAGAGAGTTTAGAGATAAGTGGATCAAACGCAAACACAATGATATGTTTCGAGGTTCGAGCACCCTTGCTCTACATCCCCGCCTACACCACCGTGTAGGATTTCCAATCCACTATACCGTCCACCGAGGACTCCCACTGAGGGAACCTTCACCGAGAAGGATTTGTACAACAATGGAGTATCTAACTCCTCTCTCAAACAACCACCTCACAACCGAGGGGTAGGCCCGTAGCCAATACAACAATCAATCAACCAACACCTCTACCGAAGAGGGTTTACAACAAACTCCACCTCTCTCTAGAGGGAGCAAACCAATAAACCAAATCACAACCTCAACCTCTACCAAAGAGGGAGCAACCAAGAAATCAGGGTTTACAATAGGTGGTCTCTTTCAATCACAAACCTCTTTCCTTTTTCTTTTTCCACAAAACAAATGATCCTAATAGATTAGGATAGAGATATAGAATAAGTGTGGAAAAACTAAGTGTTTTGATCAAAGAAAAACTCTTGGAAAATAGCAAATTGATATAGAAATGAAGAACAAGAAATCTATTCCTAAAATCCTATTTTCTTTGAAAATAACAAAACACTTAAAACAATAAAGATGAATCTTTTTGCACTTAAAACTCTTTTGAAAACTCTTTAAAACACTAGAAATAGTCAGGAAATTTTGGCATCAAAATCTTAGAGAGAAACTCCAAACAATGAGGTATATATAGCCCCAATACAAAACTAGCCGTTCTGATGTGGCAGCCTGACAGGCCTGGCGGTCGACCGGCCGGTCGACCGTCCCAACGGTCATATTTTGACCCGTTGAAGCTACCGGTCGACCGCCTGGTCGACCCAAACAAACAGAGAGCAGAACTCTCTGCAGCGGTCGACCGCCCGGTCGACCCAAACAAACAGAGAGCAGAGCTCTCAGACCCGTCGACCGGTACGGTCGACCGAGTTTGTGTCTGCCAGACGTGCACAAGTTTGTGCACGTTGGTCGACCCCATGGGTCGACCGGCCCTTGGTGCGGTCGACCCATACGGTCGACCGACCGCCCTGTCACACAAACCTGGGTCAGAAAAACTGGGAAAAATGTTTTATAAAATCTTTTATCTTTTCTGAAAATCCCATAAAACTTGTTTTTGACATTTATATTGAAACACAAACTTGTGATAAAAATTTCAAGACATATATCAATATATTCAAATCATTTTCGAGTCTTGCAAATTTATCAAAAACAAAACTTGTATTTTTATCAAACTTGATTTTCAATACATGAATAGGGATATCAAAATAAGTTTGTTTTAGCAAGTTAAACCATGTATGTATATCTAGAATATATCTAATATACATAGAAATAAAGTAAACTTGTTTTGATCTACACTATTCATGAAAACCAAATCCAAAACATAAAACGTGTGTGTTTGTGCACTTGAGCATATCAACTATACTAAGCTTTACAAATGGATCTAAACACACTAACTAAACTATGGATACCTAAGTCTTCTTGATGATCTTCATCTTCAAGTTGACTTGCTCCAAAACTCCATCCATGGGCTAGGCAATGTGTGATCTTGAAGCTTTGTCCCTGGAATCATCATGAAAAGCTTCTAAACACCTTGTTGAAGCTAATCACCAACTAATATCTTGGTTAATGATCTGAAACTTAAACAACACAAGATTATTAGTAAACATAACTACATGAGTTAATCATCATCAAAACTAGGGTGGAAGGCCTTTGGGCCAACACTAATAACTATAATGTCCATAATAATTTCAACTCTTCACCGAGTCAGTGGGATTCACCTCCCCGAGCATAATTATCAACCAACTTGTCCTCCTTCTCCACCTAGTCCACAATATTTTCAAGAGTCATACTCAGTTCCACCCGTCCAAAATAGGAAATCATCAATTTGGAAATGAGTATGCGTGAGTCCAAACACAAATCCAAAAATCTGATGGACTCATAATTTCACTACCACCACTTCCAAGACAACTCTTCATCTTTTCATCAAAAATGAACCTATCAACTATGAAAGATGCTTGAATCCATGACTCAGGCTCAAAACACTCGTAATCGTAACATAGATATGATGGTCGAATCTCTACATTCTCACCGTTGGACCATTTCTGATGTCACTAACCATTCTGTTAGAGCTGAAGAGTCATGTAGTTTTGGAAATCAAGATTCCATTTCAGAACAACCATTTGAACTTGCCCAAACTCCAAATTTTGAAAAGATATTGACAGTTTAGCAAGTTTTTTTTTTCTTTCCTGAAATAGAACTTGAAAATGAATATGATCCTGAACCCTAACTTAGTGATTCAATTCTACTTCCTGATTCAATTATGACTCCAGTATCTTCAACTGATTTCGATCTTTTCCCGGAGTCAATATTGGATCCTGTACCAATTCATAATGAAATTGAATCACCCATCTTTGAGGATCATATTGAACTTGACCAATATACAATTTTGAAAATCCTATTGACAAATTGGCAAGTTCTCAATTTTTGATATTGAACTCAATGAGATATGTGACCTAGATTCTCAAATCTGTGATCCAGTTCAACTTTCTGAATCAATATTGACTCCTGTTGTGTTACCAAACTTGAGTAATATTTTAGAGTCAGTTTTGATTCCTCCACCTATCATTCCTGAACTGGAATCAACCCATATTAAGTCACATTCCATTGTTAGAAAATCATGTGGACTAGAGTTTCAACTTCTTGACTTGGACCCGCTTCTTGAACCAATTTCGACTCCTGAACCTTTACTTGACTTAAGTCACCTTCCCGAGTCGGTATTAGTTCCTGTCCTTCCTGAGTCCAAGTTAACCGTTCTATTATTTCATACTCCATTCTGGGACGAGGTGGTTGACAAATTTGACTCCGAAATTAGTTATGGAATATGGACATTAGATGGGGTTAAATATTTAATAAAGATCCTTTATGGATACATCTCTTTTAATGTGTTATATTAAGATATTTCTGGTGGGTTCCTCCGAGACCCAAGAAAAGTTAATTGGGCCGCGTTTCGTGGACCAATTAGACCACCACCGGAACCACCACCTTAAGGTAACATTTTCCTTCCCTTTCTTCTTTTTCATGCATCTTGCATTAATTCATACATTGAGGACAATGCATGAGATAGGTGTGGGGGAGGGTCTAACATAACTTTCTTTTTCTTTAAAATAAAAAAAATTAACATTTTTCTTTACTTTTAAAACTTTTTGAAAAATAGAAACAATATTTTGACTTATTTTTGTAAGAAATTAAGTTAATTTTAAGGAATAGGAAAATCCAAATTAGGATTTCTTATACTTGGTCAAAATAAGATTATTTGTTTGATTTTTAGAGTTAGGAAGATAATTTGTCAAAGTAATTTGGTCTTGATCTTTACCTTGACGAAATATGCACATTTCTACACTTACACACTTAGAGTTTAAAAACAAAGATTCTTATGCCTTATTAAAAAAAAAAAAACAAGTCTAATTATTGATTAGCTAGGTGCTTTGGCCTAAGCATGCCTTAGTATTTATGCGAAGATGATTAGATAAGTTATAAAAAAATATATATATGCAAACAAATCTAATTATTGACTAGCTAGGTGCTTTGGCTAAGCAAGCCTTAGTATTTATGTGAAAGATGATTAGATAAGTTTTGAAAGAAAAATCTTCTAATTAAGCTGGGTATTTGTGCCTAATAAAGCATAAGTATTCACACCTAAAAGAGGTTCATATAATAAAATCCTTAGTTTTGTGGCCTTGTTGCTCGGGTCCTTAAGTCCTAGGGGTGTCTTCTCACTTGGTGCCCTAGACCGTTTGATTTGGGAGTCATCAGTCAATTAAAGGCTCGTTACATGGGCAGATTAGAAAGCCTAAACTAAGAATTTATACACCAAAAAATATATATATATAAATAAATAAGGCATAAGAATTAGAGTTAATGAACCCTTAGTCAAAATTTTCACAATCACAAGGTGCATATGACTTAGGGTAAAGTAATAGACTAGATGAGAAGTACAATTTGACTCCTTACTTTGATTGATAACAAATTTTTGAATAGAGACTAAGTTTAGGAATGAAAAATTCAGTTTTCCTATAAACTTATAGATTGCTTAGATCTTACAATCATGTTTCAAATATTTTTCTCTTTCAAAATGCTTTTCGAAAATACTAACTCTTTTTTTCTCTTTCTTTATGGATTTTGTGCGTGCAATCCGCTGAAAAACCCTCACGAGACAAAACTCGTCCTCTAGGGGGAACCTAGAGGTTTAACGGCTTGTTGCACATACTCAGTGCAATCGCGCGCGACCTGCGAAAGTGTCTAATAATCCTTAGTATAGTTTAGCTATTTTGCTCGAGGACGAACAAAAGATAGGTATGGGGTGTGATTGGTCGCTAATGTTGCATATTTATTGTCACATTTCCATACTTATTATAGAATAAAAGCCTGCATTCTCCTAATTAATTGTTTGATTTATTTGCAGGCCCAATCTCTAAGGAGTTGAAGAGAAATGAGCCCAAAGCCCACCAAAATTCTGAATTAAATCAGAATTAATTCGCACTCAAGAAATCAGGGCTAAATCAAGAGGTTGAAAACCGGTTGAGAAGAATCCTCTCAGAATCGATCGGTTAAAGCAAGAATCCAAGGCCATTTCGTCAGAATCCGGGACCCAAACGAAGAAACCACTCCAGATAAAGTCAGAAGGAGAAACCAGGGTGACCCACCAACAGGGTGTGGCCACCTGGCCACACCCTGGCCGCGGAAACGCGACCAAAGCTGCGTTTCCGCGGCATTGTTAGGGAGTTAGGGGGAGCGTTTGCTCTCCCGATCTCACCGGGATCCTGGTTGTTGGGTTTTTGGCCTATAAAAGGGCATTCTCTGTGCTGAAATTGGACGCCAATGCAGAGTTAGGATTTAGACTAGTTTTTCCATTTTGTAGTCTAGTTTTACTTTTATGTAACTTGTATGTAGCTTAGGTTAGATGATGATTCATGTAAGTAAGAGAGAGAGGCATAAGTGAGAGTGACACCGATGTACCCTCCTCCTTTCTTTCATTGTTTCAAGCAATAAAGGTAAACTTTTATTTATGTTCGTTTCTTTACTTTTATTTCCTTTTGTTGTGCTTTCCTCTTCCTCTTTCTACTTTACCTTGTTGTATTTGTTGAGTCTACAAGTGAATTCCAAAGCAAGTATAACTAAGCTGCGTGAGAGCCAGCGATAGTTCATGAGACGTTCTCCTCTCCAAGCTCCGCATCACTTCGTTCTTGATATGCTTGACGATATAATGTGCACGGAGACTGAGCTCGAGTTTATGATTTATGCGTTGAACGCCTCCGAAGCAAAAGGTAGAACTTGCAAAAGTTTCCAAGTCAGTCATCAATCAATCAAGGTAAGTATTTCTTCACTTTTCTTTCTTTTCTTTTACTTCTTTAGTATAGATCACCACCTCCTCCAACTCTTTCTTCTCCACTTCATTGTACATAGTCGCTTTTCATCGTTTTCTAATTTTTTCCACCTTCTTCATCTCTCACTTTCTTCTTAACTTTAACTATTAACATAACTTTCCTTTTCTTTTTCTTAACTTAAAACAGAGAAGAACTCTCGTTTGTTTTTATAAACGATTGAGGCCAAACCTGCACACAAAATACGAGATTATAGAACTTAAGAAAAGAAGTGTGCAAGTGCTCAATTCTTCCGCTATAGCAAGTGGCTATGCGGGTCGTGATCCACAAGGAGGGTTTGCGATGGAAGCTTTACCGTTCTTTATTGAAATCGTTAAAATAAAAGCGAAAGTTCTTCTCTGTTTTAAAGTTATAAAATGAAAAAGAAAGTTTATAGTTAAAGTTAGAAGAAAGTGAAAGATTGAAGAAGGTGAAAAATCAGAAAACAAGAAAAGCGACTATGTACAATGAAGTGGAGAAGAAAGAGTTGGAGGAGGTGGTGTTGATCTATACTAAAGAAAGAAAAGAAAAGAAAGGAAAGAAAGGAAAGAGATACTTACCTGTTGGCCCAAAGGCCATTAGCCCTATATCTTGATGGATATTTTGATGATAACAAACCATATCTAGTTATGTATTTAACAATATTTGTTAAAACATTCAGGTTAAAACAGGTTAATTTGACGGCTCCACAATCAAGACTCAGAGGTTTGGAGTTCGCCAAAAATTTGCATTCCCAAGCCTAGCACAATAGGAAGCTTTGGGAACAAGACGATGAAGAAAAGACCAAGTCAAGATCAAGACTATGAAGAATACCAAGATTTGTATTTGTATTTTTCATTTTAGATATTTTGTCAAAACCTAGATGTTAGAAGTAGAGTTATGGGATTACCACCTACACACACTTTTATTTGGTTCATGACTTCAAAAGGATTTTTAATTTCTATTTTCAATTTAGAAGTTAACATGTTTAGATTAAGTTTTTCGGAAAATAGTTTAAGTTTTTGGAAAAACATTTATTTAGAAAAACAAGTTTTATCAAAGAAGTTTTTTATAAATATTTCAAACTTGTTAGAGTAGTGACATAGGCTCACACTCTAAGTTTTTCAAGATACAAAACTTCAAAACCAAGACCAAATCCAAAAACCCATGTTTCAGGTTTCTGGAAGTTCTGATTTTTTAGAACTGACAGAATCTGGTCGACTGTCCCGGTCGACCGGCGCGCACAATTTCTGTGCATGTGTATCAGTCGACCGTCTCGGTCGACGGCACTGTGCAGTGCTCTCGGGTTGTTTTGGGTCGACCGGGCGGTCGACCGTAGATCCCCAACGGTCTGATTTTTGACCGTTGGCGGTCGACCGTCCCCGACCGGCTGCTGTCAGATTTTCTGACAGACTCCAACAGCTCTATTTTCTGACAGATTTTCTTTGGGATTTGATTCCAACAGATCTCTGAAGGTGTTTTTGACCCCTATAAATAGGAGATCACTTCAACATGATAAGATAACAATTAAGATCATTTTTACAAGAGATTTTCAAAAGATTTACAAGTTTTCAAAGGCTTTCATTTAGAAAAGATTCTCTCTCCAAAAGCCCAAAATTTCTAGACACCCATTTGAAGTCTTTACCTCTACTTCTCTCTAGCTTTTGCACTACACAATCCCATAATTCTTCATCTACATATTGGTTCTAGGATTGTGCAAGTGAGCGATTTTTGATCAAGTGTGATCATCTTCTTATTGAGTGAAGTTGTAGAGGCATCGGCCTCAAGGCGAGCTAGTGTGCTCCTGGTGGTGTTGCGGCATCACGAGAGATAGGACAAGTGTGTCCTTGTATTGGTGGTCCAGTGGGATCTTCAATAGTGGAAATCCTTCAAGTGTGAAGGCGGGACGTAGAGCGTGGCTCGAACCTCGGAAACATATCTGCGTGTTTGCGTTTGCTCAAATCTCTCTAAACTCAACTCCTTTATTTTCTTGCACTATAAATTGCTTCATTTATTGCAAGTCTTTTATTTGAGATAATTGTGTTAGTTAAATTTTAAATTCTGCATTTTGTGCCATTTACATATAGCCATCACCTATTCACCCCCCTCTAGGTGATTTCAATTGGTATCAGAGCCTAACCCTAGTATTTGGTTTAACCACCTTAGGGATCCTTGTTATTGGCTATACTATTTGTTGCATTCTTCATATTTTGTGCATCTTACTATTCATCTATGGCTTCACGTGATTTTTCTAGCATCAAGTCCCCACCTAAATTTGATGGCTTGAACTTCCCCATTTGGAAGGTCAAGATGAACCTCTTCCTTAAGTCCCTTGGAGTTAGGGTAGCTAGGGCCATAACTAAAGAATTTGTAGAGCCTCTCACCGGTGAGAGATCATGGTCCGAGGACACTACCAAGGACTATGAGGCTAATGCTAGGGCTCAATATGCTTTAAACCCAGCCCTTAATGAAGATGACCTCTCACGCATTATTAACTGTAAATCTGCATATGAAGTATGGAATGTTTTAATTGTGACTCATGAGGGAACGTCACAAGTCAAGAGATCCAAGATTGACTTGCTACGTTCTCAATATGAGAATTTTTATATGCTTTGAAAGTGAGAGTATTGATGACATGCTCACTCGTTTCACCAGATTACTAATGCTTTATCTTCTCTAGGTGACACGATCGACAATGACCAAAGATTCGCAAGGTCATTAGAGCTCTTCCCAAAACTTGGGAAGTCAAGGCAACAACTCTTAAAGAACTTAACGATCGGGAGGAGATGGACTTCTCCGGCTTCATCGGTAATCTCAAAACCCATGAGATGGAGATGAAGGTAAGAGAAGAAAGGGAGCACCCAAGAAGAAAACAATCGCCTTCAAAGCCACTCCAACCACTATTGAAGAGGACGACTCATCGGAGGATTGCGATGAGGACTTTGCCATGCTTATCCGGAAGGTAGGAAAAATGTTTTACAGGAAAGGGAGGCAAAGCAACTTCCGAAGAGGGAAACCTCAAGGAAGGTTTGAAAAGAAGAGAGAAGAACCCGGTCCTTGCTTCCATTGCAAGAAGATCGGACATCTCATAGCGGATTGCCCCGCTCTCCAAGCAACCACCTCCAAGCATGCACCAAAGAAGAAGAAGGCTATGGTAGCAACGTGGGATGACACGGAGTCGGAATCCGAAGAGGAGAACGACGCCGCTCATATGTGCTTCATGGCACAAGGTGAGGATGCTTCTAAGGTAACCCTTTATAACACTTTAGAAGATGATGATCTTACAATGGATGAACTTGCACATTTTTTCGAAGAACTACAACATAGATATGAGATCTCTCAATCTCATAATAAAATTGAAAAAGGAAAATGATATTTTAAAGAATAAACTTGATACTTGTCTTAATGAGAAGAATGTTTTATCATTGCTTTTGAAAAATTGAAAAATGATTTTGGTAAATATAAATTGGCTAATAAAGGAAAAACCCCCATGATTTCTTGTAATAAAAATGAATTTGTGGAAATTCAAAAACGTGTTGAAAATTTGGATAACACTTTAAAGAAGTGTGCTTTTGATCTTAATAAATTTGCATCTAGATTTCCTAAGGGAGTAACCCAAGGGAAACATACACACCATGCTCATGCAAGGAAACATGCACACACACATAACATGCATACATGTATGGTAGTGGTAGAATTTACATTTGCACGCATTGTGGCCGCGAAGGCCATTTAGAAAAATTTTGTTTTGCTAAGCATAATGTTCATAACAAACATGTTTGGGTTCGCCCCGGTACTAACCCTATAGCACCCAAGAAAATTTGGGTACCAAAAGACCCACCTATTTTAGTTGATACAGGTGGATCTACTTCCTCCAAGACGTAGGGGAAACGGTGCCCAGATGGTGGATGCAACAAAGCCCAAAGATCACATCAAGCTTGCATCGCTATCATGGAGGCACCTATATTTTGGAGATTGCCTATGTTCGGTAACTTCTCCATTTAAAAGTTTAATTTTTTTTTTGTTTGATATATATACAAATGTATAGAAGTGTTAGCTTATTTTTGTGCTCTATAGACATATGCTAATGTAGAGTTACATTTCTATCTCAATTGTGTATATGCCATATTTTTTTGTTTGATATCTTTTGTGAATGTCCACATATCTAGTCTTCATGATATATCTATGTACTTATCGTAATTCAAAAACTAAAAATTAATTTTGAAAAATTTTCATATTTAAAGCAAATACCTTAGAGATGGCAATTGCGCACCTCAACTCATTCAAGAGGAATCAAGAGGATGAAGTTCAGAACCCGTCACTGGGTATTCGGCTTCAACATCTCTAAAACTTTGTATTATATATGAAAAATTAAAATAAAATATCTTGTATGTAATTTTGGTTGATAAGATGACTTAATGAAGATTAAAACATGTTGTTTGTATAATTATATCATCCTTGTATTTAATTAATATTTTATTTTTAAAATTTTTTTTTTGGCTGTTTCTGCAGACTGTCTTTCAGGCAAAGACGGTCGACCGTAAATAGGCGCGGTCGACCGATTTTGCCTGAAATATATTGCCTTTATTTTTTATCTACTATCGGTCGACCGTCCTTAGACCCGTCGACCGCTGCAAGTTTGCAGAACTCTCGGGATTCTTGGGTCGACCGTTCTGAGATTTCAGAGCTCTCGGGTTTTCTGGTCGACCGACCGGTCGAACCGTTCGTCGATTTCAGCCCTAAACTGCTATTTATTTTCACTTTTTCTCTCTCTCTCTCACTCCTTCAGCCGACGAACCCACTTCCTCTCCTTCACCAAAAAATTCTCTATCTCTCCAATCTCTCAATCAATTCAAAATCAATTTAAAACCCACCTCATACTCCATCACAAGTGCTTGATCTTCAGTTTCAGGTCTTCTCATCCGCTGGATTCAAAGATTTTCAGGTTTTCTTGATCTAGGGTTTTGGATCTTCATCTCTCAGGTAAAAATCTAATTTTTCCCTCTAATCTTACTATCTAGCTTCTAGATCTTCCCTTATTTGTCATCATTTCTAGGTCTCTAGCTTTCTAGATCAAGCCTTAACCTAAAAATTATTTTTTTCAAAAAATATGTCTACATCTAAAAGAACTAAGACTGAGAAAGGTAAATCAGTAGCTCATACCTCTTCCCACACTCCAAAACCTAAAAGAACCTTTGTAATGAGCTTGCTGGAAACCGTTATATCAATCTTTCCAAGAGAAACATAATTTCGGGGAGATTTGTAGTTATCCAAGACTTTGAACATCTAGATATCCCCCGCATTTTGCAAAACAATTCCTTAAACGAGTTCTTAACCATTAAAGAACAAGTTTATACTTCCCTCGTGCCTTATTTCTATGCCAATTTCTCATTTGATGGAAACCGTATTTTCACTAGAGTCCTAGGCAGGAACATTGACATTAGTATTGGTCAGTTCACTGATATCCTTCATCTCTCCCCTGGTGGAGCTGATATTTATTCCCATGACCTTCATGACTATGAGTTTCCGGAGGGTGAGTCTGCGCTCACCGCATCCACATTGATTCACGGGGATGACAACCCCGGCTTGGTCAGGAACGAAGTTGTGAGCAGGTTCACTCTCACTTCCCAAGTCCTAACCAAGATCATTTTCTATAACATTGTCCCTAAATCTGGTGAATATAGCCATGCTAGGGGTCCTGTGCCCTTGATTATCTATTGTCTCTTGCGAGGAATTAAGATCAATATTCCCCGTATCATAGCTTCCTACATGGCATCCGACCAGATTCGCATGTCCGGTAGGGGTTTACCCTTTGGCATGATTATCACCCATCTTCTAAAATCTCTAGGCTTCGATCTTTCCTCTGAGACTTCTGATGATCCACAAATAGACATTGACGGAGTTCTTTTGAAGAGGATGGAAGCTCAGTTGCGTCGTCACGCTCCTGTGCAACCTCCTGTTCCTCCTCCTATTTTTCCTGGATCTTCATCTGCACCTGGGTCTTCTTCGGCCCCAGGGATGTCTTCTGCTCCTGGCCTTGTCTTACCTTCAGATTTTCATGCCATGATTTCTTCTGAGGTTCGCTCTCAGATTCAGGAGCACCAGTCCTGGTTTGAGCAGCGAGAGGCAGCTCTTCGTTCGGAGATGGACGCCCGTTTCCAACAAGAGGTCGCTTTCCGTGAGGAGATGAACTCTCAGATCCGAGGTATTCGTAACGATATGTCTTATTTTGCTGACTCCATGAGATTCATGGATACGCAATTTTAGGCTCTCTTTACGAAGTTCGACATGTTTCCTCCTGATCCCTCTTCTATTGCTCGTCCACTTCCCTCCACCGGCCCTCCATTTCCTACTAGAGCTCCTTCTTCTGTTTCCCCACCTCGTCCAAAGGTGGTCGGCGTTGATCCCGAGGAGGCCGCTTCTTCTTCTTCTTCTTCAGAGGAAGACGATGATGGAGATAAGACCATGGCTGAAGGCGCTGCTGTGGAGAGCTCTTCAGAGGACGACGAGGATGATGACGACGATGAGGGCGACGATGCTGGTGGTGCCGAGTGATGAGAGTGACCTCCCCTTATTTGATGATGTCAAAAAGGGGAAGAGTTATTTGTTGAGAGAGACTCCATATTTTGTACTTATATTTTGTGTATATTTTTTCTGTTGTTGGACATCTTTATCTTGTATTTATGTTTGTGTGGACATGTACTTGTTTGGTTATGCTTTGTGGACATGTGTGTTTCATTTCTATTTTAGGACATGAGTCTTTTTATCTAGCATAGATATGTGTTATGGATGCATTGTGGTGTATTGTGGAGTATCACCCACCATTTCTGTTGAGATTTATCTATGCCTGAGTATTTTTTTAGTATATGCATGTGTTGAGGGGGAGCTTCACTTGAAGTCTCCACCCAAAATATTTGTGATAACTAAATATGTTTTGTCATCATCAAAAAGGGGGAGATTGTTGGCCCAAAGGCCATTAGCCCTATATCTTGATGGATATTTTGATGATAACAAACCATATCTAGTTATGTATTTAACAATATTTGTTTAAAAGCATTTCAGGTTAAAACAGGTTGATTTGACGGCTCCACAATCAAGACTCACAAGTTTGGAGTTCGCCAAAAATTTGCATTCCCAAGCCTAGCACAATAGGAAGCTTTGGGAATAAGACGATGAAGAAAAGACCAAGTCAAGATCAAGACTATGAAGAATACCAAGATTTGTATTTGTATTTTTCATTTTAGATATTTTGTCAAAACCTAGATGTTAGAAGTAGAGTTATGGGATTACCACCTACACACACATTTTAATTTGGTTCATGACTTCAAAAGGATTTTTAATTTCTATTTTCAATTTAGAAGTTAACATGTTTAGATTAAGTTTTTCAGAAAATAGTTTAAGTTTTTGGAAAAACATTTATTTGGAAAAACAAGTTTTATCAAAGAAGTTTTTATAAAAATATTTCAAACTTGTTAGAGTAGTGACATAGGCTCACACTCTAAGTTTTTCAAGATACAAAACTTCAAAACCAAGACCAAATCCAAAAACCCATGTTTCAGGTTTCTGGAAGTTCTGATTTTTCAGAACTGACAGAATCCGGTCGACTGTCCCGGTCGACCGACGCGCACAATTTCTGTGCATGTGTATCAGTCGACCGTCTCGGTCGACCGAGCACTGTGCAGTGCTCTCGGGTTGTTTGGGTCGACCGGGCGGTCGACCGTAGATCCCCAACGGTCTGATTTTTGACCGTTGGCGGTCGACCGTCCCGGTCGACCGGCTGCTGTCAGATTTTCTGACAGACTCCAACAGCTCTATTTTCTGACAGATTTTCTTTTGGGATTTGATTCCAACGGATCTCTGAAGGTGTTTTTGACCCCTATAAATAGGAGATCACTTCAACATGATAAGATAACAATTAAGATCATTTTTACAAGAGATTTTCAAAAGATTTACAAGTTTTCAAAAGGCTTTCAATTAGAAAAGATTTTCTCTCCAAAAGCCCAAAATTTCTAGACACCCATTTGAAGTCTTTACCTCTACTTCTCTCTAGCTTTTGCACTACACAATCCCATAATTCTTCATCTACATATTGGTTCTAGGATTGTGCAAGTGAGCGATTTTTGATCAAGTGTGATCATCTTCTTATTGAGTGAAGTTGTAGAGGCATCGGCCTCAAGGCGAGCTAGTGTGCTCCAGGTGGTGTTGTGGCATCACGAGAGATAGGACAAGTGTGTCCTTGTATTGGTGGTCCAGTGGGATCTTCAATAGTGAAAATCCTTCAAGTGTGAAGGCGGGGACGTAGAGCATGGCTCGAACCTCGGAAACATATCTGCGTGTTTGCGTTTGCTCAAATCTCTCTAAACTCAACTCCTTTATTTTCTTGCACTATAAATTGCTTCATTTATTGCAAGTCTTTTATTTGAGCTAATTGTGTTAGTTAAATTTTAAATTCCGCATTTTGTGCCATTTACATATAGCCATCACCTATTCACCCCCCCCCTCTAGGTGATTTCATTACCGAGGTTGAGTGATGACTTACCTGAAAACCGTTGCATATTCTACCTTTGTTTCAGAGGCGTTCAACGCATAGATCATAAGCTCGAGCTCAGTCCCCGTGCAAATTATATCATCACACCTAGCGAGAACGAAGTGATGCGGATCTTGGAAGAGGAGAACGTCTTCATGAACTATCGCTGGCTCTCACGTAGCTTAGTTATACTTGCTTTGGAATTCACTTGTACACTCAAGAACAACAACCAAGGTAAAGTAGAAGAGGAAGATGAAAGCAAAACAAATGTAAAGTAAAGCAGAATAGAAAACAAACAACGCATTTACCTTTATTACTTGCTGAGACAATGAAAGAAAGGAGTAGGGTACATCGTCGGTGTCACTCTCAACATCAGCCCCTCTCTCTTACTTACATGAATCTTCTTCTACCTTAAGTTACATACAAATTACATACATAAAAAGAAAGACTAAAAACCTAAACTAAGGAATGAAAACTAAGCTAAATCCTAATCTGCATTGACGTACCATTTTTAGCGCAAGTACAGGCCTTTTATAGGCAAAACCCTAACCACCATGATCCCGGGGAGGTCGGGGGAGCAAACGCTCCCCCAAACTCCCCAACAAAACCGCGGAAACGCGGCCCAAGCCGCGTTTCCGCGGCCAGGGTGTGGCCAGGTGGCCACACCCTGTTGGTGGGTCTCCCCGGTTTCTCCCTCTGACTTTATCTAGAGTTGGTTTTGCAGTTTGGCTCCGAGATTTTGAAGAAATGGCCTTGGATTCTTGGCTTTAACCGATCGATCCTGAGAGGATTCTTCTCAACCGGTTTCAACCTCTTGATTTTGCCCTGATTTTGTGTGTGCGAATTTATTCTGATTTAATTCAAAATTCTGGTAGGCTTTTGGGCTCATTTCTCTTCATCTCCTTAAGGATTGGGCCTGCAAATAAATTAAACAAATAATTAGGACAATGCAGGCTTTTATTCTAAAATAAGTATGGAAATATAACATTAAATATGCAACATTTAGCAACCAATCACACCCCCATACCTATCTTTTGCTCGTCCTCAAGCAAAACAACTAAATTATACTAAGGATTATTAGACCACTTTCGCAGGTCGCGCGATTGCACTGAGCATGTGCAACAAGCCGTTAAACCACTAGGTTCCCCCTAGAGGACGAGTTTTGTCTCGTGAGGGTTTTCAGCGGATTACACCCACAAAATCCATAAAGAAAGAGAAATAAAGAGTTAGTATTTTCGAAAAGTATTTTGAAAGAGAAAAATATTTGAAATATGATTGTAAGATCTAAGCAATCTATAAGTTATAGGAAAGCCGAATTTTTCATTCCTAAACTTAGTCTCTATTCAAAAATTTGTTATCAATCAAAGTAAGGAGTCAAATTGTGCTTCTCATCTAGTCTATTACTTTACCCTAAGTCATATGCACCTTGTGACTGTGAAAATTTTGACTAAGGGTTCATTAACTCTAATTCTTATGCCTTATTTATTTTTATATATATACTTTTTTTTTTCTTTTTTTTATTTTGGTAATATTTTTTAGTTTTATTAGGCTTTCTAATCTGCCCATGTAACGAGCCTTTAATCGATGACTCCCAAACCAAACGGTCTTAGGGCACCAGGTGAGAAAACACCCCCAAGGACTTAAGGACTCGAGCAAATAAGGCCACAAAACTAAGGATTTTATTATATGAACCTCTTTTAGGCGTGAATACTTATGCTTTATTAGGCACAAATACCCAGCTTAATCAGAGGATTTTTCTTTTCAAACTTATCTAATCATCTTTCGCATAACTACTTAGGCTTGCTTAGGCCAAATCACCTAGCTAATCAATAATTAGACTTGTTTTTTTTTTCAAACTCATCTAATTAACTTTTGCATAAATACTATGGCTTTCTTAGGCCAAAGCACCTAGCTAATTAATAATTAGATTTGTTTATATATATATATATATATATATATATATATATATATATATATATATATAATATATATATATATATATTTTATAAGGCATAAGAACCTTTGTTTTTGAACCCTAAGTGTGTAAGTGTATGAAGTGTGCATATTTCATCAAGGTAAAGATCAAGACTAAATTACTTTGACAATTATCTTCCTAACTCTATAAATCAAACAAATAATCTTATTTTGACGAAGTATAAGAAATCCTAATTTGGATTTTCCTATTCCTTAAAATTAACTTAATTTCTTACAAAAATAAGTCAAAATATTGTTTCTATTTTTCAAAAAGTTTTTTTTTTTTAAAAGTAAAGAAAAGTGTTAATTTTTTTTTTTTAAGAAAAAGAAAAGTTATGTTAGACCCTCCCCCACACCTATCTCATGCATTGTCCTCAATGTATGAATTAATGCATAGATGCATGAAAAAGACGAAAGGGAAGGAAAAGGTTACCTTAAGGTGGTGGTTCCGGTGGTGGTCTGATTGGTCCACGAAACGCGGCCCAATCAACTTTTCTTGGGTCTCGGAGGAATCCACCAGAAATATCTTTAATATAACCCATTAAAAAGATGTATCCATTAAGGATCTTTATTAAGTATTTGGCCCCATCTAATTTCCATATTCCATAACTAATTTCGGAGTCAAGTTTGTTAACCACCTCTCGTCCCAGAATGGAGTATGAAATGATAGAACAGTTGACTTGGACTCAGGAAGGACAGGAACTAATACCGACTCAGGAAGGTGACTTAAGTCAAGTAAAGGTTCAGGAGTTGAAATAGGTTCAGAAATTGGGTCCAAGTCAAGAAGTTGAAACTCCAGTCCACATGTATTTTCCAACAATGGAATGTGACCTAATATGGGTGATTCCAGTTCAGGAATGATAGGTGGAGGAATCAAAACTGACTCTAAAATATTACTCAAGTTTGGTAGCAAAACGGGAGTCAAGATTGATTCAGAAAGTTGAACTGGATCACAGATTTGAGAATCTAGGTCACATAACTCATTGAGTTCAATATCAAAAAATGGAGAACTTGCCCACTTGTCAATAGGATCTTCGAAAGTGTAAAGTTGGTCAAGTTCAACATGATCCTCAAAAATAGGTGATTCAATTTCTTTATGAATTGGTACAGGATCCAATGTTGACTCCGGGAAAAGATTGAAGTCAGGTGAAGATACCGGAGTCATAATTGAATCAGGAAATAGAATTGAATCACTAAGTTGGGGTTCAGGATCATAATCATTTTCAAGTTCTATTTCAGGAAAAGGAAAACTAGCCAAACTATCAATATCTTTTTCAAAATTTAGAGTTTGGGCAAGTTCAAATGGTTGTTCTGAAATAGAATTTTGATTTCCAAAACAACATGACTCTTCGGCTCTAACAGAATGGTAAGTGACATCAGGACGGTGGGAACGTAGAGATTCGACCATCATATCTATGTCACGATTTCTAGCATTTTGAGCATGAGTCATGGCTTCTAGCATCTTTTCATAGTTGATGGGTTCATTGTCTTGTTGAAAAGATGAAGAGTTGTTTTGGAAGTGGTATTGTGTAAATCACCTAGAGGGGGGGTGAATAGGTGATGGCTAATCTAATGGTCACTTAATGCCAAATGATGCAAATAATGCGGAAGCTAAAAAACAATTATGACCTAATTAAAACTTTTACACTAAACACTATGTATAACACAAGAGTGTTGCCGAATTCCCCGTGAAGGGCTCTGGACAAACTCCTCTAGATTCCCCTTGAATGGGTTGAGGTGCCGCGTTGGCTCTCTTGGTTGAGTACAAGTGTTAGCAACAATCCCAAGCAAGAATATCAATATGAGCACAAATGAATATATCAAGCATATAAAGATAGACAATAATTGAATGCAAGATATAAACAAGAGACAAGAGAGAGAGAGTGAGCAATCGCAAACACAAGGGATTTGTTTCGAGGTTCGAGCACACTTGCTCTACATCCCCGCCTTCGACACACGAAGGATTTCCACTATGCAAGATCCCAATGGATCTCTCCTCGGTGCCGCAACACCTACAAGCCCTCGGACTCCCTAGTCCCGTACACACCGCAAGCCCACCAGCTCGCCGAGGCCGCACCTCAAACAACCGAGTCCGCACCCGAACTCAAAACAACGACGAGCACACTTGCCCGTCTCCTCAAAGAACAAAGAAAAGATCTTTGGTGATCACAACACTTTGATCACCTAAAGCACTCTCACTACAACACACCTATAGGATGTATAATCAATGGATGCTCAAGTGTGGTGTGAGAAAAAGCAAGGATGTGAAAGGTGGAGGAAAACTCAAAGAAATCTCTTTTACACTCTTGATAAATTCTTCCCTTTAGATTGGAAGTATTTGCACTCAAATTTGTGGAGAAAACCCTTTTAAAAGTCTGGGAAAAACTGGCTCTAAGAGACTCCAAAATCTTGTATAAAAACAATGACAAGACCCCCAATTTATAGGCTGCCAGAAAACTAGCCATTGGGATCTGTCAGTACTGCCGGTCGACCGGCCCGGTCGACCGCCAACGGTCGGATTTCTGACCGTTTGAGCCATGGTCGACCGGTGCGGTCGACCGAACTTTCCAGAGAGCACTGCTCTCTGGAGCGGTCGACCGGCACGGTCGACCGACCACCAGTACACACAGGCGTGCACGTTTGTACACGTCGGTCGACCGGCCCGGTCGACCGACTTCAGGATTAGTCGACTAGTTAAGTCGACTTGGCTGAAGCCTGAAACAGTTTTTCTGCGATAAAAAGTTTGTCTTTTTGGCTCATATAAAATCCCATAAAATACATAAAAATCTACAAAAATAGTTTAACCAATATACTTTGATATACAAACATGCTTGCACAAAATCTAGGCATGTTATAAAAGATTGGACTATTTTTGTAACTTGGAAATATTTGGCTCATGATAAAAACTGTATTTTTCTAAAACAATATTTTCCAAAACATATTTTCCAAATCTTCATCAAATACAAAAACAAGATATACTTTTAAGGCATAGTGTGTATGGATATGATCCACTACACAATCATAATGAAATATCTATGTTTTTGTCATAAAGCTCTAAACTTAGTTTTGGTTAAAGGATAAGTATATGAGAAACACCAAAAACCAAATAGTATTTTGTCACAAAGAAAAATCTTTTCTAAACTAAAAAATCTTTTATGAAAATAATTCTATCAATAGTGTGTGTGTGATATAATACTTGAGCAATCCACCAACTATCTATCCTTTACATTTTATCTAAAAACTAAATCTTATACCTAGACACAAGTCTTCATCTTCTTGAAGTCTTCCCTTGAAGGCTTCTCATCTTCTTGACTTGGTCCAAGCTTGATCCAAAAGCTCCTTGGATCACACCGTGCTAGCTCCAAATCTTGATATTTTGTCCTTTGTTGAGCTATGCACCTACTAAGATCTTGATAATGAATCTGTCACTAATTAAACACAAGATCATTAGTAAATATAACTTCAAGAGTTGATCATCATCAAAACTAGGGTGATAGGCCTTTGGGCCAACAATCTCCCCCTTTTTGATGATGACAAAACTCATGAGGTTATATATGCATGGATTAAAGTAAAGCTTCAAGGAAGCTCCCCCTTAACTCATGCATAGACATAAATAATAATATATGACAATGAAGCTCATAAACATGTATGCAAATATGGAGATAAAACATGCAACAAGCATAAATCAAAATCTTTTTCTAAATCAAAATCTTTTTCTCCTATTGCAAAACAAAACTTATATGCATAAATAACAAGGAAGACAAATACTACTCCCCCTTAAGCAATGAAAACATGCAAATATACTCAAATACTTCTCCCCCTTTTTGTATATCTGCATGTTTTCATTGCTTAAGGGGGAGTAGTATTTGTCTTCCTTGTTATTTATGCATATAAGTTTTGTTTTGCAATAGGAGAAAAAGATTTTGATTTAGAAAAAGATTTTGATTTATGCTTGTTGCATGTTTTATCTCCATATTTGCATACATGTTTATGAGCTTCATTGTCATATATTATTATTTATGTCTATACTCAAAGATTTATATGCGATATACATTCATGAAGAGGAAGACGCTAAGTTAGCTTCCCTACACATATGCATTACATGAAGAAGGGATGACGAGCCCTAACTCACATAACACATATTATGTAATGCATAAGAGGAGATGTGAAGCTCCCCCTACACACGTATATCATATAAAGAAGAGTTGTCAAGCTCCTCAATTTATAATATACTCAACATGAATCCATATGTAAGAGAGATGTTAAGCTCTCCTTGCATATAGGAAATACAAATCAGACATTTTGAATTTTTCTTTAAAATTTTGAACTTACTTAATAAAACACATTTTGAGATATCAAATCAACATTTTTTTATTGATATCAATAGTAAACATATGAAATTTTTTTTATTTTCATCATAAACTTTGTGCTTTTAAAAATGTGAGCCAATTGTGAGTTAAGCACATGGAAATCATATATATGTATGAGAAATGAGTATACCAAGTGAAATTGAAACATACATATATATAAGAAACAAAATATGAGTATATACAAAATAAGTTCATATTGATACCAATTGAAACGATTCAATGATACCAATTGACATGACAATAAAATCAAGTGTATATCTCATAACCTACCACCCTTCATATGCACAAGGTAAAAGATTTTCAATGAAGCATACAAGGTATAATCGCCCATCCATCCTCCCATAGATGGTAGGGGTTTTCAAAAATAGATTTGAAAATAAGCTTAGTTTGAAAAACTCTACCAAATGAAGAATTTGTACTAGAAAAATATTTTTCATGAAACATAAGTAAATCACATGGCACTAAAAATACTCTAATATCCATGAAATCCATAAAATTTTCAAAAGAGTGAGTGCACTAGTGTTATGTAGAACATGGTATCATGAAAATGTCAATAACGCTCAATATTTCTTTAAATAAGAAAACATGAAAATCATCACAAATTTTTATTAAAAAAATGTATATTTCAAGATATATGTATGTTTTGACAACACAATAAGTATACATACATATCTCTTAAACACAATTGAGTCCATATAAATAGATTTGCATTAAAGGCAAATGACTCAAGAGGTATACATGTATATCTTAAAGTTTGGCAAAATACACATATACATGAAATGAAAAACACATGATCATGAATCAAATCCAAAAGGAGAATACAAGTTTAAAAATATATGTATCATCAAAACCAAGCAATACAAGCACATTTCATGGGTTCAAATAAGCATTCAAGCACAAATATAAATAGATTTATTTGTGGCCCACGATATGTACAAGTATAAATCCTAGTGTTGATAAAAACTAACATATAAACTAATATTCAATACATGAAGCATCAAATCTTTTAGAAAAATAGAATCATGTGTCAATCTCAAAAATTATTTGAAGAATAAATAACTAGTATAAATTATTTTTGAAAAACTAGTTAAAGATCCTTCAAATATAACAAATCTTATGTTTTTCATAATCATAACTAGATACATAAAAATTTAAGCACTCATGGTCTATAAGGCTCAAAATATTTTTACTAAAAATGTGAGTGTTAAATGATCATGTAAATAGCATTTTTATGAAAATAGTCAATGAAGCTCATAAGTCACATTTTTAATAAAAACACGAAAAATCATTTTTAATCAAAACACTAATCTTCATGGTATATGTATGATTAATCTAAATCTAACAATACACATACATATCCCAAATATAAAAGAGTCTATTAAAGACGTTTGCATGAAGGCAAGAGACTCACGGGTATACATGTATATTTATTAGATTTGAATTAAAAATACATATACATGAAGTAAAGCATAAGAAATTGGCAAAGCATGTATAAATGAGAATCATCAAAACTAGTCTATACATATGCATATAATGGGTACAAATGAGCATGAAGTGCAAATATATATAAAACAAATGTAGCTCACTATTTGTACATGTATAATACAAGTTTTGATAAAAACTACATCTAAGCATGTTATTACCACATAAAGCACATAAAAACACAAAAATATGAACATGCTATATGATATATGAAATTAAAAGCATGTGCATAAATAAAAGTAGGAGTTTAGAAATTATTACCAACTCCAAAGCTCCAAATATGGTGGTTGTCCCACCAAAGCCTCCTTGATAGCGGTGCTCCAAATGTGTGTCCATCAAGTCCATTTGCATCCACTACCAAGGCACCAATCCTCTCACGTCTTGTGAGAGCCCTCACCTACATCAAAAGCAAATGGTGGGGGTTTTGGTACCCATATTTTCTTGTAGGGTCCACGGGGGTTAGCTTTGTTGTAAGGAACCCAAAATCTTTTATTCTTAGCAAAATTAAAATGATCTAATCTATCATAACAATATTTTGCTAAATGGCCTTTGCGGCCACAATGTGTACATACGTACACCTTAGTATGCTTATGTGTATGTGTATGATCGTGACGTGCAACATAAGCATATGCATGATGATGTTGTGCATGAATGTGTGGAGTTTGTTTCTTTGAAAACAAGGACTCCAATTTCTTATGATTAAATGCACAATTTCTCAAAGTTGAGCTCAAACAATTAATCCTATTTTTCAAAACATTTACTTCATTTTGATCAATAGAAGTGGTGGCATGTAAAGCATGATCAAAAGTCTTTTTCTTTTTAGAAACTTTTCTTGTTCTTTTTCTTTTTCAAAAATTTTTCCTTTCAAACAAGAATTTTCTTGAAAAACAATTTCCATTTGTTTTTCCACCAAAGCAATTTTATCTTTCAAAATCATATTTCCTTCACATAAATCATTCAATTTAGACATCAAGGAAATATTCTCATTTTTCAAAGTTTCATTTTCTTTTTCTAAACATGCAATGTTACTTCTAAATGTATCATGTTCTACATGCATGCAATCAATGTTCTTTTTCAAATTTTTGTTTTCTTTCTTAATCATGTCATATTTTTCAAGAATAGTTTGGCAAAATGAAGTGAGCTCATCATATGACATGTCCTCATCATCGGATTCGGAGTTTACCTCAAGGGGGTTATCCCCTTGGACCATGTAGCACTTGTTGGAGGTGTCGCTTCCAACATCCGAGTCACTCCCCGCATAGTATAGATCTTTTTCGCCGAGGGAGGTGATGATGTTCCATACTACAAAAGCCGATTCAACATTAGAAACCCTAGATAAATAATCATCATTTAGGGTTGACTTGATAGCATGAAGGGCTTTTGCATTAGCCTCAAAATTCTTACCATCTAAAGAATATGCATTATTAGTAGTGGCAAGATATATATGGAAACCTAAGGCTTTGAGGTACAAGGACATCTTCACCTTCCATATATGGATGTTAACAATGTCAAATATGGGTGGTGACATGAAGTCCATGGTGTGTGTACAAATATTGTGATTAGCCTAAAATGAGGATCTTTTACTCTAGGTTGTTAGACCAAAATCAGAGTACCAAGCTCTGATACCAATTATAAATCACCTAGAGGGGGGGGTGAATAGGTGATGGCTAATCTAATGGTCACCTAATGCCAAATGATGCAAATAATGCGGAAGCTAAAAAATAATTATGACCTAATTAAAACTTTTACACTAAACACTATGTATAACACAAGAGTGTTGCCGAATTCCCCGTGAAGGGCTCTGGACAAACTCCTCTAGATTCCCCTTGAATGGGTTGAGGTGCCGCGTTGGCTCTCTTGGTTGAGTACAAGTGTTAGCAACAATCCCAAGCAAGAATATCAATATGAGCACAAATGAATATATCAAGCATATAAAGATAGACAATAATTGAATGCAAGATATAAACAAGAGACAAAGAGAGAGAGAGTGAGCAATCGCAAACACAAGGGATTTGTTTCGAGATTCGAGCACACTTGCTCTACATCCCCGCCTTCGACACACGAAGGATTTCCACTATGCAAGATCCCAATGGATCTCTCCTCGGTGCCGCAACACCTACAAGCCCTCGGACTCCCTAGTCCCGTACACACCGCAAGCCCACCAGCTCGCCGAGGCCGCACCTCAAACAACCGAGTCCGCACCCGAACTCAAAACAACGACGAGCACACTTGCCCGTCTCCTCAAAGAACAAAGAAAAGATCTTTGGTGATCACAACACTTTGATCACCTAAAGCACTCTCACTACAACACACCTATAGGATGTATAATCAATGGATGCTCAAGTGTGGTGTGAGAAAAAGTAAGGATGTGAAAGGTGGAGGAAAACTCAAAGAAATCTCTTTTACACTCTTGATAAATTCTTCCCTTTAGATTGGAAGTATTTGCACTCAAATTTGTGGAGAAAACCCTTTTAAAAGTCTGGGAAAAACTGGCTCTAAGAGACTCTAAAATCTTGTATGAAAACAATGACAAGACCCCCAATTTATAGGCTGCCAGAAAACTAGCCGTTGGGATCTGTCAGTACTGCCGGTCGACCGCCACCGCCAACGGTCGGATTTCTGATCGTTGGAGCCACGGTCGACCGGTGCGGTCGACCGAACTTTCCAGAGAGCACTGCTCTCTGGAGCGGTCGACCGGCAGGGTCGACCGACCACCAGTACACACAGGCGTGCACGTTTGTGCACGCCGGTCGACCGACTTCAGGATTAGTCGACTAGTTAAGTCGACTAGTCGACTTGGCTGAAGCCTGAAACAGTTTTTCTGGGATAAAAAGTTTGTCTTTTTGGCTCATATAAAATCCCATAAAATACATAAAAATCTACAAAAATAGTTTAACCAATATACTTTGATATACAAACATGCTTGGACAAAATCAAGGCATGTTATAAAAGATTGGACTATTTTTGTAACTTGGAAATATTTGGCTCATGATAAAAATGTATTTTTCTAAAATAATATTTTCCAAAACATATTTTCCAAATCTTCATCAAATACAAAAAAGATATACTTTTAAGGCATAGTGTGTATGGATATGATCCACTACACAATCATAATGAAATATCTATGTTTTTGTCATAAAGCTCTAAACTTGGTTTTGGTTAAAGGATAAGTATATGAGAAACACCAAAAACCAAATAGTATTTTGTCACAAAGAAAAATCTTTTCTAAACTAAAAAATCTTTTATGAAAACAATTCTATCAAGAGTGTGTGTGTGATATAATACTTGAGCAATCCACCAACTATCTATCCTTTACATTTTATCTAAAAACTAAATCTTATACCTAGACACAAGTCTTCATCTTCTTGAAGTCTTCCCTTGAAGGCTTCTCATCTTCTTGACTTGGTCCAAGCTTGATCCAAAAGTTCCTTGGATCACACCGTGCTAGCTCCAAATCTTGATATTTTGTCCTTTGTTGAGCTATGCACCTACTAAGATCTTGATAATGAATCTGTCACTAATTAAACTCAAGATCATTAGTAAATATAACTTCATGAGTTGATCATCATCAAAACTAGGGTGATAGGCCTTTGGGCCAACATATTGAAATTGTGAGTCCATCAGATTTTGTGATTGTTGTTTGGACTCACGCATACTCCGTTCCAAAATTGATGGTTTTCTATTTTGGACTGGTGGAACTGAGTATGACTCTTGAAAATAGTGTGGACTAGGTGCAGAAGGAGGACACTGTGGTTGAAAATTGGACTCGGCGTAGGTGAATCCCCACTGACTCTGTGAAGAGTTGAAATCGTTATGGAAATTATAGTCATACGATGGGGGACATGGGTTATATGGATTCGAATACGACCAATCCGGCACACTAGGTTAGTTAAAGTCATGATATGCCGGGTTGGTAATATCCGAAAAAGAGTTTGATGTATAATATGGATTATTATTATAGTTGGAAAAATTATTATTATAAGCCATATCACACAATGGAATACAAACAAAAAGAAAGAAAAACACACAAATAAACAAACAAGAAAGAAAAAATTCTAACCTAAGTTAGGGTAGACCTAGACCTAGACGACTCCTAACTGGTTAGACTGTCCACAGGAGGTTTAATGTAGACTTTGACCATAAGCTAATCAGCCAGGTCAGGGCAAGGTTGGTGGGAGGTTTTCCATCAAAAGACGTTCCTTAATTAAATAACCACCAACCTTCGGGCTTTCGGCCCTTAATCCCTTTCCTAAACACTGATTTGGCAAGAGTCAAGTTCCAACACCTTTCCCCCTTAGGATAATCTCCTAATTGAGTCCGAGATGTCCCTAGGGCCAACGTCTACTCATTTTAAGTTAGGCTTGGGTTAGTGAGTGCTTGGATTCTAATTTTTGGGCTAAGGAAGGGTGATTAAATCCCCACCTTATCTTATTATTGGGTGGTGCCCTTAAGATCAGTTTTTGTGCAAGTGTACAAGATAAATAAGATGCACTCTAAGCGATATAAATCAACCAAGAGATAGTCCTATTCTAGATGCAATGCAAACATACCTTGCTCCAGCACTCTTCAACAGTAAAAAAATAAAGGAATTAAAAAGACACGTGACTAAAATGCAAATGTCTAATCAATTTTTTATCTTTTCAACAAATATTTTACTGTTGATTATTAGCAGGCTTATGTTATGGCATATAAGAAAAATTAAAGTTGCAGCAAACTAGAAATTTTTTTTTTTTAAACTAAGCAGCCCTGCAAAAAGCTGTTAGTAGTCAACTCTTCCTTGCCGCGGATCCGTGGCTTTTGCCGTGGAAACGCGGCAATTCAGAGGGCCCTTGGTCTCTGCTTTTTGGAGCAGAGGCCCAAGGCCACTTGTATGTCACTGCAATAATAATTTTCTGCTTTGCTTGCCCTGTAACCTGCAACAGAGAAGAAAATTCGTTTTGTTCTAAAAATTTGCAATAAAAATTCAGATTTCAATAAAAACCGTTTTACCCTCCCTGGCAACGGCGCCAAAATTTGATTGAGGCCAAACCTGCACACAAAATACGAGATTATAGAACTTAAGAAAAGAAGTGTGCAAGTGCTCAATTCTTCCGCTATAGCAAGTGGCTATGCGGGTCGTGATCCACAAGGAGGGTTTGCGATGGGAAGCTTTACCGTTCTTTATTGAAATCGTTAAGAATAAAAGCGAAAGTTCTTCTCTGTTTTAAAGTTATAAAAATGAAAAAGAAAGTTATAGTTAAAGTTAGAAGAAAGTGAAAGATTGAAGAAGGTGAAAAATCAGAAAACAAGAAAAGCGACTATGTACAATGAAGTGGAGAAGAAAGAGTTGGAGGAGGTGGTGTTGATCTATACTAAAGAAAGAAAAGAAAAGAAAGGAAAGAAAAGGAAAGAGATACTTACCGAGGTTGAGTGATGACTTACCTGGAAACCGTTGCATGTTCTACCTTTGCTTCGGAGGCATTCAACGCATAGATCATAAGCTCGAGCTCAGTCCCCGTGCACATTATATCGTCACGCCTAGCGAGAACGAAGTGATGCGGATCTTGAAGAGGAGAACATCTTTATGAACTATCGCTGGCTCTCACGTAGCTTAGTTATACTTGCTTTGGAATTCACTTGTACACTCAACAACAACAACCAAGGTAAAGTAGAAGAGGAAGTTTAAAGCAAAACAAATGTAAAGTAAAGCAGAATAGAAAACAAACAAAGCATTTACCTTTATTACTTGCTGAGACAATGAAAGAAAGGAGTAGGGTACATCGTCGGTGTCACTCTCAACATCAGCCCCTCTCTCTTACTTACATGAATCTTCTTCTACCCTAAGTTACATACAAATTACATACATAAAAAGAAAGACTAAAAACCTAAACTAAGGAATGAAAACTAAGCTAAATCCTAATCTACATTGACGTCCCATTTTCAGCGCAAGTACAGGCCTTTTATAGGCAAAACCCTAACCACCATGATCCCGGGGAGGTCGAGGGAGCAAACGCTCCCCCTAACTCCCCAACAAAATCGCGAAAACGCGGCCCAAGCCGCGTTTCCGCGGCCAGGGTGTGGCCAGGTGGCCACACCCTGTTGGTGGGTCTCCCCGGTTTCTCCCTCTGACTTTATCTGGAGTTGGTTTTGCAGTTTGGCTCCGAGATTTTGAAGAAATGGCCTTAGATTGTTGGCTTTAACCGATCGATCCTGAGAGGATTCTTCTCAACCGGTTTCAACCTCTTGATTTTGCCCTGATTTTGTGTGTACGAATTAATTCTGATTTAATTCAGAATTCTGGTGGGCTTTTGGGCTCATTTCTCTTCATCTCCTTAAAGATTGGGCCTGCAAATAAATTAAACAAATAATTAGGACAATGCAGGCTTTTATTCTAAAATAAGTATGGAAATGTGACATTAAATATGCAACATTAGTGACCAATCACTGGTTGACATAGAGTTTGAAGTTCTATACCACTGACGGAACCCCAAAGTTATCTGTAGGTTTGGGGTCCTCAATGGCATGTACAACCGTGCCTCAGTACAGCCAGCGATGAAGAATCGCCAGGCGCGAGCACCGTCAATGAGACTCCCCATGAAGGTGAGACTGGTGTTCGGATTACCAACATAAAGTTGGTCATACCTAAACTGACGAGCAAATCGACTCGGACATAAGGTTCCAAATAGCAGGTATCCCGCTCTGTTACACCAGATGAGATGGTCGGATGCTAACCAGCCATTCAAAGATCCCCCGGCCCAGCGAGGTCTTCCCCTCTCCTACATCCTTGAATTCTTTGCCATAGCCTGCATCACGAATGTAGGGAAAGCACCGAAAAAGACTATAAATGTCGTACCAGCACATCAGCTTGCGAACCGCGGCCACATAAGTCTGCAACCATGAACATCCCTCAAATCGACGGAGTAACGTCATTCGGACACCTTCTGCAGGCTCCTCACCAGCTTGAATAATAGCTGGGTAGTGAAGAGCGAACCATGCCATCAAAAGGTGTATGGTAAACTGATTCTAGGGTTTGGTCTGTCACGGGGCAAGATAGTGCATTTTCCCCTTTTCGTTGTTGGTGGCCTACAGAAAGCCTCCGTCAATGCACGAAGGCCCCGTTGAATACAACACACCATTGCTGGGAGAAGTCTAAGAGAACGACCGTAGACTAGATGAACGTCTGGCAATAAAACAGTCGGAAGAATAATGTTGCTAGAAGGAGATGGTACCACACATCTTTTTAGCCAAACTGATAAAAACCCAGCCAAAAGTGCTTTCCGGGACATCGATCGACGGGCTTGATAGTGGAAACTCCTGAGAATGTCACATTTCTTATAAATACCATCATCTTCTCCCAAGACTATATTTCCCTGAGAATGTTCTTGCATCCTCCGAAAAATATCATCGTTTGTAACCCCGCAGTTAGCCTCTTCAGGAGCATCTTCCTGGTTGGGGAACAAATAATTCCCCCAGCTCTTCGAACTGCTCGAAGCTCCCATGGCTTCCGTACATACTCAAGCAGATGTAAAAATGGCACATCAACTCCCAGTAAGTTTCGAACAGGGCGGGCTCCTGCTTCTCCAGAAGTGCCAATTCCACCTCGCATGGGAAGTATTCTTCATAAGGAAAAGATCCCATGGGCAGAGCGGAGACTTCCCACATCTCATGCAAAGCCATGCCCAATTCGCCTACAGGGATAAAGAAGGTCCCTGTAGCTAGACAGTATAACTCGAAGATGGCATAGAAGTTCGCTACGCTTATCTGGATGCCGTAGCAGGTTGCCCTAATAGCCTCATGGAGTCCCAGTCTCTCCAAATCCTCTTCAAAATGGGCCAAGACGTATAAGGTCAAGTCCCTCCACCAGCCTTGAGGGGATGAATCCACCCTGGGGTCCTGAAATCGGTTGCTAGATAGTTGTCGTGGGCTTTGAAGAACTGATTTCCAAACGTTCAAGCCACGGCAGGATTTTCCTCCACCGGGATGTCTTGAAGAACGTTCTCAGGGTGGAGACCCAATAGGCAGCGAGACCTGCCCTTGTATATCCAGGTGACGAAGCTATCAATTTTCCCACATGAACGGAGTTAGTGGTCCGAGTCACTTGCGACTTCATCTTCTGAGGCCTCGTCACGCATTGAAAGAAAGAGAGTGGAAAATGATGCTTGCTAGATGGGAGATAATACTTCTCGCCATCCAGATTGAAGATCCACTGCCCTTCTCTAGCCTGCAGCTGATGATCAGTGTCAGGCACTGCGTCCCCAAACATGAAACTGGGCTTCCGATAAATTTTTCGGTCACAATCCTCGAGGGGAGTAGTAGTTAAGATGCTCCTCATAGTGCGCTGATCTCCAGTGTAGATAAGGGCATCCCGGTCAGGAGCACTCCGCTCACTGAATAATGAGGCTTGCCCCTGGATAATATTGCCATCCAGTCCCCTGGCTGTTCCAAAGAGACTGTTCAAACGACCCAGAGTATGGTGCAATACAAAAACAAGAAGAAATTATATTAGTTCATTAGCAGAAGAAAAAGAGAGCTAAAGCAAAAAAAAAATTGCTAAGGCATAGCTTCGCCCTGAGGCTCAGCTCCACATACTGCACAAAGGTAGAGTGCAGAAAATCTCTAAGTGTTTGCTTCGCTCTGGAAGCTTAGCTTCGCATTCTGTCGCTGAACAGAATGCAAAAAACCACAAGGATTAACTTTGCCGGAAAGGTACTTGTGCTTAAAACTGTTCAAAGGACTTTAAAGTCTTTTTCTCAGCCACGCTTCTAGAGCTAGCTTCGCATCCTGCCCTTTGACAGAATGTGAACTGCCCTAAGGGTTAGCTTTGTATAGAAGCTAAGAGAAGAAACCATTGGTTTCTAAATCCCAAGTTGAGAAATTAAGGGGAATTAAATCCCCTAATAATATGGCAAAATTGAATTAAGGGAGAGCAACTCCTTAAGATCACTGGATCATGGTGAATCACTCCAGATTCACCATGAAATAGCCAGTAAATGGCCTCGAAAAGAGATGAAAGTCTCTGAATAAAGGGAAAAATTCCTACCCGCAATGGGACGTTCGATGATCGGAGGAGGAGAAGGCGCTTCCATCGCGGAGGTCACTGCCTCTTCGCCTGCTCGTCTTTTGGGAGCCATGGAAGAACTGAAAAGTTTTGAAAATCTCAATGAAGGAGAAGGAGGAGAAAGAGATTTGTTTCTCTAAAAATTTAAAGAGAAGTTAACTCTCTCTTTCAGCCCATCGGGCTTTTAAAGACATAAAATGTCTTAATTTCGCCTCCTCAAAAGGAGCGCAGGCAACCGTTTCAAATTAATTTGAAACGGCGCCTAAGCGCCTTCCCCAAGAAATCTTACTTCAGCCCCGCTAAGGGCTAACTCCGCTGCGAGTTCAACGTTGACTTCGCGCAATGCTTGGTTAACTTTGCTGAAAGCCGCTTAGCTTCGCAAAAATTTCATGCTGGCTCTGCTAGAAGCTCGTTCCTGACTTAGCTGGAGATCCATCCTCAACTTCGCTGGAAGGTTAGCTCCGCTAAGTGTTTTTCTTTACCTAAGCCAGTCCATTCTAGTTGCTTTTGAAATTCAAAGTGAAAAGAAGAGAAGCGAAGTAGATGAGCAAAAAGTAAATTTTTTTTTTGATTCAAAAGGGAAGAAACATTGGTACGTTAAGATTGTCTTTCATACAACAGAATCATTGCTCCAAAGGCAAACAAGTTGTCATATCAACTTTCAGGGTGATAAACCATCCCAACTGGACAAGAAAGGTCTTCCTCCCGCACAAGGCCGTAATCCTTCGCTTATTGGCAGATTTTGCCATCAAGAAGCTGGATTTTCTTTGATGAAAATTGGCAAGAGATTGGTTGCCATCAAGGAGCTGGATCTTCTATAATCAAAATTGGCAAAGGATTGGTTGCCACCAGAAAGCTGGATATTCTTTAAACAAAATTGGCAAAGAAGGGATCCAGACCTTACTGGTGACGTCCGCCTTTCCGAAGTGGATCATCTAAGATAAGCAACTACCAGCCCCTTCCCGAAGCAGATCATCTCGGATAAGCAACTGCCAACCTCTTTTTGAAACGCGCATCAGCTACTCCAGTGTGTTCCTCCTGCTTATAATCAAAGCTTCAAATTGAAAATCAAGGGGCAGGTTTTTGGTCTCTTTCATCAAGACGAAAGAATGGTGAGCACAGTTCGCTGCAATGCAAGCAGGAAACAAGTTAGCATTAAATATATAAAAAAAAGGGAAGGGACGAAAAGCTAAGTCAAAGCTTTATTCTTTGGGCGAAGCTATCCAGTTGTACCTTGAAGGTGAATTTTAGCCAAGCAGGGGATGGCCTCGCTTGCGCAGTAATGTTAGACTAGCTTAACATAAGCTAAGTCTTAGCCCCGCTCAAGACAGTCAGGCTAGAGAAGCCTCAAAAAGGACCAAGTCCTAACCTCGCCTATATGGCTAGGCCAGCCTGGCCCGAAAGGACGCAGTCTTGATCCCCCCATACGGCAAGACTAGCTCAACCTTGAAGAGGCCAAGTCCTAACCTCACCTATATGACAAATTTAACAGATCAATGCAGGAATTCTGCATGGAAAGATCTTTCACCCGATTAGGCAAGAATGCTAACTTAACCGAGAAGCTTGAAAATAAGGCTAAAACCATTTTATGAAAGTTAGCCAAATGCAAAGACCAAGGGAATTTAATCCCTATGATAACTGGTAAAGCTAAGAAAATTAAGGGAGATAAACTCTCTAAAGTCACTGGATGGCCGAGGCTCACCAATTCTTGATCGGGTAATAACCAGAGTGAGGTCCCCACTACTTCAGGGACCTCAGTCTCCTTGCTTGAGCGATGGGGAGGGGTCATAAACAAACCGCCTAGAAAGAGAAGAGTATGTTTCTCTGAGAAGGACTATAAGAGTCCTATTTATAGGCCTCGTGGCCTGACTACGCCGCTACCACTGCAAGCTTGGGAGCACGGGCAAAGTTAAAGTATTCAAATGCTCGACCTTGAGAAAGAGAATAATCTCCCTTGGGAATGCGCACGAAGTTATTTTGAACTTCGAAGAAAGGGAATAATCTCCCTCATAAATGCATGGGAAAGTCATTCAAACCTTGAAAGAAGGAGCAATTCCCCTCGTAACTCGCAAAAGCGGTTAGCCTCGGGAACGGAACGTCGCTCCAGCACAGCGGGCACGAGGCTAATGCTCACATTCCAACCCGATTTGAAGCGAAGCTACTTCAGGAAGCCCAAAGGCAAAGATAACCAGAAGCACGAAGCTACACGAAAGTAGGTTGTCAATTCCTCGGCGAACCTATTCTAGCCTGAAAGCGAGGCTAAAGGCAAAATTGAACTCAACCACCAAGGCGACGTTTACATTCTCATATCGTCAATCAAAGCAGTTCAAAGTATTTCAAAATCTGAACCATTCCATTACAGATTCACGAAAACTTTGAAGGGGATCTTATTGACACTCAAAAAAGACAGGACTCCCGCATTCATCTTCAGCTGGTCTGAACAACGTCTAACTTATTGACATCTACAAAAGATAAGTCGAAGACAAGCTAATAACCAGAGATAAGGCAGCAACATGGACATTACTAATCCAGTAAAGCAGATAGTAAGTCAAAGTTGCCTTTGAAGAAACCCAAGCAGGCCTAAGACGCTATACTTAGCCTGGATAATCCCAAGATAAGCTTCATATAGCTCCGCATGGAACTAACAGCTTCGCCTGAGCTTGGTTGGTAGCGTCGCTTTGAGGCTAACTATTAGCTTCGCCTGAAGCTTTCCATGTAGCCCCGCCAAGGGCTGATTTGGGAGCTTCGCGTCAGGAGCCTTACACCCTAGCTGAGTCATACTCCGCTATGAGCTGAGTTTCAGCTTCGCACAAGCTCTAAAGGTAACTTCACCTGAAACTATGAGCTAAGTCTTAGCTTTGCATGAGCTAGCTTCGCATAATCTAGCTTTGCCTAAGCTAGTTCCACAGTATTCAGCTTCGCAGGATCCAGCTTCACATGATCTTTAGCTCCGCAATGGGCTTTGCCAGGTCATCAAATTGACCGTTTCAAAATCCCACGAGGGATTAATGGGTGAACCCCACTAATTTAGTGGGATTAACGCCACTTTAAGTGGGCGGTTACACCCGCCCACTTCGTCCCACATTAAGTGGAGACAATTCAGCCATAACGGCAGGAGGACGTTCGCACAAGCCCTCTAGCTTCGCTAGAAGATCTCAAAGAGCTTCGCGGCAAGGTCATTTGTGAGATTCGCACGAAGTTGACGGCTGTTTCAGCCTCGCTGAGTTCAAGGGGACAATTACACCGTACATTGGCTATAAATAGGCCCCTTACTAATTGCGGACGGGGGGACACAAGGGAGATTGGCTACAAATTTTCAGAAGGAATTCTTAGCAAAAGGGGTTCTTCGACTCTCCTGCTTCCAAATCTTGGATTTTCAGAACCAAGCGAGAAAAAAAATCCTATCAGGAGGCAGTGTGATTGTCAGATCGATTGCATCGTTAAAGGGATAAAGTGATCGCGCGCTGATCAGATTCCTACCGGCACATTTTTCCAGAAATCTCAGAGGAGATCTACTTGTAATTTCAATCTCTATTACTTGTAATTTCGCTCCTCGATCTCTTTTTGTAAGTTTTCCCACTGAAATAATGGAAAACAAAAGTCAGCTACTCAAATGTAACATATCCCTGATAAATCAAGATGGAAATAAACTTATGATGCCGATTAATGCAAATTCTTAAAGAAATATTACCCTTGATCATGTTAAACCTCAGATCATTGGGTTAAGTATGTATGACGCTTGCATCGAATGCATTCCCCTACGACGAAATTCTCGATTGACGATTATGTTCTGCTCAACACGAGCATAGTAATCCTCATTAATAAACGGTTATACGGCTATGTTCTGCTCAACACGAGCATAATAGTCCATATTGATCGATGACTATTCGACGACAAGTAAGACCAGCGTCGAGAATCAAACATAGGTAGTTAAAAGTTCTAATCAGCATATAAGAAGCTGGTTAAAAGGAATGATCGGGTAAATGGCGCATGAGAACATAGTCCAATCCTCTAGAATTAAGCCAATGAAGGCAAACTAACTGAGTATTAGTTTTGTCATTCTTCTTTAGAGATTATCAAAATCAAATGTCCTCAACGGCTGAGGATGGAGAAAACAATGGCTTTTAAGTCCAATAGAAATTCTCGATAACTCATCATGTTGAGGGGAATAGCATGGCTAGGCCAATTCAAATGGTAGTTGGTAAAGGCATACTAAATCCCTTAATAGCTGAGGGTTTACTAAAAATCTTAAGGGACTTTATCCCGCCTTCTCCTCTAAAATCCCTTACCAATTCCCTTCCATGGAATGGTAGGACCACAAAAATACTTGTATCCATTTTTCCAGTGAAATGAGCACAGACTTGTCACATTAATAGTAAACCTCTAACAAGCCATTTTTCTCGATTCCCAGTAGAATTAGTCAAGTTAACATTAAACCTCTGATGACAAAATTTCACTAAATACCCACTCAAAAACTCTCCGCTGTTATGTTAACATTACACATCTAATGGCAAGCCCATCAATACCCCTAGAAAATAATTGTTCGTTTAGTTAATATTGCACCTCTGACAGTTTATTCTATTTTTCACCAAATTCCCCTACCAATCCCCCCCATGGAGTGGTAGGTCCACAAACTCAATCCGTGTTATGTTAACACTACACTTCTAACAGTGAAAATTTCAATACTCCTCAATGAGTATGAACTTTCACTTGACGACTCTCTTACATGGAGTCACAAGTCTTCAAAATTGTCAAGATAACACTACATCTCTGACAATTCAAACTTCACTTGTCAATTCTCCTCAATAGAATGGCAAGTCCTCAAAATTGCTCATATCGCAAACCAACCTCCGTCAAGTTAATATTACACCTTTGATAAATTACTGTTAAGTTTAACATCATACCTCTAATAGTGACCATGTTACTGTCAAGCTCAACATTAAACCTTTAACAGTCACTTCTTTCTAGTGTCCATATCAAAGTTGAGACGAGAGATGCTAAGTTTAACATCACACCTCTAGCATTCGGTTCATTGTTTTAATACTACACCTATGACAATGACTTTCCCTCAAGCTTCCGCATCGAAGCCGAGATGACCAATACTAAGTTCAAAATTACACCTCTAACATTACCTCCACTCTTAAGTTCAATACTACACCTATGATAGTGGTATCTTCAGTTTTCTCAACAAAACTAAAATTCCTGCAGGGTTAAGTTAACAGTACACCTCTAGCTCACATCCTTGTCAAGTTACTATCACACCTCCGACAAGATTCAATCCAATCTGTTAAGTTAATATCACACCTTTAACGGTAAAAGAAATACTCAGATCCCCGAAGGGTCTAGTATCATTTGTTATCCTCATTAATAGAATGGCAGATCCACTTAAAATTGCTGTTAGGTTAGTATCACACCTTTAACAGTGTTCTCTCTAATCTCCATCTGAGTATTAATTACGTTAATACTAAATCTCTGATGATAGACTCAATCACGATTCCTTATAAATGAAAACTTCACTTTTTATTCTCTTTCATAAAATAAAACGCCCACCAAAGTTTTTCAATTACAAGTCTAGTTCGCACCGTCAAGTTAACATTACACCTCTAGCAATAATCCCTTCAAAATCCTTAATGGATTTTTCCATACTTATCATTCTCATCCATAGAACGACAAGTCCATAAAACCTATTTCACTCATGTCAAGTTAATATCACACCTCTGACAATAACCTTTTTTCTTAAATCAAAATTTCCCACTTTAAATTGCTAAGTTAAATATCACACCTCTAGCAAATCAAAGGTAATCGCTTTCACTTGTCTGATTTTCAATGCAAAAGGAAGTCAAGACAATGAGCATGGGTTGAAGTTGCACTCACTCCTTGAAACATTAAAGATGCACGAAGCTCGTCCTCTTAACTATGGCCTAGAACAGCAGATCAACTTCCTCTCCACTTGAGAACAATGATGTTTCTCGAGGTAAAAATGCAAGGGGCATTCTGATTCTACCCGACCAACTGGTGCGAAGGTCTTCACAAGGCCGTAATCCTTCATTTAAGAGGAGGTTTCACCACCAGAAAGTAATCCAATGAGCATAGGTTCTTCGTCGCTGTCACTTCTTTGGATAAGATTGGTAAAGGGAGGATCTGGGACCTTACTGGTAATATCTTATTTCCCGTGACTTTCAAATGCGCCATGCTTATTGTAATCAGGAAGGATCCGAGACCTTGTTGGTGCATCATGCCCAATAATGTCTAGATGTGTATCAAGAATCACGTGGATCTTACTCACCCTTGAACAAAAGTTTTGACTTCTTAAGCGATCGCTAATTGAACGAACTGTTATTTCATGTCTATCTTAATGGATGCGACAAAGACACTAGAGCCAACACCATCGATATGGCCAAGACCTGTAAGAACAGAAAACTCGAGGGTTAAATTTCTGCAAAGACAAAAAATATGGATCCGAATTCACATCCCAACATGAGACTCATGTCTGATGATCAAAATGCGAAGCAAATATTAAGGGCACGGATGCGGGTCTTAAAAATTTTCTAAGTGATGAACTCCAGACGTGAGTCTTATACGCGAGACCAGCATATAACGCTTCAAGACGCAGAGTTCACCATGCTCACGTCTAAAGATCTCAAAAGATGCAGAACTTGGTACTCAGAAGTCAACAAACTCACATTTCATCAATTAACGTGAGAGATCGAAACGCGAAGCATATATTAAGCATACAGACGCAGGTCTTAAAAATTTTCTAAGTCATGAACTCTAGACAATAGTCTTATACGTGAGACCTGCATTTAAGGCTTCAAGACGCAAAGTTCACCACACTCGCGTCTAAGGATCTCAAAAGATGCAGAATTCATTACTCAGATGTCAACAAACTCGTGTTTTATCAATTAACGCGAGATCGCGTTTGCAGATCATGGACGCCTGGATCTTAAGTCGACTGTCTAAACTTCAAAAAAGTTTTCAGAAGTTTCAGGAAGAGATTAAGAGATAGAGTCTTTTCAAATCGATGATGACAGAGCTTTAAGGAAACAGTATCTTGTTATGGTAATGGCAAAGGCCATTTCCTACCTGAAGAAAAGTTCTTTGAAGGGCGGACATCATCTGTCAAGATACGACCATGAAAGCATAGAAGAAATGCTTTTCAATTTTGAAATCACTTAACAGTGATAGTCTTCGAAAAAGATTGCAAAAAAGCATTAAAGCTTTGGGTTCTTTTAAAAACTCTGAAAGTTCTTCAAGATGCATGCCTGGAGAAGAAGACATTTTAAGAACTCTAAAAGTTCTTTAGAGTACATGCCCATGAAGGAAAACAGTCAAGATGAATGACTGTTAAGAGGCTCATGGCCTATTTATGGCTCGCTAATGGCCTTAATTAACGGCATAAAAATCAAAGCCGCTCTTAAAGGCCAATTAATAGCCTTAATTCGCAGCGCGAATCTCAAATCCATTTTGAGCAAGATATATGGATATTTATCCTGAAAAATCCCAACAACATTTGGATTTTCAATCCAGACACGCGTCCTATACCGTGAACACTAGTTCTGCCTCGAAAGATCTAGTGAGATCTTCATGCATAGAGAGTCGCATCCTCAGAACCGTGACCCTACAACTACAAGTGAGATTTCAAGGTCTGCATTTTGAAGGCCGCGTCCCTTCACAAACTGAATGTCATGTCCCCTCCAACAAGTTAAAGCTCGCGCCCCTTAACAAACAAAAGGACGCGTCTCCTTGACAACTGAGGCTGCATCCCCTCAATAAATTGAAGAACGCATCTCTTCGATGGCCAAGGGTTGCGTCCCTTAATCAGCTCAGAGCTGCGTCTCCTCGACAACGCAAAGCCACATCTAAACAAACAGCTAAGGATTACATCTCCACATTGGCCAAGAACCACGTCTCAACCGCGCCTCTCCTCGCCAAGCGAGACCCACGTTTTTATAACAAGAATGTGTCGCGTCCTTCGTGACCTCACTTGTGCAACGCAACAACCGCGTCTATGAGAACTGCATTCTCTCACACAACAAAGAATCCGTCTGATTCTCAAACACAAAAGAAAGAATAAAGATGAGGCAAAATTTGATAACATTTATTATTTATATCAAAATGATAAAATTGATACAAACACTCTCTTATTTGATAAATGGAGTGTTCCAAAAAAAAAGAGGAGATATAAAAGGGGGCTAATCTCGCTCAGCGAGCGAATGAATCTAGTTCTGGAGACGCCGAATCTCATGTTGGCGTGTTCTCTCAACTTCTGCCGAAGCTTGAACTCTCAATTCTTCCTCCGATAGGAATTTCTTCAAAGCAAGTTGTTCTTAAAGAGATTCCAGTTTGGAAGAACGAACAGTGAGATCTTCTTGAACTTGCTTCTTTGCGACCTCTAGCTTCTCCCGCTTTTTCTTGGCAATAGTAAGTTTCTGCTCGTTAACTTGAATCAACGCTTGAACCTTAGCATTGCTGCTTGAGCATTAGCTATGGCTTGCTCTGCATTCTTGGTGATGACCTCAGATTTCCTAAAGTCATCAATCAATCTCTGGTAGCTGGCATGGAATTCATTGAAGTGATGGGCCTCCTTAACCATTTGCTCCTAAATCTCCTTTCGTTCGCGTTCTTAAGCAGGAGGAGTTTGTTTAGCATCAGTCGGGCCTCATCCATCGGATTAACATTTTCCAGGGTCCTCAGTTCCTTCAAGCATATCCCAGTTGTTTGACTAACGTCAGATATGCCTTAGCCTGATCTGAACTTCCAATATGATGAATGTTCTCGATCTGATTTTCAAGGAGCATTCGGGCAAACTCGAAGGAACTTCTCCCAGAAAAAAAACCAACTTGATGCAAGACTTTATGGAAGTGAAGAATTGTTGCACCATCTGATGAGCCAATTCTTCCATGATGCCCATGGCTGGAGCTAACTTTGCGGACGTGCTCCGGACCCCCTGTAGGCTGTCCAAAAGTTACTGGAGGACAAGCCATTGAAAAGCAAAGTTTCAAGCTCTAGACGCGAGGGACTAACACCCGCGTCTCAGCTTCAAGGCGCGTTGGCTCGACACCCCGCGTCTCAGCATCAAGGCGCGTTGGCTCGACACCCGCGTCTCAGCATCAAGGCGCGTTGGCTCGACACCCGCGTCTCAGCATCAAGGCGCGTGCGTTGGCTCGACACCCGCGTCTCAGCATCAAGGCGCGTTGGCTCGACACCCGCGTCTCAGCATCAAGGCGCGTTGACTCGACACCCGCGTCTCAGCATCAAGGCGCGTCGGCCTGACACCCGCGTCTCGGTTATAACCGCCTTGGTTAAGGGACCAATCACTGCCTACACGTAAGGGAAATCAGCCCCCATCGTGGCGTGTCTTTAGCAGGCACGTGGGTTAGTTACCGCCCATGTAGCGGGGAAGTTGGCCCTCATTGTGGAGCGTTTTTAGGGGGCACGTTCACCCCTGGTACCTCTATAAATAGCCCTGTTTGCTATGAAGAGGGGGGAAATCAGAGAATCAATCGGACGAAGAGAGACAGAGGGCGACACAGAGAGAAAAGAAGCAGATCAACTCTTCAGCAAGTTCGCTACGTACGAGCTAGCTTTCGCCTACCTTCTCTTTTAGAGTTTTGGTAAACAGAGCTGTGTCACTCTTTCTACCGGCCGAAGAGGAGATCCCTGAAGGACGGTCATCTGGTCAACAGAGAACAAGATTCACTCTCCACCGCCACACGAAGAACCCAGCCTTAAACAAAGGGGGGATTCAAGATTCAATATTCTCCCTCCCTTGTAACCGGAAGGAACAGTTTTTGTTGTAATCCTTTTCATTTGATTCAAGGAAAACTTTTACTGCAATTCCTGTCTTCTCCTTTCCGGGTCATACACCCCCTTTCTATAATTGTGCGAACGGTGTCCATAGAGGCAGAAGCCGTTTCACTTAGCGCATGGGAAGGCTAGTAGCAAGTGCCTTCAACACCGAAGTTGTGACCGACATCTCCAGGACTATACTTGTGGCAATTTTTGGTGTAACAACTACAGAAGCAGACTTTACAAGACTTGGTTCATCCGTTGAAGTATGAAGTTCATTGTCTCGTGAGTCAGTGCTTACCGTAGGCTCCTCCACTTGAACCATCGCAATACTCTCTGCAATAATAATAGCTATGTTAGCAATAACAATGAGAATATGAGTATATAGGGAATCTTTATTCTTTTACCAAGCTGAGGATCTGAAGATGGTAGATACTTTGGTAAGCTGCTCTGGGATAAGGTTTCCCCGATCACGGTAGTTGTACCCTCAGAGATCGTGCTAGTAGAAGGAACTTCAAGACCCCTTGGCTGGACCAGATCCTTAATCATCTCCTCAATGTGGGAGGAGGTCGTAGCTTTAGCATTGGTAGCAACTCCTGTAGGTTACATTCATGAAGCTTTAAAATAATGTTTGTCTAAATCAATAGAGTAATGATTAAGGGGGACAGAAGAAATACCCTCAGTGGTGGCAACTTCTCCCGATGGCGAAACCATTGCAGGGACATCCACTTGTATCTCTTTCTCGAAATTTGTGTAAACTTGCAAGTATCAGGAGGAGCAGGTTCATCGTCAAAGTCAAGTTCATCTCCTTAGAAGTCAACCTATTCCTCAGATGACGAAGATGACACTTGAACAAAAGAGGCCTCAGTGGGTGGGGCTTTACTACTAAAGAGTCCAGTGATAGGATTAGGCTCCGCAACCTGAGAAGCCAGCATTAAGACGCTAGGAGAGTCTGGTTGTTGCACCTCCACCCTTCCTTCTTAAGCCGAAGGAACTTTCAGCTGAGTTGAAACTCCTGGTTGAGATGAAATTTCAACTTCAATCCTCCCCATCACTTCTGCAGCTGGTTGTTCTGCAATTATAGCCCCTCCAATCGCAGCACACTAGACTGCAAGTTCTACTTCTGCTGGGACTGCGGAGCCCCTACTGCGCAAACTCCGGGGATGAAGAGCTAAGACTGCCTCCTCCTCTTATTCTTCTTCTTCCTGCTCTTCTATACCAGAGGGGATAATCTCGGGCACTTGTGCTGAAGCTGCAGACTCAGATCCTTTTCTTGTCTTCTTCTGGCTATGCTCACCTTTGGAAGCAGAGGCTCGAGGGCGCTTAGACATAACTTACCAAGTCCTTCACTGGACTGATCCTCAGCAGCTCCTGTTCTGGACTCTGACCCTGGAGCTGCCCCTATTCTGCTAACCTCCTTCCTGGCCTCCTTCTTGGCCTCCCTCTCAGCCTCCTGATCCTCGATCGTTCCTCGCATCCGGCAACCCTTGGACTCTTCCTTAGCTTTATACACAGATTTGATACCTTTTATGCATGAAGAGTTTGTTCTAAACCCAGGCACCTTATTTGCAATAAAATACTACATACAAAAGCCAAGGCTTATATAAAAATTAGGTATCTTGTGAGGATGGGTGAAGACAGTTCCGGTTCCTCCAGCTACGTTGTAGGACCATGCCAAGCACCTTTGAACAAATTCCCACAGAAGCGAAGATTTGGGTTAGGGTTACTGACATACAATTGGTCATAACGAAACTGCCTGGCGAACTGACAAGGCATGTAAGGTTCTACTGTGCAAGAGTTTCCTTGGCGAAAAACCAAGTATCTGGGCAGGATGTTGATCAACCACCAGAAGACGCTAAAAGGTATTCGGGTGAATCCGTCCGGGCCAGCAAGGTCGGAGAACTTGTCCCCGTAGGATGCGTCGTGAATCTCAAAGAAACACCTGTCCAGTTGGCAGTTGGCCCTGTTCAAAACAATCTTCTGGATGTAGAACATGTAATTGTGAATTGTGAATCTAGTTAGAGTTCTCCAGCCGATGCATGAAGGGTGCAAAATATTCTGATGCAATGCATGCGGTCATTAGTGATGGACAATGCATCACATACTAAGCCATCAGATAAGTGTATGGAAGTCGACCCTTGGACTGGGAGTCTTAACCAGGGGATGACCATTGGAATCTTGACTGGGTTTCCCTTCACGTCCACAATTGCCTCCACCTGACAAAAGCTATTCGTTAGTGCCCGCAACTCGCTCTGAATCCTGGCCACCATTACTAGGAGGAGGGCAATAGACTTCCCATGAGCAAGCAAAATCGCTGGATACACCACATCAACGATAATCACTTCGTGGGGAAGTGTTGGAACTACACATCGCTTCAACCAAAGCATAAGAAAAATCACCAGTAGAGCTCTATCAGTTATTGAGGTCTTAGCTTGATGGTGGAAACTTTCAAAGATCACATCCGGCTTGAAGCTGTCTTCATTAGATTCTGTGGTGTAGGAACCGGTGGACGCAGTGATTCTTTTAGCTATTTCTTCATTAGTGATAAGAGCTAGCCGAGTCACCAGGTCAGCCTTATTCACCCCGGGGAACAGATAATTCACCCATGACATCTGTTTAACTTCCCCACTTCTCCATCCTGTCACTTTTTCACAGTTGTGAACGTAGCATAGCATTTCTTAAAAAGTTTTGTACACCAGAGGATCGCTCTTCTTCAACAGATGAAGCTCCTCTGTTGACAGAATGTATTCTTCATAGGTGGCATATCCAATCATCAGCCCTGAGACTTCGTACATCTCATGAAGGGTAAGCCTCATTTCTCCGATGGGAGTGAACAACGTGCAGGTCTCTAGATTGTACTTCTCCAGGATAGCGTAGAAATGTTGGTTGCTTTATGGAATTTATTGGGTAGCCCTAACAACCCCGTATAGTTGGCAGCAAAAGGTCTTCAAACTCTATAAGAGCAAACCCTACTATTCTGCCTCACCACATCTTGTCGGGAGAGTGAATCTACCCAATTGCATGAAATTCTAGAGGAAAATTACCCCTCAAGTTAAGGAATTGTTTGATGAAGGTGGCTGCAAGTTGTGGAGTCTCCCCTGTTGGATATTCAGCCCTGACCAATCCAGGCTGCAACCCCAGCATGTCTCTCCCATGACTAACTGTGAAGACTTCGCAGATACCTATCTTGCGTAGGGAAAGTCTGGAGATTGACTAAACCAACTCCCAGTCCATTGTCTGACGTACGAACATATGCTGCAGGTATGCTAAGGGATACATCCGCTCCATGTTCGGGAGGAAGAACCTCCTATTACTGATTTGACGGAGCCACTTATAATCTCCATCATAAAGAATAACTTCATCCTCCTCGATCGAGTCACCAAAGAAGAAGTCAGGCTTCCTTAGTAGTACACGGGAATCTGATTCGAGCAGACCGTCTGAAATGATTTCCCGCAGAGTAAGCATAATTGCATTGTTGACCTGGCTTCATCACTTCCTTGATGTATCAACAATCACTGGAGCAGTCCTCTAAAGAACGTAAATCATATTCGGGCCAGCACCACCTATATGTCCAAAATGACACTTTTTGGACAAAGGATTGGAGGAATATCGTACTGCAAAAGGAAAAACACAATAATTAGTGTACGAAAAAGAAAAAGATTTGAAATCAACTAAGTGTTGAAGCCCAAACGCGAGGCTCATATGAAACCCGCATTCAATGACTGAAATTCGAGGCTCACTTGAGACCCGTATTCAAAAAGAAGAAGAGAAAGACTCAAAAATGTGAGAACCACATAAAGTTTGCATTTGAACTCCAAGATTTGAAAACTTTTTGTTAGCTCAGAGGCCTTCCACTCTAGTTTTGATGATAATTAACTCATGTAGTTATAGTTTACTAATAATCTTGTGATGTTTAGTTTCAGATACTTAACCAAGATATTAGTAGGTGATTAGCTTCAACAAAGATGTTTTGGAGCTTTCACATGGTGATTCAAGAGCCCGAGCGTCAAAGTTCATATCTAGCACTCGTTGGAATCAAGCTCGGTGGATTACGTTTAGATCGAGTCGACTTGGAGATGGCGCTCTACAAGAAGACTTCGGTACATTGTTTAGTTTATGTTTTAGATCTATTGTTAAAGATTAGATAGTGTGATATGCTCAAGTTCACAACACACACACACTTGTTTAAGTTTCATGTTTTGGTTTTCGGTTTTTGATTTAACCGATCTTGCTTTTTCATGAATAGATAGAATCAAAACAAGTTTACATGGTTTAATGTATATTAGATTTGTTCTATATACATCTATGCTTCAACTATTTAAACAAACTTAGTTTGATAGTCTATTTCATGAGTTTGGAGTTTTGGTATTTTAACAAAACTTATTTTTGGATTTTAAGTCAAAAACATTGATATATATATCTTTCATGTATATTGGATTATATCCAAGTGCAACATGCTTCAAGTTGTTTAAATATCATGTTTTTGTTTTTGGAGGAGTTTTGGACAAAATGATTTTTCGATTCAAAAATTCAAGTTTTGGAAAATACAGATTTTGGTTTTCGGCAAAATTTCTAAGTTACAAAAATAGTTCAAAATGTTTGTAACATGGTTTGATTTTACTCAAACATGCTTGTATATCAAAGTATTATACTGAAACTATTTTTGTGAATTTTTACAGATTTTATGGGATTTATTTGATAATTAAAAACCCAGTTTTCAAGTTCTGAATTTAGCCCTGCCAGGCTCTGGCGGTCGACCGGGCCGGTCGACCGGACCCAGAGTTGGTCGACCAGACCGGTCGACCGACGTGCACAAGGACGTGCACGCAGGCCACCCCTTGGGCCGGTCGACCGACTAAAGGCAACCCACTCTCGGGTTGTCCCGGTCGACCGGGCGGTCGACCGGCAGGCTCAACGGTCAAATTTTTGACCGTTGGTCGGTCGACCGGCCGGTCAACCGGAAGGTCAATTTTGACCTTTCTGCCAGCTAACGGGCAGATCTGGTTGGGGCCTATTTATACCCCATCTTTTGGCCAGTTTTCATGAAGAACTTCAAGAGCTAAAATTTCATCTTCTCTAGTATTTTATACAAGTTTTCAAAGGAAGTTTTGGGCTTTAATGTTTACATTTGATTTGGTGTTTTTCTAGGGTTTGAAAAATCAAAGAAAATTAATTTTGGGAAAAGTATTTTTAGTTCAACTTCTTCATCCTTATTTCTAGTTTTTCCCAAGGATTTTCTTTAGTATTTATTTTCCATTCTTTTGGTTTTTCTCACACTTGAGCTTATCATTCTATCCTCTCTATAGGATCTTTGTTTTGTGAGAAAAGAATTGGTTTGTGGTCTTTTGATCACTAAGTTATAAACCCTCCTACTTTGTGTTATCCCTCTTGTGTAGAGGTTAATTTTTGGAGTGGTGGCTTTGTGCCCTATCCCTCTAGTGAGAGGTTGATTGGTTATTTGGCTTTGTGCCTTTCCCTCATTTGTGAGGTTGATTTGTGTGGCTTTGTGCCTAGCTTCTAAGTGTAGAGGTTGTGTTTGTAATTGAGAGAGGAGTTGTGTACTCCCGATTGTATTGCCCCAAATCCTCAGTGGAGGTTCCCTGTGTGGGAGTCCTGTGTGGACAAGTTAGTGGAAATCCTTCTGTGTGAAGGCGGGGACGTAGAGCTGGGTGCTCGAACCTCGAAACAAATCTCGGTGTTTGCGTTTGATCCATTGACTCTAACTCTCTCTCTCTATTACTTTGAGCATTGCATCATATTGTCATATCATATATATGCTTGTGTTGTTTGTGTGTGCCTCACTTGTGTTTAACCACGAGAGCTTCATATAGCACCTCAACTCTTATTCAGAGGAATCAAGAGGAGTTAGTCCAGAGCCCTTCACCGGGAATTCGGCTACACTCGTTGGTTACATTAAGTGCGTTGCCATTTTAGTTTTTAATTTTCGCATTTTGTTCATTAGATTAGCCGTACACCTATTCACCCCCCTCTAGGTGTACTTACAATTGGTATCAGAGCCTACGCTCCTGATATTAGGTTTAACCACCTAGGAGTGTGATCTTGGTTTTGCTAATCTACATTTGCATTTGCACTTGCACACATATAGTTTGCACTCATGGATAGCCCTCCCATGTTTGATATCTCTAGACTTGATATATGGAAGCTTATGATGAGTTGTCATTTGAAAGCCCTAGGTTATAAAGTTTACCTTGCCATTACCAAGGAATCCTACCTTAGTGATAGCAAGCATATAGAGGCCAATGCACTAGCCCTAAAGGCACTTAGAGCATCTCTTGATAAAAAATATTTACATGTGTTTTCTCACTATGATTCCGCTTTTTCAGTATGGAACATTTTGACATCTCCTGAGCTACCAACGCTTATCAATAAGAAGAGGAAATCTAGTCGAGACGAGTCCGACGAACGTTGCTTCATGGTCCAAGGGAATGACTCCCTTGAGGTACAATCGGAAACTCAACTAGATGCTAGTACTAGTTCATATTGCAATGAGTGTATGGATGTACAAGCCTTGAATGATGAACTTGCCAAAAATTGTGAAAATTTGATTTCAAAATATAAACTTTTGAAAAAGGATAATTTTGGCTTAAAAGAAGAAAATAAAAATTTATCTTCTAGACTTGAGATTGCTTTGCAAGAGAGGGATGAGATTTCAAGTGAACTTGACTCACTTAAATCCCAACTTGAACTTGCACTTAATGAAACAAAATTTTGAAAACCAAAAATGATTGTGAAAATGTTTTAAAGAAAAATGAGGCTTTATCTTCAAAAGTTGATTTTGTTGTAAAAGAAAATGTTTCTTTAAAAAACAAAATTGATTTGATTTCACAAGAATTGGAAGATTGTTTAAAGAAAAATGTTTCTTTGAAAAATGATATAGATTCACATGTTTGCCATGCTAGTGTAGCTTCACATTCTAACTCACCTATTGCATGAACCTCTTCTTCCATGATTGAAAATGATATATGTTTGTTAAAGAAGAGTGTGGATTGTTTGGGCTCCACTTTGAGTCATTGTGCCATGAACCATACACGGTTGGAATCCATGTTTCGCAAGAAATAAGTTCCATCTATGCATGCACACCATACACGGCATACACATGCTCCCCACGTTCATACCTATCACACATTGTATGCTCATGTGTACACATGTACACATTGTGGACGTAAGGGCCACCTTGCTAAGTTTTGTTATGATCGTATACATGATTCAAATTTAGCAACTAAGTTTGTTTGGGTTAGGAAAGAAGCTAACCCCCATGGACTCAAAAGAGTGTGGGCACCAAAATTCACCCCTATTGTATTTGATGTAGGTGTGGCTCTCACATGACGTGAGAGTAATGGTGCCTTGAGGTGGATGTTTTCTGAGCTTAAAGAGAACTATTTAGATGCATCACTTTCAAGGGGAGTTTGGTGGAAGGACCACCATGGTTTGGAGACATAGAGATGTAACCTCATCAGTTTTGGTAACGATCTCTTACTCCTCATTATGTTTACATGCTTTCATATTATTCATCTTTAGCATGTTTTGATATTTCATGATTAGTATGTTAAATGTCATGATTATTAGACTTGTGATATGCATGATTAGTATTTGAGACACCCATGTTTATATGGACCCATATTTAGTATTCACACTTTAGTTTAACTAATGTGTATGTCCTAGATCTAATGCATGTGCATTTGCCATAATGATCATATGAATTTTTATTTTGATTTCCATGCTTCATGCTTTGATTACATTTTTAGATGTTAGTTTTCATTAAAACTTAGGTATATACTTGTACAACTAGTGAGCTACAAATAGACTATTATATGTTTGTGCTTGAATGCTCATTTGTACTTATTTGATGTACTAGTATAGCCTAGTTTTGATGATTCATACATTTGACTTGTATTCCTATTTTGTACATATTTTTCATGTTTATGTTTAACTTCATGTATATGTCTATTTTGTCCAAATTAATAGCTATACATATACATCCTTGAGCCTTCATGCATATACTTTTGTGGACTCGTTTATATTTGGATATGTATGTATACTTTAGTTTGTACATGACATACATATACCTTGAAGGATTCTAGTTTTGATGATTTTCATGTTTTTAAAGAATTTTATATTGAGCTTAATTGACTATTTTCATGATGATGTGTTTCACATAACTCTTATACACTCACTTATTTAACGTTTTCTCATGATTTTGTTTTCATGAGTATAATTTGTGCTATATAGATTTTGAATGTTTGGTGATCATGTGATTTACATATTTTTTTATGAAATATATTTTTGTTTTATTCCTTACTTGAAGGATTTCGTACTAATTTACAAATTTTTCATATAACTAGTTCGTATTCTTCATTATGGTAGAGTTTTTCAAACATACTATATTTTCAAACTTATTTTGAAAACCCCTACCCATCAAAGGGCGGTTGGTTGGGCGACCATGCCTTGTATGCTTATTATTGAAAATCCTTTTAAACATGTGCATGAAATGGGTGATAGGAAGTATAAGTTATACACTTGATTCTAATTATAGTTTCAATTGGTATCATTGGATTTTTTCAATTGGTATCACTATTGACATTCTTTTTGTATACTCATATATGTTTTTATATATGTATGCTTTCATTTCAAAAAGTATCAACTTTGATTGGTATTTAATTTTTTCATACATATATATATGTTTTATTTGTGCTTACTATATCTCTATATCTTTGAGCACAAATTCTATTTATGTTAAGCTTGATTTCTTAAATGGCTATTATATTTTAATTGATTAATTTTCAATTGGTATCTTATACAAGCTTATGCATCATTTTATTTGGTATTTCATAAAGGGGGAGAAAATTCGTATTTCACTTTTTAATTGGTTTTGTTTACCTTTAGTATTTTACTCCCACACTTTATGTTGAAAAAGGATTGAAAAATGATATTGATTATTTTTGGTATCATATGCTCCTAATGAAAAATTACTTTCAATTGGTACTAATCTTTACAATTGGTATCAAGAATTGTTTACATCTTTCAATTAATATCAAAATTTTTGGTTGAATTCTTCAACATGTTTTATTTACTTTCAATTGGTATAATATAGACATGTTTATTTAAATTAAAAACATTTATTTTATGTACTTTCAATTGGTATGTTTTATTTATTTTCTATTGATATCATGATGCACTAAATTGATATATATTTTTTTTCAATTGGTATCATAATGTTTTGATTTGATTTCACCCCTTATTGATATTTTTTTGTTTAAGACAAAAAAGGGAGAACATTGTTTTATTGTTTTCTTTGACCCCTTTGTTGATGATTGACAAAAAGGGGGAGAAGTATTTAGTTTATATGCATGTTTATTGTTTATTTGTAAGTTTATATCAAAGTTTGTTTCATATTGGTATCAAGAGAGTTTATTTGATGTTTTGATGTTTTGTTGATATTGGTATCAAGAGAACTTATTTTGTTGTTTTGGTTTATTGATATTAAGAACTTTTGTTAAAATTTTTATTGTTGGTATCAAGAGCTTTTATTGATTATCTTTCAATTGGTATCAAGAGTTTTTATTGCTTTTATTGATAAAGTTTTCAAATTGAAATTTTTATTGGTATCAAGAGCAATTATTTAAGAACATGTTTATTTTAAAAAGGTAAAGAAATTTATTTTAAAAGTTTGGTATCAAGAGCATGTTTATTTCATTATACATATTCATATTTAATATCCATTGCATATCTTATTGTTTATTGCTATGCATGAGTTAAAGAAGAGCTTCTTTGAAGTTTAACTTTAATCCATGCATATATAACTCCATGAGTTTTGTCATCATCAAAAAGGGGGAGATTGTTGGTCCAGAGGCCTTCCACTCTAGTTTTGATGATGATTAACTCATGTAGTTATAGTTTACTAATAATCTTGTGATGTTTAGTTTCAAATACTTAACCAAGATATTAGTAGGTGATTAGCTTCAACAAAGATGTTTTGGAGCTTTCACATGGTGATTCAAGAGTCCGAGCGTCAAAGTTCATATCTAGCACTCGTTGGAGTCAAGCTCGGTGGATCACGTTTGGATCGGTCGACTTGGAGACGGCGCTCTACGAGAAGACTTCGGTACATTGTTTAGTTTATGTTTTAGATCTATTGTTAAAGATTAGATAGTGTGATATGCTCAAGTTCACAACACACACACTTGTTTAAGTTTCATGTTTTGGTTTTCGATTTTTGGTTTAACCGATCTTGGTTTTCATGAATAGATAGAATCAAAACAAGTTTACATGGTTTAATGTATATTAGATTTGTTCTATATATATCTATTCTTTAACTATTTAAACAAACTTAGTTTGATAGTCTATTTCATGAGTTTGGAGTTTTGGTATTTTAACAAAACTTATTTTTGGATTTTAAGTCAAAAACATTGATATATATATCTTTCATGTATATTGGATTATATCCATATGCAACATGCTTCAAGTTGTTTAAATATCATGTTTTTGTTTTTGGATGAGTTTTGAACAAAACGATTTTTCGATTTAAAAATCCAAGTTTTGGAAAATACGGATTATGGTTTTCGACAAAATTTCTAAGTTACAAAAATAGTTCAAAATATTTGTAACATGGTTTGATTTTACTCAAACATGTTTGTATATCAAAGTATTATACTGAAACTATTTTTATGGATTTTTAGAGATTTTATGAGATTTATTTGATAATTAAAAACCCAGTTTTCAAGTTCTGAATTTAGCCCTGCCAGGCTGACCGGTCGACTGACGTGCACAAGGACGTGCACGCAGGCTAGCCCCTTGGGCCGGAAGACCGACTGAAGGCAACCCACTCTCGAGTTGTCCCGGTCGACCGGGCGGTCGACCGGCCAGAGAGCCGTTCCTCTCTGGTTCTGGGCGCAGTCGACCGGGCGGTCGACCGGTAGGCTCAAAGGTCAAATTTTTGACCGTTGGCCGGTCGACCGACCGGTCGACCGGCCGGTCGACCGGAAGGTCAATTTTGACCTTTCTGCCAGCCAACGGGCAGATCTGGTTGGGGCCTATTTATACCCCATCTTTTGGCCAGTTTTCATGAAGAATTTCAAGAGCTAAAATTCCATGTTCTCTAGTGTTTTTTACAAGTTTTCAAAGGAAGTTTTGGGCTTTAAAGTTTACATTTGAATTGGTGTTTTTCTAGGGTTTGAAAAATCAAAGAAAAGTAATTTTGTGAAAAGTATTTTTGGTTCAACTTCTTCATCCTTATTTCTAGTTTTTCCCAAGGATTTTCTTTGAGTATTTATTTTTCATTACTTTGGTTTTTCTCACACTTGAGCTTATCATTCTATCCTCTCTATAGGATCTTTATTTTGTGGGAAAAGAATTGGTTTGTTGTCTTTTGATCACTAAGTTGTAAACCCTCCTACTTTGTGTTATCCCTCTTGTGTAGAGGTTGATTTTTGGAGTGGTGGCTTTGTGCCCTATCCCTCTAGTGAGAGGTTGATTGGTTGTTTGGCTTTGTGCCTTTCCCTCATTTTTGAGGTTGATTTGTGTGGCTTTGTGCCTAGCCTCTAAGTGTAGAGGTTGTGTTTGTAATTGAGAGAGGAGTTGTGTACTCCCGGTTGTATTGCCCCAAATCCTCAGTGGAGGTTCCCTGTGTGGGAGTCCTGTGTGGACAAGTTAGTAGAAATCCTTCTGTGTGAAGGCGGGGACGTAGAGCTGGGTGCTCGAACCTCAAAACAAATCTTTGTGTTTGCGTTTGATCCATTGACTCTAACTCTCTCTATTACTTTGAGCATTGCATCATATTGCCATATCATATATATGCTTGTGTTGTTTGTGTGTGCCTCACTTGTGTTTAACCATGTGAGTTTCATATAGCACCTCAACTCTTATTCAGAGGAATCAAGAGGAGTTAGTTCAGAGCCCTTCACCAGGAATTCGGCTACACTCGTTGGTTACATTAAGTGTGTTGCCATTTTAGTTTTTAATTTCCGCATTTTGTTCATTAGATTAGCCGTACACCTATTCACCCCTCCTCTAGGTGTACTTACACTTTTCTAAGTGTTGGACTTCAAATACGGGACTCAGCCATGAGAGAGCCCCATTTAGGTGACTCTAACGCGAAGTTCATACCACTACGTTATTAAACAGACGCGGAAGTCAAGTTGATAAAACAAAGACGCGAGGATCCTCAGACCCGCGTCTTGCTCACCAACATGAAAGCCACATCCACAATTCAAACGCGGGCCATGAACCTCGTATGACTGCTTAACTTCAATAGAAGTTTAAGAGTTTGAAAAACTCTTCGTATCCATTAATGGCGAAAGCCATGTTTACCTAAAATGGGGGCTTCTGCCGAAGGTGTGTCACCCATTTGAGCGGCCAAAAGAGCGGCATCGTACGAGGAGGCGATCTGCTTTTGTTTTGGAGCCATTTCACTGGCGAAATCTTCGAAGAAGATTGAAATTGAAAGCTTAATGCTTTGGTTCTAAATGAAGCTTGAAAAAACTTACAAACTCTAGACATAGAGTTAAAGGAGGAAGAAAAGTCAAATGATGACTCTTGAAAGGAAGCTTTGTGCCTTTTATAGAAAGACACGTCGGCCGAGATATGCAGTGCGCATCCTAATGCCAATCTAGGTCGGACGTGTGTCAACGCACTCAAACGTGAGGCTCATGTTCCATAAAAGTCGTGTCTCCAAATAAGAAGAACACCGCATTCATAATGCTTGAGAGCTGTGTCTCTGTTCCAGCGAGAGCCGCGTTTCTACTTTGAATCAAGTTCATGTTTATAACACTCAGAGCCGCATTTCTACATCCTGTGAAAGGTGTTTCTTTTCAAATGAAATTCGCGTCTCGGCAAAACAACAGAGTCTACGTCACTTTAACAAAGTGAGAGCTGCATCTCCACTTCAATGTTCACATCTCTTCAATAAATGAAAGTCGTGTTTCTATTTCAAATGAGGTCCGCGTCTCTGAGACAACACTATTTTTGCATCTACAAGACCTGTGTTCAGTCCTCGCTTTTGCAATCAGTTCAACACTACACTGGTAAAAGCAGTTGGCGATTTTTTCCGGTTCAATAATACACCAACAACCAGCTCAGAGCACCGATGAGGTCTGAACTGCGTGTCTAGACGTTCACGATGATCATCTCTGGTGGTTTCAAAGAGTTTAACAGTACACTCACAAAGACTAAAATCAATATAGGACCAAGTTGTGCCAAACACGAAGTTCGAAGGCTGCGTCTCAACATCACTATAGTACCAAAATGTGGGGCTCGAGGCTTGTATCACTGCAGTACCAAAACGCAGGGCTTGACGCCTGTGTTTCAACAGTACAACAGTGCCCAAAATGTGGATCTCGAAGCCCGCGTACAACATCATCTCAAAGGCTAAATGCAGAGCTCAAACCCACATTTCAACAGCAAATAAGCCTTGCGTCTCAGTTATATCTACCCTCATTACTGGTCAAGTATTGCCCGCGTAATGAGGGAATTAACCCCCATTATGGAGGATTTTTTGGGGACAGTTTTAGCCCTAGAACTCCTATGAATAGCTAAAAGTGCTATTGAAAAGGGGTCGGATTTTTCAGCTGAGGAAGATTGGCACTAAAAAGAGTTCAACTCTTCTACACAAACTTGTTGAGTTTAAGTTTTGCCCAAATCTCTTTGAGATTTCATTTGATAGGAGCTGCGCTACTCCATCAATGATCCAAAGGGAAAAGTTCTGAAGAAGCTTGACATTCACCCGGTCAACGAAAATAAGATTCACTTTCCACCTCTACGCAAAGAACCCAGCATTAAATAAAGAGAAGATTTGAGCTTAAATATCTCCTCTCTCTTATAATTGGATTTTGAGTTATTATAACTTTTCATGGATTTAAGGACACTTTGCAATATTTTCAATTTTTCCACCCGAACAATGATATGGAGTAACTCCTTGTAATGTGCAAACTTCACTCCCAGAACAACCTTGGTAAGCATATCGGTGGGATTCTCTTTCATGTGAATCTTCTATAACTCGATGTCACCCTCATCAAAAATCTCCCATACAAAGTGGAACCTGACGTCGATGTGCTTCATCCTTGCATGATATACTTGGTTCTTTGCCAAATAAATAGCACTCATTCTATCACAATTATTCTTCAATAGATCCTAATCAATTCATAAGTCATCCTGAACCTCTTGAAGCCAAATTGCTTTCTTCATAGCCTTTGTTATGGCTATATATTCGGCCTCTGTATACAATGTGATAGTAAACTATAAAGTATAGTGGCAGCTGACCGGTGCTTGGGACAATGTAAACATATATCCCATTGTAGACCGGCATTTTTTGAGGTCTCCAGCTTAGTTCAAATCAACGTATCTGATACACTCCTACTTACCAGTAAAATTCTTCTTGAATACCAAACCAACATCTATGATACCTTTGATGTACCATAGAATCCATTTCACTGCCTTCCAATGACCTCTGGCGGGATCGTGCATGTATCTGCTCACTATTATGACAACTTGTGACAAATCGGGCCTTGTACACACCATTGCATACATTAAACTACCAACCGCACTAGCATAGCATAGTGAGTCATGTACTCGCGCTCTTCAATAGATATAGGAGACATAGTAGCCTTTAACTTGAAATGTAGGGCCAATGTTGTACTTAAAGATTTTGTCTCGGTGTTGATGTTGAATGTCTGAAATACCTTCTTCAGATATCCCTTTTGCATCAAGCTAACCTTGCCATTTTTCTCTCACTCAATCTCCATGCCTAGCCCTTCTTTACTTACCCAGATCTTTCATCTCAAATTCAAAAGAGAAATCTTTCTTTAGTTTATCAATTACAAATCTATTCTTAGAAGCGATGAGCATATCGTCCACATACAATAATAGATAGAATATTCTCCACTCAGTAGCTTATTGTAATACACACATGGGTCAAAATGACTTCGTGTGTACTTCTTACCTCTTATGAAACTGTCAAAATATTTGTATCACTGCCTTGGTGATTGTTGGCCCAAGAGGTTACACTCTCCAATTGTTTTATGTTTTGATGATGACAAACCAAATAAGAGCTATTTGGTACTAATGAATTTGCTTAATATAAGTTTCAGGATAAGTACCATGTTTGGAGGGCATTGCTTGCTATTGCAACAACTTCTAGGTTCATAAAGCTATGAAGGCATATTGCACATCAAGGAAGGATCATAGAAGAAGAAAGCTCTAGCAAGGAAGCATGGCTCAAAGACTTGAAGATTGCTCAAGAAGTCTTTAATTCTTTTGTTTTTAGATTTATAGTTTGTTAAAGAATAGTGGATAGGTTTGAAGCTCTATCACACACGTTTTTGCGCACATACTTAATCCAAAATAATTTCTTATAATTTATACAAAAATATTTTGCATACAAGATTTTGCCTACAGATATATATTTATGTTTTATGCTAATCCCTGTTAAAAAGTATTTTTGTCAAAATCAAAATCCCTTTTGATTTTCTATCCAAAACCTGGTTTTTGACCTGAACCAGTCGACCGGACAGTCGACCGGACCTATGACAAGTTTGGCCGGTCGACCGGCCCAGTCGACTGTAGTTCTGGGTGTACATGTATCAGTGTGCACGTTTTTGCGGTCGACCGCACGGTCGACCGACTGTAACTCAGTCTGCTCTCGGATAGATTGGGTCGACCGGGCGGTCGACCGCTGGCCTGCAACGGTCATAATTTTGAACGTGCGATCGACCGGCCAGTCGACCGAACTATCCGTTAAACAGTAACGGGCAGTTTTTAATGAGCTGTTTTATTTTGTCTTCTTGTGTTTAAAATTGGTTTAAGGGATATATTTCAAACCTAATACTCTCTGATTAATCCTAATTATGTTTTATCCCTTAACCCTAGCCCTCTCCTATAAATAGGGGTGTTTGGGGAGAGTTTGTTTACAACAATTTTTACAAGAAAAATTCAAAAGTTTAAGGCTTTCAAAAGAGATTTGTTTCTTGATTTTTGTGCTGAAATTCTCTCTCATTTTCTGAAGTGGTTTTTGAAATACTCTCTGATTTAATTTTCTTTCTTCACTTACAGCAAGAGCTTCATTCCTACTCATTGTTCTCTAAGGACCTTTTGTAAGGGAAGAGACATTTGAAAGAGAGAGTTTGTGGTCTTTTGACTACTCAGAAATTGCTTGTAATCGAGATTGTGGAGTTGGGTACTCCGGTGTAATTGTGATTTCCTTGAGATAGTGGAAGTAGCTAGAATCCTTCTGGGGAAGGCGGGGAGTAGAGCTGGGTGCTCGAACCTCGATAACATATCCTTGTGTTTGCGATTGGTTTACATTCTTGCACTCATTACTTGCTTATCATCATTATTGCTATATTTACTTGCTTTCATTCATCTTGAGAATCTTGTGTGGTGATTGTTACATCTTAATTTTTAAATTTGTCCATTGATTAGCATTATCACCTATTCACCCCCCCCCCCCTCTAGGTGATTTTCAGTGATTGCTTTAATCAATAAAGTGATTTCTTTAGTTTGCATACCATATTCTCCTTTCCTGCATTTTGGACCCCGTCGGCTAAGATATGTATATCTCCTCTACAAGGTAGCCAATGTAAAAGGCAGTCTTCATGTCGAGCTAATAAGTTTCAACTCATACTATGCCACCAGTGCCAGTAAAATTCAAATAGACGAGTGTTTCACAACGGGTGAGAATACCTCATTGTAGTGAATGTATTCTCGCTGCGCGTAGCGTTTATCTACCAATCTGGCTTTGTAGCGTACAGTATCACCATCTAGAGATCCCTATTTCTTTACAAATACCTACTTACAACTGATCACCTTCTTTTTCTAGGGCAACTCTAATAGTTCCTAAGTGTCGTTCTTGTGTAGAGAACTCATCTCTTCATATGACATCCTTCCACATCTTGGACTCCAAACTGATTTCAGCTTCTCTATATGCAGATAAGATTGCCCCCTCAATGACTGGGAGAGCATAGGCCACGATCATGATAGTAGTGAGCCAACTGGGCTTACATGAATTTCTCCGAGTTTTTCCAACTGCAATGGATTCTTAGTCATCACTCATAACATGTCATTAATCCTCATCATCATCAACATCCTGTTCGGATACCTGATCATCACCATTTGTTATAGAGGATATGACCTCAAATGATATTGATTTGTCTAGAGATGGTGAAGTAGCATCACTCTCCACCTGTGTTACACCCCGCTTCCCTAAATACAGTGTACGGGTACGTGATAATGGTCAGCAAATACTCATGAAGAGTGAAATCTATTCCATGAATACCTTAAGCTGTTAATAACGAGTGGGATAACACACATATATGCATATATAATTAAGCGCAGGGATAAAAGCACATATATAAATTACAGAATCATCAACAATATCATCCATTGTATCTAAATAAAATAAGTCAAGAAAAAGAAACTAACGCACCGAAGTAAGGCCGAACAATAAAGTGTTCTAAGATCTGTTGGCCCAAAGGCCCATCACTCTAGTTTTGATGATGCTTAACTCATGTAGTTATAGTACTAATGATCTTATGTCTATTTAAATTTCAAATTTTTACCAAGATCTTAGTCAGTGTTTAGCTTCAACAAAAGATTCGAAGTCAAGTTTTGAAGGTAAAACATGTTGATTCAAGAGCTCACGCTTCAAGATTGCATAAAGTACTCAAAGAGGAGTATAGCTCTTTGGATCAAGTCTGGTTCAAGTCAAGATGGAGAAGAAGATTTTCAAGAGAAGATTTTCAAGACTTGAGTCTTAGTTTGTAAGTTTTAAGATTTTTATTTTTAAATACAATATAAAGGATAGATTAGTTGTGAATTACTCAAACTCACTTACACATACACAAAAAATATTTCATGTTGAATAGTTTTAGTTCTTGAAAAATATAGTTCTGGTTTTGAGTTTCAAAGAATACACCTTTTGGTTTCATGAATATATTTCATCAAAACAAGTTTATATGGTTTATATGTGTATTGGATTTCATCCATGCACATTGTTACTTCATATTGTTTAGAAGCTTATTTTGATGAGTTTATATCATGTGTTTAAGTTTTATATTTATCAAAACTTATTTTAGAGATTATTATCAAAAATAAGTATATTTCACTCTTTATGTGTATTTGATCATTTTCATACACACTATACTTCAAATGTGTTTAAATATCTTATTTTTATATTTGAACAAGTTTTGGAAAAATCCAGTTTTCATTTAAAAAGTTTATTTTTGAAAAATATGATTTTCGGTTTAAGCCTAAATTTTTATACCTCAAAATAGTTCAAATTGTTTGTAATATGTATTGACTTTTGATCATACATATTTGTACTTCAAAGTATTTCAATGAACTTATTTTTGTGAAATTTATGGGATTTAATAGAATTTTTATGGTTTTTACAAGTCCAAATTTTAATCTCCTAAAACCCAGCTTTTGGGGTGCTTGCGGTCGACCGAAGGCAGGCTCGGTCGACCGGACAGTCGAATGTACACGAGCCCTGATCAGTCGACTGGGTCAATTGACCGACTGAGAGACAGTAGGTCTCTGTTGGGTCGCGGTCGACCGACCGGTCGACCGACAGAGCTTGTCTTGGGGAGTGGTCGACTGGCAGCCCCAATGGTCATAAATTTTTCGTTGGCCAGTCGACCGGCCTGTTGACCGACAGGTTATCAGGCCCCCTAAAGGCTAGTTTTTTATGGAATAAATTGGGGACGTTGTGGGCCAGTTTTTAATAAGATTTTTACAAGTGTTTTTGAGAGCTCTTCTACAGGGTTTCTCAACAAGTTCTAGAGCTTCACTTTCATATCCAAAGAGAGTTTTTCAAGAGTGTTTCCTTTGTGTTTTCAAAAGGGTTTTTCTTGAGTTTTTCACCACTCAAATCTATCTTGTTTTCCTCACACAAACTTGAGCTTTCCATTGCTATATCCATCCTATAGAAATCCTTGTTTGTGAAAGTTTGTTTGTGATCAGGAGAAGTGATCACAAGTGTTCCACCCCTTGTATTGAGGAGGAGTTATAGAGGTTGCGGCCTCAGCGAGCATGCGGGTTCGCGGGTGTTGTTCTTGCGAGAACAAGTGAGGAACTTTGTGGGTCCAAGAGTTCTTGAGGGAGCTCGTTGTAGGTATTGCAACACCGAGTGATCTTGCAGGATTATTTTTAGCGAAAATCCTTCATTACAGTGAAGGCGAGGATGTAGAGCAAATGGCTCAAACCTCGAAACAAATTCTCCCATGTTTGCGATTGCTTATTTCTCTCTACTCACTTGTGTTTAATATCTTGCATGTTCTTTATTGTCCATGTCTCTATTTACTTGATATTACTTGTGCTAAATAGATATACTTGCTTGGGTTGTTTAATATCTAGCATTGCTATTATTGTTCATTCTCTACATGCTTGATATTGTGTTTATGCTCACACAACTATTGAACCAAGAGAGTTATAGTAGCACCTCAACTCTTAATCTAGAGGAATCTTGAGGAGAAAGTCCAGAGCCCTTCACCGAGAATTTGGCTTCACCCTTTGGTTATACTTTGTGTGTAGTGTAATAGTTTTAGTTTGTTTAATTATTTTTTATTCCGCATTTGTTTGACATTTGATTAGCAAGTCATCTATTCACCCCCAGGTGATCTACAAGTGGTATCAGAACTTGGTGCTCTTGATTTGGGTCAACAACCTAAAGTTAAATATCCTTGTTTTTACTAATCACAATATTTGCATACACACACATGAATTTCATTGCACCTCCTATGTTTGACATTCTTAACCTCCAAACTTGAAAAGTTAAGATGTTTATATACCTTAAAGCCTTTGGTATACATGTTTATCTTGCCACTATTAAAGATTCATATATTGTAAATGAAAAATATCTTGATGCTAATACAAAAGCCATTCATGCTCTAAAGTCAACCCTAAATGATGAATATTTATCTAGGGTTTCTAGCATTGAGTTGGGTTTTGTAGTTTGGAACACTCTCATCTCCCTTAGTGAACAAAAGTAATATTACAAGGAGAGTGACTCGAATGAAGGAAATGATGCTTCCTACACATGCTATATGGTCCAAGGGGATGACACATTGAGGTAAATTCTGAATTCGAGCTTGATGAAGATGATAATATGCCATATGATGATCTTGCATTGCTTTGTAAGCTGCTTCTCAATAAATATGATTTGTTAATAGTGGAAAACAAAAGATTGAAAAATGAAAATTATTTTATTTTAAAAGAAAAGGATTCTCTTCAAAAGAAACTTGACATTGTTTCAAAAGAAAATGAATCCTTGAAAAATTAAGTTATTTTGATTTCTAAAGAAAAAGATATTACTTTAAATGAAAATAAATCTTTGAAAAAAAATTATTTTGAAAGAAAAAGAAAAGATTTCTAAAGTGAAAAAGGATGTTGTTTCTCATGATGCACATGTTTCTTCTTCTAAAATTGAAAAAGATATAGCATTTTGAAGAAAAATATTGATTGTTTGGGCTCCTCTTTGAGCCAATGTGCATTTAAACATAATAGATTAGAATCTATATTTTGTAAGAAAAAATTCCTCATATTCATGCACAAAACCCCATGACATATACCACATGCACACCATATTCACACCCATGCTCACATGTATGCTAGAGTGTACACATGTACACATTGTGGCTGCAAAGACTATCTTGCAAAGTTTTGTTTTGATATATTATATTCTTCAAATTTTGTAAATAAAAATATTTGGATTCCTATTGCTACAGCCCCAACGGACCCAAAAAAATATGGGTACCAAAATTCCTACCACTTATTTTTAATGTAAGTATGGACTCTCACAAGACGTGAGAGGATTGGTGCCTTGATGATGCATGTGATTGAGCTTGATGGATACATTATTTTATGCATCGCTATCAAGGAGTTTTGGTGAGAGAACCATCTCGTTTTGGAGAAATGGATTGGCTACATCGGTTTTGGACCATTTCATCCTCCACTTTTAAAAATGATTTTAATAATTATATGCTAATGTAAGTAGCCTAGACTCTATCACATGTTGTTTTATGCTTATAGATGAGTTGATTGGTTGCCTATCTTTGCATATATTTTTAAAAAACTTTATTCATATTTTCAGGTAGTTTTACATGCCTATTTTTTTGTTGATTCGTGTTTTTATATGCTTTAATTAAAGCATATATTGATTTAAATGTTTATATCATATGTTTATATGTAAATATTATTAAAACTTGTGTTATACATGTACAATTTTTGAGTTACATGATATACATACATTATTCATTTGTGTACTCAATTTTATATTTGATTGTACTTTGAATTCCTAGTTTTAATTATTCTTGCATGATTATATGATATATCATATTTTTGAGAAAAAGAATTTTCATATGAGTTTCGTTTTTGAGTCTTATTGATTTATTTCATGAATATATTATTCACATGATTATTGTGCACTCATTTTTTTTGTTTACTCATGACTTTCTATTTCATGAGCATTTATGAGCTTTATATATGTTGAGTGACAACTCTTGTGTAATATGCATGTTTCATGAAATATATGATTTAGTTTGATGTTTGAAGAATCTTTAACTACTTTTTCAAAACAATTTTAAACTAGTTACTTATTATTCAATTGGTAGAGTTTTCAAACTATGCTAAAATTATTTTCAAATTTTATTTTTGAAAATCCCTACCCTAAAAGGGCAGCTAGTTGGGAGACCATGCCTTTTGTGCCTTAATAAAAATGTCTTTGAGTATGTGCATGATAGGGTGGTAGACGTGAGTTATACACATACATATCATGAAAATTGATTTCTGTATACTCATACTTATTTTCTATATATGTATGAATCATATTTTAATTGGTATTTTAATTGATTATACATAATACATATATATGATTTCTTGTGCTAGATTAAAATATTCATACATATTTTTTATAGCACAAATTGCTTTATGCTAAATTTGATTTAGTTCTAAATGTTAATTGATATATTTTACAAGCTTATACATCATTTCAAAAAGGAGGGAAGAAAAAAATTTTGACTTAAAATGATTTCATTGATTTATCAAAATTTGTTTGTTGATTTCAAGTGATATCAAAATCTATATTTGGAATCTTAATATTTATATTTTAATAAAGTTTGTTTTTGTTGATTACAAGTAGTATCAAAATTTGTTATTTTGCTTTAATTGTTTTAAATGGTATCAAATTTTGTTTTAAGTGATTTTCAAAATTTATTTTGATATGTATTACTTATATGCAAGGGGAGCTTAATATATCCTCTACATATAAATTCATATTGAGTATATTTTATATAAAGAAAAAAAGCTTGACCTCTTTTCTTTATATGGTACACGTGTGTAGGGGGAGTTTAACATTTTCGTTTATACATTGTATATTATGCTTATATGGGTTAGGGTCTAGTCATCCCTTCTCCATGTAATGCATATATGCAAGGGGAGTTAACTTAATGTCTCTCCTCTTCATGAATTTATATCACATAAACATTTATCTTGTTAGTTTTTTCTTCACCCCATTGTTGATAAATTGACAAAAACAGGGAGAAGAATTGAGAGTATATATGTATGTTTATTTTTGTTTATGCATATATATTTTTTATTTATTTAATATATTGTTTATGCACTTTTATTGAATATCTATTTGTTTATTTGTTGTGCATGAGTTAAAAGGGAGCTTCTATGAAGCTTATCTTTAATTCATATATATATAACTTCATGAGTTTTGTCATCATCAAAAAGGAGGAGATTGTTGGCTCAAAGGCCCATCACTCAAGTTTTGATGATGATTAACTCATATAGTTATAATACTAATGATATTGTGTTTATTTAAGTTTCAGATTTTTACCATGATCTTAGTCGGTGTTTAGCTTCAACAAAAAATTTGAAGTCAAGTTTTGAAATAAAAAGTTGATTCAAGAGCTCGCGCTTCAAGATTGCATCATGTACTCAAATAGGAGTCTAGCTTGTTTGAATCAATTTTGGTTCAAGTCAAGATGGAGAAGAAGATTTTCAAAAGAAAATTTTCAAGACTTGAGTCCTAGTTTATAAGTTTTAAGATTTTTATTTTTAGATAAAATGTAAAGGATAGATTAGTTGTGGATTGCTCAAGCTCATTTATACAGACACAAAATATTTCATGTTGAATAGTTTTAGTTCTTGAAAAATATAGTTTTGATTTTGAGTTTCAAAGCATACACCTTGTGATTTAATGAATAGATTTCATCAAAAAAGTTTACATGGTTTATATGTGTATTGGATTTCATTCATACACATTGTTGCTTCATATTGTTTAGAAGCTTATTTTGATGAGTTTATATCATGTATTTAAGTTTTGTATTTATCAAAAGTTATTTTAGAGCTTACTGTCAAAAATAAATATATTTCACTCTTTATGTGTATTGGATCATTTTCATATACACTATGCTTCAAATATGTTTAAATATCTTATTTTTGTATTTGATAAGTTTCGGAAACATCCAGTTTTCATTTAGAAAGTTTGTTTTTGAAAAATATGATTTTCGGTTTAAACCTAAATTTCTATACCTCAAAAATAGTTCAAATTGTTTGTAATATGTGTTGATTTTTCATCACACATATTTGTACTTCAAAGTATTTCAATGAACCTATTTTTGTGAAATTTATGGAATTTAATAGAAATTTATGGGTTTTACAAGTCCAAATTTTAGCCTCATAAAACCCAGTTTTTGTGTTGCTTGCGGTTAACCGAGCGGTCGGCCGAAGGCAGGCTCGGTCTTCCGGACGATCGACCGACATGCATAACATGCACGAGCCCTGATCAGTCGACCGGGCGGTCGACCGATTGAGAGACAGTAAGTCTCTGTTGGGTCATGATCGATCGACCGGTCGACCGACAAAGCTTGTCTTGGGGAGCGATCGATCGGGCGGTCGACCGGCAAACCCAACTATCATAAATTTGACCGTTGGTCGGTAGACAGGTTGCCAGTCAACTGACAGGTCATTTGGCCCCCTAACGGCTAGTTTTCTAATGGCTATAAATGGGGACTTTTGGGCCAGTTTATTCAAGATTTTTATAAGTGTTTTTGAGAGCTTTTCTACAGGGTTTGTCAACAAGTTTTAGAGCTTCACTTCCATATCCAAAGAGAGTTTTTGAAGAGTATTTATTTTGTGTTTTCAAAAGAGTTTTTCTTGAGTTTTTCACCACTCAAATCTATCTTGTTTTCTCACACAAGTTTGATCTTTCCATTGCTATATCCATCCTATAGGGATCCTTGTTTGTGAGAGTTTGTTTGTGATCAAGAGAAGTGATCACAAGTGTTCTACCCCTTGTATTAAGGAGGAGTTGTAGAGGTTGCGGCCTCGGCGAGCTTGCGGGTTCACGCTTGCTATTCTTGAGGGAACAAGTGAGGGACTTGCGGGTCTAAGAGTTCTTGAGGGAGCCCATTGTAGGTGCTGCGGCACCGAGTGATCTTGCAGGATCATTTTTTGTGAAAATCCTTCATTGCGATGAAGGCAGGGATGTAGAGCAAGTGGCTCAAACCTCGAAACAAATTCTCCCGTCTTTGCGATTGCTTATCTCTCTCTACTCACTTGTGTTTAATATCTTGCATGTTCTTTATTGTCCATATCTCTGTTTTCTTGATATTACTTGTGCTAATAGATATACTTACTTGGGTTGTTTAATATCTAGCATTGCTATTATTGTTCATTCTCTACGTGCTTGATATTGTGTTTGTGCTCACACAAGTATTGAACCAAGAGAGCAATAGTAGCGCCTCAACTTTTTATCTAGAGAAATCTTGAGGAGATAGTCCAGAGCCCTTCAGCGGGAATTCGGCTTCACTTTTTGGTTATACTTTGTGTGTAGTGTAATAGTTTTAGTTTACATTATTAGTTTTTAATTCCGCATTTGTTTGGCATTTGCTTAGCAAGTCACCTATTCATCCCCCTCTAGGTGACCTATAAGATCAACTCTTTATACCAGCTTTCTGATTTAGATATTGAAAATTAATGATGGTCCATCAGAAGCAGAGTGACAAAAGTACACGATGCGAAAAGAACAGTAAAAGAGAATATGAAAATGCAGTAACAGTAAAAGTAAGGCATTAAAATAAGAAAATAATATGTTTGGCAGTATCGAGAACTGAAAGTAATAACAATAACAGAAATAATCGGGACGATAGATCAAGCATAATAAGACTGTGTATGCATGTTGTGACATGAATATAATGAATATGAGATGTCCTGGATGGGTATCTATCGTGTAACATAATCACAAAATCATAAGAACACGAAATTACAAGTTAAATTCACATGTTCAGTCCAGAAATATCATATAATCAAGATAATGCATGTCACAAGAGTTTCAAGTAACATCACGAAAATACAGATCAGGTACTAGATCACGAATAGGAACAGTATGGGACGAGTTAGATCACTAAAAATTATTCAGGATATGATGCAAGTGCATATGTCTTGCATTTTATTAACCTTATACAAATGCAACCATTCTGTAACCCATCCCACAGGTTAACTGCATATCAAATAAGTGTTGCGTTAGTGGATCCTGACAGTAAGGAGAAACAGTTCACTATACTCAGGTATCATGTAACATGTAATAAAAGGTACGAGCATAAATCATAAGAACACATGATCGCGTGTGGTAAGGCCCTCGGAGGAGCCGCCCTTCCAAGCACACCTCCCTGATCCCCTCCTACCATTCTCCCCCAGTAACCCTGGCTTGGTTAATTTCATTAATCAATGCAAGTGCAAGATAGTGTATGACTCAGTATAACAGGATCAAGAATTGATATCAAGAACAGCGGTGCTAGTGAATACAATGTATATCAAGATCACGGGACAATATAAACGATGGCAATACCAAGTGACAAATGCAGAGTAGTGCAAGTGATGTTAGTGTCATCTAGATGTAATCCAATGGTCATAGGAAACTTGTCATGATCATAAGTATTATACTCCAATAAAATATTCTCAATAATATATCACAAGATATTTTGATCGATTTCCTTAAGATAAATTTCATATTATTTTTTTCATTATTATCCAGTTATCCTCAATATACATATCACAGTATTTGTCACGATCGGTATAAATTTTTGTATCACTAAATCAGGTTACTACACACAAACAATAATGTTAATTTAAGTTTAGTTACGTGCATGAACGGTAACGAGATGCAAAATGATATGCAAGATAAAGTAACACGATCATAAGCTAAAAGTAATAATATTAAGAATATAACAATTAAAGGCTATAATCGGAGCAAAGAAGGTATAACATGATCACGGGACAATACAGATAACTGAGAATATGACATGGGGAGATAACAATCAAAGGATAATATCATAATCAATAAGAAAATCAAAAAGAAGAGAAGTATGTACACTTGCCTGATGTCGTTGGAACCTGATTTCCCTTAACGGCAACTGGCACTGAGTAAGATTCGCAGCTAAATATTGTGTGAATTAATTAGCAGACTTGACATTTTTTATTCAGTGATAAGTCAAATGAGAATGTAATGTTGAGTATTTATTAAATAGGGTGTAGCTTTATTATAGATTTGGTTGGTTAATATTTTTAAATAATTCAATTTTCTGAATTTAGTAACCATCCATCAAAAATATAATTTCACGATAAAATACATGCACAAACTAATAAATTAATGTATAATATTTACATATTACTAGATTATAAATTTTACAATTTTTAGTAACATTTAAAAATTTATTGGACAATTTATATAGGAAACATTAAATAATGATTATAAAGTATATTTTATTTTAAGTTATTCTAAGTAATATTACTCCAAAAATAATTACAGTCACAAATTCAGTTTGAGATTTTCTATGAATTTTGTGAGTTTATTTCTAATAACGGGTCTGTTTGGTACAGTAACGGGTCTGGTCTGCTACAGTATGATTTCCCTTTTCTTTTTTATTTGATTTTCATTTCTCTTTTTCCTTTTTCCTTCTTAATAAATGGGTTGGATTTGGGTCTGGTCTTCTACACAGGCCCGGATTGGTCTACTACACAGACCCAGACTGGGTCTTGGTCGACCAGGTCCAGGCCTGGCCTGGCTCTGGCCGAAAGCAACAGCTGCTGCTCTCAGCCAGAGGCCGACAGCAATCAACATTTTTTTATTGCAAAAAAATTCTAAAATCAATTAAAAATTATGACAATTAGGAGACATATCTTAGATGTCCCTACATATTTTTATTAGGATGAATAAGTATTTCATTATGGAATTGGTGATCTTAACTAGTGTACACTACGTGCTCGACGAAATTTCAAAAAGAACTAAAATATACAAAAATATGAAATCACTTACCCGAAACGCTTCCCTTCTGTCTGAAATCTCCCTCCTCACATCGAGCACCTCAGGGTCTTTCTATGCTTGGGAGAGAAAGAAAGAGAGAAGTGAAAAAGAGTGGGAATTGAATTTTTGCCACTATGATTTGAGATGGTAGAATTGCCTCTTATATAGACACCACCAATCCCCAAATAACTTCTGGGGGTGATTGGTACGTGGAGAGGATAATGGATCAGGTTGTGATGAGTGAAAGTTAGGGAGAGAAAGAGTGGGAGAAGTTGGAGAGAGTAGGGAAAGTGGGAGATAGTGGAAGAGTATTAAACTGAGCCTTAAATAAATGGGTCCGGACTTTAATACCACACGCCAATGTGGCATAATGGTCAACTCACTTCATTCCCTCTTGGTCGACCTGGGTTTAAGCCCCAGCAGCTACAATAATATCCAGAATTTTTTTTTATTTTTATTTTTATTTCTTCTTTTGTCTTTTCTTAATTTCGTTAAATTCTTATTTAATTTGGAAAATTCCTAAAAAAATCTTTAAAATAAAAATATTGTTTTAAGAAATCGGATCCCTGATTGCAAATTAAAAATTCTGGAGTCGTATTGCGACACCGATTGGTCACGGATTTCGCGAATTTACTATTAATACAGAAAAATTTCAGAAAAATCTAGAAAAATCTGAAATATTGAAAAATAATATTAGAGTTAAAGTAGACTCTGTCTAGGCCACCAGGATTGCCATAAAGGTATTTATACCATACCGACCACTAGTAGAAGATACATGTAAGTGAAACTGAGGGTTACAATCCTACCCACCTTATAAAAAGAATTTCATCCTCAATATTCAACATGACATCGACAAATGAATCGAAGCAGCATCTGTGGGAGTTAAGATTATCCCAGATCCGTAATCGTGTTAATATGCTATAATCTGCCAAGAGTATTACCATAAGTCATACATGAGTCATGATCCAATGTATTCATCTGCCAAGAGTATTACCATAAGTCTTTGGATCAAATTGACTTTTCAGAGTTCATTACTAATCATCCTTAATATTACTTTAGTCCTCCAATTCATTATAGTCACGTTCATCTGATAAGATTACTTTCCAATTTATAGATCAAATTCTTAAGGTCTATCTGCAATCGTAGTTCACTGATTTATTCTTTTAAATCTTTCGATCCTCCATGATCACATTGAACAGAAATTTTTCAGATATCTCAATTACGTTATTATTCTTGTAACCTCACTCCAAAATTAGATTATCTCTGAGATCATTACATATTGCTCAATTCACAATCGCCTCTGGTTGTTATATCCTCAAAATCATTACGATTCTAAATAATCTCAAGTCCTCAAGTGCATATTTTATACTTATCCACAATATCACAGTAACACAATTCTCATATCACACAGTCACTACTAGAAGATCAAAAGTCAAGATAGCACTCACTGATGAAAATTTTTAAGATCATACATTAACAATCAGTAATTATAAGTCCTCAAAAAATGTGCCAATAATATTAATTAATTGTCTCAACTCTTAGTATATTTTTCAGATTGATCTTTATAATATTGCTTTTATATTTGTGCTTCAGATCCTCAAAGTTTGAGTTTTAAATTCATTGATCATCATAAGAATTCAGATATATCTATCTCTTCCTTTCATTTATGATTCCTTAATCAGGAGATCACAAGATTCTCAAATTATGAAGGTATTACAATTATCATGTTCTTACGAGTCATAGGATTGACTCAAAAACCTCAAACTATGATAGATATTCTTAAAATATTACTTAAATCTGAAAAGTTTGAGATTCTTATCCTCAAAAACTAAATCTAAGCAATCTGATCCAAGGTATAGTCATATTTCGCCCAAGGCAATGATTCCATTTATTGATCTGATTATTACTCCAAGATTCATACCCTTAAATCCAATATATTTCTGTAATTTGATCACTATTTAATACAATCATAATTTTTTTTCTTAAGTCCTCCATCTTACTGTGATTCCCTAGTAGACATAAATCTCCAAGTTTCAGATCCAAAATTTCTCATAAACTTAACTGTAAGATAATTTCACAATGATCCTCTCAATTATTCTTCTTCATCCAAATGATCAGGTCAAATTCTCAATAATCTTTCATTTATCTAATCCAAGAATAATAATAGTCTAGCCAAACATGATCAAGTAGGGCAGAGTAGGTACGATGAATGTATGGATGGAAAAGTCACATCAGGGTTATAGTTCAAGGATTTTCAGGGATCAATTTTATGAGTATGAAGTCAAGTGACTGTTTATTCAGATAATTTCATAGATGATTATCATATATGTGGGCTTAGTTGTATAGTATGGCATATAACTTTACTAACCTGGCTCTGATACCAACGAAACTATGTCACACCCCACTTTCCAAAATACGGTGTACAGTGACAATGTCCAGCAGATACTCACAAAGAGTAAAATCTCTTCCATGAATATCTTAAGCTATTAATAACGAGCGAGACAACACACATATGCATATACAATCAAGTGCAGGGATAAAAGCACATATATGAAATACAGAATCATCAACAATATCTGTTGGCCCAAAGGGTCTTCACCTTAGTTTTGATGATGATTAACAAAGTTATGTTACAATGATCCTGAATTTATATAGCTTCAGTTATTGATCAAGATCTTAGTTGGTGTTGAGCTTCAATAAAGGATTCAAAATCAAGTTTTGGAGCTAACACATGTGGATTCAAGAGCTCGCGATCAAGATCGCATCTAGTACTTTGAAGGAGTCAAGCTCACATGGATCAAGTTTGGATCGAGTTGATTTGGAGATAGAGATTGATAAGAAGACTTCATTTTGTTTAAATTTTATTTAGATCTTGTGAGCAGATAGATTAGTCTTGATATGCTCAAGTTCACACACACACACACACAAGTTCAAAAGTTTATTGGTTTCGGTTTAACCGTTTTAGACTTTCAAAAACATATCTTTCATTTTCATGAATAGATAGAAGGAAAAGAAGTTTTATATGATTTAATGTATATTGGATTTCATCCATATACATCTATATTTCATATTGTCTGAAAACTTATTTCGATGATTCTAGTTCATGTGTTTCAAGTTTTATTTTTAAACAAAACTTAGTTTTTGATTTAATGTTAAAAACATAGATATATCTTTTATATATATGCATTGGATTCTATCCATACATACTATGCTTAAAAAGTGTTTAAAATATCATGTTTTTGTATTTATATAAGTTTTGAAGAAAATATATTTTCATTTCAAAGTTTAGTGTTTTGAAAAATACGATTTTCAGTTTAAAGATGAATTTCTAAACCTCAAAAATAGTTCAAATAGTTTATAATATTGTTAAATTTTTATCACACATATTTGTACTTCAAATATTTACATGAACATATTTTTGTGAAATTTATAGAATTTTATGAGATTTTATGGGTATTTAAAAGCCTAAGTTTTAACCCTGAAAAACCAGTTCTGAGCCCACTGGCGGTCGACTAGTCGGTCACCGATGTGCACAAGATGTGCACAAGGGCTAGCCTATGTGGCCGGTCGACCATGCGGTCGACCAACTGGCACTACCTAACTCTCGGGTAGGCCTGGTCGACCAAGCGGTCGACCGACAAGATAATTTGTCGTAGGGCCGGTCGACCTGGTGGTCGACCAACAGTGCCAAACGGTCAATTTTTTGAACGTTGGTCGGTCGACCAGACATGTCAATTTTGGACTGTTGGTCGACCGACAGGTCAATTTGGACTGCTCTGGACCCCAACGGCTATATTTTCAGACCCTTGTATAAATGGGTCTTTGAGGGCTATTTTCAACAAGATTTCCGAGAGCAAAATTTTTCATCTTTTTTTGTGTTTTCAGCAAGTTTTAAAAGAAGTTTTTGTGCTACAAATCTCTTATTTTTTATCATTTCAAAGTTTTTGGAAAATCAAAGAAAATCAAGCTTTGAGAATTTTAGTTTTTGTTCTTCATTTACATATCAATCAAGAATTTTTTCCCAAGAGTTTTCTTTGTGATTTTCTTTTCTAAATACTTTATTTTCTCACACTTGAGCTATCAATTCAAATCTATCTATAGGATCTTACTTTTTGTGAGAAAAATTATTTGTGATCTTTCAAGATCACCAAGAGATTATTTGTGATCTTTATGATCACCAAATGTATTTCTTTCTCTACTTTGTGCTAGGCTTTGTGCTAGGCTTTGTGCCTTCCTCTTGTGTAAAGGAGAAAGAGAGTGGAGTTATGTACTTTCGGTTGTAATTGTAATTCCTCGGTGAAGGTCCCGTTGTGGAAGCTCTTGTGTGGACATAGTGAAAATTCTTTTATGTGAAGGCAGGGACGTAAGGCAGTGGTTCGAATCTCGAAACATATCCGATGTTTGCGTTTGATCCACTATCTCTCAACTCTCTCTCTTATGTCTTGCATTGCTTTATATTGTTCGTATTCATATACATGATAGATATCGTTTGTGTGCCCACACTTATGTTCAATCAAGAGAGATTTTAAAGCACCTCAACTCATAATTCAGAGGAATTGTGAGGAGTAGTTCCAGAGCCCTTTACGAAAAATTCGGACCACTCTTGATTACACATAGTGTGTTTGCAATTAGTTTTAAATTTCGCATCATTTGTCCTAGATTAGCTTATATACTTATTCACCTCCTCTAGGTGTACTTTCAATTGGTATCAAAGTCTATGATTCTGATATTCGGTATAACCACCTAGGAGCGTAATCCTTGGATTGCTAATCTAGACTTGCTCTTGCACACATATAGTTTACACTCATGGATTTTCTTATCCCTCCCATGTATGATGTTTCCAACATCGATATGTGAAAGTTTAAGATGGTGCTTATCTTAAGCCCTAGGTCTGTATGTTTATCTTGCCACTAGTAAGAAATCCTATTTTGATAATGACAAGTACATTGAGGCTAATGCACAAGCTATGGATGTATTAAAGCACACACTTAGCAAGGATCATACTTCTTTGATTTCTCATTGTGATTCCGCTTTTACAGTGTGGAACACATTGAGCACTCCTGAGCTACAAACGACAAATTATATGGAGAGGGAAGCTATTGTGGATGAGTCCGCCAAGCTTTCATCATGGTCTAAGGGAATGGACTCCCTTAAGATAATTTCGGACACTAATCTAGATGATAGTGCTAGTTATTTATGTGATGAAAATGCTATGGATGCACATGCTTTAAATAAAGAACTTTCTAAATTTTGTGAAAATTTGCTTTTAAAGTACAAGGCTTTGAAGAAAAGAGTTTTGATTTAAAAGAAGAAAATAAAATTTTGTTTTCAAAATTTTATTTGAATTTGTAAGAAAAGGTTGAGGTTTCAAATGAACGGGATTCATTAAAGACCCAACTTGACCTTGTTTTAAATGAAAATAAAATTTTGAAAAATAAAAATGAGCTTAATGATGTTTTGAAGAAAAATGAGTTTTTGTCTTCAAAATTTGATTTTGTTGTAAAAGAAAAGGATTCTTTGAAAAATAAAATTATTTTAATTTCAAAAGAATTGGATTAGTTTCAAAGGAAAAAGTTTCATTGAAAAATTATTTTGATGCTCATGTTTGTCATGTTTCTATTGCTTCTTCCAATTGAAAACATATTGCATGTTCCACTCCTTCTTCTAATATTGAAAATAATTTATATATGATGAAGAAGAGTGTAGATTATTTGGGCTCCACTTTAAGGCATTGTGCCATGAACCATACACGGTTGGAATCTATGTTTCGAAATAAACACACTTCACATATTCATGCACACCCTCCATGGCATACACATGCTCATCATGCTCACACACATGATTCTATGTATATTAATGTGTACACATGTACATATTGTGGTCGCATAGGCCACCTTGTAAAATTTTGTTATGATAGAATAAATGCTTAAACTTTGCTAGTAAACATGCCTGGGTTAGGAAAGGTGCTAACCCCTATGGACCCAAGAAAGTATGGGTACCAAAATTCACCCCTATTTCATTTGTTGTAGGTGTGCGCTCTCACACGACATGAGGATATTGGTGCCTTGATGGTGGATGCGCTTGAGCTTGATGGACACTACATTGGATGCATCATTTCTTAGGAAAGTTTGGTGTAAGACCACCATGGTTTGGAGACCTAGAGATTGGGTTCATTCAGTTTGGTAACTATCTCTAGCTCCTATTTTGGTTTACATGCTTTTATATTAATATTTTTTAGCATGTCATATTTTTCATATTCATTATATTAAATGTAATGTTTATTAAACTTATGATATACATGTATAGTATTTGAGACACACCATATTTATATGTATTTATATTTTTGTATTCTCATTATAGTTTAGCTATTGTGTATATCCTAATATTAATAACAACTTGCATTTAGCCTAATGATCATGTTTGTTTGTATTTTTGTATGTCATGTTTCGTTTACATGTTTAGATGTAGTTTTCATTAATACTTGTTTTATACTTGTACAATTAGTGAGCTATACTTGACTCTTATATTTGAGTGTCTTAATGCTGATGTATAATTATTAGATGTACTTGTATAACTTAATTTCGATGACTCTTGCATTTACACATGTATTCCCTATTTACGTACATGTTTTTGTGTTTAGCTTCATGTATATGTTAATTTTGTCTAAAACTAATAGATATACGTGTGTAACCTAGAGTCACTTACTTTTCATGCTACGTATTTCATGCTACGTACTCCTTTGTAGACTCTTTTCATGTTTAGACATTTATGTATACTTTAGTTTCGACAAAACATATATATACCTTGAAGTTTGTTTAGTTTTGATGTAAATTAAATTTCTCATAGTTTCATATTTTTGATAAAGAAATTTCATTTTGATTGAGCTTTAATGCCATATCTTCATGCATATGTTGAATACATGATTTTTGTACACTCTATATATTTTATTTACTCATGATTTTGGATTCATGAGAATATAAGTGCTTTATTGATCTTTAAGTGTTAATTATTATGTATTTAGCATATTTTCATAGGATAAATATTTGTTATTATTCCTTGTTTGAAAGTTTAGTACTAGTTTTCAAAATATCTTTAAACCAGTTATCTATTCTTCAGTTGGTAGCGATTTTCAAACTATGCTAAAATGATCTTCAAATCTTTTTTTTGAAAGCCCCTACCTTCAAGGGCTGTTGGATGGGCGACTATGTCTTGTGTACCCTTATTGAATATTTATTTAAACATGTGCATGAAAGGGAGATAGTAATGAGATATACATGATTTTTAATGAAAATTTATTTTTGTATACTCATGTTTTCTATATATGTATGTATCATATATCAATTGATATTATATTGCTCAGATCATATATACATATAGATATTTTCTTGTGCTATAAACATATGTGACTTTACATTTTTAGCACAAATTATTTTATACTAAGCTTGATTCATATTCTTAATGATAACTGGCATCTTTAAAAGCTTATGCATTATTTTTATTAGAATTTCATAAAGGGGAGAAAATTTCTTGTTTTATCTTTTAATTGATTTTATTTTCAGTTGGCATCTTACTCCAACTCTTTATGATGGATAATATTTTGTTTTGGTATATGCTAACATTTTCAATATTGGTATCATTAATCTTAAATTGATATTATTCTCAATTTGATATCTTTATTGTAAGATGATTTTAGTGTTTACCTAAAAATTTTGTTTTTATGTTCATTTGGTATCATCTCCTTCTATTGGTATCAATTGGTAAAAAGATTGTTTCATTTCAATTAGTAAAAAGATGGTTTCACTTTCAATTATTTTTTCATTTGATATTTTTTTATTAGTATCAAAATTTTATTTTCAATTATGTTTTTGTTAGTTTTGTTTGTCATTCTTAAACCTTTGTTAATGATTGACAAAAAAGGGAGAAAGATTTGGGTTTATATATGCATGTTTGATTAATTATTTATGCATGTATACATGTGTTTTATGAGTTTTATTGCATATTGTTTTATTATTGTTTATTGGTATTTTAAGCTTACATTGAATATCTTTTGTTTTATTATTATGCATGAGTTAAAGGGGAGCTTCTATGAAGCCTATCCTTAATTAATGCATATATAACCTCATAAGTTCTGTCATCATCAAAAAGGGGGAGATTATTGGCCCAAAGGCCCTTCACTTTTTGCTTTTGATGATGACTAACTTATGAAGTTATGTTACTAATGATCTTGTGTTTATATAATTTCAGTTATTGATCAAGATTTTAGTAGGTATTTAGCTTCAACAAAGGATTCAAAATCAAATTTTGGAGTTAACACGTGTGGATTCAAGAGCTCGCGCATTAAGATCGCATCTAGTACTCGGAAGGAGTCAAGCTCACATGGATCAAGTTTGGATCGAGTCGACTTGGAGATAGAGATCAACAAAAAGACTTCGGGTTGTTTAGTTTTTGTTTAGATCTTGTGTACGGATAGATTAGCCTTGATATGCTCAAGTTCACACACAAACACAAATTCAAAAGTTTTTTGGTTTCGGTTTAACCGTTTTGGATTTTCAAGAACATATCTTTTATTTTCATGAATAGATAGAATGAAAAAAAGTTTTACATGGTTTGAAGTAAATTGGATTTCATCCATATACATCTATGTTTCATAGTCTAAAAACTTATTTTGATGATTCTGGTTCATGTGTTTCAAGTTTTATTTTTAAACAAAACTTAGTTTTAGATTTAATGTCAAAAATATAGATATATCTTTTATATATGTGTATTGGATTCTATCCATACACACTATACTTAAAAATATTTAAATATCATGTTTTTGTATTTATATAAGTTTTGGAGATAACGTATTTTCATTTCAAAGTTTAATGTTTTGAAAAATATGGTTTTCAGTTTAAAGATGAATTTCTAAACCTCAAAAATAGCTCAAATAGTTTGTAATATGTGTTGAATTTTGATCACATATATATATATGTACTTCAAATATTTACATAAACTTATTTTTGTGGAGTTTATAGAGTTTTATGGGATTTTATAGGTAGTTTTTAACCCTGAAAAACCAGTTCTGAGCCCACTAGCGGTTGACCGATGTGCACAAGACCTGCACAAGGGCTAGCCTATGTGGCCGGTCGACCGACTGGCACTACTGAACTCTCGAGTAGGCCCGGTCGACCGAGCGGTCGACCGACAAGGCAATTTGCCTTAGGGCTGGTCGACCGGGCGGTCGACTGACAGGTTAATTTTGACCTGTTCTGTACCCGAATGGCTATATTTTCAGACCCCTATATAAATGGGTCTTTAAGGGCTGTTTTCAACAAGATTTCTAAGAGCAAAATTTCTCATCTTTTGTTTTCAGCAAGTTTTAAAAGAAGTTTTTGTGCTACAAATCTCTTATCTTTTATTCGTTTCAAAGTTTTTGGAAAATCAAGAAAATCAAGCTTTGGAAATTTTAGTTTTTGTTTTTTATTTTCATATCTATCAAGAAGTTTTTTTCAAGAGTTTTCTTTGTGATGTTCTTTTTCATATATTTTGTTTTCTCACACATGAGCTATCAATTCAAACCTATCTATAGGATCTTATTTTTTGTGAGAAAAATTGTTTGTGATCTTTCAAGATCACCAAGAGATTGTTTGTGATCTTTGTGGACACTAAAAGTATTTTTTCTTTATTTTGTGCTAGGCTTTGTACCTTTCTCTTGTGTAGAGGAGAAAGAAAGTGGAGTCGTGTACTCTCGGTTGTAATTGTAATTCCTCGGTGGAGGTCCCTTTGTGGACGGTCCTGTGTGTACATAGTGAATATTCTTCTGTGTGAAGATGGAGACGTAGAGCAGTGGCTCGAAGCTCAAAACATATCCCTGAGTTTGCGTTTGATCCACTGTCTCTCAACTCTCTCTTATATCTTGCATTACTTTATATTGTTCATATTCATATACATGTTGTGTGCTCACACTTGTGTTCAATCAAGAGAGCTGTTAAAGCACCTCAACTCATAATTCAGAGAAATCGTGAGGAGTAGTTCCAGAGCCCTTCACGGAAAATTCAGACTCACTCTTAATTATACATAGTGTGTTTGCAATTAGTATTAACTTTCACATCATTTGTCTTAGATTAGCTTGTACACCTATTCACCACCCTCTAGGTGTACTTTTAATTGGTATCAGAGTTTATACTCCTGATATTCGATTTAACCACCTAGGAGTGTGATCCTTGCATTACTAATCTAGATTTGCTTTTGCACACATATAGTTTATACTAGTGAATTTTCTTATCCCTTCCATGTATGATGTTTCTAATATCGCTATGTGAAAGTTTAAGATGAGTGCTTATCTTAAATCCCTAGGTTTGCATGTTTATCCTCCCACTATCAAAAAATCCTATTTTGGTAATGACAAGTACATTGAGGTTAATGCACATGCCATGGATGCATTAAAGCACATGATCGTATACATATTTTGCATTCTTTTCATTACACTCCTACATTTATCGTGTAATAAATCTGCTAATTTTCTTGTCTTAAATGTCTATTTTGCAGAAGATAATCCTGGAGAGAAAGAGGATTAAATCAAATAAATAATAGTTAAAATCAGATTTAACTAGATCTATTTGGTTAGCTGAGGATGATCCCAGATCTAGTCAGTTAAAAATCGAATTTTGGTGAATCAATTTGATTAAATTAAAGATCTATGAGGTTATCATCACATCCAGAACAAATCAAGGATTAGGCAAATGTTCAACTGAAGATAACATCAAATACAGAGTCCAAATTCAAAATCCAAAGGGATAAATAGATAAAGAGAAGATCAATGGATGAGATGAAGTAATTTAGACTCAGATTCAGACTGAATATATTTTAGTATTTGAATCATAACTTTCTCTACTGAAACTTAAATCTGATGATTCAAGATGATCCAGAAAGAAGACTTAAAGGGTTACAACTCTTACGTTGATCACTATTTCTAATTATATCATTTGATAAGTTACATTCAGCAATCAACACTTCAATTAGCTGCAGATCAGAATTGAATATCCACATCAAATCAAGTTTGGAGATAAGGGGAGGATTCAAATTCAGAAATAGTCAGCTCCCCTTATCTTTAGACTCATTTTCTTATCCATTTCTATCCTATAAATACCCCACACATCAGAGGCAGAGGGACGATCAAGTAGAGATAGATTCTTAGGCTAGTTTTTCATTCTTTTTAGTGTAGGTTTTTATTTTTTTTTTATGTAATTTTTACTTTTCTTTATGTAACTAAGAGGAGATACGAGTTTCATGGATGAATGAGAGCAAGGTTGTACTGAGGGTGACACTGGTGTAAGTAAGTCTTTTCTTTCATGTTATTTGAATTGAATCGAAGTTTCTTTTTCTTTTTTTTTACTCTTATTTTCATTTACTTTCCTCTGATGTGTTCGCATTTCAAGTGAATTTGGTAGCCTCGAGACTGCTTCGCCATTGCAAGTGCCCTTGATGGCCTATGGTGATGAACAACCATTTTTTTGTTAGTTTAGCTTGCCCTTTTATTCATAGTGTAGATCGAGAATGGGAAAGATCCTACACGTCATGCTTGATCGCCTTCAAAGACCAGGTAAGTCGTAGCTACCGATCCAAGGTATATGGGCACTGAAGAGGTAAGTAATTTTTTTGTTTCTTCCTTTTAATTCTTTAGTTTAGATCACCACAATCTTCCAACTCTTTTATCACACTTTTTAATTTCTTTGTATAAATTCATTTTCTATTTTCTCCACCTTTTCAATCTACCACTTTCTTCTTAACTTAACTGTAACTTATTTTTCTTTTTCTTTTCAAGAATTAAAAGAAGAATTTTAACCATTTTTGTAGCTCAAAAGAGAACTTACTAAAAAGCTTCCATCGCTGGTCCCTCCTTATGGATCACGACCCACATAACCACTTGCTTAGCGATAGGATTGAGTACTTGCACATTCTATTCTTAAGTTCTAAAATTCTGTATTTTTATGTGCAAGTAAAAACTCAATCAATACACACTTAGGAAAGATCATATTTCTTTGATTTCTCATCGTGATTCTGCTTTTGCAGTGTGGAACACATTGACCTCTCCCAAGCGATATAAGACAAACTATGTGGAGAGAGAAGTTATTATGGATGAGTCCGATCAAGCTTGCTACATGGTCCAAGGGAATGACTCCCTTGAGGTAATTTCAGACACTCATCTAGATGATAGTGTTACTTCTTCATGTGATGAAAATGATATGGATGCACATGCTTTAAATGAAGAACTTTTAAATTTTTTTGAAAATTTGCTTTCAAAGTACAAAGCTTTGAAGAAAAAAGTTTTGATTTAAAAAATAAAAAATTATTTTTAAAACTTGATTTGATTTTTAAGAAAATGTTGAGATTTCAAATGAACGGGATTCATTAAAGACCAAACTTGACCTTGTTTTAAATGAAATTAAAATTTTGAAAAATAAAAATGAGCTTAATGATGTTTCAAAGAAGAATGAGGTTTTGTCTTCAAAACTTGATTTTGTTGTAAAGAAAAAGATTCTTTGAAAAATAAAATTGTTTTAATTTTAAAAAAATTGAATTTAGTTTGAAAGGAAAATGTTTCTTTGAAAAATGATTTTGATGCTCATGTTTGTTATGTTTCTATTGCTTCCTCCTTTATTGATAAACATATTGTATGCTTCACTCCTTCTTCTAATATTGAAAATAATTTATGTATAATGAAGAAGAGCGTAGATTGTTTGGGCTCCACTTTGAGCCAATGTGCCATGAACCATACATAGTTAGAATCTATGTTTCGAAAGAAACATACGTCACATATTCATACACACCCTCCATAGCATACACATGCTCATCATGCTCACACACATGATTATATGTATGCTAATGTGTACACTTGTATACATTGTGGTCGCACGGGCCACCTTACAAAATTTTACTATGATAGAATAAATGCTTCAAATTTTGCTAGTAAATATGTTTGGATTAGGAAAGGTGCTAACCCCCATAGACCCAAGAAAGTATGGGTACCAAAATTCACCCTTATTTCATTTGTTGTAGGTGTGGGTTCTCACACGACGTGAGTGTTGGCCCAAGGGCCTTCCACTCTAGTTTTGATGATGACAAAACTCATGTAGTTATGTGTACTAATAATCTTGTGATTTTAGTTTCAGATTATTAATCAAGATGTTAGTGTTGGCCCAAAGGCCTTCCACTCTAGTTTTGATGATGATTAACTCATGTAGTTATGTGTACTAATAATCTTGTGAGTTTAGTTTCAGATCATTAATCAAGTTATTAGTTGGTGAAAGCTTCCACACATGTTTCACAAGTTGATTCAAGAGCCCGAGCGTCAAAGATCACATATAGCACTTGCTTGATGGATCAAGGAGTTTTGGGATCGAGTCGGCTTGGAGATTGCACTCTACAAGAAGACTTCGGTACCATACTTTAGTTTTGTGTTTAGATCCAAATTTGTAAAGATTAGAATAGTATGATAATGCTCAAGTTCACAACACACACGTTTCATGTTTTGAATATTGGTTTTTGGTTTTTCGGTTTTAGGTTTAACCGATCTTGGTTTTCATGAATAGATAGATCAAAACAAGTTTACATGGTTTAATGTATATATGATTTGTTCTATATACATGCATACTTTAATTTCCTAGACAAACTTAGTTTTGACTTACTTATTCATGTGTTATATGTTTTGGTATTTTTGACAAAACATATTTTAGAATTAATGACAAAAACTATGATATATATTTGTTTCATGTATATTGGATTTCTATCCATATACATCATGCTTCAAAGTGTTTAGATATCATGTTTTTGTATTTGAAAGAGTTTTTGACAAAACGTATTTTCTATTCAAAATCCAAGTTTTAGAAAATACAGTTTTTGGTTTTGATAAAAATGATAAGACACAAAAATAGTTCATATTGATTGATATTTGAGCTAAACTTTTTACCACATGTTTATATATCAATGCAAAATGATAAAACTATTTTTGGTGATTTTTAGAAATGATAAAAGAATTTTTAAATATGTTTTAACCCAGTTTTCTGTTCCAGGCTTCAACCAAGTCGACTAGTAGCCTGACTAGTCGACTAGGGCTGAGGTCGGTCGACCGGGCCGGTCGACCGACGTGCACAATTCTGTGCACGTTTGGAGCCTCTGGGACGGTCGACCGGACCGGTCGACCGGACTGAGAGCAGAGCTCTCTGTTTATTTCGGTCGACCGGGGCGGTCGACCGGTAGCTGCCAACGGGCAAAAATTGACCGTTGGGCGGTCGACCGGACCGGTCGGCCGGCAGGGTTATTTTGGCAAAATCTACTGCCAACGGCTAGTTTCCAGATTTTCCTATAAATACCCCATTTGCAAGAGTTTTTCTCTAAGATTTTTTGTGTGAATTTTTCCTTACTTTCTGGTGTTTTCACAGCAATTAAAAGAGGTTTTTGAATTCAAATTGAACAATCTTTTTGGTGTTTTTATTAGGGTTTGAAAAACCAAAGAAAAGGGATTTTGGGAAAAGTTTTTGTTTGAACTTCACTATCTTCATTTCTATTTTTTCCCAAAGATTTTCTTTGAGTTGCTGGTTTCAAATCCCTTGGTTTTCTCCACACTTGAGCAAAAATCTACTATCTTCTCTATAGGGTCTTTGTGTGTGGGAAAAGAGATTGTTTGTGGTTGTTGTTGAACCACCAAGTTGTAAACCCTCTATACTTTGCTTTGTGCTTTTTCCCTCTTGGGTTGAGGAGGTTGTTTGTGCAAGTGGTTTGTATCCCTCAAGTTGTGAGGTGATCCTTGCTTGGCTTTGTGCTAATCCCTCGGGTTGTGAGGTGACTGTTTGTTGGATTGGAGTTGTGCCTCAAGGAGGAGGTTGTGTTTGTAAGGAGAGGAGTTGGGTACTCCTTGTATTGTGATTGCCCCAAATCCTCGGTGGAGGTTCCCTTTGTGGGAGTCCTTTGTGGACAAGCTAGTGGACTTAAAATCCTTCTGGGTGAAGGCGGGGATGTAGAGCTGGGTGCTCGAACCTCGAAACATATCTTGGTATTTGCGCTTGTTCATTGACTCTTACTCTCTCTCTCTCTTTACTTTGTGCCTTGCATCTATTCATATTCCTCATACATACTTATATGCTTGGCTTGGTTGTGTGCATCTCTTGTTGAAATTGCAAATTAGTTTTTTATTCCGCATTGAGTTGACTAGATTAGCACAATCACCTATTCACCCCCCTCTAGGTGATCTTTTTAATTGGTATCAGAGCTAGCGCTCCTGATATTTAGGTTTAACCACCTAGGAGTGAGATCTTGGTTTGCTAATCTTCATTTGCATTAGTCATTTGCACTCATTTAGTTTGCTCTCATGGATAGCCCTCCTATGTTTGACCATATTAGACTTGATGCTTGGAAGGCCAATATGAGTAGCCATTTGAAAAGACTAGGACATCTAGTTTATCAAGCCTCCACTATGGAATCATTCCCCAATAGTAGCAAGCATAAGAAGGCAAATTCATTAGCACTTAGAACACTTAGAGCATCTCTAGGTGAACATCTTTTACCAGTGTTTAATCATTATGACTCGGCTTTTGCAGTTTGGAGCTTATTGATGTCTCCCGAGCTTCCAAGGATTATCAACAAGATGAGGAGATCTAAGAGAGAAAAGTCCGAAGAGCATTGCTTCATGGTCCAAGGGAAAAACTCCCTTGAGGTACAATCGGACACTCAATTAGATGATAGCTCTAGTTCCTATTGCCATGGTTGTTTTGAAGTTCAAACTTTAAATTTGGAACTTGCTCAAAAGCTTGAAAATTTATTGGAAAAACACAATCTTTTGAAAGAGGACAACCTTGTTTTGAAAAATGAATTAAAGGATTTATGTTCTAATTTTGAATTGGTTTTGCAAGAAAAGGAAGAGATCACTAGTGAACGTGACTCACTAAGATCTCAACTAGATCTTGCCCTTGATGAGATTGAGATTTTGAAAAACAAAAATGATTGCAATGATGTTGTGAAAAACAATGAAGTTTTATCGTCTAAATTGGATTTTGTTTTAAATGATAACCTTGTTTTGAAAAATAAAATTGATTCAATTACAAAAGAATTGAATTTGGTTTTGAAGAAAAATGAATCTTTGCAAAATGAGATTGATATTCATATTTGTCATGCTAGTTTAGCTTCTTGTTCTAGCACTTCTATTGCATGCTCCACTTTGTCTTCCACTATTGAAAATGATATAAATATTTTGAAGAAAAGTGTTGATTGTTTGGGCTCCACTTTGAGCCAATGCACATTGAATCATTCACGTTTGGAAACCTTGGTTCGCAAGAAACAAGGTCCATCTTTGCATGCTCACCCTTCACGGCATACACATGCTTTCCACGGTCACCACCATCGCACGTATGCTCATGTGTACACATGTACACATTTTGGCCGAAAAGGCCATCTTGCTAGATTTTGTTATGATCGTATCTATCATGAAAATTTAGCAACTAATCTTGTTTGGGTTAGAAAGGATACTAACCCCCATGGACCCACAAAGAAATGGGTACCAAAGACCACCTCTATACTTTTTGATGTAGGTGGGAGCTCTCGCAAAACGTGAGAGTGTTGGTGCCTTGGAGTGGATGCGTTCCGTGCCTAAAGAGAACCATTTGGATGCTTCACTCTCAAGGAGATTTGGTGGGAGGACCACCGGGGTTTAGAGAACTAGAGATGCACCTTCATGAGTTTTGGTATCATTCTCTAACTCCCATTTTTATTTGCATGCTTTTCATGTTCATCTATTTATAGCATGCCATGGTTTATTGTTCATTATGCTTATGCCATGCTTATTAGAATAGTGCTATACATGTTTAGTTACTTGAGCACCCATGTTTCATATGGATCCATATTTAGTGTTCTTACCTTGTTTAAACTAACATGTATGCCCTAGATCTAATGCACAAGCATATGCATAATGATCATGTGGATGTTTATTTTTTTTTGTTTTGTTGAATCATGTTTCATGATTAGTATGATATTTGCCATGTCTATTAGACTTACGCTTTACATGATTAATTGTTGAGACACCCATGTTTAGTATGGACCCATATTTTGTGTTCTCTTTATGTTTTAGCTATCATGTTAATCATAAGATCTTATGCACATGTCTTTGTCATGGTAATCATATGGTTGACTATGACTTTTTGTTTTAATGATTCATGTTTTGATAAATAACTTGTGTTGTATGATTTCTAATTTTGCCACATGTTTTAATGTTTATAGGCTATTATGTCTTCATGATCATTTTTATGTCTTTCATGTTGACTTATATCCCGTTTTATGCTTAATGATTTGATTACTTGTTTAGATGTTAGTTTTCATTAAGACTAGAATTTATACTTGCACATGTAGTGGGACACAAATAAATCTTTATATATGTTTGTGCTTGGATGCTCATTTGTACCCATTAAATGTGTTAGTATAGCCTAGTTTTGATGATTCATGCATTTTAAACTCGTATTCCTATTTTTGGATTTGTTTTATGTGTATGAGTTTTTCATTTCATGTATATGTTTATTTTGCCAAACCTTAAGATATACATGTATACCCCTTGAGTCATTTGCCTTTCATGCAAATCTATATATATATGGACTCAATTGTGTTTAGGGATATGTATGTATACTTATTGTGTTGACAGTTCATACATATACCTTGAAATGAAATTAGTTTTGGTGAAAATTTGGTTTTTCTTGATTTTGGGTTTATTTGTTTAACTTCATGTATATGTCTATCCTAATCCAAACTATTGATTATACATGTACATCCTTGAGCCACGTGCCTTCATGCATATACTCTTGTGGACTCATTATGTTTAGGATATGTATGTATACTTTAGTTTGTACATGACATACATATGCCTTGAAGTTTAAATCGTTTGGATGAATTTCATGTTTGCTAAGTGATTTCACATTTATAATGAATCTCTTGTTTTTAAGATGATTTCAATTGGTGATTTCACATCTTAGATGAATTTCTTTTGGTAATGAAAATCTAGTTTTCCAAGTTTTCATGTTTTCAAGGAATTTTATATGAGCCTAATTGAATATTTTCATGATTGATATGTGTCACATTACACTTGTACACTCACTTTATTAGTTTACTCATGATTTGTTTTCATGAGAATTTAAATGAGCTTTATGGACTTTGAGTGTTTAGTGATCATGTGATTTACATGTGTTTCATGAAAAATAATTTTGTTTTATTCCTTGCTTGAAGGATTTCGTATTAGTTCTAAAAGTTTTTCCTATAACTAGTTCGTATTCTTCACTATGGTAGAGATTTTCAAACAAAGCTTATTTTCAAACCTATTTTTGAAAACCCCTACCTTCTATGGGAGGATGGATGGGAGATCATGTTCATGCATGCTTTATAATGAGAATCATTTAAAACTTGAACCATGATTGGGAGGTAGTTATATGAGATATACATTTGTTATTTCAATTGGTATCATTGAATTCTTTCAATTGGTATCAATCTTGACATTTCTTGTATACTCATATATGTTTGTGTGTATGTATGCATCATTCCAAGAATATCAATTTCTATTGGTATCTATTTTTCATACATATATATGTTTTATTTGTGCTTATTATATCCCTATATCTTTAAGCACAAAATCTTGTTTATGCTAGTGCTTGAGCTTTAAATTTGTTTCAATTGATTACTTTTAAATTGGTATCAAGCCTATGCATCATTTTTGTTGGTATTTCATAAAGGGGGAGAAAATTTGATTTTGTCTTTCAATTGGTGATTTCTCAATTGATATTTGATTCCCACTCTCTTACTTTATGATTGAAAATTTCAAATTGGTATCATATGTTTAAAATGAAAATGATTTACTATTGGTATCAAAATACGTGTGTTTAAACATTCAAGATTATTAAGTTTATTTTCAATTGATATCAAGATGTTTCATATGTTTTTGCTTACAATTGGTATCAATATTTTTTTTATTTGTTTCCTTTCAATTGGTATCAAAATGCTATTCTTTGACATATTTTCAATTGGTACCTCTAATTGACTTTGTTTTTGTTTTAGACACAAAAAGGAAAATCTTATTTTTTATTGATTCATTGTTTTGAATAAAAAGGGGGAGAAATATTTATTGATTTTTCTATTGATTTGGTTTTGCTTTTACCCCTTATTAAAGATTGACTCTTTGTATTAAAAAGAAAGAAGATTTTGTTTTATTTTGGTTTTTACCCCTTTGTTGATGATTGACAAAAAGGGGGAGAAGAATTTGGGTTTATATATGCATGTTTTTGTTTTGCATATATTAAGTTTAATTTAGTTTAATTTTAATTGGTATCTAAATCATGTTTTGTAATTGGATGTTTTGCAATTGGTATCTCTAGAGTGTAATTGGTATCTAGAGCTTGTTTTGTTTTAAATATTTCATTGGAATTGGTATCTAGAGCATGTTTTGTAATTGAACATTTCATTGGTATCTAGAACCCTTTATTGTTTATGCATAGATATGCATGTTTCATGTTTCATGTTTAAGAGCCTTCATTACATATTCATTATGTTTATTTGGTTATGCATGAGTTAAGGGGGAGCTTCTTTGAAGCTTAACTTTAATCCATGCATATATAACTCCATGAGTTTTGTCATCATCAAAAAGGGGGAGATTGTTGGCCCAAAGGCCTTCCACTCTAATTTTGATGATGATTAACTCATGTAGTTATGTGTACTAATAATCTTGTGAGTTTAGTTTTAGATCATTAATCAAGTTATTAGTTGGTGAAAGCTTCCACACATGTTTCACAAGTTGATTCAAGAGCCCGAGCGTCAAAGATCACATATAGCACTTGCTTGATGGATCAAGGAGTTTTGGGATCGAGTCGGCTTGGAGATTGCGCTCTACAAGAAGACTTCGGTACCATAGTTTAGTTTTGTGTTTAGATCCAAATTTGTAAAGATTAGAATAGTATGATAATGCTCAAGTTCACAACGCACACGTTTCATGTTTTGAATATTGGTTTTTGGTTTTTCGGTTTTAGGTTTAACCGATCTTGGTTTTCATGAATAGATAGATCAAAACAAGTTTACATGGTTTAATGTATATATGATTTGTTCTATATACATGCATACTTTAATTTCCTAGACAAACTTAGTTTTGACTTACTTATTCATGTGTTATATGTTTTGGTATTTTTGACAAAACATATTTTGGAATTAATGACAAAAACTATGATATATATTTGTTTCATGTATATTGGATTTCTATCCATATACATCATGCTTCAAAGTGTTTAGATATCATGTTTTTGTATTTGGAAGAGTTTTTGACAAAACGTATTTTCTATTCAAAATCTAAGTTTTAGAAAATACAGTTTTTTATTTTGGTAAAAATGATAAGACACAAAAATAGTTCATATTGATTGATATTTGAGCTAAACTTTTTACCACATATTTATATATCAATGCAAAATGATAAAACTATTTTTGGTGATTTTTAGAAATGATAAAAGAATTTTTAAAAATGTTTTAACCCAGTTTTCTGTTCCAGGCTTCAACCAAGTCGACTAGTAGCCTGACTAGTCGACTAGGGCTGAGGTCGGTAGACCGGGCCGGTCGACCGACGTGCACAATTCTGTGCACGTTTGGAGCCTCTGGGACGGTCGACCGGACCGGTCGACCGGACTGAGAGCAGAGCTCTCTGTTTGTTTCGGTCGACCGGGGCGGTCGACCGGTAGCTGCCAACGGGCAAAAATTGACCGTTGGGCGGTCGACCGGACCGGTCGACCGGCAGGGTTATTTTGGTAAAATCTGCTGCCAACGGCTAGTTTCCATATTTACCTATAAATACCCCATTTGCAAGAGTTTTTCTCTAAGATTTTTTGTGCGAATTTTTCCTTACTCTCTGGTGTTTTCACAGCAATTAAAAGAGGTTTTTGAATTCAAATTGAACAATCTTTTTAGTGTTTTTATTAGGGTTTGAAAAACCAAAGAAAAGGGATTTTGGGAAAAGTTTTTGTTTGAACTTCACTATCTTCATTTCTATTTTTTCCCAAAGATTTTCTTTGAGTTGCTGGTTTCAAATCCCTTGGTTTTCTCCACACTTGAGCAAAAATCTACTATCTTCTCTATAGGGTCTTTGTGTGTGGGAAAAGAGATTGTTTGTGGTTATTGTTGAACCACCAAGTTGTAAACCCTCTATACTTTGCTTTGTGCTTTTTCCCTCTTGGGTTGAGGAGGTTGTTTGTGCAAGTGGTTTGTATCCCTCAAGTTGTGAGGTGATCCTTGCTTGGCTTTGTGCTAATCCCTCGGGTTGTGAGGTGACTGTTTGTTGGATTGGAGTTGTGCCTCAAGGAGGAGGTTGTGTTTGTAAGGAGAGGAGTTGGGTACTCCATGTATTGTGATTGCCCCAAATCCTCGGTGGAGGTTCCCTTTGTGGGAGTCCTTTGTGGACAAGCTAGTGGACTTAAAATCCTTCTGGGTGAAGGTGGGGATGTAGAGCTGGGTGCTCGAACCTCGAAACATATCTTGGTGTTTGCGCTTGTTCATTGACTCTTACTCTCTCTCTCTTTACTTTGTGCCTTGCATCTATTCATATTCCTCATACATACTTATATGCTTGGCTTGGTTGTGTGCATCTCTTGTTGAAATTGCAAATTAGTTTTTTATTCCGCATTGAGTTGACTAGATTAGCACAATCACCTATTCACCCCCCCTCTAGGTGATCTTTTTAGTTAGTAGGTGATTAGCTTCAACAAAGATGGTTTGGAAGCTTTCACATAGTGATTCAAGAGCCCGAGCGATAAGATCCTATATAGCACTCATTAGAGTCAAGCTCGGTGGATCACGAGGTTTTGGTTCGAGTCGGCTTGGAGACGGCACTCTACAAGAAGACATCGGTACCTAGTTTAGTTTTGTGTTTAGATCCATTTGTAAAGATTAGAATAGTATGATATGCTCAAGTTCACAACACACACGTTTCATGTTTCCGTTTTGGTTTTCAGTTTGATTGGTTTAACCGATCTTGGTTTTCATGAATAGATAGATTCAAAACAAGTTTACATGATTTAATGTATATTAGATTTGTTCTATATACATGCATACTTCAACTTCCTAGACAAACTTAGTTTTGACTTACTTATTCATGTGTTTTATGTTTTGGTATTTTTAACAAAACATATTTTGGAATTAAAGTCAAAAACATGGATATGTATATGTTTCTTGTATATTGGATTTCCATCCATATGCAACATGCTTCAATGTGTTTAAGTATCATGTTTTTATATTTAAATGAGTTTTAGGAAAACTCATATTTCCTATTGAAAATTCCAAGTTTTAAAAAATACGATTTTTTGTTTTTGGCAAAATTTCTATAACACAAAAATGGTTCAAAATGTTTGAAATTTGTGTTGAAATTTTTAACACAAGTTTTTATATTAATGTAAAATGAGAAAACTATTTTTGTGAAATTTTAGAGATTTTATGGGAATTTTTAAGAGATTAAAAACCTTAGTTTTTAGTCCCAGATTTTGCCTCTACCAGGCTTTGTCGGTCGACCGCAACGGTCGACCGGACCAGAAGCCGGTCGACCGTAGCGGTCGACCGACGTGCACGAGAACGTGCACGCTGGCAGCCCATTTAGCCGGTCGACCGCACGGTCGACCGACTGAGAGCAACCCACTCTCGGGTTGCTCCAGGTCGACCGAGCGGTCGAACGGACAGAGAGTGTTGCTCTCTGTTTCTGGGGCCGGTCGACCGATAGCTGCCAACGGTCAAAAATCGACCGTTGGCCGGTCGACCGGTAGTTCATTTTTGGCAGAATTTGCTGCCAACGGCTATATTTTTCTAGGGGCTATAAATACCCCATTAATGGCCTGTTTTCTCTAAGAATTTTTTTGGACGAAATTTCTGAGCTTTCTCTAGTGTTTAAACAAGTTTTAAAAAGAGTTTCTTTGTGCTAAAAAGATCAATCTTATTGTTTTAAAGTGTTTTTATATTTCAAAGAAAAATAGTCTTGTGGGAATTGGTTTTGGTTCATTCAATCTATATCTTTGTGAAGATTTCCCAAGTGATTTTTCTTTGTTTTAAACACTTTGTTTTCCACACTTGAGCTTTATTCTATCCTATCTATAGGGTCTTTGTGTTTAAGGGAAAAAGAGATTGTTTGTGGCCTTTTGATCACCAAGTAGTAAACCCCTTATTTGCTTGGCTTTGTGCCTTTCCCTCGTTGTGTTGAGGAGGTTGTGCAAGTGGGTTGCATCCCTCAAGTTGTGAGGTGATCCTTGTGTAGCTTTGTGCGAATCCCTCAAGTTGTGAGGTGATTGTTTGTTGGCTTGGTGCTTTGCCTCTAGTGAGAGGTTGTGGTTGTAAAGAGAGGAGTTGGGTACTCCTAGTTATTGTATTGCCCCAAATCCTCAGTGGAGGTTCCCTGTGTGGGAGTCCTGTGTGGACAAGCTAGTGGATTCGAAATCCTTCTGGGTGAAGGTGAGGATGTAGAGCTGGGTGCTCGAACCTCGAAACAAATCTTGTTGTTTGCGCGATCCATTGACTCTCTCTCTCTCTCTCTCTCTTCTACTTTGTGCATCGATAATATTGCCATATCATATTCTTGCTTGTGTGTAACTGCAATTAGTTTTAAAATTCCGCATTGAGTTCACTAGATTAGCATTATCACCTATTCACCCCCCTTCTAGGTGATTTCAATTGGTATCAGAGCCTACGCTCCTGATATTTAGGTTTAACCACCTAGGAGTGAGATCTTGGTTTGCTAATCTTCATTTGCATTTGCATTTTGCACACATATAGTTGCACTCATGGATAGTCCTCCTATATTTGATATTTCTAGACTTGATATTTGGAATGCTAAGATGAGTAGTCATTTGAAAGCCCTAGGCTCTTGAGTTTACCAAGTCATTACCAAGGAATCCTACCCTAATGATAGCAAGCATAAAAAGGCCAATGTACTTGCACTTAAGACACTTAGAGCATCTCTTGATAAAGATTTATTACATGTGTTTGCTCACTATGATTCGGCTTTTGCAGTTTGGAGCATTATGACTTCTCCCGAGCTTCCAAAGATTATCGATAGGATGAGGAGATCTAGGAAAGACAAGTCCGACGAGCGTTGCCTCATGGTCCAAGGGAATGACTCCCTTGAGTTACAATCGGATCTTTACTAAATGATAGCTCTAGTTCCTATTGCTATGGATGTTTAGAAGTTCAAACCTTAAATGTAGAACTTACTACAAAGCTTGAAAAGTTTTTGGAAAAACATGAACTTTTGAAAAAGAAGAACCTTGAACTAAAAGAAGAAATGAAGGATTTGTGTTCAAGTTTTGAATTGACTTTGCAAGAGAAGGAAGAGATTGCTAGTGAACGTGACTCACTTAAATCTCAACTAGAACTTGCCCTAAAGGAAAATGAATTTTTAAAAAGCAAAAATGATTGTGATGATGTTTTGAAAAACAATGAAGCTTTATCTTCAAAATTAGATTTTATTTTAAAAGATAACCATTCTTTGAAAAACGAAATTGAGTTTATTTCAAAAGAATTAGATTTAGTTTTAAACAAAAATAAATCTTTACAAAATGATATAGACTCACATGTTTGCCATGCTAGTGTAGCCTCACCTAGCACATCTATTGCATGCTCCACTTTATCTTCTAGTATTGAAAATGATATAAATAATTTGAAGAAAAGTGTGGATAGTTTGGGCTCCACTTTGAGCCATTGTGCCATAAATCATACACGCTTGGAATCCATGTTTCGCAAGAAACAAGTTCCATCTTTGCATGCACACCCTCCACGGCATACACATGCTCATCACGGTCACAAACATCACACCATGTATGCTCATGTGTACACGTGTACACATTGTGGACGAAAGGGCCACCTTGCTAGATTTTGTTATGATCGTATACATGTTGAAAATTTAGCAAATAATTTTGTTTGGGTTAGGAAAGATACTAACCCTTATGGACCCAAAAGAAAATGGGTACCAAAGACCACCCCTATGATTTTTGATATAGGTGTGGACTCTCGCATCACGTGAGAGTGGCGGTGCCTTGAAGTGGATGCGTTCCGTGCTTAAAGAAAACAATTTGGATGCATCACTTTGAATGGGAGTTTGGTGGAGAGGACCACCATTGGTTTGGAGAACTAGAGAGGTGCCTTCATCGGTTTTGGTATCAATCTCTAACTCCCGTTTATATTTGCGTGCTTATTATGCTTTTCATGTCGTTGATTTATAGCATGTCATGTTTTAAAGCTCATTATGATTATGCCATGTGATTTAGATTAGTGATATACATGTTTAGTTATTTGAGATCACCCATGTTTATATGGACCCATATGTTGTGTTCTCACCATTGTTTAGCTATTATGTATATCATAGGTCTAATAGCATGTGGATTTACATAATGATCATTTTTATGATTATCATGTTGATTTATGTCTAGTTTTATGCCTCATGTTTTGAATATACGTTTAGATGTTAGTTTTTATTAAGACTAGGATTTTTACTTGTACATTTAGTGGACCACAAATAAATATTTATATGTTTGTGCTTGAATGCTTATTTGTACCCATTAGATGTGCTAGTATAGTCTAGTTTTGATGATTCATGCATTCTAACTTGTATTCCCCATTTTGGATATATTTTATGATCTTGTGTTTTCACTTCATGTATACATCTATTTTGCCAAACTTTAAGATATACATGTATACCCCTTGAGTTATTTGCTTTTCATGCAAATCTTTATATATAGACTCAATTGTGTTTAGGGATATGTATGTATACTTTTTGTGTTGACAAAACATACATATGCCTTGAAGTATAATTTGTTTTATTGAAAAATTTTAGATTTTCATGTTTCATGTTTAAAGGAATTTAAATTGAGCTTAATTGAATATTTTCATGATGATATGTGTCACATAACACTTGTTCACTCACTTTATTAGGTTTCTCATGATTTTGTTTTCATGAGTATGATATGGGCTTTATGGATTTTGAGTGTTTAGTGATCATGTGAATTACATGTGTTTCATGAAAAACAATTTTGTCTTGTTCCTTACTTGAAGGATTTCGTACTAGTTAACAAATTTTTCCATAACTAGTTCGTGTTCTTAACTTTGGTAGAATTTTTCAAACAAATTATATTTTCAAACCTATTTTTTTGAAAACCCTACCTTCAACGGGCGGTTGGTTGGGAGACCATGCTCATGTATACTTTATAGTGAAAATCTTGTTAAACTTGAACATGAATGGGTGGTAGGTTATATGAGGTATACACTTGATATTATTGTTGTTTCAATTGGTATCAATGTTGACATTTTTGTATACTCATATATTTTTTGTATATGTATGCTTGCACTTCAAAGAGTATCAATTTCAATTGGTATCTAATTTTTCATACATATATATGTTTTTATTTGTACTTATTATATTCATATATCTTAGAGCACAAATTTTGATCATGATAAAGCTTGTTTTACAATGACTATCTTGTTTCAATTGTCTAGTTTTCAATTGGTATCCATATACAAGCTTATTCATTGTTTCATTTGGTATTTCATAAAGGGGAGAAAACTTGTATTTCATCTTTCAATTGGTATTTGATTTCCACTCCCATACTTTATGATTGAAAATTTCAATTTGGTATCATATGTTCAAAATGAAAAATATTTACACTTGGTATCAAAATTTATGTTTAGAAATTCAAAATTTGTTATGTTTAATTTCAATTGGTATCAAGATTATTTTCTTACAATTGGTATGTTATTTGTTTACTTATCAATTGGTATCAAGATTTTTGTTTTCATTTGATATATGTTTTCACATAAACATGTTTGACTTGAAACAAATCTCAATTAAAAAAGAAAAAAATTTTGTTACAATGCCTCGTTTACCTTTATTTCAATTGGTATCATTTGATATAGGCATTCCTTAAAATGTTTTTATACTCATTTCAATTGATATCATTTATGCACTTCATTGACATTTTTTTTTGGTATCATGTATTATGTCACCCCTTTATTGATTCTTTGTTTTGAACAAAAAGGGAGAGAACATTTTGTTTTTACTTTTACCCCTTTGTTGATGATTGACAAAAAGGGGGAGAAGAATTTAAGTTTATATGCATGTTTTTGTATGCATGTTTTATGTTTTATTAAAGTTCAATTGGTGTCAAAAGCATTATTTAACGAACATGTTTATTTTTGGTATCAAGAGCTTCATTAGTTTTGTTTTGCAAATTGGTATCAAGAGCTTGTTTTGAAAATGTACTTGTTTTATTTAATTGGTATCAAGAGCATGTTTTAGAAATTTATATGTTTTATGCATGTTGATGCATACATGTTTATGAACATTCATTGCATACTTATTTGTTTAGCTTGATGCATGAGTTAAGGGGGAGCTTTCTTGAAGCTTAACTTTAATCCATGCATATATAACTCTATGAGTTTTGTCATCATCAAAAAGGGGGGATTGTTGGCCCAAGGGCCTTCCACTCTAGTTTTGATGATGACAAAGCTCATGTAGTTATGTGTACTAATAATCTTGTGATTTTAGTTTCAGATTATTAATCAAGATGTTAGTAGGTGATTAGCTTCAATAAAGATGGTTTGGAAGCTTTCACATAGTGATTCAAGAGCCCGAGCGATAAGATCATATATAGCACTCATTGGAGTCAAGCTCGGTGGATCACGAGGTTTTGGTTCGAGTTGGCTTGGAGACGGCGCTCTACAAGAAGACATCGGTACCTAGTTTAGTTTTGTGTTTAGATCCATTTGTAAAGATTAGAATAGTATGATATGCTCAAGTTCACAACACACGTTTCATGTTTCCGTTTTGGTTTTCGGTTTGATTGGTTTAACCGATCTTGGTTTTCATGAATAGATAGATTCAAAACAAGTTTACATGGTTTAATGTATATTAGATTTGTTCTATATACATGCATGCTTCAACTTCCTAGACAAACTTAGTTTTGACTTACTTATTCATGTGTTTTATGTTTTGGTATTTTTAATAAAACATATTTTGAAATTAAAGTCAAAAACATGGATACAGTGGCGTACGCAGGATTTTCACTCAGTGGAGGCGAAAATGTCATTCATAAAGTAAGAATTCCTAATTGACACACTCAGTGGCGTACACAAGATTTTCACAGAGGAATTTTACTCAGTTAAAATGTTATACTCATTAATTAACCAAGAACATGAATATTAACTAATAAATATGTATTCTAAACAACATAATACTTAAAATTTTGTAATGGGTTCTATTAGATTAATGACCAGTGCCCTTCCTTCAAAATCAGAACATATAGCAACTCTTAAGTAAAGCAAAAAATAAGAAACATATGATTAACACATTATTAACCAACATACATCAAATAAATAAACAAAACCTAGATACATGTAGGATACAGAACTTAAAAGAAAAGTTATGTCAGAATCAATAGATTTGAAGTACGTACCTTAAAATTAATTTAGCCCCTCGTCTGCGTTGTATTAGTTGTCAACCAATGATGCATTGCAAAACGTAGGGAAGGGTTCTAGTATCTCAATTCTCAACACTACTGAACACAACATATTTCCCCATTCTTTAATAGACAAATTTTAAAAATAAAGAAAACCGCATTATCTATTCCCATAAACCTAAGGAAACATTTTAAACTAAATTTCTCTACTTTCTCCACAAAAATATGAAATTTATTGACAAAAAAGCATAAAAGGAAACAAAAAATAAAAAAAAATTTATAGCCAAAAGACCTGTTTCAGCTCTTCGACCACATCTCTCCGCTTCATCTCCTCTTCTGGCGACAGTTTCAATCTCTCTTTCAACATAAACTGAAACAAGAACAATAAGAATTCGATAATCACTCACTGAAAATCAAAAAGAAAATCAACTAGAACTCATTCAAAAACTCAGTCCAATCAGCTGAACCAACATCTGCGAGATCTGCTGGTCAAGCTGGAGCCAGGTGGTCGGATCAAATCGTACTTCGGTCGAAAAATTAAAGGGGATTGGGTACCCAGGCCCAAGTCTCACCATAGAGAATCCATCCGCCGCCTCTGGTGGAGGCGGAGGCAGGAGGGGCAAGGCTCTTCTGGAGCTCAGAGTCTCGGACACACACACACACACACACACACACACACACACAAACAGAAGAGAGAGAGAGAGAGATCGAGGTTGTCTGTATGCGCTAGGGTTTTTTGAAGGCGATCGAGGCCGAGAGGCGAGAGCACTGTGGGCTGAGTTTTTGTGAAGAGGTTTTTTTTTTATGAACGAAGCGGGCGGTTATTTCATTTACAACCCGGTCCAAAGATCCAATTTTGTGAACGAAGCGGGCAGTTCTGTCTTTTTACAATTCGGCCCGTCCCAAATGCCCTATACTGCTCTGTGTGCGTGGATTTCAGTGGGGGCGACCGGCCCCACTCGCCCTCACCTGTGTCCGTCAATGCATGGATATGTATATGTTTCTTGTATATTGGATTTCCATCCATATGCAACATGCTTCAATGTGTTTAAGTATCATGTTTTTGTATTTAAATGAGTTTTAGGAAAAATCAGATTTCCTATTGAAAATTTCAAGTTTTAGAAAATACGGTTTTTGGTTTTTGGCAAAATTTCTATAACACAAAAATGGTTCAAAATGTTTAAAATTTGTGTTGAAATTTTTAACACAAGTTTTTATATCAATGTAAAATGAGAAAACTATTTTTGTGGAATTTTAGAGATTTTATGGGAATTTTTAAGAGATTAAAAACCTTAGTTTTCAGTCCCAGATTTTGCCTCTGCCAGGCTTTGTCGGTCGACCGCAACGGTCGACCGGACCAGAAGCCGGTCGACTGTAGCGGTCGACCGACGTGCACGAGAACGTGCACGCTGGCAGCCCATTTAGCCGGTCGACCGACTGAGAGCAACCCACTCTCGGGTTGCTCCCGGTCGACCGAGCAGTCGACCGGACAGAGAGTGTTGCTCTCTGTTTCTGGGGCCGGTCGACCGGGCGGTCGACCGGTAGCTGCCAACGGTCAAAAATCGATCGTTGGTCGGTCGACCGGACGGTCGACCGGTAGTTCATTTTTGGCAGAATTTGCTGCCAACAGCTATATTTTTCTAGGGGCTATAAATACCCCATTAATGGCCTGTTTTCTCTAAGAATTTTTTTGGACGAAATTTCTGAGCTTTCTCTAGTGTTTAAACAAGTTTTAAAAAGAGTTTCTTTGTACTAAAAAGATCAATCTTATTGTTTTAAAGTGTTTTTATATTTCAAAGAAAAATAGTCTTGTGGGAATTGGTTTTGGTTCATTCAATCTATATCTTTGTGAAGATTTCCCAAGTGATTTTTCTTTGTTTTAAACACTTTATTTTCTACACTTGAGCTTCATTCTATCCTATCTATAGGTTCTTTGTGTTTAAGGGAAAAAGAGATTGTTTGTGGCCTTTTGATCACCAAGTTGTAAACCCCTTATTTGCTTGGCTTTGTGCCTTTCCCTCATTGTGTTGAGGAGGTTGTGCAAGTGGGTTGCATCCCTCAAGTTGTGAGGTGATCCTTGTGTAGCTTTGTGCTAATCCCTCAAGTTTTGAGGTGATTGTTTGTTGGCTTGGTGCTTTACCTCTAGTGAGAGGTTTTGGTTGTAAAGAGAGGAGTTAGGTACTCCTAGTTATTGTATTGCCCCAAATCCTCAGTGGAGGTTCCCTGTGTGGGAGTCCTGTGTGGACAAGCTAGTGGATTCAAAATCCTTCTGGGTGAAGGTGAGGATGTAGAGCTGGGTGCTCGAACCTCGAAACAAATCTTGTTGTTTGCGCTTGATCCATTGACTCTCTCTCTCTCTCTTTACTTTGTGCATTGATAATATTGCCATATCATATTCTTGCTTGTGTGTAATTGCATTTAGTTTTAAAATTCCGCATTGAGTTCACTGGATTAGCATTATCACCTATTCACCCCCCCTCTAGGTGATTTCAGTGAGAGTATTTGTGCCTTGATGGTGGATGCATTTGAGCTTGATGGACACTACATTGGATGCATCACTTACAAGAAAAGTTTAGTGGGAAGACCACCATGGTTTGGAGACCTAGAGATTGGGTTCATTCGATTTGGTAACTATTTTTAACTCCTATTTTAATTTATATGCTTTTATATTGATGTTTTTAGCATGTCTTGTTTTTCATGTTCATTACGATAAATGCAATGTTTATTAAACTTGTGATATACATGTATAGTATTTGAAACACACCATTTCTATATGGATTTATATTTTTGTGTTCTCACTGTAGTTTAGCTATAGTGTATATCTTAGTGTTAATAACAACTTGCATTTAGCCAAATGATCATGTTTGTTTGTGTTTTTGAACTTCATGTTTTGATTACATATTTAGATGTAGTTTTCATTAAAACCTTTATTTGTACTTGTACAATTAGTGTGTTATACTTGTATAACTTAATTTTGATGACTCTTACATTTACACTTGTATCCCTACTTTTGTACATGTTTTCGTGTTTAGCTTCATCTATATGTTAATTTTGTCCAAAACTAATAGATATACATGTCTATCCTAGAGTTATTTGTTTTTCATGCTATGTACTCCTTTGTAAACTCTTTTCATGTTTGGACATGTATATATACTTTAGTTTCGACAAAACATACATATACCTTGAAGTTTGTTTAGTTTTGATGAAAATTAAATTTCTCATAGTTTCATGTTTTTGATAAAGGAATTTCATTTTGATTGAGCTTCAATGTCTTATCTTGATGAATATGTTGAATACACGATTTTTGTATACACTATATCCTTTGTTTACTCATGGTTTTGAATTCATGAAGATATAAGTGCTTTATTGATCTTTGAGTGTTAATTATTTTGTATTTAGCATGTTTTCATGTGATAAATATTTGTTATTATTCATTACTTGAAGGATTTAGTACTAGTTTTCAAAATTATCTTTAAACTAGTTATATATTCTTCACTTGGCAGCGATTTTTAAACAATACTAAAATGATCTTCAAAATCTTATTTTTTAAAACCCCTACCTTCTAAGGGCGGTTGGATGGGCGACCGTGCCTTGTGTACCCTTATTGAATATCTATTTAAACATGTGCATGAAAGGGAGGTAGTTATGAGATATACATGATTTTTAATGAATTTTTTTTTGTATACTCATGTATTCTATATATGTATGCATCATATATCAATTGATATTATATTGCTCTGATCATACATCCATATAGATTATTGTGCTATAAACATATGTGACTTTATACTTTTAGCACAAATTATTATATGCTAAGCGTGATTCATATTCTTAATGATAACTGGTACCTTTATAAGCTTATATATTATTTTTATTGGTATTTCATAAAGGGGAGAAAAATTCTTATTTTATTTTTCAATTGGTTTTATTTTAATTGGCATCTTACTCCCACTCTTTATGATGAAAAATATTTTATTTTGGTATATGCTAACATTTTCAATATTGGTATCAATAATCTTAAATTGGTATTATTCTAAATTTTGTATCTTTATTGCAAGATGATTTTAGTATTTACCTAAAAATTTGATTTTTACATTTAATTAATATCATGTTCTTCTATTGGTATCAATTGGTAAAAAGATTGTTTCATTTCAATTAGTAAAAAGATGGTTTCACTTTCAATTTATTTCTTTCAATTTCAGTTTTTTATTGGTATCAAAATTTTGTTTTAAAATATGTTTTTGTTGTTATGTTTGTCTTTCTTAACCCTTTGTTGATGATTGACAAAAAGGAAGAAAGATTTGGGTTTATGTATGGATGTTTGATTAATTGTTTAATCATATATATGTGTGTGTGTGTTTTATAAGTTTTATTGCATATTGTTTTATTAATGTTTATTGGTATTTTGAGCTTACATTGAATATCTTTTATTTTATTATTATGCATGAGTTAAGGGAGAGCTTCAATGAAGCCTATCCTTAATCAATACATATATAACCTCATAAGTTTTGTCATCATCAAAAAGGGGAAGATTGTTAGCCCAAAAGCCCTTCACCTTAGTTTTGATGATGACTAACTTATGAAGTTATGTTACTGATGATCTTGTGTTTATACATTTTAGTTATTGATCAAGATCTTAGTAGGTACTTAACTTCAATAAAAGATTCAAAATCAAGTTTTGAAGCTAATATGTGTTAATTCAAGAGCTCGTGCATCAAGATCGCATCTAGTACTCGGCAGGAATCAAGCTCACATGGATCAAGTTTGGATCGAGTCGACTTGGAGATAGAGATTGACAAGGAGATTTTAGTTTGTTTAGTTTTTGTTTAGATCTTGTGTACGGATAGATTAGTCTTGATATGCTCAAGTTCACACACACACACAAGTTCAAAAGTTTATTGGTTTTAGTTTATCCGTTTTGAATTTTCAAGAACATATTTTTTTTTTCATGACTAGATAGAATCAAAAGAAATATTACATGGTTTAATGTATATAGGATTTCATCCATATACATCTATGTTTCATAATGTCTAAAAGCTTATTTTGATGATTTTAGTTCATGTGTTTCAAGTTTTGCTTTTAAACAAAACTTAGTTTTGGATTTAATATCAAAAACATAGATATATCTTTTATATATGTGTATTGGATTCTATCCATACACACTATGCTTAAAAAGTGTTTAAATATCATTTTTTTTATATTTATACAAGTTTTGGAGAAAACGTATTTTCATTTCAAAGTTTAGTATTTTAAAAATACGATTTTCGGTTTAAAGATGAATTTCTAAACCTCAAAAATAGTTCAAATAGTTTTTAATATGTGTTGAATTTTGATCACACATATTTGTACTTCAAATATTTACATGAACTTATTTTTGTGAAATTTTTAGAGTTTTATGGGATTTTATGGGTATTTAAAAGCCTAAGTTTTTAACCCTAAAAACTAGTTCTAAGCCCACTGGTGGTCGACCGATCGGTCGACCGGATCAGAGCTTGGTTGACCGATCGGTTGACCGATGTGCACAAGACGTGCACAAGGGCTAGCCTATGTGGCCGGTCGACCGTGCGATCGACCGGCTGGCACTACCCACCTCTCGAGTAGGCCCGATCGACCAAGCGATCAACCGACAATGCAATTTGCCTTGGGACCAGTCGACCGGGCAGTTAACTACAGTGCCAAACGGTCAATTTTTTGACCATTGGCCGGTTGACCGAGCGGTCGACCAATATATCAATTTTAACTTGTTCTGGACCCCAATGGTTATATTTTCAGACCCCTATATAAATGGGTCTTTGAGTGATGTTTTCAATAAGATTTCTAAGAGCAAAATTTATCATCTTTTCTAGTGTTTTCAGCAAGTTTGAAAAGAAATTTTTGTGCTACAAACCTCTTATCTTTTATTCATTTAAAAGTTTTTGAAAAATTAAAGAAAATCAAGTTTTAGGAATTTTAGTTTTTGTTCTTCATTTTCATATCAATCAAGAAGTTTTTCCCAAGAGTTTTTTGTGCGTTTTTCTTTTCCAAATACTTTGTTTTCTCACACTTGAGAAATCAATTCAAACTTATCTATAGGATCTTATTTTTTGTGAGAAAAATTGTTTGTGATCTTTCAAGATCACTAAGAGAATGTTTGTGATCTTTGTGATCACCAAGTGTATTTTTTCTTTACTTTGTGCTAAGCTTTGTGCCTTCATCTTGTGTAGAGGAGAAAGAGAGTGGAGTTGTGTACTCCCCGTTGTAATTGTAATTCCTCAGTGGAGGTCTCTTTGTGGTAGTTCCTGTGTGGACATAGTGAAAATCCTTCTGTGTGAAGGCGGAGACGTAAAGCAGTGGCTCGTACCACGAAACATATCCCGGTGTTTGTGTTTGATCCACTATCTCTCAACTCTTTCTCTCTCTCTCTCTCTCTCTCATATCTTGCATTGTTTTATATTATTCATATTCATATACATGCAAGATATAGTTTATGTGCCCACACTTGTGTTCAATCAAGAGAGCTTTTAAAGCGCCTCAACTCAGAATTCAGAGGAATCGCGAGGAGTAGTTTCAGAGCCCTTCATGGAGAATTTAGACTCACTCTTGATTACACATAGTGTGTTTACAATTAGTTTTACATTCTGCATCATTTGTCCTAGATTAGCTTGTATACCTATTCACCCCCTCCAGGTGTACTTTTAATATCATCCATTGTATCTGAATAAAACAAGTCAAGAAAGAGAAACTAACTCACTGAAGTAAGGCCGAATCATAAAGTGTTCTAGGATCAACTCTCTATACCGGCTTTCTGATCTAGATATAGAAAAATAATAATAGTCCTTCAAAAGCAGACCAGCAAAAGTACACAAAAGGAAAAGTACAGTAAAAGAGAGAATATGAAAATGCAGTAATAGTACAAGTAGGGCATTAAATAAGAACAATATGTTTGGCAGTATCGAGAACTGAAAGTGATAACAATAATAGGAATAATCGTAATAATAGATCAAGTATAATAAGACCGTGTATACATATTGTGACATGAATATAATGAACATGAGATGTCATGTACGGGTAACTGTCGTGTAACATAATCACAAGATCATAAGAACCCGAGATCTCAAGTTAAATTACATGGTCAGTCCAGGAATATCATATAATCAAGATAATGCATGCCACAGAAGTCTCAAGTAACATCACGAAAATATAGATCAGGTACTAGATCATGAATAGGAACAATATGTAACGAGTTAGATCACTAAAGATAATGCAGGATATGATGCAAGTGCATATGTCTAGAATTTTATTAATCTTATACTAATGCAACCATCCTGTGCCCTATCCCACAGGATAACTGCATATCAAACAAGTGTTGTGTTAGTAAATCCTGATAGTAAGGAGAAACAGTTCACTGTACTCAGGTATCATGTAGTATGTAATAATACTCAGGTATCATGTAACTTGTAATAACATGTACGCGCATAAATCACAAGAACACAAGATCACGTATGGCAAGGCCCTAAGAGGACCCGCCCTTCCAATCACACCTCCCTGATCCCTTGCTACCATTCTCCCCCAGTAAACCCAGCTTGATTAATTTCGTTAATCAATACAAGTGCATGATAGTGTGTAACTCAGTATAACAAAATCAGGAATCGATATCAAGAACATCAGTGTCAGATAGTAAATACAATGTGTATCAAGATCACGGGACATATAAACAGTGACAATACCAAGTGACAAATGCAAAATAGTGCAAGTGATGTTAGTGTCGTCTAAATGTAATCCAATGGTCATAGGAAACTTGTCAGCTCTTAAGTATTATACTCTAATAAGATATCATCAATAATATATCACAAGATATTTTGATCGATTTCCTCAAGATAAATTTCATATTATCCGTTTTATTATTATCCAGTTATCCTCAAGATACAGATCACAGTATTTGTCACGATCAGTATAAATTGTCGTGTCACTAAATCAAACTATCACACACAAACAATAATGTCAATTTAAGTTTAGTTGCGTGCATGAACAGTAACGAGATGCAAAATGATAAGCAAGATAAAGTAACACAATTATGAGGTGAAATCGGTAAATTATTAAGAATATAATAATTAAAGGCTATAATCGGAACAAAGAAGGTATAACATGATGATGGGACAATACAGATAACTAAGAATATGACATCGAGAGATAACAATCAAAGGATAATATCGTAATCAAAAGGAAAATCAATGAGAAGAGAAGTGTGCACACTTGCCTGATGTCGTTGGAACCTGATTTCTCTAAATGGCAACCAGCACTGAGTACGATTCACAGCATAAATATTTTGTAAGTTAATTAGCAGACTTGATATTTCTTTATTCTGTGATTAGTCAGATGAGAATGTAATGTTGATTATTTATTAAATAGGGTATAGCTTTATTATTGATTTGGTTGGTTAATATTTTCAAATAATTTAATTTTCTGAATTTAGCAACCATCCATTAAAAAATAATTTCACGATAAAATACATGCACAAACTAATAAATTAATGTATAATATTTACATATTACTAGATAATGAATTTTACAATTTTTAGTAACATTTAGAAATTTATTGGGCAATTTATATAGGCAAACATTAAATAATGGGTATAAAGAGTATTTTATTTTAAGTTATTCAAAGTAATATTACTCCCAAAATAATTTTACAGAGTCATAAATTCAATTTGAGATTTTCTATGAATTTTTTGAAAATTTTTGAGTTTATTTCAATTTTTTAATTTAAATAAGACTAAAAATCAATAAAAACTTAACGGGTCTTTTTGCTACAGTAACGGCTCTAGTCTGCTACAGTAACATTTCTCTTTTCTTTTCATTTGATTTTCATTTCTTTTTTTTCTTTTTTTAATAAATGGGTCAGATTCGGGCCTGTGACAGCACAGACCCGGACTGGTTTACTGCACAGACCCAATTACAGACCCGAATTGGGTCTAGGCCTGGCCTAGCTGAGCTCTGGCCGAGAGCAATCAACATATTTTTTTCATTGTAAAAGAAACTCTAAAATCAATTAAAAATGATGACAATTAGGAGACATATCTTAGAAGTCCCTACATATTTTTATTAGGATTTTAGAACAAGTATTTCATGGTGAAATTGGTGATTTTAACTAGTGTACACTACGTGCTCGATGAAATTCCAAAAAGAACTAAAATATACAAAAATATGAAATCACTTACCCGAAATGCTTCCCTTCAGTCTGAAATCTCCTTCCTCACGTCCAGTACCTTAGGGTCTTGCTAAGCTTGGGAAGGGGAGAGAGAGAGAGAGAAGTGGAAAAGAGTGGGAATTGTATTTTTGTCAATGTGGTTTGAGATGGTAGAATTGCCTCTTATATAGGCACCATCAATCCCCAAATAACTTCTGGGGGTGATTGGTACGTGGAGAGGGTAATGGGTCAGGTTGTGGTGAGTGAAAGTTAGGGGGAGAAAGAGTGGGAGAAGTTGGAGAGAGTGGGAGATAGTGGACGCGTATTAAACTGAGGCTTAAATAAATGGGCCTGGCTTTAATACCACATTCCAATGTGGCACAATGGTTAACTCACTTCATTCCCTCTTGGCTTACATGGATTCAAGCCCCAGTGGCCACAATAATATCAGAAATTTTTTAATTTTATTTTTACTTTCATTTTTTCTTTTGCCTTTTCTTAATTCGGTTAAATTCCTTTTTAATTCAAAAAATTCCTAAAAAATCTTAAAAATAGAAAATATTATTTTTTAAGAAATCGTATCCCTGATTGCAAATTAAAAATTCTGGAGTCTTATAGCGACACCGATTGGTCACAAATTTCGTGAATTTTCTATTAATCCAGAAAATTTTCAGAAAATCTAAAAAAAATTGAAATATTGGAAAATAATATTAAAGTTAAAGTAGACTTAGTCTAGGCCACCAGGATAGCCAATACAGGTATTTATACTATACCAAGTACCAGTGAAAGATATATGTGACTGGAACCGTGGTTTACAACCTGCTACAATATACTGTCAGTCGTCTGACTCTCCACCTATTGAGAGTTTGTAGGCTCACCATTGAAATCTCGTCAAATGTGACGTCTTTACCCAAATTAAATTTCATGTCCTTCGGATCCCAAATTTTGTTGCCTTTTACTCCTTTCTTGAATCCTACGAACACGTCTTTGCTCGCGCTTGGGTCCAACTTGTCTTCCTTGTCTTGATAGTAAGCCAGACACCCAAATACCCATAGCGAATTATAATCTTGAGCCACTTTTCCTGACCAAACCAATGAAAAGCATACAGCAGTGCCTCAGGTCAAAAAGATTTTGATATGTTGGCATTGGATAACATGCACCGGACTTTCTCTTGCAAGGTCATGTTCATCCTTTCAGCCACCCCTTTTTGTTGTGATTTTTTTTCTTACTGTGAAGTGTCTTTCTATGCCCTCATCGCAGCATAACTGTAGGAAAGGATCACTTGTATACTCTCTTTCATTTTCTGAATGAAGTACCTTGATTTTCTTTCCCATACACTTCTCATATTCTTTTTCCACTCCACAAATAGCTTTAGGACTTGCTCATTGTGCTTCAAGGTATATACCCAACATCGTCTAGAGTAATCATTTATAAAAGACACAAAGTAATGGTTACTTCCAATAGATGTCGTCTTAGTAGGTTCCCAGATATCAGTGTGAACATAATCTAAAATTTCCTCGATGCAATAAGTCGCGATGTCGAATCTCACCTTGATCTTCTTTCCGATGGCGCATTATTCACAAAATTTCAATTTGCAAGTACTGGCACCTTTCAATGAACCTTGTTTTACAAGAGCTTGCAAAGACTTTTTTCTGTATGTCCGAGTCGCATATGTCAGAGTTGGGCGCAATCATTATCTGAATTTATAGAAGTCGTCACTTGTCCTGTGACCATACTAAAGATTATTGCGTCAGACGCCTTTCAAAACAACCATGAGTCTTTAATCATCTTGAGAACGCCATCTCTAATAGATACTTCAAGACCCAATGTTTTCAAGGTACCAATAGAGATAAGATTCTTTTTCAGTTGAGGTACATACCTCACTTTCTTTAATTCCCACACCATCCCATCAAACATCTTGATATGGACCGTACCTATCCCTTCTATGTTACATGGACGATCATCACCCATGACAACAGAACATCTATCTAGATTCCCAAAGCTAGAAAATCAATCCCTCTTGAGACACACATGATAGTAGCTCTTGTATCTAGTATCCACTCAGAATCACCAGAGTAACCAATAGTAGTAGTAGTGACTGAGAAATAGAATACCGATGAGTTTGAGTCTGATTGACCTGCCTGTGAAGTACTATCCGATTGGGTATTGATCACCCTTACAAGATTTGCCTCAGTTTTCGACTCCTATTTTTATCTTTGAACCTTTGACAATCAACCTTCCAGGGCCTTACCTCTTTACAGAAGGTGCACTGGTTCTTCTTTAGATCTCTGAAACCCGATCTGGACTTTGATCTCCCACAATCGCTTTTGTCCTTCTAATTGAAACTCTTGCCACTTACCATCAATACCTCTGTTGAATTACTGTTTGGAGAAGACTGTTTGTTCTTCTTCCCCACTTTGTAATTTACAATAGCAGCTGACACATCACTATAGTTAAGTGTTTGATTACTATTGATCAAGGTTAGGACAAATGTCTCAACTCTTCATCAGGAAGAGAATTCAGAAGAGCCACCGCCTTATCCTCTTCTTCGATCTCAACATCCACATTAACTAGGTTTACAAAAAGCTTCGTGTAGTTATTCAAGTGGTCACCAATGGAGAACTCACTCTTTAATTGGAAGCGATAAAACCTTCTCTTCAGATGCTCGAGACTCGATGGATTTCGTCAGATACTTCTTCTCGAGCTCTCAAATCTTCCTTGCGGAAGTCTCATATAGCACATGATACTTGATGTCTTGTGTCAAACATGACCTGATGACGCAACGCACCATCCAATTCATCTTTTCCCAGTCCTTCTTAGATGTTTTCTCCAGCTTTTCTTCTAGATGTAGAGAGTCTTTGAGGTTTGATGTTGTCAGGGGATCCATCACCTCATATTTTCATATCCCAAAATTGTTCATGTTGTCAAACTTCACGACATCAATCTTCATCAAAAAAAGATTCAATGATTTCACCGATAATTGACTACTTCCAGCCATCTCCTCAATAAATTTCTCAAAGTAATGCGAAAAATGATTAGTGAAAACAAATCCAAATAGGAAAGATCAGATCTTTATCGCTAACTGAAACTATAGACAATCTTCAAAGTGATTTGCTCCACCTGAACGAAACTCCCCGTCGAAACCAAAAAGCTCAGATATCATTTATTGAAATCTCAGCAACAGAGAACATCAACACCAGAAAATAGTTACCAATTGCACGAACAAGTAAACAAAAGAAAAAAATGAGAACACATAAATTTAATGAAGTTCCACAATTGCCTACATCTTAGGGCAGAAGAGGAGAGAGATCTTATTAAATCAATTAAGTACAAGATCCAATAGCAGGGAACAATACCCATCTTTATACAGGCATGGAGTACGAGAAGAAAAGGAAACCCAGAACTCTGAATTCGGATCAGAAACAAATTCAGAAATACACGGACTTGTCCAGAAGCAAAACGTTGTTGACAGTCAGTTTAACCTGTCGATAACCTCTGACAAACACAACTCTTGGGAAAACGTTGTCGACTGCCTAAGGGGTCTGTCGATAGCCAAAGACCAATTCTGCTCTCTCTAACTGCTCTTCTTTGCTTGCTGTTGACAGCCTGGTTCACCTGCAGATACGTACCTAGATATTTGTACTGGTGTTTTCTTCACGCTTCATCAAACTCCGTAATATCTTCTCCGATGAGTTAAAAAAAAAAACTCTATTAAGAAGATTTTACACTCCCCACATATTCTCAAGACCAAATGGATGAGGAAGAGGAGAATTGGAGAAAAGAAAAAAAAATTGGAATAGCTAGGAAGATGAGGCAAAAAGACAGAGAGAGATACGTGAGATTAATCCTAGACAACTGATTTGAAGGGAAATAACTCGTCTATCCTCAATTTTCCTCTATATTTCTCTCCATGCGCATTTCTTCTATTTCGACTAATCAATTAAAATGTTAAAAAAATCTAAAAGGTATCCACTTTGGTAATAAGTTGTCATGTTTACATAAAAAAAATGCATAATGTAGCTGCAAAAGGAAGATTTACTCCAGATTTCATGGTGTGTCAGAGAGTAATTGAAGGTAAATACAAATGCACAAAGCTAAATACAAACGCACAAAAGTAGATAGTTTACTCAGCTGCCGCTTTACAGTGTGTGAGAAGCAATAATTGTGATCCACTCGCACAGCGTTGACGTAATAGGAGCGAGTCCCACACATAAAAGCAATATGGGGATTAACAAAATACAAAGCATCACGTATGCAAAATATAAGTGGGGACAAGGTCTTTATGAAACTCAAAACTAAAATTAAGGGGTTTCTGGCACGAAATAAAGCCTAAGAGCTTTTACCAAACTTGAGAAAAAAAGATAAGAGGTTTATTCACATTCTCCCTCCCAAAAAAAAAAGAAAAAAGAAAAAAGAGATGCACAAGGCAAAACAGACCTAATCCATCAAAACTAACAGATAGGATCAAATAAATACTTGTTTCTTCTGCATTCGAACTGTTGTGCTCGGAGACAACAACCCTTAGAAGATCCAACCTGATCTCAATCACCAAGAACAATGAAAACAAACTAGAAGAACAGCCAATCGCAAAAAACCAGATCTAACGAGGTTCGGCCAACCTGCCTACGTCCTCGGGGCAATTCACGGAGAGAGTTTTCTTTATGGAAGATGGATTACAATAGCTCTAGATCTCTATCAACACAAGAGAGTCAACAGCTATACTTTTTCTCAGCACTCTTAACCCTAGAAAATTACAACCAGGGCTTAAATACATAACTTCCCGAAACAACAGATTTCGCCCAAAACCCGACTTTCGGTCGACCGGCCGGTCGACCGACTCCCTCTTACGGTCGACCGAGCCGGTCGACCGAAACAAACAGAGAGTTGGGTTGCTTACAGAGACCCTTTCCGGTCGACCGGTCCGGTCGACCGACGCAACCAAGACCCTCTTCGGTCGACCGGTCCGGTCGACCGAAGAAACCTGGGAGCACCTGTGCACTTCGTGCACGTCGGTCGACCGGTCCGGTCGACCGACCACTGTCTTTTCTGCTGCTGCTTCATTTTTCCTGCCTGCTGTTCCGTCGCCTTTCGTCGTAGACTCCTTGGCAGTCTTCAACAGCACCTGGCATGACTTCACTTCCTCTACTGTACTCTCTCCTCCAACAATTCTCCACCTCGGTGAAGATTGTTAAATCTGAGCCGAACACCGACTCGAAAGCGGCTGCACCAATCTGGTTGCCTACGTACCCCTTGCCCAAGGGATCAAGCCATCCGTAGTTCATCCACATGAGCTTCAGCAAGCTCAATTCACCTGAAGAATCTGGAGCAAGTCTTTGCAGTGTGCAAACTTTACTCCCGACACCACCTTTGTAAGCATATCGGCCGGATTCTCCGAAGTATGAATCTTCAATAAATTGATGTCATCTTCCTCCAGAATCTCCCGAACAAAGTGATACCTGACATCGATGTGCTTCGTCCTTGCGTGGTAGACTTGGTTCCTTGCCAAATAAATGGCACTTATACTGTCACAGTGTATCTTCAAGATCTCTTGTTCCACTCCCAAGTCATCTAGCAATCCCTGAAGCCAAATCGCCTCCTTCATGGCCTCGGTCAAGGCCATATACTCTGCCTCTGTAGTTGACAATGCGACTGTGGACTGAAGTGTGGAGCGCCAACTCACCGGTGCCTGCGAGAATGTGAATACATACCCTGTCGTCGACCGGCGTTTGTCAAGATCACCTGCATAGTCCGAATCCACATACCCTATGCATTCTTGCTTCCCAGTGTTGTCCTTCTCAAACACGAGGCCTACATCAACAGTACCCTTGATATACCTTAGGATCCACTTCACTGCTTCCCAATGACCCTGACCTGGATCATGCATATATCTGCTAACCATGGAAACTGCCTGTGATAGATCCGGCCTTGTACACACCATTGCATACATCAAGCTTCCCACTGCATTGGCATATGGTACATGAGTCATATGTACACGCTCCTGAACACTCCTTGGAGACATCTTCGCTGACAACTTGAAGTGCGGCGCCATTGGTGTACTTACAGTCTTTGTATCTTTCCCGATATTAAATCTCTGCAGTACCTTCTCCAGATAGCCCTTCTGAGTCAAGCTAATCCTGCCAGCTTCCCTGTCCCTTGTGATCTCCATACCCAATACTTTCCTTGCTTCCCCCAGGTCCTTCATCTCGAACTCAGACGATAAAGTCTTCTTCAGAGAATCAATTGCAGATCTTGACCTAGAAGCAATTAGCATATCATCTACGTAAAGTAGTAGATAGACATACTCACCAGATGATAACTTGTTGTAGTACACACATGGATCATAATGGCTTCTTGTGTACTTCTTCTTCCTGATGAAGCTGTCAAATCGCTTGTACCATTGTCTTGGAGACTGCTTCAAACCGTACAGTGATTTCTTCAGCTTGCATACTAACTCCTCTTTCCCTGCAGTTTTGTAACCTGTGGGCTGAGTCATGTAGATCTCCTCCTCAAGATCGCCGTGGAGAAAGGCGGTCTTCACATCAAGTTGGTCAAGGTCCAACTCATTCTGTGCCACCAAGGCCAATAGGATCCGAATAGACAAGTGTTTTACAACTGGGGAGAACACCTCGTTGTAGTCGATCCCTTCTCTCTGTGCGTAGCCTTTAGCCACCAGCCTTGCCTTGTAGCGCACATTGTCTTCTTGGAGTGATCCCTGCTTCTTAGCAAATACCCACTTACACCCTATGGCTTTCTTCCCCTTGGGCAACTTGGTCAGTTCCCATGTGTTGTTCTTATAAAGAGACTGCATCTCTTCATTCATGGCCCCTTTCCATAACTCCGCTTCTGAACTGATTTCAACTTCCCTGAAAGTAGATGGAATGGCTTCTTCAACAACTGGAAGTGCATGTGCAATCACCATGTCTGTAGTGAGCCAGCCAGGTCTCCTAGTATTCCTCCTTGGTCTTCCAACTGCAGTGGGATCTGGAACTGTATCCATAACCTGTTCCTGATCCTCTTCAACAACCTCAGCATCTTCTTCTGCAACTTGATCACCTCCCTGTGTCACCTCAGGAATGATCCTCACAGATACTGAGTCTTCTAGAGATGGTGGATCTGCATCACTCTCCACCTGCTGCAATAGCTCCTTGGTCTTCTTAGTCTCCACCTGCTGAGAGACTGTAGGCTTCATCATAGAGGCCTCATCAAAAGTGACATCTCTGCTGATTATGAATTTGTTGTCCTGTTGGTCCCAGATCTTGAACCCCTTGGTTCCTTTCTTGAAGCCAACAAACACACCTTTCTTTGCTCTCGGATCCAATTTGTCTTCTTTTACGTGATAGTAGGCTGGACATCCAAATATCCTGAGCACATCATAATCTCCTGCAGCTTTACCCGACCAAGCTTCAAGGGGGGTCTTACCCCCTATTGCAGATGACGGCAACCTATTGACGAGATGGCATGCATACCCCAAAGCTTCAGCCCAGAACTTCTTTGGTAATCCTGCATTTGACAATATGCACCGAACCTTCTCTAGCAAAGTTAGGTTCATTCTTTCAGCCACCCCATTCTGTTGCGGAGTTTCCCTTACTGTGAAGTGCCTCTCTATGCCCTCATCAAGACATAGCTTCTGGAAAGGGTCTGACTTGTACTCTCCTCCGTTGTCAGAACGAAGGACCTTGACTTTTCTTCCTGTACTCCTTTCCTGATTAACCTTCCACTTCACAAACAATTCTAGGACTTCATTCTTGTGTCGCATGGTGTACACCCAGCACCGCCTAGAATAATCATCGATAAACGACACAAAGTAGTGGGTTCCCCCTATTGATGCAGTCTTTGTGGGTCCCCATACATCTGTGTGCACATAATCAAGAATGCCTTCGGTGCAGTGTGAAGCTGTTTCAAACTTCACCTTTGTCTTCTTGCCTATGATGCAATGTTCACACAGATCCAGTTTGCAGGTCTCTGCACCCTTCAGTAGCCCTTTCCTCACAAGAGCTTGCATAGATTTCTCCCCTGCATGTCCCAGCCTCATGTGCCATAGCCGGGTTAGATCTTCCTTCTGACTGGTCGAAGCTGCCACCTGCCCTGTCACTGTACTACCCTTCAAGTAATACAAATTATTCCTGCGGTTGGCCTTCAACACCACCATTGAGCCCTTCGTCATTTTAAGAACACCTTCTTTAATAGACACTCCGAGCCCTAATGATTCCAAACACCTACTGAGATCAAGTTCCTCTTCAGCTGAGGGACATATCTCACTTCCTTCAGCTCCCTTACCATCCCGTCGAACATCCTGATAGGAATTGTGCCTACACCCTCCATGATGCATGGATGATCATCGCCCATGACGACCGAACATCCCTCCAGCTTCTCAAGACTAGTAAACCAATCTCGATTAGGGCATACATGATATGTAGCACCTGTGTCCAGGATCCACTCGTTTTCCCCCGAGTAACCTACAACAGGAGTAGTAACTGAAAACGAGAATACCGAAGAATCTGAATCTGAATCCTCTGCCTGTGATTTATTGCTAGCAGCCTTTGTCACTCTTGCCAGATTTGCCTCAGATTTTGATTCCTTCTTCTTCCCCTTGTACTTTGGACAGTCAACTTTCCAGTGCCCAAACTCTTTGCAATACATGCACTGGTCTTTCTTAAGATCCCTTAAGCCCGGTCTTGACTTCGATCTTCCTCTCACCTCCTTGCCTTTCCTTGATGAGCTCCTGCCTCTTACCTCCAAAGCCTCTGCTGATGAACTAGATCTACCAGAATGTTTCTCATTCTTCCTTTTCTCATAACTCATCAGTGCTGACGATATCTCATCATAGTCTAAGGTTTGCCTTCCATTTATGAATGTCATTGTAAATATTTCATACTCCTCCGGTGGAAGAGAGTTCAGAAGAATGACTGACTTGTCTTCCTCACTTATAATGGCATCCACATTTAGCAAATCCGTAAGAAGCTTTGTAAACCTGTTGAGGTGCTCATTTACTGTGCTTCCCCTCTGCATCCTGAACAAATACAGCTTGCGCTTAAGCTGCAGCCTTGACTCCACGCTCTTTGTCAGGTACTTCTTCTCGAGGGTATTCCACATATCCTTTGCTGACTTCTCATGTTGAACAGAATATTTGATATCTTGTGACAAACATGAGCGAATCAGGCCATATGCCGACCTGTTCATTTTTGCCCACTCATCATCAGTGGTAGTATCCTTCTTCTTCTCCAAAAGGAGCGTGTCCTCGAGGTTCTGTGCATTCAACGCATTCATAACCTCACACCTCCACATCCCGAAATTGTTAGTTCCATTGAACTTAACAACTTCAATCCTGGAGTTGTTCATTGTTTTAACAGACTTAGATTCCTCTGCCATTGAGATCCTTTCCTTGACCCTCTAACTATGCGGAAGATCAAATACTTGCAAAATAGATCTATTTCTGAGATAAAAAAGTGATTTTTTTTACCTCTACCTTGAAACCCTAGCTTGAGTTTCTCACCAGATCTATTCCACCCCTGATTCAACGAGCCCTCCCTGTGTCCACCTGAGATCGACACACGATCTCCTTGAACACCAATGCCTCTGACCTGAGATCGACACACGATCTCCACCTGATCAGATCTGGAGCCCTTCGAATCTTCAGAATATCCCAAGCGTAACCTGAACGCTCTGATACCACTTGTTGTGCTCGGAGACAACAACCCTTAGAAGATCCAACCTGATCTCAATCACCAAGAACAATGAAAACAAACTAGAAGAACAGCCAATCGCAAAAAACCAGATCTAACGAGGTTCGGCCAACCTGCCTACGTCCTCGGGGCAATTCACGGAGAGAGTTTTCTTTATGGAAGATGGATTACAATAGCTCTAGATCTCTATCAACACAAGAGAGTCAACAGCTATATTTTTCTCAGCACTCTTAACCCTAGAAAATTACAACCAGGGCTTAAATACATAACTTCTCGAAACAACAGATTTCGCCCAAAACCCGACTTTCGGTCGACCGGCCGGTCGACCGACTCCCTCTTACGGTCGACCGAGCCGGTCGACCGAAACAAACAGAGAGTTGGGTTGCTTACAGAGACCCTTTCCGGTCGACCGGTCCGGTCGACCGACGCAACCAAGACCCTCTTCGGTCGACCGGTCCGGTCGACCGAAGAAACCTGGGAGCACCTGTGCACTTCGTGCACGTCGGTCGACTGGTCCGGTCGACCGACCACTGTCTTTTCTGCTGCTGCTTCGTTTTTCCTGCCTGCTGTTCCGTCGCCTTTCGTCGTAGACTCCTTGGCAGTCTTCAACAGCACCTGGCATGACTTCACTTCCTCTACTGTACTCTCTCCTCCAACACGAACTTGATAACCAAAAAGTTCGGAGAATAGAGAGCGCAATAACTGATCACAAAAAAATATATATATCTCTCAAAATATTGCATGAAACATGTGAGGGGATTGAAGATGCATGATACTTTAATTCTATTTTATTTTCTATGACGAAATCGTGTGCAGACTACTTCTGAAGTTGCACATAAAAGTAGCACCCCCTTCTTCCTGTTTTCCATATTTTACTTTTTATTTTTTCTCTTTTGAATTTAAAAATAACTTTTGGGACTTTCATGATACAAAAAAACACTAAAAAACTTTCTTACTATGAAGAATTATCACGATTAACAATCATTTTGTGTGAATTAATCCCAGCAAATGAACTTCAGGAACTACAGATTTACCTGGCCCAGAAGCCAACAATATTTTTTATTATTATTAGTCTTTGTCATATAGGGAGAGAGGAGATAAAAACTTGATGGAAGAGTTTTTTAACTCTTCGGAAGATACTGTAGAGTTCAGAGTTCAAAAGGAGGTGAGGACGCAGTCCATATGCAGGCCAGAACAGAGGTCGGCCGACCGTCCGGTCGACCGGCATGCACAACGTGGACGGCACCAGTTCGGTCGACCGGAGTGGTCAATCGACTGTACACATGGAGTTTCAGTTGGCGAAAGTCGACCGACCGGTCGACCGAAGGAAAGGATCGGTCGACCGACAGGTGAATCTGCTTCTCCTGGTGGGATTCGGTCTTCATTTCTGAAAAGGAGTCAAATCTAATTGTGGTTTCCAGAAACTCTAGGATTCTCTTGCTATAAATAAAGGGGTAGAGCCCTTATGAATTGTATCCTCTTAATCTCTCGAACAACTTGTAATTGATTGTTGAATCAATAAGATCTCTCTCCCTTACCTCAAGGACGTAGGCAAATTACCGAACCTCATTAAATATTGTGTTTGAATTTTCTCTCTTGTTCTTATCTTTTGGGTACTTCTCTTTTGTATCTCTCTAGGTTCCTCATTGGTTGTTGCCAAGGCTAGCGCACGCAACAAGTGGTATCAGAGCATCCCAGTTTCGTCGTGAAATCATGTGTCCATTCTAAGAGCATTGATGGTCGTTTGGCGAAAATCGTGTGTCGATCTCGAAGCAACATTGGGACTGTTTGTAAAATCGCATGTCGATCTCAGAATTGCGCTTAGATTGCTCAAGGAATCAAATTTGGTGGAGTAGATCATTTCGGAAACTCTCCTAGGGTTTCACTTTGAGGTAAAGATCTTATTTTTATCTAGTCTTTTGATCTAACTCCATTTGTTTTTTGCATTGTTTTTGAGGAATCTATTGAGAAGATGGCTGGAGATAGTACACCTATGGTGAAAATCATGAATCCACATCCATTGAAGATTGATGTGGTAAAGTTTAATGGTAAGAACAACTTTGGGATGTGGAGATGTGAAGTGAAGGATGCATTGATGGCATCAAACCTCGAAGGCACTCTACGGTTGGAGAAAAAGTGCGATGCTATTTCTGAAGAGGATTGGGACAAAATGAATCGAATGGTGTGTGGTCTGATTAAGTCTTATTTGACACAAGACAACAAGTATCATGTGTTATATGAAACATTTGCAAGGCAGTTGTGGGAGACCCTAGAGAAGAAATATCTGACAAAAAGCATCGAGTCGAGTTTGCAATTGAAGAAGAGGCTTTATCGCTTCCAGATGAAGAGAGGACTCTCCATTGATGAACACATGAATAACTATACCAAGTTTCTTATAGACTTAGTTAATGTAGATGTGAAGATCAAAGAAAAGGATAAGGCGGTGATTCTATTGAATTCTCTTCCTAACGAAGAATATGAGAGCTTTGCCCTAACTTTGATCAATGGTAGACAAACACTGAACTACATTGATGTGATGATTGCTCTTGTAAATTATGAAATAAGAAGGTAGGATAAGATGTTTTCTTCTCAGAGTACATCAGCAGAGGCATTGGCGGTAAGAGCCAGGAGTTCTAATCGGAAGGGTAGAAGCGATCATGAAAGCAAAGTTCAGGCCAGGTTTCAGAGATCTGAAGAAGACTTAGTGCACCTTCTGCAAAAAGCCAGGGCATTGGAAGGTTAATTTGTAGATCACCTAGAGGGGGTGAATAGGTGACAAGCTAATTAAATACAAAACTAATGTGGAATTAAAACTAATTATGCAAACTAAAACTATTATGAAAACACACAAAGTATAACTAAAGAGTGTATCCGAATTCCCGGTGAAGGGCTCTGAACTATCTCCTCAAAATTTCTCTAGGTTAAGAGTTGAGGTTGGCTCTCTTGGTTGAATTCAATTGTGTGAACAAACAATCCCAAGAATATATACAATTAAGCACAAATATTTCAGGCATATAAAGAGATGAACAATAAAGGCATGCAAGATATATAAACACAAGTGAGAGATGAGCAATCCAAACACAGAAGAATTATTTTGAGGTTCGAGCACACTTGCTCTATGTCCCCGCCTTTAATACTATGAAGGGTTTCCACTATAATCAATCTCGCAAGATCACTCGGTGCCGCAGCACCTACAACAAGCTCCCTCAAGAACTCTTGGACTCATAAGTCTCTCACTTGTTCATGCAAGAACAACATACGCAAGCACGCTAGCTTGTCAACGCCGCACCTCTACAAATTCCCAATACAAGGGGCGGAACACTTGGTGATCTTCTTCTCTTGATCACCAAAAATAACTCTCACAACAAGGATCCTATAGGATGAGTATAGCAATAGAAAACTCAAGCTTGTATGAGAAAACTAGATAGAATTTGTGGTGAAAAACTCAAGGAATTGCTTTTGAAAACACAAGATAAAACACTCTTTAAAAACTCTCCTTTTAATATGGAAGTTTTAGCCCAAAAATATGTGAAGAAAAATTCTAAAAGATATAGGAAAAACTGGCTCAAAAACTTCTCCAAAATTTTGTGCAAAACTGGCCAAGAAAATCCCCTTTTATAGGGTTCAGAAAACTAGCCGTTGGGCTCAGTTTTCTGGCCAAACCGACCTGTCGGTCAACCGACCGGTCGACCGGCCAACGGTCATATTTATAATTGTTGGGGTTGTCGGTCAATCGTACCCAAGTCAAAGACCTATCGGTCGACCGCCCGGTCGATCGAGGCTAAAACCAAAGAGCATTGCTCTCTTGGTTGGTCGACCGTCAGGTCGACCGGCCTCAAGCCAGGCTTGTGCACGTTGCCTTTGCACGTCGATCGACCGACATCTGGTTCGGTCGACCACTCGATCGACCACCAGAAGCCCATAAACAAGGGTTTAAGGGATTGAAACTTGGTCTTTTTAAAACCCTAAAATTTTATTTAAATCCCATAAAAATTCACAAAAATAAGTTCATTGAAATACTTTAAAGTACAAATATGTGTGATTAATAATCAACACATATTACAAATAAGAACTATTTTTGTGATATAGAAATTTAGCCTTAAAACAAAATTTGTATTCTTCAAAATCAACTTTGAAATTAAAAATCTATTTTTTCAAAACTTGTTCAAATACAAAAACAAGATATTAAAACACTTTTGAAGCATAGTGTATATGGATATGATCCAATGCACATATAAGATGAAATATCTATATTTTTGACAATAAGCTTTAAACAAAGTTTTGACTTTAACAAAACTTAAACACATGATATAGAAATATCAAATAAGATTTTTCTAAACAAAACTATCATTGTATAAGGATGAAATCCAAAACACATATAAAATATGTAAACTTGTTTTGATGAAATATATTCATGAAACATAAAGATTTAAACTTTGAACCTCAACAGCAAAACGGTATTCTGATTGAGAATTTACCTGCACACAAGAATACAGAATTTCAGAACTTTAGGAATAGGTTGTGCAAGTTCTTAATGCTACCGCTATAGCAAATGGCTATGCAGGTCGTGATCCACAAGGAGGAACTAGCGATGGAAGCTTTTTAGTAAGTTCTCTTTTATACTACAAAGAATGGTTAAAGATCTTCTTTTAGTTCTTGAAAAGAAAAAGAAAAATAAGTTAAAGTTAAGTTAGGAAGAAAGTGGTAGAGAGAGAAGGTGGAGAAAATAGAAAGTAGATATATACAAAGAAATTGAAAAAGAGTGATAAAAGAGTTGGGTGTTGGTGATCTAAACTAAAGAATTAAAAGAAAGAAAACTAAAAGAAATACTTACCTCCTTTGGCCAAAAACTTACCTTGAATATTTTGCGACGATGTTACCTTAATGTGGAGGCAATTGCGCATAGCCCATAAGAGTTGATTCTTGTCTCTTTCACATTACATCATCAAGACAATACAAGCATGAAATGATACGGACTGAGACTAAAATCTATCGCATAAGCTATCGGTGGCACTCGCAAAGGCAAGGCTCTTTCAATGCTATAAGACTCACTTGGATAGCAATTATACCAAAGGAAGAGAAGTAAAGAAGAAGAAGAAAACGAAAAAAAGATGAACATATAAAAGAAAAGTTACCTCTTTATTGCTTGCAGAAATGATGGAAGAAAAGAGGAGGTTACATCAGTGTCACTCTCAACATAAATTTCTCCCTCTCTTACTTACATGAATCTTAGTCTAACCTATGACTAAAAAAATAAAAATTACATAAAAATAAAAATAAAAACCTACACTAAAAAGAATGAAAAACTGGCCTAGAATCTACCTCTGCATTGTCCTTCCCCTTTGCCTTTGAGATTGCAGGTATTTATAGGAGAAATACATAGGGTAGAGGAGTATGAAGATAGGGAAAGCTGGCTATTTCTGAATCTGAATCCTCCCCTTATCTCTAAACTTGATTTGATGTGAATATTTAGCTATAATCTGCAGCTTGTTGGCGTGTTGATTGCTGAATATAACTTATCAAATGACAGAATTAGAAATAGTGATCAACTTAAGAATTGAAGCCTTTTAAATCTTCTTTCTGAATCATCTTAAATCATCAGATTTAAGTTTTGGTAGCGAAAATTATGATTCAAATACCAAAATGTATCCAGTTAGAATCCGAGTCAAAATTATTTCATCTCATCCGTTGATCTTCTCTATATCAATTTATTCCTTTGAATTTTGAATTTGGACTGTGTATTTGATGTTATCCTCAGTTGATCTTTAGCTAACCAAAATGGATTTAAAAATCCAAATTTTACCGATTTCTATTTGGTGTTATCTTTCTGATTTGCTCTGATTTTCAGTTAAATATTTGCCCCAATCCTTGATTTGTTCTAACTAGATCTGGGATCATTCTCAGCTAACCAAATAGATCTAGTAAAATCTAATTTTAACTGGTATTTATTTGGTTTAATTCTCTTTCTCTTCATGATTATCTTCTGCAAAATAGACATTTAAGATAAGAAAATTAGCAGATTTATTACACGATAAATGTAAGAGTGTAATGAAAAGAATGCAAAATATGTGTATGATCACACCCCCATACCTATCTTTTGCTCGTCCACGAGCAAAACAATAAAACTAAACCAAAGATTATTAGACCAATTTCGCAGGTTATGCGATTGCACTGAGCATGTGCAACAAACTGTTAAACCTCTAGGTTTTCCCTAAAGGACGAATTTTGTCTCATGAGGATTTTCAGTGGATTGTACCCACAAAATCCATAAAGAAAGAGAAAAATGTTTGTATTTTGAAAACATGTTTTGAAAGAGAAAATATTTGAAATATTATTGTAAGAATTAAGTAATTTATAAGTTACAGGAAAATTGAATTTTTCATTCCTAAACTTAGTCTCTATTCAAAAATTTGTTAACAATCAAATTTAGGAGTCAATTTGTACTTTTCATCTAATCTATTACTTTACCCTAAGTCATATGCACCTTCATGACTGTGAAATTTTGACTAAGGGTTCTTTAACTCTAACTCTTATGCCTTATTTATTTAATTACTTATTTTTGGTGGTCTTATTCCTTAGTTCTATTAGGCTTTCTAATCTGCCCAAGTAACGAGCTTTTAATCGGTGACTCCCAAACTAAACGGTCTTAGGGCACTGGGTGAGAAGACACCCCCAAGGACTTAAGGACTCGAGCATATAAGGCCACAAAACTAAAGATTTTATTATATGAACTGCCTTTGGGCGTGAATACTTATGCTTTATGAGGCACAAATACCCAGCTTAGTCAGAGGATATATATATATATATATATATATATATATATATATATATATATATATATATATATATATATATATATTCTTTTTTTTAAAATAAGGTATAAGAATCTTTGTTTTTGAACCCTAAGTGTGTAAGTGTATAAAGCATGCACATATTATCAAGGTAAAGATCAAGACTAAATTACTTTCACAAATTTTCTTCCTAATCTTAGAAATTAAACAAATAATCTTATTTTAACCAAATATAAGAAATCCTAATTATGATTCTCCTATTCCTTAAAATTAACTTAATTTCTTATAAAAAATATGTCAAAATATTATTTCTATTTTCAAAAAGTTTTTAAAAGTAGAAAAAATAAATTGAAAAAATAATTTTTTTTAATAATAAAAAGAAAACATAAATTATGTTAGAACCCTCCCCAACACCTATCTCATGCATTGTCCTCAATGTATGAATTAAGGCATAGATGCATGAAAATGAAGAAAGGGAAGGAAAATATTAACTTAAGGTGGTGGTTCTGGTGGTGGTTTGATTGGTCCACGAAATGCGGCCCAATCTAATTTGTGTGAAGTTCGGAGGAACCTACCAGAAACCTCTCTAATATAACCCACTAAAATGATGTATATATGAATGAATTCTATTAAGAATTTTACCCCCATGAAATTTTTAAATTTTCAAATTAATTTCAGAGTCATTATTATCAACACCTCTGTCCCAAAATGGAGTATGAAAAGATGAAATGATTGATCTGGAATCAGGAAGCGCATAAACTACAATCGACTCAGGAAAATGACTGAAGTCAAGTAAAGGTTCAGGAGTCAAAATTTATTCAAGAAGTGGGTCCAAATCAAGAAGTTGAAACTCAAGTTCACATTCATTTTCCCACAATGGAATGTGACTTTCTAAGATTGGTGATTCAAGTTCAAGAATGACATGTATGGGGAATCAAAACTGACTCTAAAATATTGCTCAAATCAGGTAGCAAAATAGGAGTCAATATTGATTCAGAAATTTGAACTGGATCACAAATTTGAGACTCAAGATCACATTCCTCATTGGGTTCAATTTCATAAAAATTAGAACTTTCCAATTTGTCAATAGGACTTTCAAAAGTATGTGATTAGTCTACAATTTTGCATTATTATATCCATTTTCCTACCAATTAATGAATAAAATATCGGTCTAAACTGTGTTTTGATCTCTCTTGCAGATAAATCAAGAGTTTAAGGGCAAAAGAGTAATAAGAGCTTAATTAATTAATTCCGGATTTCTTGGAGACCAAGCAAGGGAACATCTAGAAGATGCATTGAATCTAGACCTTTACGCACGTCAGACGAATATTCGGGCGAAAATACCATAATTGGAATATACCATGAAGGTCCTAGAAGATATATCAAGATCCTCGCCAAAACCAGGGAGTTAACTCCCTGGTTCTACCATGGATCGGTGGCAATTTGGTGGGGCCACGCGTCAATCTTTGACGCGTGGCCCCGTCTCGTCTTCTAGAAGGCCCCTTTGCCTATAAAAACCCCTGTAGAGACCCAAAACGGAGCAGTTTTTGATTTTAGGCTATGATCGGGGTAAAACCGCGCACAAAAAGTGTATGCTTTGAAATCAAGATTTAAAGTGTGTGTGTTTTGGCTTCCTCGATACTTCCGTTATAGCATAAAGGCTAAAACGAGTCGAATCCACAAGGACGGGAGGCGATAGAAGCTTTACCCGTTAATTCACGTGTTTGTTAAAAGGTTCTTCAAAGTTTTAAAAAATCAAAAGAAAAGAAAAGAAAGAATGGAAAGAGAAGTGTACGGTGAGAACAAAGAAGTGGGAAACATAGAAAAGAATTATTTTTGTTGTTTTGTTTATATCTAAAATAAAGTGAAAGAAAAAGAAAACCCATGGCTACTAACTACTAATGACTCCACCAACATGCTAACCTCTTAGTGATAGTTGCCTCACATGTATCATTGGCCATCACTAGTCCTTGGTTCAAGAGCTATTCAAAGCATGACCCATATGTAACTCATCACAACCCAACTCTACAAAGCAAGTTCAAGCTACACTTAAACCATAAAAAATAAAAGTAAGCATGGAGTAAAGTAATGTTAGCTTGTTAGTGGTTAGGAAGCTAGAGTTAGATCCATCATCATGAGCCATCAATGGCTCATGCAAGAGCAAGGCCAAGTAGAGGCTATTAGATTCATGTGGATTATCATAAAAGAAGTTAGAATAGTTGGTGGTTAGTAGTTAGTACCATGAGAGAAAAGATTAGCTACACATGTAAAAGAGATTAGAGAGAAGAAAACATAGAGAGGTAAAGAGAGCACCTTTCATAGATTGTCACCTTCTATTACAAGCACTCTTGCATTCCAAGCATGAACCACTCTCTCTCCCTATTACAAGAACTACAAAATGGAAAATACAAAGAGGGAGAAGAAGAACTAACCTAACCTAAACTAAACTACAACATGGAAATGAAAACTACCCTAAAACTCTGTATCTCATTGCTCTGAAACCCCAAAGGGGTATTTATAGCTACCAGGGAAGAGGGGGGCCAGGGGACAGGCCCTGGCCCAAAACGCGGCCGAGGCCGCGGCCATACGGTCGCGGAAACGCAGCCCAGGCCGCGTTTCCGCGGCCCTACAAGGGCCGCGCGCGGTCCCGTCAGTCTCCTGTCAGGCTCTGTACCCGGTTTCGTCTTTGCAGCCCCTGGTTTTTACAGAATCAGCTCTCTAGGTCAATAACTATCTTTAATAGGCCTTTAATCACCAATTAAATGGTGATTTAGGGTCTTCTTCTTTATTGCACACCATGGACCTAGAATCAAGCAAGCAAAACTTTATTAGCAGAATTTAATATGAAATTAATGTGAAGATATGATACAAATTATGCAAAATTAGAGACTAATCACACCCCCACACTTATCTTTTGCTCGTCCCAAGCAAAACAAAAAAACTAAGAAATTATTACACCACTTTCGCAGGTGACGCGATTGCACTGAGCATGTGCAACAAGCCGTTAAACCTCTAAGTTTCCCCTAGAGGAGGAGTTTTGTCTCCTGAGGGTTTTTAGCGGATTACACCCACAAAATCCATAAAGAAAGAAATCAAATGTTAGTATTTTGAAAACACATTTTGAAATAGAGAAAAGTGTTGAAATATTTTTGCGAAAATATAAGTGATCTAAGGTCATAGGTTAACCAGAAATTGTACTTTCTTAAACTAAGTCAAAATGCAAAAAATCTTGTTATAAATTAAATGTAAGAATTTAAAATTGAATTGACTCTTTGATCTTTCATAAAACTCTTAGAAAAATATGCACTTTGTGGACTGTGAAGATTTTTTGGATATCGACTTAAACTTTCATGCCATTTATTTAATATATATTATATTTTTTATTTATTTTTTTCTTTTTTCTTCCCTTAGTTTCATTAGGCTTTCTTATTTACCCGGGTAGTGAGCCTTTAGCCGGTGACTCCCAAACCAGATGGTCTTAGGGCACCAGATGAGAAAACATCCCTCGGACTTAAGGACTCGACTAAATAAGGCCACAAAACTAAAGGGGGTTATTTTATTTTTGTATTTTTATTATCATAATTTTTTTTAATATATATTTTTATGGCATTTTCAGTCTTTGTTTCAATCCCAAAAATTGTGTAAGTGTGGAGTGCATAAATCTAAGGCAAAAAATTCAAGATCAAATTATCTTTTCAATCTTACTTTCTTATCCTATAATTTAGACAAGATCTATTATTTTGACTTGGTTTAAAATTTCATAATTTTAGGTCTTCCTAATTCCTAAGATAATCTTATTTTTCTTAAAAATAAAGAAAAACTATTTTTCTTGTTTCAAAAAGTTTTGTAAAAAGAAAAGAAAAGAGTTTTTATAAAAGATTTTTTTTAAGTAAAAGTGTAAAAAAAAAAAGAAAATATAAAACTAACTATGTTAGTAAACCCTCCCTCACACTTATCTCATGCATGGTCCTCAATGCATCGTGAATGTGTAAATACATAAAACAAATGGAGAGGGAAGAAAGATGACCTCAAGGGGGTGGCTCCGGTGGTGGTCTGATTGGGCCAAGCATTGCGACCCAATCAAGATATCGTGGATCATCCAGAAATCCACCAAGGACCTCGCTAATATGACCCCAGAAAAGAATGATGGATTGAATGGTCTTTTTGAAAAATTTATCCCCATCTAATTTTCAATTTTCAAAAATAATTACTGAGTCATTTTTGTCAACATTCTTGTCCAACAATGAAGTGTGATTTTGGAAGATGATGAATTTGGACTCAAAGGAATCAGGAATAAAAACCGATACCGACTCGGGAATTTGACTCAGATCAAGCCGAGAGTCAACAATGAGAGTCGAAATTGGTTCAAAAACAGGGTCCAAACCAAAGAATTGATATTCACACACTGTCCCCATTAATGAAGTGTGATCATAAGAGATTGATGATTCCATTTCACGGTGTACTGGTACAGGATTCAACGTTGACTCCGGAATAGAGAAAAAATCTGGTAAAGATACCGGAGTCATTATTGAATTAAAAAGCGAAATGGAATTACTAATATGAGGTTCAGGATCACAGTCAGGTTCGGTTTCAATTTCAGGAAAGGGATAACTTGCCAGAATGTCCAGGCGATTTTCATAACTTGGAGCGTGGTCAAGTTCAAATGTATGTTCTGAAATTGAAGCTGGATTTCCAAAATGACATGATTCATGGGTCCAATCAGTAGAGTTAGGGATATAAGAATCGGTCAAAGGTTGACAAGAAAGACTTTTCTCGCTCTCATTGATCAATTCGCTCATAAGTGAGTCTAACCTACTGATACGCCGGGTAATAGAATTTGGATTTGGAATCATGTTTTCCATACTCTTTGCAATTGGTTCTTTGTGAAAAAATGAGTATGGAAGTCGATTTTGGAAATTATGGTGAAATTGTGAGTCCATTGGATTTTTTGATTGCTGCTCGGACTCACGCAAGGGTTCTATACTCAAGTCCAGTATTGATGGTTGTTCATTTTGAATAGGTGATACTGGAAAAGATGAGTAGGACTCTTGAAAATGTGGTTGAGATGATGAGTCCAACATGTTTTGCATTCTATCACAAAAGACTTCCAAACGCTTTTCTAGCTCAGATTCTTCTTCAATTGGATGCTCTAGAAAAGGAGTATGTGGAGTTTGATGTGGGAAGGATTGTGAATTGAGCAAAATTTGCATTTGTTGTAGGGACTCTTCTATACTCCTTTCCAAATCAGATTTTTCTTCGGGTGGTGGAACAGGAAAAGGAGTATATGAACCAAAATTGGGGAATGAAATTTGTGAAAATTGTGGACAAGGCGGTTGAAAGTTGGACTCAGGGGAGGTGAATCCCCATTGACTCTGTGAAGAGTTGAAATTATGTTGAAAATTATAGTCATAAGATTGAGGATATGGGTCATATTGAGTCGAATAATCCCAACTTGGCATATATGGTTGGTTCATATTGTACATAGCCGGGTTGGAATTATCCAAGTCAAATGAGGTCGGAGTGAAATATGGATTCATATTATGATTGAAAGAATTATTGTTGTTAAAATCCATATCACAGTATACAAAAAAGAAAACAAACAAACAAGCAAACAAACAAACAAAAAAAAGAAAAAGAAAACAAGCCTATGTTAGGGTTGACTTAGACCTAGACGACTCCTAACTGGTTAGACTGTCCACGGGGGGTATATTGTAGGACGCTGACCACGAGTTAATCGGCTAGCTAGGGGCAAGATCAGTGGGAGGTATCCGTGTCGGAGCAACAGGCCTAATTATGCCAAACCACTGTTCTTCGAGGTTTCGCCTCTCAATCCCCCACCTTAGACACCGATTTGACAAGAGTCAACTTCTAACAACTTCCCCCTTAGATCAATCTCCTAAATGAGTCCGAGATGTTCCTAGGGGCCAACGTCTAGCAAGTTTTATTTAGGCTTGGGTTGTGTGAGTGGGGAGGTGATTTTTGGGCTAAGGGAGGGTAATGACTTCCCCACCTTATCTTGTATTGGGTTTTGCCCTTAAGTTAAATTTGTGAAAGTGTGCAATATAGATAAGCATGAACACAAAAAAGTGAGTAATCACTGAAGTGTTTGTCCTATACTATATGCAATGCCATATGTACACCTCCTGTCAATATCACAACAACATAAGAATAAAATACAGTATATTGGAATAAAAATTGACACGTGCCTAGATGCAAATGTCTAAACCGTTTTAAAGCATCCAAAGCATCCAATTTCTGTATTTTAGTTCTTACAATTATTTACAGTGCACAGGTAATATATAAAAAAAATTAGCAGCAGAATATAAAAATATGCAAGAATTACCCAACCACACTTAAGCAAGTGTGGACTATGCTAAAACTTTAACCTGCACACCAAAAAACAAAGAAGAAAAGTTAGCAAACTTGTGAAATCAAACCATTCCCATCCCCGACAACGGCGCCAAAATTTGATCAGGGTAAAACCGCGCACAAAAAGTGTATGCTTTGAAATCAAGATTTAAAGTGTGTGTGCATTGGCTTCCTCGATACTTCCGTTATAGCATAGAGGCTAAAACGAGTCGAATCCGCAAGGACGGGAGGCGATAGAAGCTTTACCGGTTGATTCACGTGTTTGTTAAAAGGTTCTTCAAAGTTTTAAAGAATCAAAAGAAAAGAAAAGAAAGAATGGAAAGAGAAGTATACGGTGAGAACAAAGAAGTGGGAAACATAGAAAAGAATGATTTTTGTTGTTTTTTTATATCTAAAATAAAGTGAAAGAAAAAGAAAACACATAGCTACTAACTACTAATGACTCCACCAACATGCTAACCTCTTAGTGATAGTTGCCTCACATGTATCATTGGCCATCACTAGTCCTTGGTTCAAGAGCTATTCAAAGCATGACCTATATGTAACTCATCACAACCCAACTCTACAAAGCAAGTTCAAGCTACACTTAAACCATCAAAAATAAAAGTAAGCATGGAGTAAAGTAATGTTAGCTTGTTAGTGGTTAGGAAGCTAGAGTTAGATCCATCATCATGAGCCATCAATGGCTCTTGCAAGAGAAAGGCCAAGTAGAGGCTATTAGATTCATGTGGATTATCATAAAAGAAGTTAGAATAGTTGGTGGTTAGTAGTTAGTGCCATGAGAGAAAAGATTAGCTACACATGTAAAAGAGATTAGAGAGAAGAAAACATAGAGAGGTAAAGAGAGCACCTTTCATAGATTGTCACCTTCTATTACAAGCACTCTTACATTCCAAGCATGAACCACTCTCTCTCCCTATTACAAGAACTACAAAATGGAAAATACAAAGAGGGAGAAGAAGAACTAACCTAACCTAAACTAAACTACAACATGGAAATGAAAACTACCCTAAAACTCTGTATCTCGTTGCTCTGAAACCCCAAGGGGGTATTTATAGCCACCAGGGAAGAGGGGGGCCAGGGGACAGGCCCTGGCCCAAAACGCGGCCGGGGCCGCGGCCATACTAGGGCCGCGCGCTGTCCCGTCTGTCTCCTGTCAGGCTCTGTACCCGGTTTCGTCTTTGCAGCCCCTGATTTTTACAGAATCAGCTCTCTAGATCAATGACTATCTTTAATAGGCCTTTAATCACCAATTAAATGGTGATTTAGGGTCTTCTTCTTCATTGCACACCATGGACCTAGAATCAAGCAAGCAAAGCTTTATTAGCAGAATTTAATATGAAATTAATGTGAAGATGTGATACAAATTATGCAAAATTAGAGATTAATCATGCTACGGTTTCTATGTTTTAGTGTAGTGTAGGTCGGTGTTCTTCCTTTCTTTTATTTTGCATTTTCTTTTCTTTTTAGATCTTGTAGTAGGGCTGAGAGATTCAGAGAGAGATAGAGAGGGATTGATGTAATATATGGTGACAATGTACGTAAAGGTGCCTCCTTTCTTCTCCAATGTAATCTTCTATATCTTCTACATGATGCTTGGATAACTTTTCTTCTCATGGCAATCTAACTACTAACCACTAACCATCTAACCACTTACTTGATAATCCACATGAATCTAATAGCCTCTATAAGGCCTTACTCTTGCAAGAGCTATTGATGGCTCATGATGATGGGTTCTAACATTCTAACATTTCTAACACCTAAACTACTAACTTGCTAACTTGTAATGTCTTCTTTATTTCATGCTCACCTCTAACCGATTTTGATGATTTAATAGTATCTTGAACCTTGTTATGTGGTACGGATGTGTTGTTTGAATGTAGAAGAACAATCTTATGGGCCATGCTCTATATCGTCTCTTGAAGCCATGGATTAGTGATGGCCAAGGATCCATGTGAGGCAATTATCACTAAGAGATTAACATGATTAGTGGAGCAATTAGTAGTTAGTAGCCATGAGTTTTTCTTTATCTTATTTTAAAAATCAAACTCTTTTATTATTTTTTCTATCAATGTCTTCACCACTTTCTTAGTCCACCTTTGTTCCATCTTTATTTTGTTTTTCAAACTACTTCTCTTTTGTTTTCACATCGTTTTCATCACTCTCCTCACCTATCACTTCTGGATTTCTTTTCTTTTCTTTTTACTTTTTTTCCTTTAACAAAGAAGAACTGTTAACAACCAACGTGAATAAAGACTGTTAATGCTTCTATTGCCTCCCGTCCCTGTGGACTCAACCCGTTGAGCCAATGCTATAACGGAAGTATCGAGGGAACATTAGCACATACAAGCTTTTTATTGATTTCATAAAACACACGTTTTTTGAGTGCTGGTTTCGGCCCGATCAAATATTTGGCATCGTTGCCCGGGAACGGGAATGGTTTTGATTTCACGTTTTTGTTAACATTTTCTTCTCTATTTTGGTGTGCAGGATAATCTTTACAGGAGCTTAACAATGCAGAACAAACATTAGCTTTGCATCTCCCTGCTCTAGAGAGCAGGGACCCAGCTTCTAAAGAAAAGCCGCGCAAACGCGACTTTTGCCGCGCCAACGCAGCTATTTTGTAACCATTGTGCATCTTGTTGTGCTGGGATGTGTTAATTGTAATAGCTAGTGGATCTGTACTATTACTTTTCTGCTTTAATTGCCTACACACTGCAATAAATTAAAGAACTAAAATACGGTATTTGGACGCTTTTAAAACGGTTTAGACATTTGCATTTAGGCACGTGTCAATTCAATTCTAATATACTGTATTTTGTCCTATTGTTGTGATCTGCACTGAGGTGTACATATGGCATTGCATATAGCATAGGACAAACACGTGGGTAATTTATCGCTTTGTGTTATATTCTTGTCTATATTGCACACCTGCACGAATTGAACTTAAGGGCAAAACCCATACAAGATAAGGTGGGGATTTCATCACCCTTCCTTGGCCCAAAAACTGCCTCCCCACTCACACAACCCAAGCCCTAATAAAATTTGATAGACGTTGGCCCCTAGGGACATCTCGGACTCATTAAGAGATTGACCGAGGGTGGAACTTGTTTTGAATATTACTCTTGTGAAATCGGTGTCTAAGGTTGGGGATTAAGAGGTTACGCCTCGAAGATACTGTGGTTTGGCGTAATTAAGACCCGTTGCTTACGCACGGATACCTCCCACCATATTTTGCTCCTACCTGGCCGATTAGCTTGTGGTCGGATTCAAGCAACAACCTCCCCCGGGTAATCGACCAGTTAGGAGTCGTCTAGGTCTAGGTCAACCTTAGTATAGGCTTGGTTTTGATATTTTCTTTCTTTTTGTTTGTTTTTGATTTTTTTTTTTTTTTGTGATTGTTTGTGAAATAGAATTCAATAATAACAATTCTTTCAATCCTAATATGAATCCATATTTCACACCGACCCCATTTGTTTCGGACAATTCTAACCTGGTTTTTCACAATATGAACCAACCAAATACACCGGGTTGGACTTATCTAAATCAATACAGCCCATACCCACAATCTTATGACTATAATTTCTAAAATAATTTCAACTATTCACAGAGTCAATGGGAATTCACCTCCCCCGAGCTAAATTTTCAACCTCCTTGTCCACCGTGTCCACAATTTTCACAATATTCATTCCCCGATTTCGCTTCCTATACTCCTTTTTCTGGACCTCCCATTGAAGAAAAATTCGAGTTAGAAAAGAGTATAGAAGCTAACCTACAAGAGGCCGAGCAATAACGTCAGAAAATGTTGGCCTCTCCAATTTCACAATATTTTCAAGAGTCTTACTCAGTTCCACCTCCTCATAATGAACAACCATCTGCCCTAGAAACGAGTAAAGAACTCTTGTGTGAGTCCAAACTTCAATCTCCAAACATGTTGGACTCACAATTTTCACTATCTTTCCAAAATTAAGATTCTTATACTTCCTTTCTAGAACATCCACTTGCAGAAAAATCAAGTCTAGAAAAGAGTATAGAAATCTTGCAGGAGTCTGCATTACAATTTCAAAAATCTTCTTCTCAATCTATTGATAGGTTGGAAACACAATTAAGTAAATTGGTTAACATTTATAAGGATGAAGAAACTCTCTCTTCTCAACCTTTGACCAATTCAAATATCTCAAACTCTATCAATTTGGCCCATGACTCTTGTTGTTTTGAAAACCAAGATTCCTACACTCCTTTTCTAGAATAACCACTTGAAGATACATCACATCTAGAAAAGAGTATAGAAGTCTTGCAAGAGTCCGCACTAAAATTTCAAAAATATTCTGCCAAGTCATCAATAGGTTGGAAACACAATTGAGTCAATTGGTTAGCATTTATAGGAATGAGAAAACTCTATCTTATCAATTTGTGATCAATTCAGCTATTCCTAACTCTATTGCTCTGACCCAGGACTCTTGTTATTTTGGACACCAAGATTCAATTTCAGCACACCCATCTGAACTTGTCCAAACTTCAAATGTTAAAAATTCCATTGACATTTTGGCAAGTTATCCTTTTCTTGAAATTGAACTTGAGCATGAATATGATCCTGAACTTTCACTTGGTAATTCAATTTCACTTCCTGATTCAATATTGACTGAGGGGTTTGTAAGTTCCCCTAGAGGGGGGATGAATAGGTGATGGCTAACCTAATGGTCACTTAAAATCAAATAATGCGGAATTAAAAACTATTATGATCTAGACTAAAACTCTTACAATAAACACCACGTATAACACAAGAGTGTTGCCGAATTCCCCATGAAGGGCTCTGGACAAACTCCTCTAGATTCCCCTAGATAAGGGTTGAGGTGCCGCGTTGGCTCTCTTGGTTAAATACAAGTGTTAGCAAACAACCCAAGCAAGTATAACAATTAAGCACACAAGTATATCATGCATATAAAGATAAACACAAGTAAAGCATGCAAGATATAAACAAGAGACAAAGAGAGAGAGAGTGAGCAATCGCAAACACAAGAGATTTGTTTCGAGGTTCGAGCACCCTTGCTGTACATCCCCGCCTTCGACACACGAAGGATTTCCACTATAATCGATCCCAATGGATCACCCAGTGCCGCAACACCTACAAATCTAGGACTCTCTAGTCCGTACACACCGCAAGCCCACCAGCTCGCCGAGGTCGCACCTCAAACACGGAGTTCACACACGAACTCGAAACCACCGAGTCCCCACTAGGACCCGAAACAATGCGAACACAACCGTCCGCCTCCTCAAAGGAACAAAGTAGAACTTTGGTGATCACAACTCTTGATCACCCTAAAATCCTCTCACAATAACACTCCCTATAGGGTAGATATAGCAATGGATAGCTCAAGTGTTGTGTGAGAAAACAAGGATGAGAATGGTGGAGGAAAATTCAAAGAATCACTTTTACACTCTTGATAAAAACTCTCCTTTTAATTGGAAGTATTGGCTCTAAATTTTGTGGAGAAAAACCTCTGAAAAGAGTAGGAAAAACTGGCTCTAAAAGTCTCCAAAAATCTTGGTGAAAACAATGCCCAAACCCCCAAATTTATAGGCTCAGAAAAACTAGCCATTGAGGTTCTGTCAGGCCTGTCGGTCGACCGTCCGGCCGACCGGCCAACGGTCATATTTTAGACCGTTGTGCCTACGGTCGACCGGCCGGCCGACCGAGGCAAGGATACAAAGAGTAAACTCTCTGTCCGGTCGGCCGCCCGGCCGGCCGGGGCCTTTCCAGAGAGCAGAGCTCTCTGGACGGTCGACCGGGTCGGTCGACTGGCCCTCCTGCCAGAACTGGCTGTGCATGTCCGTGCACGTCGGTCGACCGGCTGAAGCCAGGTCAGGTCTGAAATAGGGATTTAAAACTTGGTCTTTTTGGCTCACTTAAAATCCCATAAAACTCTGAAAAATATACAAAAATAGTTTTGATGTTATACTTTGATAAACAAACATGCTTGCACAAAATCAAGGCATGTTACAAATATTTTGAACTATTTTTGTAACTTGGAAAATATGGCTCAAATAAAAACTAGTATTTTTCTAAAACTTATTTTCCAAACTTCTTCATGATAGAAAAACAAGATATTTTGAATTCATTAAAGCATAGTGTGTATGGATATGATCCACTACACAATTAAGATGAAATATCTATGTTTTTGACATTAAGCTCTAAATATGGTTTTGGTTTAAAACATGTATATAAGAAAACACCAAAAACCAAACATGTATTTTTCCAAAATGAAAGTCTTTTCAAAACTGAAAATTCTTTTATGAAAAGACAATTAAAACAAGAGTGTGTGTGTGTGTGCTAAATACTTGAGCAATCCACCAACTATTCTATCCTTTACATTTTATCTTAAACAAAATCTTACAAAACAAACCTAGACTCAAGTCTTCATCTTCTTGAAGTTTTCTCTTGAAGCCTTCTTGACTTGGTCCAAACACCGTGCTAGCTCCAAAACTTGACTTCAAATTCTTTGTTGAAGCTATGCACCTACTAAGATCTTGATCATAAATCTGTCACTAATTAAACACAAGATCATTAGTAAACATAACTACATGAGTTGATCATCATCAAAACTAGAGTGATGGGCCTTTGGGCCAACAATCTCTCCCTTTTTGATGATGACAAAACTCATGAAGTTATATATGCATGGATTAAAGTAAAGCTTCAAAGAAGCTCCTCCTTAACTCATGCATAACAAATAAACAATAAATATGCAATGTATGCTCATAAACATGTATGCAAATGTATGGAGATAAAATAAATCAAATCTTTTTCTCCTATTTGCAAAATAAAACATATATGCATAAAACATAAATTCTACTAACATGCATATAAATCTCAAATTCTTCTCCCCCTTTTTGTCAATCATCAACAAAGGAGTTGAAGTAAAAACAAAACAAATTTTTCTCCCCCTTTTTGTCCGAAACAAGGAACCAATGAAGGGGTAAAACAAATCGATCAATAAGGGTTAAATGCGATATACATTCATGAAGAGAAAGACGCTAAGTTAGCTTCTCTACACATATGCATTACATGAAGAAGGGATGACAAGCCCCAACTCACATAACACATAATATGCAATGCATAAGAGGAGATGTGAAGCTCCCCCTACACACGTGTATCACATAAAGAAGAGTTGTCAAGCTCCTCAGTACAAGATACACTCAACATGAATCTATATGTAGAAGAGATGTGAAGCTCTCCTTGCATATAGGCAATATAAATCAAAAAATTTTGAATTTTTCATATCAAACAAAATTTTGAATTCTCCCAATAAAACAAATTTTGAATTTTTGATATCAATTTTGAAAATGATCAATTGTAAAATAGTGATCAATAGTAAAGTAATGATCAACCATATTGATACCAATTTAAAAACAAATACATAAGCTTGAAAAATAAGATTTGAATTAAGCTTAGCATAAACCAACTTTGTGCTTTAAAAATGTAAATCAATTTTAGCTCAAGCAAAAAACAAATCATGTATATGTATGAAAAATGAGTATACCAATAAAAATTGATACATACATATATAAGAAAACAAAATATGAGTATATACAAAAATAGAGTCAAATTGATACCAATTGAAAATATCCAATGATACCAATTGAAAATTAAGCTTAAGTGTATACATCATATAATCTACCACATGAAGAACTCGAACTAGTTAAATGAAAATGTTTGAAAACTAGTACGGAATCCTTCAATCAAGGAATAAAATAAAAATGGCAATAAAGCTTAATATTCCTTTAACAGAGACAATATGAAAATCATCATAAATTTTTTTTAAAAAAATATTTCAAGGTATATGTATGTTTTGACAACACAAGAAGTATACATACATATCCCTAAACACAATTGAGTCCATATATATAGATTTGCATGAAAGGCAAATGACTCAAGAGGTATACATGTATATCTTAAAGTTTGGCAAAATAAACATATACATGAAATGAAAACACATGATCATAAAATAAATCCAAAAATGGAATACAAGTCTAAAAATGTAGGATTATCAAAACTAGGCTATACTAGCACACCAAATAGGCACAAATAAGCAATCAAACCCAACCATATATAGATTTATTTGTGACTCATAATATGTACAAGTATAAATCCTAGTGTTGACAAAAACTAACATTTTAACTAATATTCAATTCATGAAGCATCAAATCTTGAGAATACAAAAGAATTTATCCAATGGATTAAAAATAGGATCATGTGTATAACTTATAAACTAATTGAAGAATAAATAACTAGTATAAAATAGTTTTTGAACAACTAGTTAAAAATCCTTCAAATACATCAAATCATATGTTTTTCATAAAACATAACTAAGTACAAAAAGATTTAATCACTCATGGTCTATAAAGCTCAAAATGATCATGAAACTAAGTCATGAAATAATAAATGAAGATGTGAGTGTTAAAAGATCATGTAAATAGCATTTTTATGAAATAGTCATTGAAGCTCAAAAAGTGTGAGTATCATAAAAAAAAAATATTTTTTTTATCAATCAAACATGAACATTCATTTTTCATAAAAATAAAGCACACTTCTAGGTATATGTATGATTTATCCAATCCTAACAATACACATACATATCCCAAACATAAAAGAGTCTATCAATTGTATTTGCATGAAGGCAAGAGACTCACGAGTATACATGTATATTTATTAGATTTGAATTAAAAATACATATACATGAAGTAAAATAAAAAAATTGGCAAAGCATGTATAAATGAGAGAAATATCAAAACTAGCCTATACATATGCATATAGTGGGTACAAATGAGCATGAAGTGCAAATATATATAAATCAAATGTAACTCACTTTTTGTACATGAATAATACAAGTTTTGATAAAAACTACATCTGAGCATGTTTTTACCACATGAAGCACATAAGAACACAAAACATGAACATGCTATGAATATGATATAAGTAAAAAAGCATGTACATAAAAAGTAGGAGTTTAGAGATTGTTACCAACTCCAAAACTCCAAGCATGGTGGTCTTTCCCACCAAAACCTCCTTGATAGCGGTGCTCCAAATATGTGTCCTTTTAGTTCAAGTGCACCCACCATCAAGGCACCAACTCTCTCACGTTTTGTGAGAGCCCTCACCTACATCAAATACACAAGGTGGGAATTTTGGTACCCATATTTTCTTGGGTCCTTTGGGGTTAGTCTTGTAAGGAACCTAAAAATTTTTATTATTAGCAAAATTAAAATGATGCAACTTGTCATAACAAAATTTTGCTAAATGGCCTTTGCGGCCACAATGTGTACATGTGTACACCTTAGGATGCTTATGTGTAGGAGTGTGATCATGACATGCAACATAAGCATATGCATGATGATGTTGTGCATGAATGTGTGGAGTTTGTTTCTTTGAAAACATTGACTCCAACCTAGTATGGTTAAATGCACAAGAGTTCAAAGTTGAACTCAAACAAACCATTTTATTTTTCAAATCTTTAATCTCATTAGTGGTGGCATGTAAAGCATGATAAGATAAAGAATCATTCTTCTTTTTCTTTTTCGAAACAAAATCTTTTTCTTTTTCACAAATTTTTCTTTTTAAAGACTTATTTTCTTGAAAAACAACTTCTTTTTGTTTTTCCACCAAATCAATTTTATTTTTCAAAGTATTGTTTCCTTCACACAAATCATTCAATTTTGAAAATAAGGAAACATTCTCATTTTTCAAATCTTCCTTTTCTTTTTCTAAGCATGCAATCTTGTTTCTAAATGAATCTTGTTCTATATGCATGCAATCAAATTTCTTTTTCAAATTTTTATTTTTCTTTTTAATCATGTCATATTTCTTAAGCAATAATTGACAAAATGTAGAGAGCTCTTCATATGACATGTCATTATCTTCATCTACCTCGGATTCGGTAGTTACCTCAGGGGTTATCCCCTTGGACCATATAGCACTTGTTGGAGGTGTTGCTTCCAACGTCTGAATCGCTCCCGGCATAATATAGATCCTTTTCGTCAAGGGAGGTGAGGGTATTCCATACTACAAAAGCCGAATCGAAGTTAGAAACTCTAGATAAATAATCATCATTTAGGGTTGACTTTAAAGCATGAAGGTCTTTTGCATTAGCCTCAATATTCTTACCATTTAAGCAATAATCATTAGTGATGGTAAGATAAACATGAATGCCTAGGGCCTTGAGGTACAAGGACATCTTAACCTTCCAAAATTGGATGTTAAGAATGTCAAAGGTGGGTGGTGACATGAAGTCCATGGTGTGTACAAAATACGTGATTAGCCTAAAAAATGAGGATCTTTAACTCTAGGTTGTTAGACCCAAATTCAGAGCACTTGGCTCTGATACCAATTGTAAGTTTACCTAGAGGGGGGGTGAATAGGTGATGGCTAACCTAATGGTCACTTAAAATTCTATAATGCGGAATTAAAAACTATTATGACCTAGACTAAAACTCTTACACTAAACACCACGTATAACACAAGAGTGTTGCCGAATTCCCCGTGAAGGGCTCTGGACAAACTCCTCTAGATTCCCCTAGATAAGGGTTGAGGTGCCGCGTTGGCTCTCTTGGTTAAATACAAGTGTTAGAAAACAACCCAAGCAAGTATAACAATTAAGCACACAAGTATATCATGCATATAAAGATAAACACAAGTAAAGCATGCAAGATATAAACAAGAGACAAAGAGAGAGAGGGTGAGCAATCGCAAACACAAGGGATTTGTTTCGAGGTTCGAGCACCCTTGCTCTACATCCCCGCCTTCGACACACGAAAGATTTCCACTATAATCGATCCCAATGGATCACCCGGTGCCGCAACACCTACAACTCTAGGACTCTCTAGTCCGTACACACCGCAAGCCCACCGGCTCGCCGAGGCCGCACCTCAAACACGAAGTTCACACACGAACTCGAAACCACCGAGTCCCCACTAGGACCCGAAACAATGCGAACACAACCGTCCGCCTCCTTAAAGGAACAAAGTAGAACTTTGGTGATCACAACTCTTGATCACCTAAAATCCTCTCACAATAACACTCCCTATAGGGTAGATATAGCAATGGATAGCTCAAGTGTTGTGTGAGAAAACAAGGATGAGAATGGTGGAGGAAAACTCAAAGAATCACTTTTACATTCTTGATAAAAACTCTTCTTTTAATTGGAAGTATTGGCTCTAAATTTTGTGGAGAAATACCTCTGAAAAGAGTAGGAAAAACTGGCTCTAAAAGTCTCCAAAAATCTTGGTGAAAACAATGCCCAAACCCCCAAATTTATAGGCTCAGAAAAACTAGCCGTTGGGGTTCTGTCAGGCCTGTCGGTCGACCGTCCGGCCGACCGGCCAACGGTCATATTTCAGACCGTTGTGCCTACGGTCGACCGGCCGGCCGACCGAGGCAAGGAAAGAGTAAACTCTCTGTCCGGTCGGCCGCCCGGCAGGCCGGGGCCTTTCCAGAGAGCAGAGCTCTCTGGACGGTCAACCGAGTCGGTCGGTCGGCCCTCCTGCCAGAACTGGCTGGCATGTCCGTGCACGTCGGTCGACCGGGTCGGTCGACCGGCTGAAGCCAGGTCAGGTCTGAAATAGGGATTTAAAACTTGGTCTTTTTGGCTCACTTAAAATCCCATAAAATTCTGAAAAATATACAAAAATAGTTTTGATGTTATACTATGATAAACAAACATGCTTGCACAAAATCAAGGCATATTACAAATGTTTTGAACTATTTTTGTAACTTGAAAAATATGGCTCAAATGAAAACTAGTATTTTTCCAAAACTTGTTTTCTAATCTTCTTCATGATAGAAAAACAAGATATTTTGAATTCATTAAGCATAGTGTGTATGGATATGATCCACTACACAATTAAGATGAAATATCTATGTTTTTGACATTAAGCTCTAAATATGGTTTTGGTTTAAAACATGTATATAAGAAAACACCAAAAACCAAACATGTATTTTTCCAAAATGAAAGTCTTTTCTAAACTGAAAATTCTTTTATGAAAAGACAATTAAAACAAGAGTGTGTGTGTGCTAAATACTTGAGCAATCCACCAACTATTCTATCCTTTACATTTTATCTTAAACAAAATCTTACAAAACAAACCTAGACTCAAGTCTTCATCTTCTTGAAGCCTTCTTGACTTGGTCCAAACACCGTACTAGCTCCAAAACTTGACTTCAAATCCTTTGTTGAAGCTATGCACCTACTAAGATCTTGATCATAAATCTGTCACTAATAAACACAAGATCATTAGTAAACATAATTACATGAGTTGATCATTATCAAAACTAGAGTGATGGGCCTTTGGGCCAACAGTGTTTTCACCTGAATTCAGGCCTTTTCCCGAGTTAGTATTGGATCCAGTGCCAGTTTATTGTGAAATTGAATCACCAATCTTTTATGATCATCATATTGAACTTGACCAATTTCATACTTTTGAAAGTCCTATTGATAAATTGGCAAGTTCTCATTTTTATGGAATTGAACTCAATGAGGTATGTGACTTCGATTCTCAAATTTGTGATCCAGTTCAAATTTCTAAATCAATATTGACTCCTATTTTGTTATCCAATTTGAGCAACATTTTAGAGTCAGTTTTGATTCCCATACCTTTCATTCTTGAACTTAAATCACCAATCTTAGAAAGTCACATTCCATCATGGGAAATGAATGTGGACTTGAGTTTCAACTTCTTGATTTGGACCCACTTCCTAAACCAATCTCGACTCCTGAATCTTTACTTGACTTAAATCTCTTTCCTGAGTCGGTATTAGTTCCTGTACTCCTGAGTCCAAATCAGTCATTCCATTCTGGGACAAGGGTCTTGATAAATTTGACTCTGAAATTATTTTAAAATTTTGAAAATTAGATAAAGTAAAATTTTTAATAAAAATCATAAATATATACATCATTCTAGTGGGTTATATTATAGAGGTCTTTGGTGGGTTCCTCCAGATTCCACGCACATTGGATTGGGCCGCATTTCGTGGACCAATCCGACCACCACCGGAACCACCACCTTGAGGTAATTTTTCCTTCCCTCTCTATTTGTTTTATGCATACATACATCACGATGCATTGAGGATAATGCATGAGATAAGTGTGGGGGAGGGTTTACTAACGTATAGTTTTTAGATTTTCTTTCTTTTTCATTTTTTTTAAGGATACTTTTAGAAATCTTGCCTTTTGTATAGGATTTTTTACTTTCTTTAAAAACTTTTTGAAATAAGAGATAAAGTTTTGATCTATTTTTAAGAAAATTAAGATGATCTTAGAAACTAAGAAAACCTCAATTATGACATCTTAAATCTAGTCGAAATAATGGATCTTGTTTAAAATTATAGGTTAAGTATAAAAGATTGGAGAGATAATTTTATCTTGAATTTTTTTGCCTTAGATAGTATGCACTTCACACTTACACAATTTTTGAGATGGAAACAAAGACCTAAAATGCCATAAAATAAAAAAAATAAAAAAAAATATATATATGGTATAAATAAAACATCACTTATTAAGCTGGATAATTATGCCTCAAGAAACATGATTATTCACACATAACGGTGGTCAAAAGAAACAAATAAATCCCCCTTAGTTTTGTGGCCTTGTTTACTCGAGTCCTTAAACCTGAGGGATGTTTTCTCATCTGGTGCCCTAGGACCGCCTGGTTTGGGAGTCATCGGTTAAAGGCTCGCTACATGGTGAACTAGAAAGCCTAATGAAACTAAGGGAAGAAAAAAAAGAAAAAGAAAATATATATAAATAAAATAAATGGTTTGAAGGTTAGAGTTGAAATCTCAGAAATCTTCACTATCACAATGTGCATATTATCTAGATTTTATGAAAGATAAAATATTCAATCTAATTTTGAATTCTTACCTTAATTGAAGACAAGATCTTGTATAGAGACTAAGTTTAAGAAAGAATAATTTTTGGTGGAATTATGACCTTAGATCGCTTATATTTTTGCACAAATATTTCGCTTTCAAAATATGTTTTCAAAATACTAACATTTGTCTTCTTTCTTTATGGATTTTGTGGGTGCAATCCGCTAAAAACCCTCAGGAGACAACACTCCTCCTCTAGGGGTAACCTAGAGGTTTAACGGCTTGTTGCACACGCTCAGTGCAATCGCGTCACCTGCGAAAGTGGTGTAATAACATTTGTAGTATAGTTTTTCTTTTCTTGTTTTACTCAGGACGAGCAAAATATAAGTGTGGGGGTGTGATTAGTCTACAATTCCGCAATATTATATCGCATTTCCCTACCGATTTATGAATAAAATGTCGGTCTAAACCGTGTTTTGGTCTCTCTTATAGATAAATTAAGAATTTAAGGGCAAAGGAGTAATAAGAGCTTAATTAATTAATTCTGGATTTCTTGGAGACCAAGCAAGGGAACATCTAGAAGATGCATTGAACCTAGACCTTTGCGCACGTCAGACAAATATTCGGCGAAAATACCATAATTGGGATATACCATGAAGGTCCTAGAAGATATATCAAGATCCTCGCCAAAACCAGGGAGTTAACTCCCTGGTTTTGCAGCGGATCCGCGACAATAGTCGCAGATCCGTGGCAATTTGGTGGGGCCACGCGTCAATCTTCGATGCGTGGCCCCGTCTCATCTTCTAGAAGGCCCCTTTGCCTATAAAAACCCCTGTAGAGACCCAAAACGGAGCAGTTTTTGATTTTAGGCTAGGTTTCTATGTTTTAGTGTAGTGTAGATAGGTGTTCTTCCTTTCTTCTATTTTATATTTTCTTTTCTTTTAGATCTTGTAGTAGGGCTTAGAGATTCAGAGAGAGATAGAAAGGGATTGATGTAACAGATGGTGACAATCTATGTAAAGGTGCCTCCTTTTTTCTCCAATGTAATCTTCTCCATCTTCTACATGATGCTTGGATAACTTTTCTTCTCGTGACAATCTAACTACTAACCACTAGCCATCTAACCACTTACTTGATAATCCACATGAATCTAATAGCCTCTACAAGGCCTTGCTCTTGCAAGAGCCATTGATGGCTCATGATGATGGGTTCTAACATTCTAACATTTCTAACACCTAACCCACTAACTTGCTAACTTGTAATGTCTTCTTTATTTCATGCTCATTTCTAACCGGTTTTGATGATTTAATAGTAGCTTGCAACTTGTTATGTGATACGGATGTGTTGTTTACAATCTTATGGGCCATACTCTGTATCGTCTCTTGAAGCCAAGGATTAGTGATGGCCAAGGATCCATGTGAGGCAACTATCACTAAGAGGTTAGAATGGTTAGTGGAGCAATTAGTAGTTAGTAGCTATGAGTTTTCTTTTATCTTGTTTTAAAAATCAAACTCTTTTGTCATTTTTTCTATCAATGTCTTCACCACTTTCTTAGTTCACCTTTGTTTCATCTTTATTTTATTTTTCAAACCACTTCTCTTTTGTTTTCACATCGTTTTCATCGCTCTCCTCACCTGTCACTTCTGGATTTCTTTTCTTTCTTTTTACTTTTTCTCATTCTTTAACAAAGAAGAATTGTTAACAACCAACGTGAATAAAGACTGTTAATGCTTCTATAGCCTCCTGTCCCTATGGATTTGACCCATTGAGCCAATACTATAACGGAAGTATCGAGGGAACATTAGCACATACAAGCTTTTTATTGATTTCAGAAAACACACGTTTTTTGAGTGCTGGTTTCACCCCGATCAATATGAAATTGGTCAAGTTCAATATAATGATCATAAAAGATTGATGATTCAATGTCCTGATGGATAGGCACAGGATCCAACGTAGACTCTGGAAAAGGATTGAAATCAGGTGAACACACCGGAGTCATTAATGAATCAGGAAGTAGAATTAAATTACCAAGTTGAGCTTCAGGATCATATTCATTCTCAAGTTCAATTTCAAGAAAGGGATAACTTGCCAAAATGTCAATGTGGTTTTCAAAATTTGAAGTTTGGGCAAGTTCAAATGGGTGAGCTAAAATGAAATCTTATTTTCCAAAATAACATAATTCTTTGACTCTAATAGAATGGTTAGCGACATCAGGAATGATCAAAGGGTGAGAATGGAGAGTTTTGACCATTATATCTATGTCATGATTATGAGTGATTTGAGCCTAACTCATGGCTTCAAGCAATTTTTCATAGTCGATTGGTTCATCATTTTGTTGCGATTGGACTTGAAAAGATGAAGTTTTGTTTTAGAGTTTGTGGTGAAATCGTGAGTCCATCAGATTTTGTGATTGTTGCTCGGACTCACGCATACTCATTTCTAAGATTGATGGTTTTCTATTTTGAACTGGTAGAACTGAGTATGAATCTTGGAAATATTGTAAATTGGGGAGGCCTGAAATTTTCGTTCGGCCTCCCGCATGGCTTCTATACTCTTTTCTAACTCGAATTTTTCTTCAATGGGTTGGACTAGAAAAGGAGTATAGGAACCAAAATCTGGGAATGAATATTGTGAAAATTATGGACAAGGTGGATAAGGAGGACAAGTTGGCTGAAAATCAGACTCGGGGAAGGTGAATCCCTATTGACTCTGTGAAGAGTTAGAATTATTTTGAAAATTATGGTCATAAGATTGGGGGCATGGTTTATATTGATTCGGATAAGTCCAACCCGGTGTATTTAGTTAGTTCATATTGTAAAAATTCTGGTTGGAATTATCCGAGTCAAATAGGGTGAAATATGGATTACCATTAACATTGAAAAAATTGTTGTTATAAGCCATATCACACAAGAAATGTAAAATACAAACAAACAACAAATAAGCAAACAAATAAACAGAAAAAAATCTAACCTAAGTTAGGGTAAATCTTAGACCTAGACGACTCCTAACTAGTTAGACTGTCCATGGGGGTATATTGTCGAACCTGATCACAAGTTAATCGGCCAGTAGGGGCAAGATCGGTGGGAGGTATCCGTGCCTAAGCAACGGGCCTAATTATGCTAAACTATCAACCTTTGGGGTTTCACCCCTCAATCCCCAACCTTAGACATCAATTTGGCAAGAGTCAAATTCAAATCAACTCCCCCTTAGGTCAGTCTCCTATAGGAATTCGAGATATCCCTAGACCAACATCTACTCAGTTTTAATTATGCTGGTTAGTGAGTGAGGAGATGGTTTATGGGCTAAGCGAGGGTAATGACTTTCCCACCTTATCTTGTTTATAGGACAAGTCCTTAAGATTGATTGTGCAAAGTGTCAAGATACAGAAAAGTAACATTCACAAGGTTGATTTGTAGATCACCTAGAGGGGGTGAATAAGTGACAAGCTAATCAACTGCAAAATTAATGCGGAATAAAAACTAATTGTACAAACTAAAACTATTATGCAAACATACAAAGTATAACCAAAGAGTGTAGCCGAATTCTTGGTAAAGGGCTCTGGACTATCTCCTCAAGATTTCTCTAGATTAAGAGTTGAGGTTGGCTCGCTTGGTTGAATTCAAGTGTGAGCAAAAGCATATAAACAATTAAGCATAATTATATCAAGCATATAAAGAGCTGAACAATAAACGCATGCAAGATATATAAACACAAGTGAGAGAGAGAGAGGATGAGCAATCGCAAATACGGGAGAATTGTTTCGAGGCTCGAACACACTTGCTCTATGACCCGCCTTCAACACTATGAAGGATTTCAACTATAATCGATCCCGCAACATCACTCGGTGCCGCAACACCTACAGTGAGCTCTCTCAAGAACTCTTGGACTCATAAGTCCCTCACTTGTTCCCGCAAGAACTACACATGCAAGCACACTAGCTTGCCGAGGCCACACCTCTACAAATTCCCAATACAAGGGGGTGGAACACTTGGTAATTTTCTTCTCTTGATCACCAAAAATAACTCTCACAGCAAAGATCCTACAGGATGAGTATAGCAATGAAAAGTTCAAGCTTGTGTCAGAAAACTAGTAGAATTTGTGGTAAAAAACTCAAAAAATTACTTTTGAAAACACAAGATAAGACACTCTTTAAAAACTCTCCTTTTGATATGAAAGTTTTAGCCCAAAAATATGTGAAGAAAAACTCTAAGAGAGATGGGAAAATTCTTGTACAAAAACTTCTCCTTCTCCAAATTCTTGTGCAAAACTGGCCAAGAGAACTCCTTTTTATAGGGTTCAGAAAACTAGCTGTTGGGCTCAGTTTTCTGGCTAAACAGACCTGTCAGTCGACCGGCCAACAATCATATTTATGACCGTTGGGGTTGCCATCAACCGCATCCAGGTCAAAGACCTATAGGTCGACTGCTCAGTCGACCGAGGCCAGAACCAGAGAGCATTGCTCTCTTGTCGGTCGACCGTCCGGTGAACCGAGGCCAGATCCAGAGAGCAAGCTCTCTGGATCGGTTGACCGCCCGGTCAGCCAGCCCTCAAGCCAGACTTGTACATGTTGCCTGGGCACATCGGTTGACCGCTCGGTCGACCGACCTCTGGTTCGGTCGATCGCCAGAAGCCCAGTACAAGGGTTTAAGGGATTGAAACTTGGTCTTTTTAAAACCCTAAAATTTTATTTAAATCCTATAAAAATCCGTAAAAATAAGTTCATTGAAATACTATGTGTGATAAAAAATCAACACATTTTACAAACAAGTTGAACTATTTTTACGATATAGAAATTTAGCCTTAATATAAAAATTGTATTTTTCAAAATCTTTGAAATTAAAAATCTATTTTTTCAAAACTTGTTCAAATACAAAAACAAGATATTAAAACACTTTTGGGGCATAGTGTGTATGGATATGATCCAACACACATATAAGATGAAATATCTATATTTTTGACAATAAGTTCTAAACAAAGTTTGGACTTTAAAAAAACGTAAACACATGATATAGAAACATCAAATAAGTTTTTCTAAACATTTGAACCATCAATGTGTAAGGATGAAATCCAAAACACATAAAAACAAACTTGTTTGATGAAATCTATTCATGAAGCATAAAGATTTATACTTTGAGGCTCAACACCAAAACAGTATTCTTAAGAACTAAAACTATTTCTTATGAAAACGCTATAGAAATTTTGTGTGTATATAAGAGCTTGAGCAATCCACAACTAATCTATCCTTTATATTTTATCTAAAAATAAAATCTTAACACTTACAAACGCTTGACTCAAGCCTTGAAAATCTTCTCCTCCATCTTGACTTGGTCCAAACCTTGATCCATGAGGTAGACTCCTCTATGAGTACTTGAAACGATCTTTGAAGCGCGAGTTCTTGAATCAACACGTGCTAGTTTCAGAACTTGACTTCGAATCCTTCAGTGAAGCTAAACACCGACTAAGATCTTGTTCAAATATCTGAAACTATAAACACAAGATCATTAGTAATATAACTATATGAGTTAATCATCATCAAAACTAGAAAGATGGGCCTTTGGGCCAACATGATTGTCCAAAGACCAAGGGTCAGAAGGAGTCAAAGACTGAGGTAAATCTCGCACAGGTGGTCAGTACTCAAGCCTACTCCTCACAGGCAGATAGATCGAACTCAGAATCATCAGTATTTTCTTTCTCTGTTACTACTCCTACTATTAGTTACTCAAGTGATTCTGAGTGAGCATTAGATAAATGAGTTACCTATGTGCCCGAACAAGAATTAGTTTACTAGCTTTGAGAAGCTAGATGGATGTTTCACTGTCATGACTGATGATCATCTCAAGGGATAGGTATAGTTCGTATCAAGATGTTTGATGGGATGATACGAGAACTGAAGGAAGTGAGGTATGTACCTCAACTTATAAGGAACATTATCTCAGTTGGTGCTTTGAAAACATTGGGTCTTGGGGTATCTATAAAAGATGGTGTTCTCAAGATGACCAAAGGCTCAATGGTGGTTATGAAGGGCGTCCGCCAAAATAATCTCTGCTACTTGAAGGGTAGTACAGTTACAGGTCAAGTGACGACTTCTATTTCTTCAGATGACGTTTGTACACAGGCTTGCATATGAGGCTCGGACATAGAGAAGAAAAATCATTGCAAGCTCCAGCAAATAAGGGATCATTGGAAGGTGTATCGACTTGCAACATTGACTTGGGTGGACACGACGTTCTGAACAAGAAGACGAAGGTGAAATTAAGCACCACTACTCACCACTCGGAAGATTTTCTTTGTGTTCACGTTAGTATTTAGGGACCTGCCAAGACTACATCGCTTAGAGGTCATCGGTTCTTTGTCTCTTTATTGATAATTTATCTAGGCATTGTTGGATATATCCTATGAGACAAAGATTTAAAGCCCTAGGTATACTGGTGAAGTGGAAGGATATGATAGAGAAACAGACTAGTAGGAAGATTAGGAGCTCCAAATTGATAATGTTGAAAGATACAAGAACCAATTCCTACAATTTGGCTAGAACACTGGCATTGGTACTCACGTCACAAATGAAATACATGGGTTGGCTAAGAAAATCAACCGCTCCTTACTGGAGAAGATTCGGTGTTTGTTGTCAAATGCACGATTAGACAAATCATTTTGGGCTGAGGCGATTGTATATGTTAGTCATCTCATAAATAGATTGTCATCAACCGAGATAGGAGGCAAAACTGCTTTGGATATTTGGTCAGGTGGAGCTTCTCAGGATTATGATTTGTTGCGGGTATTTGAAAGTCCGACCTACTTTAGTGCCAAAGATGGCAAAGTAAATTCGCAGGCAAAAAAGTATATTTTGGGTGTCAAAAGAAATATGAAAGGCAACAAGTTATGGACCCAAAAATAAGAAGATTGTGCTGAGTAAGCATGTCACATCTGATGAGACTTCATTGTTGAAGTCTACCATCTCTCAGCAGATGGAGAGATTGAAGACCAAGAATGTATCACAGCGGGTAGAGGTTGATGCTACTCTACCACCTCCAGTTGGTTCGGTATCAGTGATCAATCACATATATTGCATATGCATTGTCACCTTACCAAACTTTTTAGCTAATAAATCCTATTAATAAGTCTTCTTCTTCTTTGTTAAATGTAGGCCCAATTGCTGAAAAAAAGGAAAGAGAAACAAGCCCAAAAGCCCACCAAATTCTGATTTAATTCAGAATAAATTCGAAATCAAGGAATCAGGACAAAATCTTGGCATATCAGAGAGGTTGAAACCAGTTGAAAAGAATCCTCCCAAATCAAGCGGTTGAAGCCAACAATCAAAGGCTGTTTCGTCAAATCCTGGAGCAAAAACGAGAAAACCAGCAGAAGATATAGGAGAATCATCAAACCAGGAGCACCCACCACTTGGGTGTGGCCATCTGGCCACACCAGGGCTGCGAAAATGCGGCCCTAGCCACGTTTTTGCCGCTCTATTAAAGAGGTTGGGGGAGCGTTTGCTCCCCCAATCTTCCTATGATTCCCCCCTCTGGTTTTTCCCTATAAATACCAGTTTCAACAGAGAAGAAAGGAGCGAAGATTAGGATTAGAATTTTTATTTATACTTTAAGGTCTAGGCTCTTTGTTAGATAGTACAAAAGTTGTATTTTATTTTGCAATTTATAGTTCAGTACAATTATCTGTGAGAGAGAGAAATTGAGTGCTTGTAACTTGAAGATTGAAGTGACATCAATACAAGAATCGAGCTACATTTTCTTCCACTCATTTTACGGTATGTCTCGCGTTATTTACTTGCATTTTTCTTTGTCTTCCATGAGTAGCTAAATCGATTTTCTGGGCTCACTATTGTACCTCTCTCCAATTCTTCTTCTCTTCTGATTTTAATGAAAAAGACCCAATGAATCATTTGCATGCCTAACTTAAATCCTTTCTTCTTGAGAGTGTTCTTGAAGGCACATGAGGATGGGTTTGGATTTTTAACTCCTACTTCTTTAAGAACGTCTCTTCAACTTGTTTTTATCTCATACTTGAACTTCTTCATGATTTAACGTTCGATTCAAAACGGTTTCTAAAAGAAAAGAGTGAACTTTTTCAACCATCGTATATGCTTTACTTCAAACTTTCTAAAGTCAACCTTAAAGTTTTGCCTATGATCATGTTGAGGCACTAAGGATTTCAATAGAAGAATAAACGGTTGAGTAGTGAGTTAGTGAGCCCAGATTTTCTTCTTTATTAAAACAACCAATCACTTTTCAAAGTTTTTTTTTAAATCACCTTTTTCCAAAGCCTTCTCCAAAGTTGCAATTTCTCTTTTAATCATCTCCTTCTTTCCATTCTCTTTTCAATTAAAAAATGAGCACAATTCTTTGTTACTAAACAAAACACTGAAAAGCTTTCATCGCATTCCTCCTCGTGGACACGACCCGTTAGCCCGAAGCTACACGGTAATTACTTAAACTCTTTGATTTTACAATCATTTTTGGCGCTGTTGCCGGGGAGGGAATGGTGTAATTATTTTTTAACAAGTTTGGTGTGTTATTTCAGGGACTTGAAGATTCAGATCTAGCATTCAAGCTTTGCAAGAGAAGACTTGCAAATTCTGTGCTCCTACTCTCGAAAGTAGGAAACAGAATTTCAAGAAATTGCGTTGCAAAAGTTAAAAATTTCATTGGACTACTAAAACTCTTTTTTGCAGGACATATTGCTCGCAAAAAAATTAAGTTTTTGTATGTTATATTCTTACTATATCTGCTATCCACCATCCCTATTTTAATCCAACAGTAATTTAAGTGATTGTTAATTGCTTAAAAAACGTTTAGACTTGCATTCTAGGCATTTGTCTAATTACGTTTATTTTACAATTACTGTTGAAGAGAGCTGGAGACACATACGTATGCATAGCATATAGTTTAGGAAACATTCTTGGGTGATATTTTGCTTTTGAATGTTACTTTTCTGTATCTTGCACACTTTGCACAATAAATTCTAAGGGCAAAACCCAATTTAAGATAAGGTGGGGAAGTCATTACCTTCCTTAGCCCACAAACCATCTCCAAGCACGCACAACCTAAGCCTAAGTAAAATCTGATAGACGTTGGCCTTAGGGACATCTCGAACTCACTAGGAGATTATCCTAAAGGGGAAGATGTTAGAATTTGACACCTACCAAATCAGTATCTAGGAAGGGGATTGAGGGCCGAAAGCCCGAAGGTTAGTGGTTACTTAATTAAGGAACGTCTTTGACAGATAACCTCCCACTAATCTTGACCTGACCTGGCTGATTAGCTTGTGGTCAAAGTCTACATTATACCTCCTGTGGACAATCAACCAGTTAGGAGTTGTCTAGGTCAAGGTTACCTTAGACTAGGTTTGGTTGATTACTCTTGTTGACTGTTGGTAAACTTGTTCGTGATTGTGATTGTGTTTGTGTATGCAAGTGTGGTCAAGAGACCCTAACTCATCTAGGTTGACTAGAACACATCACCACCCAAGTTTGGACCAAGACCTGATCCGGTTATGGCTCAACCAACATTCTTGCAGGATAGGTTCTATCCCATTGGAACCTCACTTCCATCTTGCATTCTACTTCCATCGGTTGGTGAATACTAAGAGTCTTTGTCTTAGAATCCTAGATGTGTAAGTGTATTAGGTATGCATATTTCATTAAGGTAAAAATCAAGACTAACTACTTATTCAATTTTTTTTCTATACCTAAAAATTCAACAATTTATATTATTTTGACCAAGTTTTTAGAAATCCTAATCATGATTTTCCTAATTCTTAAGATTAACTTAGATTTCTTTCAAAAGATAAGTCAAAATATTATTCTCTTTTTCAAAAAGTTTTTCTTTTGTTTTAAAGGGAAATTTTTTTTTTTTAAGTTAGTATCTATATGTTAGTATGTTAGTAAATCCTCCCCCCATACCTATCTCATGCATTGTCCTCAATGTATGAATGAATGCATTTATGCATGAAAAAGAAAAAGGAAAGGAAAATATTACCTTAAGGTGGTGGTTCCGGTGGTGGTCTAATTGGTCCACGAAATGCGGCCCAATCGAATTTTGTAGAGTTCGGAAGAACCCACCAGAAATCTCTCTTGTATAACCCACTAAAAATATGTATGTATGAACATTTTTTATAAAAATTTAACCCCATCTAATTTCCAAATTTCATAATAATTTTCGGAGTCAATTTTGTCAACCGCCTTGTCCCAAAATGGAATGTCAAAAGATAGAATGATTGACTTGGACTGAGAAAGTATGGGAACTAATACTGACTCAGGAAGTGACTTAAGTCAAGTAAAGGTTCAGGAGTCGAGATTGGTTCAGGAGGTGGGTCCAAATCAAGAAGTTGAAACTCAAGTCCACAGTCATTTTCCCACAATGGAATGTGACTTAATATTGGTGATTCAAGTTCAAGAATGATAGGTGTGGGAATCAAAACTGTCTCTAAAATATTACTCAAATCGGGTAACAAAACAGGAGTCAATATTGATTCGAGAATTTGAACTGGATCACAAATTTGAGAATATAGGTCACATTTTTCATTGAGTTCAATTTCATAAAAATGAGAACTGGCCAATTTGTCAATGGGACTTTCAAAATTATGAAATTGGTCAAGTTCAATATGATGATCATCAATGATGGGTGATTCAATTTCATTATGAATTGGCACAGGATCCAATGTTGACTCGAGAAAATTGAAATCAGGTAAGACACCGGAGTCATTATTGAATCAGGAAATAGAATTGAATAACCAAGTTGAGGGTCAGGATCATAGTCATTCTCAAGTTCTATTTCAGGAAATGAATAACTTGCCAAACTATCAATGTCATTTTTAAAATTTAGAGTTTGGGCAAGTTCAAATGATTGTACTGAAATAGAATCTTGTTTTCCAAGCAACGTGACTCTTTGGCTCTAACAGAATGGTTAGCGACATCAGAAATGGTCAAACAGTGAGAACGTAAAGTTTGAACCATCATATCTATGCCATGATCACGAGTGATTCTAGCCTCAGTCATGGCTTCAAACATCTTTTCATAGTCGATTGGTTCATCGTTTTGTTGTGATTGGACTTGAAAAGATGAAGTGTTGTTATGAAATTCGTGGTGAAATGGTGAGTCGGTCAGATTCTGTGATTGTTGCTTAGACTCACGCATCATCATGTTCAAGATTGATGGTTTTCTATTTTGTGATTGTTGCTCGGACTCATGCATACTCATTTCCATCATTTCCAAGATTAATGGTTTTCTATTTTGAACTGGTGGAACTGAGTATGAATCTTTGAAATATTGTGGACAAGGTGGATAGGGAGGACAAGTTGGTTGAAAATTGGACTTGGGGGAGGCGAATCCCCATGGACTCTGTGAAGAGTTGAAATTGTTGTGAAAATTATGGTCATAAGATGGAGGGCATGGTTATATTCATTCGGATAAGACCACTCCGGCACACTAGGTTGGTTAAAGTTAGGATATGCCGGGTTGGTAATATCCGAAAAAGAGGTTGGTGTGTAATATAGATTGCCATTAAAATTGAAAAAATTGTTGTTATAAGCCATATCACACAATAAAACACAAACAAAGAAACAAATAAGCAAACAAAGGAAAAAAATTTCTAAACTAAGTTAGGGTAGACCTATGACCTAGACGACTCCTAACTGGTTAGACTGTCCACGGGAGGTATAATGCGGACTTTGACCACAAGCTAATCAGCCAGGTCAGGGCAAGATTGGTGGGAGGTTATCCGTCAAAGACGTTCCTTAATTAAGTAACCACCAACCTTCGGGTTTTCGGCCCTTAATCCCCTTCCTAGACACTGATTTGGCAGGAGTCAAATTCCAAACTTTCCCCCTTAGAATAATCTCCTAATTGAGTCTGAGATGTCCCTAGGGCCAACGTCTACTCATTTTTAGTTAGACTTGTGTTAGTAAGTGAGGAGATTGTTTGTGGGCTAAGGGAGGGTAATGACTTCCCCACCTTATCTTATTTATAGGACAAGCCCTTAAGTCAATTTAGTGCAGTGTACAAGTATATAGAAAAAAGTAACATTCAAGCAATATTTCATACAAGAATGAACCTTATACTAAATGCTATGCACACATACCTTGGCTCCAGCACTCTTCAACAGTAAATAAAAATGAAATGAAATAGACACGTGCCTAAATGCAAAGTCTAAATCATTTTTAGCATTTACAATCAACTTTTTACTGTTGTGTTAGAAATATAGATACAGTGAGTTAAATAAGGAGATAAATGCTACATAAATTCATATTTTCAATTCAACCAACCTGCAAAAATAAAGGTTAGTAGTTCACTCAGTTTTGCCACTGGAATGTAGCAAATCTGAGGGCATCTGGGCTCTGCATTCTTGAGCAGAGTCCAGGGCCACTTATATGTCCACTGCAACAAATATTCCTTGTTGTTAAATCTGTACCAAAAAAAAACAAGAAGAAAGTTAACCAAAAATGTAAACTTTTAAAGAGATTAACTTACCGTCCCTCCCCGGCAACGGCGCCAAAATTTGATTGAGGTTTTACCTGCACACAAAATATAGTATTTCAGATTTAAGAATAGGATATGCAAGTTACTCAATTCTACCGCGATAGCAAGTGGCTATGCGGGTCGTGATCCACAACGAGGGACTAGCGATGGAAGCTTTTTTAGCAAGTTCTCTTTTAGGTTACAAAGTATGGTTAAAGTTCTTCTTTAGTTCTTTAAAGAAAAAAGGAAAATTTGAGTTAAAGTTAAATTAGGAAGAAGATGGTAGATTAAGAAGATGAAAAATGAAAAATAGATTATATACAAGAAATTGAATTTGGTGTTGTTGGTGTTGGTGATCTAAACTAAAGAAATAAAAGAAAAGAAAAATAACCTAAAAATTACTTACCTCTTCAGTGCTCATATACCTTGGATTCATTGTGACGACTTACCTTGTTTTTGAAGGCAATCAAGCATGGCGTATAGGATCTTCCCCATTCTCGATCTACACTACGAATAAAAGGGCGGAGCTAAACTAACAAAGAATGGTTATTCATCGCCATAGGCCATCAAGGGCACTTGCAATGGCGAAGCAGTCTCGAGGCTATCGAATTCACTTGGATTACAAATACATCAGAGGAAAGTAAATGAAAACAAGAATAAAGAAGAAACAGAAACTTCGATTCGATTCTAATAACAATGAAAGAAAAGACTTACTTACACCGGTGTCACCCTCAGTACAAGCTTGATCTCCTTCCTTCTTGAAACTCGTTTCTCCTCTCAGTTACATAAAGAAAAGTAAAAATTACATAAAAGAAAACTAAAAAAAACCTAAGTTACAATCTAAAAAATTAGCCTAAGAAAAACCCTAAGTTTCCGTTTCTGGATCTGCCCTTGAGCTTCTGAGATCTGCACTTCCTCCCCGCTATGCAGGGGTATTTATAGGAGAAAACCAGAGGATAAGAAGCTTATGAAGATAAGAGGAGCAAAATATCTCTAAATTTGAATTCTTCTTTTATCTCCAAACTTGTTTTGACTTATCCATAGAAGTTCAAATCTGTCCTGCAACTTGTTATCATGTTGATCACCGAATATGGCTTATCTTCTGACTGAATTGAAAAGTTTGATCAACATAGGAGTTGTAGTCCTTCAAGTCTTCTTTCTGGAGCATCTTAAATCATAGGATTTGAATATCTGTAGCAAAAGTTATGATCTGAATACTAAAACGTGTACAGTCTGAATCCGAATTTTTCTCTCCTTTATCTTCATCTTGTGGTGCAAGCAACCTGGTTGAGTAGAACTTCATCTCATCTTATCCTTTTCCTCCTCTTTTAGCAATTAGGAGTTCTATCTTATCCTTCCTTTTTCTCCCTTAGATTTTAAATAAAGAATTTAAAATCCAAGTTTAGATTAGGTTAGATAATGTAGAAACTTCTAAATTACTACAATTTTTGCATATGGGATTTTTGGGCTTTTGGGCTTCATTCAGGCTTTATTTCTTTATTTTTAATTACTCAAGGCCTGCACATATTAAATAATAAAACATTAGTAATAGTGCATAATTAAAAGAATAAATAGGGAAATATGATAGTAAATGTGGTGATAAATATGCACTTTTTACTACCTATCACCTGCCTAGTCAGCCAATAACCAATCCTAGGAATTCTCAACAAGCTCATTTGGCTGAGGATCAATCATTAAATCAATGTAATGTTGTTCATACATTGAGGTCAGGAAAGAGAGTTGATAATCAAGTGTCAACGCCAACCAATCCCATTCAGCACAACCACAATCAAGCATCCACCTCTTCTCATCCAAATCCTTCCAAATCTGACGAATCTGAAAAAGATAAGTCAACCAGTCGGTGCACCAGCCTATAGTATCATTTCCTAATATGCTGAAAAACAACAAGCAAATTCACACATGGATAAGATAATTGAGATATTTAATCAAGTGAAGATAAATGTGCCACTTCTTGATGCCATCCAACAAGTCCCTTCCTATGCTAAGTTTCTTAAGGACATGTGCACCAAGAAGAGAAAGACTAATGTACCAAAAAAGGTCTTCTTAGCCACTAACATTAGTGAACTACTATCGGGTCCGATCCCTGTCAAGTACAAGGATCCAGGTAGTCCCACCATTGCCTGCACAATAGGACAAGCCGAGATTAGTCGTGCGCTTCTTGACTTGGGGGCAAGTATCAACTTGCTTCCATTCCCAGTTTATCAACAACTCGGTTGGGCGATCTTAGTCCAACTCGAGTCACCATCCAACTGGCTGACCGTTCAGTAAAAGTTTCAAAAGGGGAGATTAATGATGTCCTTATCCGGGTTGGGGAGTTTATTTACCCTGTCGATTTCATAGTTCTAGAGACACAACATGTGTCCAACTCCAATCATAGGGCTCAAACTCCTGTTATCCTAGGGCGACCATTCCTTACTACTGCCAATGCCATCATCAATTGTAGGAATGGGTCCATGAGATTAACCTTTGGGGACATGACTAAAGAAGTCAATATCTTCAATCTAGGAAAATAACCCCGCGATTTTGAGGATCAAACATTTGAAGTCAACCTAATTGAGAACTTAACAAGTGAACATAGGGAAGAATTGGAACTAGAAACTGAGTGTGACTTCGGGTTAGAGTTTGACGACTTTAATCTTGATCAGGTTGTAGATTCTGATGTGAATTAGACTTCAAACCCTATTTCACCAATAATAGAACCAACAAATTTGACTAGTCCTTCTAGTGAGCCTTCCTCTTCTTTAGAATTGAAAGCCTTACCTGCGCATCTCAAGTACGTCTATCTAGGCAAACAAGAGACATTTCCTGTCATCATTGCCTCCCATTTAAATGACGGGGAAGAAGAAGATCTTAAAGCAATTCTAAGAAAACATAGGGAAGCCATTGGGTGGACTATGACTGATATCAAGAGATTAAGTCCAATCATCGTTCAACATCGCATTCATCTCAATGAAAATGCCACCCTAAAAGAGACCCGCAGCGTAGGTTAAACCCTATAATGCAAGAGGTTGTTCATCCTGAAATTATAAAACTCTTAGACAATGGGATAATTTATCCCATTTCTGATAGCCAATGGGTCAGTCCTGTCCACGCAGTTCCAAAGAAATCCGATTTCACCGTAGTGGAAAACGAGAACAAAGAGTTGGTCCAAACTCAACTTCCCACGAAGATCCGAGTTTGCACTGACTATAGGAAGCTTAATGCTGCAACTCGTAAGGATCATTTTCCACTTCCCTTCATTGATCAAATGCTTGAACGTTTGGCGGGTCACGAGTATTACTGTTTCTTGGACGGTTACTCGGGGTATAACCAGATCCCTATTGCTCCTGAGGACCAAGAAAGATTACGTTCACATGTCCATTTGGGACATTTGCTTATTGTTGAATGCCTTTCGGCTTATGCAATGCCCCAGCAACGTTTCAACGTTGCATGTTGACTCTTTTCTCTGATATGGTAGAACGATTCTTAGAGATCTTTATGGATGATTTCTCCATTTACGGAGATTCATTCACTCAATGTCTCCCCCATTTAGAACTTGTCCTCCAACGTTGTGCTGAGAAAAATCTGACACTGAATTAGGAGAAATGCCACTTCATGGTAAAACATGGAATTGTCTTGGTCATGAAATCTCCAAGAAGGAATTGAAGTAGATAGAGCCAAAATTGAGGTTATTGCTAAGCTTTCCATACCCAAATGCGTTAAGGACATTAGATCCTTCTTAGGACACGCTGGTTTTTACCGAAGATTCATCAAGGATTTTAGCAAAATTGCTAGGCCCTTGACTAATCTGTTAGCTAAGGATGTGTCCTTCACTTTCGATGCTGAATGCATGAATTCTTGAGAGAAGCTTAAGAGAGAGCTTATTTCTGCACCAATCATATTTGCACCGGATTGGTCTAAGCCGTTCGAAATCATGTGCGATGCTTCTGATTTTGCCATAGGCGCTGTCCTAGGACAACGCATTGATAACAAGCAGCATGTGATTTACTACTCTAGTAGGACTCTCAACGATGCTCAATTAAACTACACTACGACTGAGAAGGAATTCTTGACAGTAGTGTTTGCCTTAGAGAAATTTCGTCCCTACCTACTAGGGTCCAAAACTACAATTTTCACCGATCATCTTGCGCTTAGGTACCTCATGATGAAGAAGGATGCCAAGGCCCAACTCATTCGTTGGATCCTCCTTCTTCAAGAATTCGATCTTGAGATTCGAGACAAGAAAGGCGTAGAAAATGTCGTTGCTGACCATCTCTCACGAATCCCTAATTCTCCATGCAACGAATTACCTATAAATGAGGATTTTCCTGATGAAAATCTCTTAGCTATCTCTAGGGAACCTTGGTTTGCTGATATAGTGAATTACTTAGTCACAAACCAAACTCCGCCTCATTGGTCCAAAAGCGATATATACCGGTTCTTATCCCAAGTCCGGTATTTCTTTTGGGAGGAACCGTATCTTTTTAAGTACTGTTCTGACCAAATTATTAGGAGATGCGTTCCCGATGAGGAGGTTAAGAGTGTTCTATCCTTTTGTCACGATCTTGCATGCGGTGGACACTGATTGGTAGTGAAAAATGCATTTTTATCATCATATTTACCATCACATTTTCATATTTATTCATTTAATTCTGCACATTTATTAATAATTTGTAATTTATTGTGTGCAGGCCTCGAATTCTTATTTTTATAATAAATAAAGCTTAATGAAGCCCAAAAGCCCACAGTTGAAGCCCAGGTGTCAAAGTGCAAATATCAATTGTCAAAATTGCAAATACACAACGGCCAAGTTGCAAATACAAAGAAGAGGGATGGATAGACTTCTATCCAACCCTAAACACTTGCAGGATGAGGATAAAAGCTAAAAGAAGAGAAGGAAATTCGTGGAAAAGATTTGAGATCTAGGTAACTTGATTCCCAAGTTATATCCAAATCTAAAGATTAAGAGCTAGGATGCAATTTCTAGAAGGATAAACCCAGATGGACGGACCAGAGAAGGCCACGCGCCAAAGCGCGTGGAATTTGGCTACAAAAGTGCCGCGTTTCCGCGGCAAATTTCCCATTTCCGCGGCATTTCTGACGAGTCTGGGGATCAGCTTTCGTGGGAAAGTTGTATTGGGACTCTACCTCCTTCTGCTCCTATAAATACCCCATGCAGTGCAACCGAGAAGAGCGTCCAGAGGCAAGCAAAGGGCCAAAAGCTAGGGTTTAGTTTTCTTTCTAGGTTAGGTTTTATTTTCGTTTTTATTTTGTAAACTTTGTAACTGAGAGTGGAGGAAACTTTCATGGAGGATGGAGTCTTCGCTTGTACTGAGGTGACAGCGGTATAAGCCCTCTTATTTTCCATTGTTAATGAAATCCGTTTAAGGTTCGTTTTTGTTATTATTTTATGTTTTTCATCTTTTGTTTATTCTTGTGTTTCTCTGTTTCTATTTTCTTTCTTCTATTTGTTCTCTAATGCCTTGTGTGAGACCCAACTGCTTCGAGACTACCTAGCCAAAGAAGATCCCTTGATGGCTTATGGCGATGAACATCCTATACGCCATACTTGCAAGTCTTCCGAGAAAAGGTAAATCATCGCACGGATCAAAGGTAAGTAGGTTGAAGAGTTTTGTACGTGTTTTCTTTCTTTCTTCCTTTAGTTTAGATCCACATCTTCCTAAATTCTTCTCTTCCACTTCACTGTAAATACCACCCATTGTAAATACCACCATCATAACTAATAAAAAAGATAAAAACTTTAGAGAAACTTGCTTAACGCTTCCATCGCAGTCCCTCCCTGAGGATCACGACCCGCATAGCCTTGCTACCGCGGATTAGTATTGAGCACCTCGCACACCTTTAATTCTCAGATCTAATATTCATATTCTGTGTGCAGGAAATCTCAGTCAACAAATTGGCACCGTTGTGATTGGACTTGGAAAAAGGAAGTATAATCGTGATGAAGTTGTGAGTCGGTGGACTCACGCATCATTATGTCTAAGATTGATGGTGGTTGTTGCTTGGACTCAGGCTAGATTAGCTCGTGAGTATGAACTAGATATGATGGTTCAATCTTTGCGTTCTCACCGTTCGGCCATTTCTGCTTTCATTGACCACTCGATTAGAGCCGACGAACCAAGTTGCTTTGGACAACAAGATTCTAATTCAGTACCATCATGTGAACTTGCCGAAACTTCAAATTCTGATAACTTGGCAAGTTTTTCCTTTCCTGAATTAGAACTTGAACATGAATATGATCATGATCTTCCACTTGATGATTCAATTTTATTTCCTGATCCAATAATGACTCCAGTGTCTCCACCTGATTTCACTTTTCCCGAGTCAACATTGGATCCTATTCCAATTCATTATGAAATTGAATCACCCATTTTAGATGATCATATTGAACTTGACCTAGATTCTCACAATCTCTTTACTTCTGAAACTGATTGTACAATTCTGACGAAAGATGTTGACCTTAGTTTTGAAGAATTGTATGGCGATGAGCTAGAATTCCTTAATATTGGAAGTAAAGAGATATTACCCATATTAGGTCACATTCCATTGTGGGAAGAAGATTGTGGACTTGAGTTTCAATTTCTTGACTTGGACCCACTTCCTGAACTTAGCCCGATTCCTGAGCCCTTACTTGATTTGAGCTTCTTCCCTGAGTCGGTATTCGTTCCCGCACCCATAATTCCCACGTCCAAGTCAATCATTTCATCTTTTCACACTCCATTTTGGGACAAGGAGGTTGATACAATTGACTCTGAAAATTATTATGAAATTTGGAAATTTGATGGGGTGGAAATTTTAAAAAATGATCACACATACATTTTCGTGGGTTATACAAGAAAATTTTGGTGGGTTCCTCCATGAAATACTATATTATCTTGATTGGGTAGCAACGCTTGGCCCAATTAGACCACCACCGGAACCACCCCCTAAGGTAATTTTTCGCCTTCCCTTGTTCTTTTTCATGCATATATGCATTCATTTCATACATTGAGGACAATGCATGAGATAAGTGTGGGGGTGGGCTTTACTAACATACTAACATAGGTAGAAACTAACAAAAATTTGCTAAAAAAAAAAATAAATAAATAAAAAAAATTTTAAAAAAAAATTTAAAAGAAAAAAAAACTTATAAAAAGGATAATACTTTGACTTATTTTTTGAAAGAAATTTAAGTTAGTTTTAAGGATTAGGAAAATCATGATTAGGATTTCTAAAAACTTGGTCAAAATAAATAAATTGTTTAAATTTTTAGGTATAGGAGAGAAATTGAATAAGTAGTTAGTCTTAATTTTTACCTTAATGAAATTTGCATACCTAATGCATATCTAGGATTCTAAGACAAAGACCTTGTGCCTCATAAAAAAAAAAAGAAAAAAAAAATCACCAATTAAGTTGATACATGTGCCTCAAGAAGCATAAGTATTCATGCCTAAAGATGAGTAAATAAAATAAAGTCCTTAGTTTTGGGGCCTAGTTCACTCGAATTTGAGTCCGCGGGGTGTTTTCTCACCTGGTGCCCTAAAGCCAACCGGTTTGGGAGTCATCGACTTTAAGTTCGCTACATGGTGGATTAGAAAGCCTAATAAAACTAAGAATATGAGATATGTATTAACACATCTAAGAGTCAATTAGTTAGGTATGAGGGCCTCAAGAAGCCTTGATGCTTACACGAAAGAAAATTAGATGCGTTATACATATTAAAAAAAATAATAAAAAAAAGAAAAAAGAAAAAATATATATATAGAGGCATGAGAGTCCAAGTTAAGGAATTCCTAGATTCACAAGGGTGCATATGATTTTTGGTAACGAAAAAGACTATATTAGAAGTTCAATTTTGACCCTTACCTAAAATGAAAACAATTTACTTTATAAAGACTAAGTCTAAGAATGAATAAAAATGAGGATCCTAAAACTTATAGACTACTTAGTCTCTTCAATAATAATTCAAATATTTTCTTTTTATGGATTTTGTGGGTGCAATCCGCTGAAAACCCTCACGAGACAACACTCGTCCTCTAGGGTAACCTAGAGGTTTAACGGCTTGTTGCACGTGCTAAGTGCAATCGTGATTCCTACGAAAGTGAGTTAGGTTAGATTAACTTTTCATTTCTTTTTCTTTTTCTTTGTTTTACTCGAGGACGAGCAAAAAGATAAGTGTGGGGGTGTGATTGGTAGTGAAAAGTGCATTTTTATCATCATATTTACCATCACATTTTCATATTTATTCATTTAATTCTGCACATTTATTAATAATTTGTAATTTATTGTGTGCAGGCCTCGAATTCTTATTTTTATAATAAATAAAGCTTAATGAAGCCCAAAAGCCCACAGTTGAAGCCCAGGTGTCAAAGTGCAAATATCAATTGTCAAAATTGCAAATACACAAGGGCCAAAGTTGCAAATACAAAGAAGAGGGAAGGATAGACTTCTATCCAACCCTAAACACTTGCAGGATGAGGATAAAAGCTAAAAGAAGAGAAGGAAATTCGTGGAAAAGATTTGGGATCTAGGTAACTTGATTCCCAAGTTATATCCAAATCTAAAGATTAAGAGCCAGGATGCAATTTCTAGAAGGATAAACCCAGATGGACGGACCAGAGAAGGCCACGCGCCAAAGCGCGTGGAATTTGGCTACAAAAGTGCCGCGTTTCGGCGGCAAATTTCCCATTTTCGCGGCATTTCTGACGAGTCTGGGGATCAGCTTTCGTGGGAGAGTTGTATTGGGACTCTACCTCCTTCTGCTCCTATAAATACCCCATGCAGTGCAACCGAGAAGAGCGTCCAGAGGCAAGCAAAGGGCCAAAAGCTAGGGTTTAGTTTTCTTTCTAGGTTAGGTTTTATTTTCGTTTTTATTTTGTAAACTTTGTAACTGAGAGTGGAGAAAACTTTCATGGAGGATGGAGTCTTCGCTTGTACTGAGGTGACAGCGGTATAAGCCCGCTTATCTTCCATTGTTAATGAAATCCGTTTAAGGTTCGTTTTTGTTATTATTTTATATTTTTCATCTTTTGTTTATTCTTGTGTTTCTCTGTTTCTATTTTCTTTCTTCTATTTGTTCTCTAATGCCTTGTGAGCAATGAGACCCAACTGCTTCGAGACTACCTAGCCAAAGAAGATCCCTTGATGGCTTATGGCGATGAACATCCTATACGCCATACTTGCAAGTCTTCCGAGAAAAGGTAAATCATCGCACGGATCAAAGGTAAGCAGGTTGAAGAGGTTTGTACGTGTTTTCTTTCTTTTCTTCCTTTAGTTTAGATCCACATCTTCCTAAATTCTTCTCTTCCACTTCACTGTAAATACCACCCATTGTAAATACCACCATCATAACTAATAAAAAAGATAAAAACTTTAGAGAAACTTGCTTAACGCTTCCATCGCAGTCCCTCCCTGAGGATCACGACCCGCATAGCCTTGCTACCGCGGATTAGTATTGAGCACCTCGCACACCTTTAATTCTCAGATCTAATATTCATATTCTGTGTGCAGGAAATCTCAGTCAACAGACACTTTGGTCCCCGCAAGACTACTAAAAAAGTGCTACAAAGCGGGTTCTATTGGCCCACTTTGTTCAAAGATGCTTATGAGTTTTGCAAGACGTGCCCTAGATGTCAGATGGTAGGAAGGATCTCAAAACGAAATATGATGCCCCTCAACCCAATTCTAGAAATAGAACTCTTTGATGTTTGGGGCATCGACTTTATGGGTCCATTTCCTAATTCATTTGGAAACCAATACATATTGGTTGCTGTGGATTATGTGTCCAAGTGGGTAGAAGCCATTCCTTGTAAAACTAATGATAGCAAAGTTGTCATAAAGTTTTTAAAAGAGAACATTTTTTCACGCTTCAGAACCCCTCGTGCTATCATCAGTGATAATGGCACTCACTTTTGCAATAGATCCTTTGAAACTCTTATGCGAAAGTATACCATAACTCACAAGTTGTCCACACCTTATCATCCTCAAACTAGTGGGCAGGTTGAGGTTTCCAAGAGACAAGTCAAGCTTATCTTGGAGAAAACTGTGAACCAAAACCGAAAAGATTGGTCCATCAAACTTGTAGATGCCCTATGGGCCTACAGGACCGCTTTCAAGACGATTCTAGGAATGTCTCCTTATAGGTTAGTCTATGGTAAAGCTTATCACCTGCCCGTTGAGTTAGAGCACCGGGCCTTATGGGCAATCAAGCAGTTGAATTTCGACTTGACTAAGGCCGGTGACCTTAGGAAGTTACAAATTTCCGAATTAGAGGAGTTAAGAAATGAGGCCTATGAAAATGCTAGGATCACTAAAGATAGAGTTAAGATTTTTCATGATAAACACATCATAAGAAAAACCTTTGTCCCTGGACAAAAAGTCTTACTCTATAATTCTAGGCTTCATTTTTTTTCAGGAAAATTAAAATCACGATGGACTGGGCCAATCGTTGTAAAAACTGTGTTTCCACACGGTGCAGTTGAGATCAGTGACACCAAGAATGGAAATTACTTTAAGGTAAATGGTCAACGCCTTAAACCTTTCTTGAAATCGGTGCCGGTAAATGAAACGGCTATGGGTCTTTTTGACCCCGTGTATCGGTAACTTTCCTCTTTTCTATTTTATTTCATGCATCAATACATTTCTTTCATACATTGGGGACAATGCATGAGATAAGTGTGGGGAGGGTTAACATGACTAATATAACAACAACAAAAAAACAAAAACAAAAAAAACAAATATATATATATATAAAACTTTTGAAAGGTTAGAATAATATTTTGATATATTTTTTGTAAGAAATTAAGTTAATTTTAAGGAATAGGAAAATCATAATTAGGATTTCTTATACTTGGTCAAAGTCAGATAACTTGTTTGATTTTTAGGGTTAGGAAGAAAATTTGTGAAAGAAATTTAGTCTTGATATTTACCTTGATGAAATATGCACACTAAATACACTTACACACTTAGGGTTTGAAAACAAAGACTCATTATAAAAAAATATATGTAAAAAAATAAACATATCTAATTATCGATTAGCTAGGTGCTTTGGCCTAAGCAAGCCTTGGTATTTATGCAAAAGATAATTAAATAAGTTTGAAAATATATATATATATATATATATATATATATATATATATATATATATATATATATGGGCTTACTGTACCTCAGCCCGCGGGCTGAGAGAGTTTTCTCAGCCTGCGGGCGTGGCAACATCACCGCCCCACATCTGTAATAATTTTGGCGGGCAAAATCCTGTAAAATCCCGCCCAATTTAATGCCAGTCACCTCAACATTGTAATTTCCAAAAATACCCTCCCTCACAACTTTTTACCGACCTTGGTAGCAGTCCTCAGAAAAAGACTGCGACCTTGGTAGCAGACCTTGGTAGCAGTCCTCAGAAAAAGACTGCGACCTTGGTAGCAGTCCTCAGAAAAAGACTGTGACCATGGTAGCAGTCCTTAGAAAAGACTGTGGTAGCAGATCTTGGTAGCAGTCCTCAGAAAAAGACTGCGACCTTGGTAGCAGTCCTCAGAAAAAGACTGCGACCATGGTAGCAGTCCTTAGAAAAGACTGCGACCGTGGTAGCAGTTCTCATAAAAACACTGCGACCTTGATAGCAGTCCTCAGAAAAAGACTGCGACCTTGGTAGCAGTCCTCAGAAAAAGACTGCGACCTTGGTAGCAGTCCTTAGAAAAGACTGCGACCGTGGTAGCAGTTCTCATAAAAACACTGCGACCTTGGTAGCAGTCCTCAGAAAAAGACTGTGACCTTGGTAGCAGTCCTTAGAAAAGACTGCGACCTTAGTAGCAGTCCTTAGAAAAGACTGCGACCGTGGTAGCAGTTCTCATAAGTACTGCGACTATATTAAAAATCATTAAATATCAAATCAGATAAAAAAATTAAGAAGCAGCATTCACTGTCTTTTACCGAAAAAATAGCTTTTCATAAGGGGTATTTGGTAATTTAACTTCTTTCGATAAGCGGGCCGCAAGTTAGTGGGGTGCAAAATTGAGCCACGTCAGCGCAGGCTGAGAGAGTTCTCTCAGCCCGCGGGCTGATATACATTTTTCTCTCTCTCTCTCTCTCTCTCTATATATATATATATATATATATATATATATATATATATATATATATATATATATATATATATTATATATATATATATAAATCCTCTGATTAAGCTGGGTATTTGTGCCTCATGAAGCATAAGTATTCACACCTAAAAGGGGTACATTTTATAAATAAAAACCTTAGTTTTGTGGCCTTGTCTGCTCGAGTGTTTAAGTCCTTAGGGGTGTTTTCTCACCTGGTGCCCTAAAACTGTCCGGTTTGGGTGTCACCGACTGAAGGCTCGTTACATGGGCAGATTAGAAAGCCTAATGAAATTGAGGAATAAATTCCACCAAAAATAAATATAAATAAGGCATAGGAGTTAATGTTAAAGAACCCTTAGTCAACTTCACAGTCACGCATACGACTCAGGGTAAATTAATAGACTAGATTAGAAGTACAATTTGACTCCTTACTTTGATTGATGACATGTTTTTGAATAGAGACTGAGTTTCGGAATGAAAAATTTGATATTCCTATAACCTATAGATTACTTAAAGCCTTACAAATATACTTCAAATATTTTCTCCTTTAAAAATGCTCTTCGAAAATACTAACATTTTTTATGGATTTTGTGGGTGCAATCCACTGAAAACCCTCACGAGACAAAACTCGTCCTCTAGGGGTAACCTAGAGGTTTAACGGCTTGTTACACATGCTCAGTGCAATCGAGTGACCTGTGAAAGTGGTCTAATAATTGATTAGAATTAGTCTGATGTTTTGCTCGAGGGTGAGCAAAAGATAAGTGTGGGGATGTGATCAGTCACATATATTGCATATGCATTGTCACCTTACCATACTTTTTAGCTAATAAATCCTATTAATAAGTCTTCTTCTTCTTTGTTAAATGTAAGCCCAATTGCTAAAAGAAAGGAAGAAAAATAAGCCCAAAAGCCCACCAAATTCTGATTTAATTCAGAATAAATTTGAAATCAAGGAATCAGGACAAAATTTGGCATATCAGAGAGGTTGAAAAATGGTTGAAAAGAATCCTCTCAAATCAAGCGGTTGAAGCCAACAATCAAAGGCTGTTCCGTCAAATCCTGGAGCAAAAATGAGAAAACCAGCAGAAGATATGGGAGAATCATCAAACCAGGAGCACCCACCACTTGGGTGTGGCCATCTGGCCACACCAGGGCTGCGAAAACACGGCCCTAGCCGCGTTTCTGCGGCTCTGTTAAAGAGGTTGGGGGAGCATTTGCTCCCCCAATCTTCCTATGTTCCCCCCTCTGGTTTTTTCCTATAAATACTAGTTTCAACAGAGAAGAAAGGAGCGAAGATTAGGATTAGAATTTTTGTTTATACTTTAAGGTTTAGGCTCTTTGTTAGATAGTACAAAAGTTGTATTTTTATTTTGCAATTTGTAGTTAAGTACAATTACCAGTGAGAGAGAGGAATTGAATGCTTGTAACTTGAAGATTGAAGTGACATCAATACAAGAATCGAGCTACATTTTCTTCCACTCATTTTACGGTATGTCTTGCGTTATTTACTTGCATTTTTCTTTGTCTTCCATGAGTAGCTAAATCGGTTTTCTGGGCTCACTATTGTACCTCTCTCCAATTCTTCTTCTCTTCTGATTTTAATGAAAAAGACCCAATGAATCATTTGCATGCCTAACTTAAAGCCTTTCTTCTTGAGAGTGTTCTTGAAGGCACATGAGGATGGGTTTGGATTTTTAAACTCCTACTTCTTTTAAGAACGTCTCTTGAGCTTGTTTTTATCTCATACTTGAACTTCTTGATGATTTAACATTCGATTCAAAACGGTTTCTAAAAGAAAAGAGTGAACTTTTCCAACCATCTTATATGCTTTACTTCAAACTTTCTAAAGTCAACCTTAAAGTTTTGCCTATGATCAAGTTGAGGCACTAAGGATTTCAATAGAAGAATAAACGATTGAGTAGTAAGATAGTGAGCTCAGATTTTCTTCTTTATTAAAAACAACCAATCACTTCTCAAAGGTTTTTTTTTAAATCACCTTTTTTCAAAGCCTTCTCCAAAGTTGCAATTTCTCTTTTAATCATCTCCCTTCTTTCCATTCTCTTTTCAATTAAAAAACGAGCACAATTCTTTATTACTAAACAAAATACCGAAAAGCTTTCATCACATTCCTCCTCATGGACACGACCCGTTAGCCCGAAGCTACACGGTAATTTCTTAAACTCTTTGATTTTACAATCAATCAGTAAGAACCTCACCGGATGTGACACCGAGTGGAGATCATATAGCCAGTTTTGATGCTAAACAGGTTGAAGATACTGATGAGAATATCGAATTATTTGCAGCTAATGGAACCAAGATAAATCCACGAAAGTGGGTGAAGAAGCATGAATCTCAAATTGGTGAGCGTGCCAAGCTCAAATTGAACACCGTTGTTCTCCATGACGGTATTGGTAAGGAGGTTCATATGACTCAGCCAGCTCGGTTCACTACTGAAGATTTAGTTCCAGTTAATTGAGCTTGGTGGAGCTCGTTTGAACGAACTACGGATGGCTTGATCCCTTGGGTAAGGTACATAGGCAACCATATAGGTGCAGCTGTTTGGTGATCCAGCCCGTATGTCTATTTTGTGTATTTTGGATTCTTGAGAAGCTATTTTGGACTTTACGTAGAGGTGAAGAGTTAGACTTCACGTAGAGGTGAAGTGTTGTGATCTCAATGAACATTTGATCTTCCGGTGAGAAGATAGCTGAACTTGCATAAAGGGAGCGTGCATCCAGTTTGTTGAGCTGATGTTGATATTTGGTGTGCTCTACTCAGATTTAGTTGGACCATCTTGAAGACATTTGACTAGAGTGCCAGTCAGTTGGAGAGTCAGTGTTGGCTCATGTTGGGTTCTTCTTGAGGTCATTTAGAATAGTGTTCCATTCAGTTGTAGACACGTTCGTTGGTCGGCTCATATGGTGTTGTTTCTCTTAGGTGGAGTGTTGGGAAGGCATGTATGGTGCATTCCGTTTGGAAAGCTGAGCTAAAATTTAGAATCTTTACAATTGATATTGAAGTTTGGATAGAGTTACCTGAAGGGACGACAAACTCAATTTGGATCTGGCGTGATCAATTGAAATCAATTGTATGTGTGCTGGCGATTCCGTTTGTAGAAACCAGTTGGTCCATTTGGTCAAGTCGAGATCGTGTGTCGATTTCGTCCAGAGCGCTCAAGCCGAGATCGTGTGTCAATTTCGCCGAGATCGTGTGTCGATTTCGCCAGATGTTCATTGGAGTTCAGCGCAGATTTGAAAAATCTTCACCGAGGTGAAGAATTGTAGGGAGAGAGAAGATAAAAACTTAATGGAAGCGTTTTTTTTAACTCATCGGAAGATAGTGCAGAGATCGGAGTCCAAAAGGAGGTGAGAACGCAGTCCATATGCAGGCCAGAACAGAGGTCGGCCGACCGCCCAGTCGACCGGCATGCACAACATGCACGGCACCAGCTCAGTCTACCAGAGCAGTCGACCGACTGGTACACATGGAGTTTCTATCGACCGACAGGCGGATCTTCTTCTCCTGGTGGGATTTGGACTTCGTTTCTGAAGAGGAGTCGAATCTAATTATGGTTTCTAAAAACTCTAGGATTCTCTGGTTATAAATAAAGGGGTAGAGTCCTCATGAATTATATCCCCTGAAACTTCCGAGCAACTTGTAATTGATTGTTGAATCAATAATATCTCTCTCTCTCTCTCTCTCTCTCTCTCTCGCCCCCAGGACGTAGGCAAATTGCCGAACCTCGTTAAATATTGTGTCTGACTTTTCTCTCTTGTTTTTGTCTTTTGGGTACTTCTCTGCTACATCTCTCTCTATTGGTTGGGGTTCCTCATTGGTTGTTGCCAAGGCTAGCGCGCACAACATGTCACTTCTAGTAAACTCTTTCCTCCAAGAAGTATATAGTTTTGTGAAGAAAAACAATAATCTAGTTCCGGACCTAAACTATTATAATTTAATTTAATTCTTTATTATTGAGCTAGATCTGAGTGACAATTTAACTTCTCTCTATATGTGTGAGACGCTTTCCATGCCACTGAAGAACGAAGTAGTGTGGTTACATCGCAAAGAAGAGGCTGACTGCTAATAGACGAAGAAAGTGAGTCGTGTGATAGGGATTTGATAACCGACTGTCTGCTGCTAATTGATTTGTGAATTTTGAGGTTTTGCTACAACAAAGACTATGATTTCTGTTAAATACACACACACAATAATAATCAAGAAGTAAACGACTAAATTAGAATAAAGGTGCTCAGGCTTCATCCACAAGTGACATGCAAGAGTGATGATGTTGGGACTGGGAAGAAATCCCGCAAAAATGTCAAAAATGTTTTGTCCAACTTTGGCCCAATATGAATGTTCAAGCTAACTGATGAAGAGCTCAGATAAGACCTGTAGCGGGCCATTGATCCAACAGATAGATTGGGCCGAGGTTCTCAAGCATGTTCAATGGACCTAAGCCTTCAAAAGGTCCAAGCTAAGCAACTTCTTGTTTCTTCTTTCTACTCTTTTTCTTTTTGTTCTTCAAGCCTTTCCACCCCCCACCCCCGGCACCCCACACACACCCACCCACACACCCACCCCTTAGATTGTATCTTTGAAATCCACCAAAATATTTTTCTATAAATCGGGCCTAAATACTGCGAACAATGACATGGCACGACCACCTTATAAATGCCTACTGAAGCCCTATTATAAACCACTTGCCAACTGATTAAAATATAAACTTAATTCTATAAATCACATGATTAATTTTAAGACATTATTATATTTAATCATTTCCCTGAGTCTCTAATCTCCATCATAAGTCCAATTTGTATATGTTTGTTCATGCCAATGTACACATGCTACTACTATTCAGTATGACTACATCAAATTAGTCAAAGATTACAGAAAACCTAAAATGTAATTTAATAATTCTTACATTTTTTATTTCCTAAAAAAATATTAATTTCTCTCTTTCCCCGCTAAATGCACATGGTTGCTTGCTACCACAAATCACACATCTCAAAACCAGAATGTCTAAAATTCCGAAATTCCTACAGATCCAAAACAAAAAGGAAATGCATTAATTAATTCAAAAACTTTCATTTTTTCTGATAAATGCACTCCCCTTTTGTAGCTATCCCTCGTTTACTAACTGAGATTCCATCTCTTGTACAGAAAAAACTGGGCAGGGTGTGTGCGCGCGCGTGTTGGGGTGGGGGTTGGATATCAAATTCTCAAATTAAGAATTAACAAATGGAAACACAAAACTATGGGTTGAGAGTTGAAAACTGAGTTTGACTGAACTATTAATTATTAATTTATATGTGATGGCCATTGCACATCTCAAAGGAGTACTTTGACCCTGAAATTCTCGCGATAATTTGATGATATCTCATTACTGATAGAATATCTGAACTTATTTGATCTGGTGAGATTTGTTCCTACACCTACAACATTCTCTGAATCAGTAGTTGTTGGCTACTAGAATTCCATTTTTAATGTAACTAGGAGAGATTCATTGATATCCAATTCATAATCTTCTGACTATAATTTATAACTATATAAATAGTGTTAAAATTATGATTAAATAATACTAAATACATTAGGAATAAAAATTTCTTATCACGTAATTGTAATGCCTATATATATATTCCGAGGCATCTGGCTCATTATTAATATATATGAATTTAATTTTTTCAACTGATTTAACAATAACAAATATTGATTTAGCATGGAAACTGAGTCAGCACTGCAATTGGATTAATTTGTTGGGATCAGTTGTCAGATCCAACTATCCAAGAATATTTAATTTGCGCCCGATTCAATTTTGAGTTTCCAATTAGACATATTCAATTGTGTATTGGTAATGCACCAATAATTTTCTTTTCTTTTTCTTTATTTTTTTTTTTTTAACTTAGATATTTCCCGTAACAAGGTGATGCACTTTCACTGGGGTTGTAAATGGTAAGGGAAAACTAGCTCCCATCTTTAGGCATCAATTCGAAATTTTTTTTTTGAAATCCATTCAGGATTCGATGCCGCTTAGCGTATCCTAACTAATCCAATGGGGCCTTTGCACCATGCCTTGTGAAGTTTTTTTACACAAGCCTGAGTAAGTCGCAAGAATAATTCTTAGGGGCAAATGCCTATCAAGGATTCAAACCGTCGACCTGCTAGGGAGCAAACTCACGATTTAACCAATCGAGCGTCCCCTTGAGGACCATCAATTCGAATTTGTATATAAAATTCTAGACCTGAATTATTGACATATGAATCACATTTGATAACATTTCTCATATGTATCACATGTCTCAAATCATAGAGGCAAGCTATATTAGAAGAATGAATTCACATTCTCCTATAATTCATGCAGGTTTGGCTTGGAAAATATTATGTCTTATATTTGGAGGATTTTTCATTTAACGAGGAATTATGACAATTTTGATAATCACATGTATTTATTATGTACTTTCTTTTTTCCCCTTCTTTGTATCCTCGTATAAATAGAGATGATGAGGGTCAATCTACTGCATAAGTGAGGAATTCCGGTTGAGATGTAGGCTTAAGGTCAAACCACGTTAATTCTTGCGTGCTTATTCTCCCTCTTCTCCCATTCTCTCATATATATTTTCCCCAACAATTTATCTTTGTGGTACCAGAGCCATAAAGTCCATTAAAATCAAATTTTCTCTACAAGTAGTTCAAAGATCGGCTTGTTACTCTTCTACATCAATCATCGCGCTTCTCTGAGAAGATTTGTTGAAATCTCAGGCTGAGTTTGCTCAAGATCCTATTTCAAGCTTCATCTTCTTCAACATGGGAAGTTTTGATATATCTACAATTGGAGGAGCTAGATCTAGTAATGATGTGGATGTGGTGATATCCTCATAGATCTTTAGTTAATCGAATTGATTCACTAAAATTTAATTTTTAACTAACTAGATCTGGGATCTTCCTCAGCTAACTAAATAGATCCAGTTAAATTTGATTTTAACTAGTATTTATTTGGTTTAATCATCTTTCTCTCCATGATTATCTTCTACAAAATAGACATTTAAGACAAGAAAATTAACAGATTTATTACACAATAAATGCAGGAGTGTAATGAAAAGAATGCAAAATATGTGTACGATTACACCCCCACACCTATCTTTTCCCCGTCCTCGAGTAAGATAACAAAGCTAAACTAAAATTATTAGATCACTTTCGCAGGTCACGTGATTGCACTGAGCATGTGCAACAAGCCGTTAAACCTTTATGTTTTCCTTAGAGGACGAGTTTTGTCTCGTGAGAGTTTTTAGTAGATTACAAACACAAAATTCATAAAAAAAAAAAGAAACAAAGTATTAGTATTTTGAAAACACATTTTGAAAGAGAAAAATATTTGAAGTATTATTGTAAGAATTAAGTAATCTATATGTTATAGGAAAACTGAACTTTGTTAGCCCAAAGGCCTTCCACTCTAGTTTTGATGATGATTAACTCATGTAGTTATGTGTACTAATAATCTTGTGATTTTAGTTTCAGATCATTATTCAAGATATTAGTTGGTGATTAGCTTCAATAAGATGATTTAGAAGCTTTCACATGGTGATTCAAGAGCCCGAGCGTCAAAGATGATATCTAGCACTCAAAGGAGTCAAGCTCGGTGAATCACGAAGTTTTGGATCGAGTCGGCTTGGAGACGGCGCTCTACAAGAAGACATCGGTACCATAGTTTAGTTTTGTGTTTAGATCCAAATTGTAAAGATTAGAATAGTATGATATGCTCAAGTTCACAGCACACACGTTTTATGTTTGGATATTGATTTTCGGTTTTTGGTTTAACCGATCTTGGTTTGCATGAATAGATATTATATCAAAACAAGTTTACATGGTTTAATGTATATTAGATTTGTTCTATATACATGCATGCTTCAACTACTTAGACAAACTTACTTTGATATACCTATTTCATGTGTTTTATGTTTTGTGTTTTAACAAAACTTATTTTTGGAATTAAAGACAAAAACTATGATATATATATATATGTTTCATGTATATTGTATTTCTATCCATATGCATCATGCTTCAAAGTGTTTAAATATCATGTTTTTGTATTTGGAAGAGTTTTGGATAAAACGTATTTTCTATTCAAAATCCAAGTTTTAGAAAATACAGTTTTTGGTTTTTGGTAAAATTTCCTAGACATCAAAAAGAGTTCAAATGTTTAGTAATTGTCTTGAAATTTTTATCACAAGTTTGTATTTCAATATAAAATGTTAAAAGAATTTTTATTGAGTTTTTAGAAGAGATAAAAGATGTTTTAAAAGTATTTTTACCCTGTTTATCAGACCCAGAATTGGCTGACAGGCCAGGTCGGTCGACCGCACGGTCGACCGCACCAAGGGCCGGTCGACCGTGCAGTCGACCGACGTGACAGAGCTGTGCACATCTGGCAGCCCAGTGGGCCGGTCGACCGGGCGGTCGACCGGAACTGAGAGCAGTGCTCTCTGTTCTTTTCGGTCGACCGGGCGGTGCCTGCGGTCAAATCCGACCGTTGGCCGGTCGACCGGCCGGTCGACCGGTAGGTCATTTTTGGCAGAATCTGCTGACAACAGCTATATTTTTCTGGGGTCTATAAATACCCCATTAATGGCCTGTTTTCTCTAAGATTTTTTGTGCGAATTTTTCCCTACTCTCTGGTGTTTTCACAGCAATCAAAAGAAGTTTTTGGACTTAAATTGAACAATCCATTTGGTGTTTTTGCTAGGGTTTGGACAATCAAAAGAAAAGGGTTTTTGGAAAAGATTTTGGTTGAACTTCTTCATCTTGGTTTCAGTTTTTCCCAAGGATTTTCTTTGTGATTTTGGTTTCCATTCCATTGGTTTTCTTCACACTTGAGCTACATCTACTTTCTTATTCTATAGGATCTTTGTGTGGGAGAAAGAAATTGTTTGTGGTTGTTTGTTAGACCACCAAGTTATAAACTCAATCTTTGCTTGGCTTTGTGCCTTTGGGTTGTATCCCTCAAGTTGTGAGGTGATCCTTGTGTAAGCTTTGTGCTAATCCCTCAAGTTGTGAGGTGATTATTTGTTGGCTTGGTGCTTTGCCTCAAGGAGGAGGTTGTGTTTGTAAGGAGAGGAGTTGGGTACTCCTTGTAATTGTTATTACCCCAAATCCTCGGTGGAGGTTCCCTTTGTGGGAATCCTTTGTGAACAAGCTAGTGGAGTTAAAATCCTTCTGGGTGAAGGCGGGGATGTAGAGCTGGGTGCTCGAACCTCGAAACATATCTTGTTGTTTGCGCTTGATCCCTTGACTCTTACTCTATCTCTCTCTCTCTTTTTACTTTGTGCATATTGCTATATCATACTTGCTTGTGTGTGCATCAATTGTTGTAATTGTAATTAGTTTTTAAATTCCACATTTAGTTGAATAGATTAGCCATATCACCTATTCACCCCCCTTCTAGGTGATTTCAATTGGTATCAGAGCCTACGCTCCTGATATTTTGGTTTAACCACCTAGGAGTGAGATCTTGGTTTGCTAATCTTCATTTGCATTGTTCATTTGCACACATTTAGTTTGCACTCATGGATAGCCCTCCTATGTTTGACTTTTTTAGACTTGATGTTTGGAAGGCCAATATGAGTAGTCATTTGAAAACCCTAGGACATCTAGTTTATCAAGCCACTACTAATGAATCCTACCCAAATCATAGCAAGCATAAAAAGGCAAATGCATTAGCACTTAGAACACTTAGAGCATCTCTAATGAAGATCTTTTACTGGTGTTTGATCATTATGATTCGGCTTTTGCAGTTTGGAGCATATTGACTTCTCCCGAGCTACCAGGATTATCAACAAGTTGAGAAGATCTAGGAGAGACAAGTCCGACGATCATTGCCTCATGGTCCAAGGGAAGAACTCCCTTGAGATACAATCAGATTCTCAAATAGATGATAGCTCTAGCTCATATTACTATGGATGTTTAGAAGTTCAAAATTTAAATGTAGAACTTGCCACAAAGCTTGAAAAATTTTTGGAAAAACATAATCTTTTGAAAAAGAATAATCTTGAACTAAAAGAAGAATTGAAAGATTTGTGTTCAAGTTTTGAAGTTGTTTTGCAAGAGAAGGAAGAGATTACTTGTGAACGTGACTCACTAAGATCTCAACTAGACCTTGCCCTAAAAGAGATTGATGTTTTGAAAAACAAAATGATTGTGATAATGTTGTGAAAAACAATGAGGTTTTATCTTCTAAATTAGATTTTATTTTAAAAGATAACCTTTCATTGAAAAATAAAATTGATTCCATTACAAAAGAATTGGATTTAGTTTTAAAGAAAAATGAACCTTTGAAAATTGATATTGATTCTCATGTGTGCCATGCTAGTATAGCTTCTTCTTCTTGCACACCTATTGCATGCTCCACTTTATCTTCAAGTATTGAAAAAGATATAAATGTTTTGAAGAAAAGTGTTGAATGTATGGGCTCCACTTTGAGCCAATGTACATTGAATCATACACGCTTGGAAACCTTGGTTCGCAAGAAACAAGTTCCATCCTTACATGTACACCCATTACGGCATACATGCTTTCCACGGTCACCACCATCACACGTATGCTCATGTGTATACATGTACACATTGTGGCCGAAAAGGCCATCTTGCTAGATTTTGCTATGATCGTTTACATATTGAAAATTTAGCAAATAATCTTGTTTGGGTTAGGAAAGATACTAACCCCCATGGACTCAAAAAGTTGTGGGTACCAAAGACCACCCCTCGTATGTTTGATGTAGGTGTGGGCTCTCACATGACGTGAGAGTAGCCGTACCTTGGAGTGGATGCGTTCCGTGCCTAAAGATTACTATTTGGATGCATCACTTTCAAGGAAAGTTTGGTGGAGAGGACCACTATGTTTTTTGGAGACTAGGAGAGTTGCCTTCTAGGTTTTGGTAATGATTCCTAACTCCTTATTATTGTTTATATGCTTTTCATGTTCATTATTTATAGCATGTTTTGTGGTTTGTAGATTATTATGTTAATGCCATGATTATTAGACCCTTGACATACATGTATAGTATTTGAGACACCCATGCTTATATGGACCCATACTTAGTGTTCTCACCTTGTTTAGCTATCATGTACATCATAGTTTTAATAACATGTGGATTACCATAATAACCATGTTTAAGATTTATCATGATGATTTATATCTTGTTTTTGATGCTTTATGTTTTGAATATATGTTTAAATGTTAGTTTTTTTGTTAAAACTAGGTATATACTTGTGCATATAGTGGGCCACAAATAAATCTATATATGTTTGTGCTTGAATGCTTATTTGAACCCATTAGATGTGCTAGTATAGTCTAGTTTTGATGATTCATACATTTTAAACTTGTATTCCTATTTTTGGATTTGTTTTATGTTTATGAGTTTCCATTTCATGTATATGTTTATTTTGCCAAACTTTAAGATATACATGTATACCCCTTGAGTCATTTGCCTTTCATACAAATCTATATATATGGACTCAAATTGTGTTTAGGGTATGTATGTATACTTCTTGTGTTGACAAATCATACATATACCTTGAAATAAAATTTGTTTTAATGAAAATTTAGTTATTCATGTTTTTATGATTTCATGTTTAAACTTCATGTATATGTCCATTTTATCCAAATTATTGTTATACATATACATCCTTTAAGCCACGTGCCTTCATGCATATATCTTTGTGGACTCGTTGTGTTTGGATATGTATGTATACTTAGTTTGTATAAGACATACATATACCTTGAAGATTAAATAAGTTTTGATGATTATCATGCTTCAAGGAATATTGAGCTAAATTGAATATTTTCATGATGCCATGTTTCACATTACACTTGTGCACTCACCTTATTTATTGGTTTCTCATGACTTTGTTTTCATGAGCTTGATATGTGCTTTAATGATTTAGAGTGTTTAGTGTCATGTGATTTACATGTGTTTTATGAAAAACAATTTTGTTTTATTCCTTACTTGAAGGATTTCGTTCTAGTTAAAAAAAAATTTCTTCTTATAACTAGTTCGTATTCTTCACTATGGTAGAGATTTTCAAACATACTACATTCTTAAACCTATTTTTGAAAACCCCTACCTTCCACGGGCGGATGGATGGGCGATCATGTTCATATATGCTTTACAATGAGAATCATTTAAAAACTTGTAACATGATTGGGAGGATAGGAAATATGAGATATACACTTGATCTTATTGTTGTTTCAATTGGTATCATTGAATTCTTTCAATTGGTATCAATCTTAACATTTCTTGTATACTCATATAGTTTTATGTATGTATGCTTACATTTCAAATAGTATCAATTTCGATTGGTATCTAAATTTTCATACATATATATGTTTTATTTGTGCTTACAATATCCCTATATCTTTAAGCACGAATCTTGTTTATGATGATAAGTTTGAGCTTCAACTTTGTTTCAATTGATTTAGCTTTCAATTGGTATCTTAATTCGAGCCTTATCATAGTTTTTATTGGTATTTCATAAAGGGGGAGAAAATCTTGTATTTCATCTTTCAATTGGTATTTAGTATTTCACTCCCTTACTTTATGATAGAGAATAATAATTTCAATTGGCAATAATTTCAATTGGTATCAAAATCAATTTTGTTTATATGTTTAAATCAACTTTGGTATTAAGATCTATGTTTAATTTCAATTGGTATCAACATTTATGTTTAGAAATTCAAAATTTGTTATGTTTAATTTCAATTGATATCAAGATTTTTTATTTACAATTGGTATGTTGTTTGTTTACTTATCAATTGGTATCAAGATTTTTGTTTTTCAATTGGTATAGTTTCACTCCTAATTGGTATCAATATGCATTTCATTGACACATTTTTAATTGGTATCATATTTGTTTTGACCCCTCATTGATATTGTTTTTGTTTTAGACAAAAAGGGGGAGAACATTTTGTTTTAAACATCCCTTATTGTTTCTTTGTTTTGAACAAAAAGAGGAGAAGAATATATTTTTATTAGTTTTGTTTGGTTTTTAACCCCTTAGTTGATGAGTGACAAAAAGGGGGAGAAGAATTTGAGTTTATATGCATGTTTGTATGCATGTTTTATGTTTTTATTAAATTCAGTTGGTTATTAAGTTCAATTGGTATCAAAAGCTTTAAAGAACATGTTTATGTTTTTTTTTGGTATCAAGAGCTTGTAAAAGAGATCATTAGTTTTGTTTTGCATATATTAAGTTTAATTGGTATCTAAAGCATGTTTATTTGTTTAGTTTAATTGGTATCTAGAGCATGTTTATTTGTCTTTGACAATTTCATTGGTATCTTCCATTGGTTTCTAGAGCCTTTTATTGTTTTATGCATATCTATGCATGTTTCATGTTTAGTATTCATTGCATATATTTGTTGTTTATCCTATGCATGAGTTAAGGGGGAGCTTCTTTGAAGCTTAACTTTAATCCATGCATATATAACTCCATGAGTTTTGTCATCATCAAAAGGGGGAGATTGTTGGCCCAAAGGCCTTCCACTCTAGTTTTGATGATGATTAACTCATGTAGTTATGTGTACTAATAATCTTGTGATTTTAGTTTCAGATCATTATTCAAGATATTAGTTGGTGATTAGCTTCAATAAGATGATTTAGAAGCTTTCACATGGTGATCAAGAGCCCGAGCGTCAAAGATGATATCTAGCATTCAAAGGAGTTAAGCTCGGTGAAGCACGAAGTTTTGGATCGAGTCGGCTTGGAGACGGCGCTCTACAAGAAGACATCGGTACCATAGTTTAGTTTTGTGTTTAGATCCAAATTGTAAAGATTAGAATAGTATGATATGCTCAAGTTCACAACACACACGTTTTATGTTTGGATATTGGTTTTCGGTTTTTGGTTTAACCGATCTTGGTTTGCATGAATAGATATTATATCAAAACAAGTTTACATGGTTTAATGTATATTAGATTTGTTCTATATGTTGGCCCAAGGTTACAATCAACCCATGTTTAGTGTATTTTGATGATTACAAACATATTAGTTATTGGTACTAATATAAATTGTTGTTTAAGTGTGTTTCAGGTTTATATATTAAAGAGATGAATTCTTCCCTAAAGGAAGTGTATTGGACTCAAGACAAGTCAAATTGGGCTCAAATTGCAATATTGAAGATCAAGAGAAGATAGCTCAAGTTGAAGTCTTGAAGACCATTGTAGTTTGTAAGTTTAGTTTTGTAAAGATAGAATATGTGAAATTTGGCTCTAGGATTTGCACACACATTTGTTTTGTATGTTTCTATGTTTTCAAAATATTTATTTCTAGGTTTATGCCTTAGTTTATACATACATGTACCCAAAGCTTTACATCTTCAAAAACTTGTTTAAATACATGTATATAAACTATTTTCAGCATAAAACTTAGCTTCAGATTTTTAAAGATTTTATACAAAATTTTCTATCTTAAAATCTGCCCAGAAAAACAGTTTTCCAGGCAGACCGGTCGACCGGCCCAGTCGACCGGCTGCTGTGCCCAGACATGCACAGGCTGTGCATGTCTGTCGGTCGACCGGACCTACATACCGGTCGACCGAATTTAGATGTTTGCTCTCTGTATCTTTCCGTCGACTGGGTCGGTCGACCGGTAGAAGGAAACTGTGTTTCCTTTCTTGAGATCGGTCGACTGGCAGTCGACCGGAGCCATAACGGCTCTTTTGCCAGCAGGGTCCCGGTCGACCGGCAGTCGACCGGTAGGCCTGCAACACCTCCAACGGCTCTTTCCTCTTTGGGCTGTTCTGAAAAACTGTTTTATTTTCTGTTTTAACAGACTTTTTAGAGGGTTGTTGGGGTGCTTTTGCAGGTGATATTAGCTGGAAAAATCAGTGTTTTTAACCTATTCTCTCCCTATAAATAGTGGGAAATAGGCCTTAGTTATTGACCAAGAAAAATACAAGTTTTCATTGTTTTTCAAGAGAAAGAGAAAAATAGTTTAAAGCTTTCATTTTCATTCTTTCAAATTGGTTTTTCAGTTGTTGTTTGATCTCTAATATCACTCTACAACTGAAGCTTTTCTCACCACACTTCATAGAGCCAAAAATTTCATATTCTTTCTATAGGTGAAGTTGTAAAAGAGTGAGAGTGTTTGTAAAAGAGTGTTGTGGTCTAGTTAAATATCACTATTTGTAATTCTTGTTCTTGTGGAGACAAGCTCCTCGGTGGAGTTTCTTTGTAAGGTGAAGCTACGGGCTTGAGGTCTTTGGAGGCCTAACTTGTACGGGATCCTAAGGGGATAGTGGAAACCCTTCACGGAGGTGAAGGCGGGGACTAGAGCTACGGGCTCGAACCTCGAAACAAATCACTTTGTTTGCGATTGCTTTTGTGTCATCTTGTCTAATTCTCTCTTGCTTTACTTGCTTTCAATTTATTGCTTGAGAACTAACATTTTATTTGTGCAATCCTTACTTGTTTACTTTTCTTGCTATATTACTTGTGTACATTTCATCATCGCATTTCATACTTGGAATTGTTCGATCACACCTCAATACAACACGGTTGCATTGCGCACCTCTAACCCATTTAAGGGGAATTGGGAGGAAGGAGTTCAGAACCTCGCAAGGGGTATTCGGCTCTTAGTCGTGTTTTGAGAGATCGTTGCATCACTCACTTAAGTAAATTTAAAAAGAGCATTAGATTAGCAATTACACCTATTCACCCCCCTCTAGGTGTATTTCAATTGGTATCAGAGCTTGGACTCTAGGATTTGGCTTAACAACCTTAGAGAGATCCTCATATTGCTAATCATTTCATTCATTTCCACATAGTAAACATGGCCGATGGTATTAAGACACCCCCTAAGTTTGATGGACTTAACTTTCCCATATGGAAGGTTAAGATGACTGTTTTCTTGCAATCTCTAGGTAGCCGAGTTGCAAAGGCCGTGACTAAACAATTTAGTGCCCCGATGGTGATGAATCTACTTGGTCCGAAATTGAGACCAAGGAGTTTGATGCCAATGCTAGGGCTCATTATGCACTCCTACAAGCCCTCAATGATGATGACATAGCTAGAGTCATCCATTGCAAATCCGCCTATGAGATTTGGACCCATTTGCTAGTAACACATGAGGGGACATCACAAGTGAAGAGGGCCAAGATAGACCTTCTTCGGTCCCAATATGAAAATTTTTGCATGCAAGAGAATGAAACCATAGATGATATGGTTACTAAGTTTACAAAGATTACTAATGGTCTTGCTTCTCTAGGTGAAGAAATCAACAATGATCAAAGGGTGAGAAAGATCATCCGGGCTCTTCCTCCATCATGGAAGTGAAAGCTACAACATTGAAGGAACTCAATGATAAAGATGAGATTGAGCTCATTGGACTCATTGGGAACTTGAAGACCCATGAAATGGAGAGAAAGGCAAGGGAGGACATGGCACCTACCAAAAAGAAGACCATTGCCTTCAAAAGCCATGCTACTTACTCCGACGAAGATGATGAAGAAGAAGATGACGAGGAGCTCTCACTTCTAGTCAAAAAACGTCCGGAGGATGTACAACAGGCAAAGTTCCAAGGACGGAGGAGATGGCAAGGAGGCAAGGAAGAAAGGAAGATCATTTGCTTTAATTGCCAAAAGCCGGGACACATAGTAGCGGAGTGTCCGGACCAAGTGAAGCCATCTTCATCCAAGAAGCCATACAAGAAGAAGGCTATGAAAGCAACATGGGATGACGAAAGTGAATCCGAGGAGGAGATCGACACCGCCAATATGTGCTTCATGGCAAATGAGAGCACAAGCAAGGTAACCCCCTCAACTCTTCTTGATGATGATTTATCCATGGATGAGCTAGGAGAAGCATTTGTAGAACTTTCTCAAATTATGACTTCATGAAGAAAAAGTACTTGAAAATGAAAAAGGATAATGAATCTTTGAATATTCAAGTGTTAAATCTTTCTAAAGAAAATAATGACTTGCATTCTTCTTTAGCTTCCACTAAAAATGATTTTGAAAAATATAAGATTGCTTGTAAAGGAAAGACCCCATTTGTAGACTCTAATGAGATTGCCATGCTTAAGGAAAGATTAGACTCATTAGATGGTGTTTTGAAAAAGTGTAGTGAATTTGATAAGAAGAAGATGGAGAATATGTTTCCTAAGAAACAAGCTCCTAAGAAAAATATTCATCATGCTCATGCTCATGCTCATGTACATGCTACACAACCTATGCATCATGGTAAACCCCCAAAGCATGCTCACACTTCACACACACACCATGCATTCATGTATAGAAAAGTGTACTCATGTTCACATTGTGGACGGAAAGGACACTTAGCTAATTTTTGTTATGATAGACTAAGTGCATCACATCATAATGTTTGGGTTCGTAACACTAACTTTCAAGGACCCAAGAAAGTTTGGGTACCAATCAACTATTGTTTTAAATGATGTAGGTACTTTCCAAAGCTCAAAGACGTAGAGGTTTATGGTATCTTGATAGCGGTTGCTCAAGACACATGACTTGGGACATCAACAACTTTGCAACCCTATCAAGATATCATGAAGGTGGCACCGTCACCTTCGGAGATGACGCCAAGGGTAAAATCATCGGTATTGGTAATGTAAAACTTGGCACCTCTCCTTTAATTGAAAATGTAGTTTTAGTTGATGGCCTCAAGCATAATCTCTTGAGTGTTAGTCAACTTTGTGATAAAGGTTTTGATGTAGTTTTTGACAATGTTGCTTGTAAAGTAATTGATAGAACTTCCAATGTTTGTGTATTTTTCGGTTTTCGTGAAAGCAATGTTTATATGATTGATATGCTAAATATGTCTTGTAATATAACATGTTTAAAAGCCCTCGATGACGACTCTTGTTGTGGCATAGGAGATTAGGTCACGTTTCATTTGACCATATTTCTAGGCTTAACTCTAAGGAAATGGTGAAGGGTATTCCTTCATTGAACTTGAAAAGGACCGAGTTTGTGACGCATGTCAATTTGGGAAACAAACTAAGTCCTCATTCAAATCAATTAAGGATATCATGTCATCACGTCCATTGGAGCTAATCCACATGGATTTATTTGGCCCTACACAAACCAAAAGTTTAAGTGGGAGTAGATTTGCTTATGTTTTAGTAGATGATTTTCGCGTTTTACTTGGGTTTATTTTCTTGAACATAAAGTCAAACCTTTTCACATTTTCAAGCCTTTAAGAAAAGAGTTGAAAAGGAAAATGACTCCTCAATAATTAAAATAAGAAGTGATAGAGGAGGTGAGTTCATTAACCTTCCCTTTACCACTTTTTGTGAGGAACATGGAATAAAACATGAACTTTCTTGTCCTAGAACTCCACAACAAAATGGAGTAGTTGAGCGGAAAAATCGTACTTTACAAGAGATGGCTAGGACAATGTTAAATGAATATGGTCTACCACATTATTTGTGGGCCGAGGCCGTTCATACTTCATGTTACATTGCAAATCGTGTTTTCCTATGTAAAAATACTACTAAGACTTCTTATGAGATGTATTTTTCTAGAAAACCCAATGTTTCTTATTTCAAAGTGTTTGGTTGCAAATGTTTTGTTTTAAATACAAATATTAATTTGGGAAAATTTGATGCAAAAGCATATGAGGCTATTTTTGTAGGTTACTCAAATACTAGTAAGGCTTATAGAGTCTTCAATAGGTCAACTTTGACTATTGAGGAATCTATTCATGTTAAATTTTAGGAATCTAACAAGTTTGTTAAGAATTGTGTAGAAATTGATGCTTTAGATGAAGGCTTGGAGAAAGTGACCTTGGAGGATGCTTCTACCATGGGAGACAAGCCAAAGGATGGTGATGGAAGTGAAGCCAAAGTGGAAGAGGCTCAAGGAAATGAACATCGAGCAAATGAAGAGGAGCCCTCTCAACCACTACCAAAGGATTGGAGATTCAATCCTCATCATCCCAAGGACCTCGTCATAGGTGAAGTATCAAAAGGGGTAACCACTCGCTCTAAGATTCAAGATTTTTGTGGTAATTTTGCTTTTATTTCACACATAGACCTAAAAATGTCCTCGAGCCGAGGCCGATTCATATTGGTTGCTTGCAATGCAAGAGGAGCTCAATCAATTTGAGCGCAACCAAGTTTGGCACCTTGTTCCTAGGCCCCAAGATAGACCAACTATTGGCACTAAATGGATCTTTAAGAACAAGTTGGATGAATCGGGTAATGTAGTTAGAAACAAGGCTAGGTTAGTTGCCCAAGGTTACACTCAAATCGAGGGAATCGATTTTGAAGAAACCTTTGCACCCGTAGCACGGCTCGAAGCCATACGGATGACCTTAGCATATGCCTCATTTAAAGATTTTAAGTTATTTCAAATGGATGTAAAGAGTGCTTTTCTAATGGTTATATTGATGAGGAGGTGTATGTTGAACAACCCCCCGGGTTTTGATCCTACACACCCTAATTATGTTTATAAATTAGATAAAGCACTATATGGTTTAAAACAAGCCCCTAGGGCTTGGTATGAAAGATTGTCTTCATTTTTGCTTTCAAATGATTTTAAGAAAGGAAAAGTTGATAAAACATTATTTACCAAACATATAGATCTAGATATCCTCATAGTTCAAATTTATGTTGATGACATTATTTTTGATCTACTAATGTTTCACTTTGCAAGAATTTTGAGTCATGCATGAAAAAGGAATTCGAGATGTCTATGATGGGAGAGCTCAACTTCTTCCTTGGACTTCAAATCAAGCAACGTAGTGATGGGACATTCATCAACCAAGCCAAGTACACCAAAGAACTCATCAAGAGGTTCGGGCTTGAAGGATCCAAAGTAGCAAAGACTCCCATGGCAACCACTACGAAACTTGACAAGGACGAACAAGGTAAGGAAGTAGACATCAAATTATTTCGTAGCATGATTGGTAGTTTACTCTATCTTACGGCTAGTAGGCCGGATATAATGTTTTCCGTATGTTTATGTGCACGTTTTCAATCATGTCCTAAGGAATCACACTTAATAGCGGTAAAACGCATAATTAGGTATCTTAAGGGCACAATTGATTTAGGTTTGTGGTATCCGAAAACTAACCAATTTACCATGACTAGTTATTCGGATGCCGACTATGCCGGTTGTAGGGTAGATAGGAAGAGCACAAGTGGCACTTGCCAATTCTTGGGCAATTGTCTTGTGTCTTGGTCTTCCAAAAAGCAAAATAGTGTAGCCCTTTCAACCGCCGAGGCGGAGTATGTAGCAGCCGGAGCTTGTTGTGCACAAGTACTTTGGATGAAACATACTCTTCTCGATTTTGATTTACATTTTGATCATGTTAAGATTTATTGTGATAATACTAGTGCTATTCACATGACCAAAAATGCTAATCAACATAGTAAAACCAAACATATAGACATTAGATATCATTTTCTTAGAGATCACTTTGAAAAGATGACATAGATATTGATTTTGTTTCCACAGATTTTCAACTTGCAGATATTTTCACAAAACCTTTAGATTATGCAAGATTTTCATTTATTTGTGGTGAATTGAATGTATGTAAGATTGATACTTAAAATATCTTAGTTTGTTTTGTTTTGATTTCTAATGTTTGTTTTGTTTTGTCTTAAAATTTTTTTTAACCCTTTTTGATGTATGACAAAAAGGGGGAGAAATATAAATATATATTAGTTTTGGGAGAAAATATATGGAGAAAAATATGTTGTTTGTTTTAAATTTTGTTATTCCTTATGGTAGTTTATTTTTTTTGGTGATGATATTTTTCAATGCTTTATGTATGTTTACATAATGTTCATATTCATGGTAAATACATAGCATTGTTTAAGGGGAGCTTTCCAAGCTCTTTCTTCTTTTATTTGTTTAATAACTCATATGTTTTGTCATCATCAAAAAGGGGGAGATTGTTGGCCCAAGGTTACAATCAACCCATGTTTAGTGTATTTTGATGATTACAAAACATATTAGTTATTGGTACTAATATAAATTGTTGTTTAAGTGTGTTTCAGGTTTATATATTAAGAGATGAATTCTTCCCTAAAGGAAGGTGTATTGGACTCAAGACAAGTCAAATTGGGCTCAAATTGCAATATTGAAGATCAAGAGAAGATAGCTCAAGTTGAAGTCTTGAAGACCATTGTAGTTTGTAAGTTTAGTTTTGTAAAGATAGAATATGTGAAATTTGGCTCTAGGATTTGCACACACATTTGTTTTGTATGTTTCTATGTTTTCAAAATATTTATTTCTAGGTTTATGCCTTAGTTTATACATACATGTACCCAAAGCTTTACATCTTCAAAAACTTGTTTAATACATGTATATAAACTATTTTCAGCATAAAACTTAGCTTCAGATTTTTAAAGATTTTATACAAAATTTTCTATCTTAAAATCTGCCCAGAAAAACAGTTTTCCAGGCAGACCGGTCGACCGGCCCAGTCGACCGGCTGCTGTGCCCAGACATGCACAGGCTGTGCATGTCTGTTGGTCGACCGGACCTACATACCGGTCGACCGAATTTAGATGTTTGCTCTCTGTATCTTTCCGGTCGACTGGGTCGGTCGACCGGTAGAAGGAAACTGTGTTTCCTTTCTTGAGATCGGTCGACTGGCAGTCGACCGGAGCCATAACGGCTCTTTTGCCAGCAGGGTCCCGGTCGACCGGCAGTCGACCGGTAGGCCTGCAACACCTCCAACGGCTCTTTCCTCTTTGGGCTGTTCTGAAAAACTGTTTTATTTTCTGTTTTAACAGACTTTTTAGAGGGTTGTTGGGGTGCTTTTGCAGGTGATATTAGCTGGAAAAATCAGTGTTTTTAACCTATTCTCTCCCTATAAATAGTGGGAAATAGGCCTTAGTTATTGACCAAGAAAAATACAAGTTTTCATTGTTTTTCAAGAGAAAGAGAAAAATAGTTTAAAGCTTTCATTTCCATTCTTTCAAATTGGTTTTTCAGTTGTTGTTTGATCCCTAATATCACTCTACAACTGAAGCTTTTCTCACCACACTTCATAGAGCCAAAAATTTCATATTCTTTCTATAGGTGAAGTTGTAAAAGAGTGAGAGTGTTTGTAAAAGAGTGTTGTGGTCTAGTTAAAGATCACTATTTGTAATTCTTGTTCTTGTGGAGACAAGCTCCTCGGTGGAGTTTCTTTGTAAGGTGAAGCTACGGGCTTGAGGTCTTTGGAGGCCTAACTTGTACGGGATCCTAAGGGGATAGTGGAAACCCTTCACGGAGGTGAAGGCGGGGACTAGAGCTACGGGCTCGAACCTCGAAACAAATCACTTTGTTTGCGATTGCTTTTGTGTCATCTTGTCTAATTCTCTCTTGCTTTACTTGCTTTCAATTTATTGCTTGAGAATTAACATTTTATTTGTGCAATCCTTACTTGTTTACTTTTCTTGCTATATTACTTGTGTACATTTCATCATCGCATTTCATACTTGGAATTGTTCGATCACACCTCAATACAACACGGTTGCATTGCGCACCTCTAACCCATTTAAGGGAATTGGGAGGAAGGAGTTCAGAACCTCGCAAGGGGTATTCGGCTCTTAGTCGTGTTTTGAGAGATCGTTGCATCACTCACTTAAGTAAAATTTAAAAAGAGCATTAGATTAGCAATTACACCTATTCACCCCCCCTCTAGGTGTATTTCACTATATACATGCATGCTTCAACTACTTAGACAAACTTACTTTGATATATCTATTTCATGTGTTTTATATTTGTGTTTTAACAAAACTTATTTTTGGAATTAAAGACAAAAACTATGATATATATATGTTTCATGTATATTGGATTTCTATCCATATGCATCATGCTTCAAAGTGTTTAAATATCATGTTTTTGTATTTGGAAGAGTTTTGGATAAAACGTATTTTCTATTCAAAATCTAAGTTTTAGAAAATACAGTTTTTGGTTTTTGGTAAAATTTCCTAGACATCAAAAGAGTTCAAATGTTTAGTAATTGTCTTGAAATTTTTATCACAAGTTTGTATTTCAATATAAATGTTAAACGAATTTTTATGGAGTTTTTAGAAGAGATAAAAGATGTTTTAAAAGTATTTTTACCCTGTTTATCAGACCCAGAATTGGCTGACAGGCCAGATCGGTCGACCGCACGGTCGACGTGCACAGAGCTGTGCACGTCTGGCAGCCCAGTGGGCCGGTCGACCGGAACTGAGAGCAGTGCTCTCTGTTCTTTTCGGTCGACCGGGTGATCGACCGGATGGTGCCTGCGGTCAAATCTGACCGTTGGCCGGTCGACCGGTAGGTCATTTTTGGCAGAATCTGCTGACAACAGCTATATTTTTCTGGGTTCTATAAATACCCCATTAATGGCCTGTTTTCTCTAAGATTTTTTGTGCGAATTTTTCCCTACTCTCTGGTGTTTTCACAGCAATCAAAAGAAGTTTTTGGACTTAAATTGAACAATCCATTTGGTGTTTTTGCTAGGGTTTGGACAATCAAAAGAAAAGGGTTTTTGGGAAAGATTTTGGTTGAACTTCTTCATCTTGGTTTCAGTTTTTCCCAAGGATTTTCTTTGTGATTTTGATTTCCATTCCATTGGTTTTCTCCACACTTGAGCTACATCTACTTTCTTATTCTATAGGATCTTTGTGTGAGAGAAAGAAATTGTTTGTGGTTGTTTGTTAGACCACCAAGTTGTAAACCCAATCTTTGCTTGGCTTTGTGCCTTTGGGTTGTATCCCTCAAGTTGTGAGGTGATCCTTGTGTAAGCTTTGTGCTAATCCCTCAAGTTGTGAGGTGATTGTTTGTTGGCTTGGTGCTTTGCCTCAAGGAGGAGGTTGTGTTTGTAAGGAGAGGAGTTGGGTACTCCTTGTAATTGTTATTGCCCCAAATCATCGGTGGAGGTTCCCTTTGTGGGAGTCCTTTGTGGACAAGCTAGTGGAGTTAAAATCCTTCTGGGTGAAGGCGGGGATGTAGAGCTGGGTGCTCGAACCTCGAAACATATCTTGTTGTTTGCGCTTGATCCCTTGACTGTTACTCTATCTCTCTCTCACTTTACTTTGTGCATATTGCTATATCATACTTGCTTGTGTGTGCATCAATTGTTGTAATTGCAATTAGTTTTTAAATTCCGCATTTAGTTCAATAGATTAGCCATATCACCTATTCACCCCCTAGGTGATTTCAAACTTTTCATTCCTAAACTTAATCTTTATTCAAAAACTTGTCATCAATCAGGTAAGGAGTGAACTGTATTTCTCATCTAGTCTATTATTTTACCCTAAGTCATATGCACCTTTATGACCGTGAAATTTTGACTCGGAGTTCTTTAACTCTAACTCTTATGCGTTATTTTCTTTTTTTTCTTTTTTTATTTTTGGTGATATTATTTTTTAGTTCTATTAGGCTTTCTAATCTGCCCATGTAATGAGCGTTTAATCGGTGACTCCCAAACCAAACAGTCTTAGGGTACCAGGTTAGAAAACAGTTCAAGGACTTAAGGACTCGAGCAAATAAGGCCACAAAACTAAGAATTTTATTATATGAACCGCTTTTAGGCGTGAATACTTATGTTTTATAAGGCACAAATACCCAGCTTAATCAGAGCATTTTGATATATTATATATTTTTTCCTTTTTTTTCTTTTCTTTTTTTTAATAAGGCATAAGAATTTTTATTTTTTGAACCTTAAGTGTGTAAGTGTATAAAACATGCATATTTCATAAAGGTAAAAATCAAGATTAAATTACTTTTTCAAATTTTCTTCCTAACCCTAAAAATCAAACAAATAGTCTTATTTTGACCAAGTATAAGAAATCCTAATTATGATTCTCCTATTCCTTAAAATTAACTTAGTTTCTTATAAAAAAATATGTCAAAATATTGCTCTCTTTTCAAAATATTTTTTTAAATAAAAAAAACCTATGCCCTCCCCCGCACCTATCTCATGCATTGTCCTTAATGTATGAATGAATGCATAGATGCAGGAAAAAGAAGAAAGAGAAAGAAAATATTACCTTAATGTGGTAGTTCCGGTGGTGCTCGGATTGGGTCAAGTGTTGCTACCCAATCAAGATAATGTAGTAGTTCACGGAGCCCGCCTTTATTGACCTCTTTTCTATTTACATATTTACAGTCCCCAATATGAATAGGATCATGAAAGATCCTTTCATGAAACTTATTCCCTTTACATGACCAGTCTTGAAAAATCATTACAGAGTCATCATGGTCTATACCTATGTCCAACAAAAGAATATGATTTGGTAGAATGGTTGACTTGGACTCAAGAATGATAGGTTCAGGAATCAATACTAACTCGGGAAAATCAACTTTGGGTTCAAGAGTCAGTTTTGGTTCAATAGTTGAGTCCAAATCCTAAAATCGAAATTCACATTCTTTTCGCATCAATGGACTGTGACTATCCAAATTGGTGATTCAATTTCTAGATCTATGGGTACGAGAATAAATGTTCGCTCGAAAAATTGGTCCAAATTGGGTAAGAATACCGGAGTCAGCATAGATTCGAAGATGAGAACTGAATCACAAAGTTGGGGATTAGGTTCACATTCATAATCAAGTTCAACCTCATTAAAATGAAAACTTACCAATTCGTCAATGGGTTAATATTGATTAAGTTCAAGGTTTTGTGAATTTGGTCAAAATCTTCAAGATACCATGATTCTTAGTTTTCATCAATATGGCTAAAAGTATCGGAAATAGTCAAAGATTGGGTAGGGAGAGTTTCTTTATTCCTACGCATGTTTTTCAATAGACTAAGTCTTGCTTCTATCATATTGAGTGGATTACTTTGGAATTGAATCATAGATTACATACTCTTTTCTAAGTCGATATGTTCTTCTTGAAAATAGAGTAAGGACCTGTGATTTAAAAATTATTACGGGATTTTGAGTCTTCTAAAATTTGAATTCGTCGCTCAAGCTCTTCTAAGGCTTCCATCCTCTTTTCTCAGTCAATTGATTCTTCTAATGGTTGCTCAGGAGAAGGAGCATATGAAGCTGGATGTTGGTAAGGTGGTTGACAATATGCTCGGGAGAATTGTATCTTCATTGGCTCTGTGAAGAGTAGTGATGATTATTTCAGTCTTGTTTATAGTGTTGGGATTGTGGCATGTATTGATTCGGACAAGGCCAATCTGGCACATTAGGTTGGTTAAAATTATGATATGTTGGGTTGGTAATATCTGAAAAAGAGGTCGGGGTGTAACATAGATTACCATTAAAATTAGAAAAATTGTGTTTATAAGCCATAACAAGAAATGTCAGAAACAAACAAAGAAAAACAAACAAATAAACAAACAAATAAAAAGAAAAAACATCTAACTTAAGTTAAGGTAGAACTTAGACCTAGACGACTTCTAACAGATTAGACTGCCCACGGGGGGTATATTGCCGAATCTGACCACAAGTTAATCGGTCAGGTAAGGGCAAGATTTGTGGGATGTATCCGTGCTTAAAAGCAACTGGCCTAATTAAGCCAAACCACCAGCCTTCGGGGTTTCACCCCTCAATCCCCAACCTTTGACACCGATTTGACAAGAGTCAAATTCTAATCAACTTTCCCCTTAGGTTAGTCTCCTATTGAGTCTGAGATATCCCTAGGGCCAACGTCTACTCAGTTTTAGTTAGGCTTGAGTTAGTAAGTGAGGAGATTGTTTGTGCGCTAAGAGAGGGTAATGACTTCCCCACCTTATCTTGTTTATAGGACAAGCCCTTAAAATAATTTAGTGCAACGTGTACATGAAAAGCAACACTTAAGCAATGTAAACAATTTAAAAGTGTTCCTATACTACATGCTATGCACACGTACCTTTGCCCAACACTCTTCAAAAATAATGTAAAATGTAAACAAATTAGACATGTGCCTAAATGCAAAGTCTAAATCATTTTTAGCATTTAACAAACATTAATTTATTGTTAAGGTTAGAAAGTATGTACGGTGAGTTAAATAGAAAATAAATAGCTGCAGAAATTTAGCTTTGCATTTCAACCAACCTGCAAAAAATATAGGTTAGTAGTTCACTTAGATTGCCGCATGAATGCAGCAATCTGACGGCTTCTGGGCTCTGCTTTCTTGAGCAGAATTCAGGGCCACTTATATGTCCAATACAGCAAAAAAATTTGATATCTATCACTGCACACTAAGAACAAAGAAGAAAGTTAACCAAAAATATAAATTTAAAAGAGAATTACTTACCGTTCCTCCCCGACAACGGCGCCAAAATTTGATTTAGTTTAAACCTGCACACAGAAAATAATAGTTTAGAATTAAGATTAAAACGTGCAAGTTACTCAATACTACCGCTATAACAAGTGGTTATGTGGGTGTAGGCTGTCTAAAAATCACTAAAAGACAAGTCATCAAAAAGCAGAGTCCTAACTCCAGACGCAGGGCTAATCATAGCCATCACAGCAGCATCAAGACGCAATGGTCGAAATCCGCGTTCATTGCAGCATCAAGGCGCGATGGTCGAAATCCGCGTTCACTGCAGCATCAAGGCGTGAGGGTCGAAACCCGCGTTCACTGCAGCATCAAGACGCGAGAGTCGAAACCCGCGTCTCAGCCTCACTGTAGTACCAAGGCGCGAGGGTCGAAACTCGCGTCTCTGCATCACTGCAGCACCAAGGCGCGAGGGTCGAAACCCGCGTCTCAGTTATAACTGCCCTCGTTATTGGGTCAATTGCCGCCCACATAATGAGAAAGTTAACCCCCATTATGGAGCGTTTTTAGGGGCACGTTCACCGCTGAAACCTCTATAAATAAGCCCCGTTGCTATGGAGAAGGGGTCGGTCAATCAGATAATTCTTGGAGAAGAATTTGGCTTGTGAGCTTCCACAAAAAAGGAAAGAGAATTCAACTCTTCAAGCAACTTGCTGCGTACAAGTTAATCTTTGCCTACAATCTCTTTGAGATTCCTTGTTGACAGGAGTTGTGTTACTCCGTCTGCCATCCAAAGAGAGGATTCCCAAGAGTTCCGGACGTTCACCCGTCAACGAAAAACAAGATTCACTTTCCACCGCCACATCAAGAACCCAGCATTAAACAAAGGGGAGATTCAAGTCTAAACATCTCCCTCCCTTGTAGTCGGAGTGTTAATCCGCTATAATCTTTCATTTGATTCAAGAAAATTTTACAAGGAAACTTCTCCCACCGTACAGTAGGTCGTGATCCACAAGGAGGGACTAGCGATAAAAGCGTTTATACTTTTTGAGTTTACTTAATAATGGTTAAAGTTCTTCTCATGTTCCTTAAAAGAAAAAGAAAATAAAACTATGTTAATTTGTGAAGGTGATAGATAGAAAGAGATGATGATTTTGAAAATAGAAAACTAAGTTAAAGAAAGAAATAAAAAGATTGAATAAAAGTGTTGGGAGATGGTTGTGATCTAAACTAAAGGATTAAAAGAAAGAAACTAAAAATTCTTACTTACCTCTTCAGTGCTCATATACCTTGAATCTGTCGCTACGACTTACCTAGTCTTTGAAGGTGATCAAGTAAGGCGTGTAAGATCTTTTCTGTTCCCGATCTACACTATGAATAAAAGGACAAGCTAAATAACAAAGGAATAGTTGTTCATCACCATAGGCCATCAAGGGCACTTGCAATGACGAAGCAGTCTCGAGGCTATCGGATTCACTTGGATTACAAGCACATCAGAGAAAGTAAACGAACACAAGAGTAAAGAAAAAGAAACTTCGATTCGATTAAAATAATAATGAAAGAAAAGACTTACTTACACCGGTATCACCCTCAATACAAGCTTGCTCTCATTCCTCCATGAAACTCTTCCCTCCTCTTAGTTACATAAAGAAAAGAAAATTATATTAAAAGAGAAAAAAGAACCTAAGTTAAACCTAACAAAATATATTCTATTCCTTACTTTATCCCTCTCTGCCTCTGATGTGTGGAGTATTTATAGCATACAAATGGATAAGGAAACGAGTCAAAAAATAGGGAGAGTTGGCTATTTCTGAATTTAAATCCTCCTCTTATCTCCAAACTTGATTTGATGTGGATATTCAATTCTGATCTGCAGCTTGTTGGCATGCTGATTATTGAATATAACTTATCAAATGATAGAATTAGAAATATGATCAACGAAAGAGTTGTATCCCTTTAAGTCTTCTTTCTGGATCATCTTAAATCATCAGATTTGACTTTCGGTAGCGAAAGTTATGATCCAAATATTAAAATGTATCCAGTCTGAATCCGAGTCAAATTTGCTTCATCTCATCCATTGATCTTCTCTCTATCCATTTATCCTTTTGGATTTTGAATTTGGACTCTGTATTTGATGTTATCCTCTGTTGATCTTTAGCAAACCAAATGGATTTATAGAAATCTGAATTTTATCAGTTTTCATTTGGTAGTATCTTTCTAATTTGCTCTGATCTTCAGCTGAACATTTATCCCAATCCTTAATTTGTTCTGGATGTGGTAATATTCTCATAGATCTTTAAGTTAATCGAATAGATTCATTAAAATTTGATTTTTAACTGACTAGATCTGGGATCATCCTGAGCTAACCAAATAGATCCAGTTAAATCTGATTTTAATTGGTATTTATTTGGTTTAATCCTCTTTCTCTCCATGATTATCTTCTACAAAATAGACATTTAAGACAAGAAAATTAGCAGATTTATTAAACGATAAATGTAGGAGTGTAATGAAAAGAATGTAAAATATGTTTATGATCACAGAGCCTTTCTAGCTTTGCAAGAAGCTAAGATAGGCTCGCACAGAACCATTTTAGTCTCTTTGGAGACTGTGATAAACTCTCCTGGAGTCTGTTTCGCCTCGCTAGAGACTGGGCATGCCCTTCTTAAAAAGCCAGAACGTCTCTAGTAGGCTCGCGTAGAGCCTACGTAGCTTCGTATGAAGCTTTCTACGCTCACGAAGAGCCTGTGTTAGCCTCGCATGCGAGGCTATCAAGATTATTTTCAGTCTTTTTTGTTGATTTCTATGGACGATTACACCTATAAGGTCTATAAATAGATTATTTTGAGGCTAACCAATGGACTGAATTTTGGGGAGAAGGACTATGTGTAGGCTGTCTAAAGATCACTAAAAGACAAGGCACCAAAAAGCAGAGTCCCAAGCTCCAGACGCAGGGTTTATTCTCAGTGGCACTGCAGCACCAAGGCGCGTGGGTCGAAACCCGCGTCTCAGCAGCATTGCAGTACCAAGGCGCGTGGGTCAAAACCCGCGTCTCAGCCGCACTACAGCACCAAGACGCGTGGGTCAAAAACCCACGTCTCAGCAGCATTGCAGCACCAAGGCGCGTGGGTCGAAACCTGCGTCTCAGCCGCACTGCAGCACCAAGGCGCGTGGGTCGAAACCCACGTCTCAGCAGCACCAAGGCGCATGGGTCGAAACCCGCGTCTCAGCTGTAACTGCCCTGGTTATGGGGTCAATCACGGCCCACATAACGGGAAAAGTTAACCCCATTATGGAGTATTTTTAGGGGGCACGTTCACCCCTGAAACCTCTATAAATAGCCCAGTCCAATGGAGAAGGAGGGGGGTCAAAAAAATTTAGATCAGAGAATCCTGAGGAGAAGAACTTGACTTGAGAGCTTCCACAGAGAAGGAAAGAGAGTCTAACTCTTCAGCTAACTTGTTGCGTACAAGTTAATCTTTGCCTACAATCTCTTTGAGATTTTGGTCGACAGAGCTGCGTTACTCCGTCTACCATCCGAAGAGAAGATCCCCAGAAGTTCTCGACGTTCACCCCGGTCAACGGAAAACAAGATTCACTTTCCACCGCCACTTGAAGAACCCAGCATTAAAAAAAAGGGGAGATTCAAGTTTCAACAGCTTCCCTCTCTTGTAGTCGGAGTGTAAGTCCGTTGTAATCTTTCATTTGATTCAAGGAAACTTCATGCGAATTTTTCTCCCGTCAAACAACAGATGGCGACTCTGCTGGGGACTACTTTCGTTACTGACGAACAAGTTGTGGCGCAAGGTGACGTCCTCTACAAGGGGAAAACGGTCGAATCGTTCGTCGTAGAATTCGATCAGGCAAAGTATTAAGAGTTCCTCTCTTTCGGCTCTAAGAGCCCGAAGGCCCGCGTATGCCGCAGGGTCTCTACGTGGACTTGCCTCGAAATTCGCTCTGAGCCTCTCTCAGAGGCAGCTGCTGTGAGGAATGTTGTGGCCAATCACGCCATGCGTGACACCCGCACCAACGTCTCTCAGGAGACCCGCGTGGTCAAGTTCTCTGGTGTCCAGCCAATCCATCCTCTTCCTCAGCACCAGGTCATCGTTGGTTTCTCTCAACCCCCACGACGTAACCAGAACGCTGAACGCCGACAGAGGAGGCGTGCGCGTCAACTGCAAGTTGGAACAACTGATCGACCAACTAAGGCAGGACGTAAGGTTCAAACTGGTGTCTCAGCTACACCACATCCGGCACGCGAAATCCGCGTTTGGCAGCCCAAATGTGAGGTTCACCAAGTTGACTCCTCTGAAGCCCCACTTTCCAGACGCCAAGGCGAACCCTGCACGCCTTGTCGGGTACAAGAGGCACACGCCTCTGGGCGTGGGGCCCAGCAGCCCTGCATCTCTCAAGCGTCTCTGCCCCGACGCAATAATCAGCAACGCGATAGCCGCGTCTCTTCTCAGCAGAGACGCCAAACGCGCGTCCTGAAGCCACGACGTAAGAACCGCGTCTCTGAACCCCGCGTCCTAGCTGTACAGAGCAAGGATGCCTCCCGCCCTCGGCATTACGAGGCTAATCTCTTTGATCCTCCTCCCACGGATCTGAGAGATTATTTGACGAAGAAAAGAAGTGATAATCGAATCACTTCGTCATGTTGCTGCGAATGGCTTATCACGATGCTCTCCGAGTGCCGTTGCAGTTCAGGTGCAAACCAGCAGTCTCTAGTTAGACAGCTGACCCTGATTCCCCGATCAGCTAAAAGAAGTCGTTCCCACAGGAGGAGGGTCTTCTCTGACACTGAATATCCTGAGCTCACTGCAAACATGGCGAGCAGAAGTAGGGAAAACAACCTGCAATCAGTTCCAATGATGAGTCTGACACAGAACCGGAAGGAGTGTACCGACACACTCACACCCAGATCGGGCAATTCCCCCGATTGACTACAATGCTCTAGCCCGGGGCATTGAGGTGAATGACTCGCATTCCGCTATTGCAGAGTCACAGGCTTCAAACTCTTCTATAGAGAAAGAGGCCTTTATATACATGACCAGCACTCCTGAGGAGACCGCCAGGTGCTTGGAGCAGCAAGCTTAGGTCCAGAAGGAACAATTCGAGATGATTCGTGCTCAGCAAGAATCTATCGACTCCCTTAAGCAGATGCTAGCACAGTTGCTTGAAGACAAGAGGAAGTCAACCAACAAAGCCTCCTCTAAGAAGTCTAAAGGCAAGCGAAAAGAAGGGGAAAGCTCATCTTCAGTACACGTAGAGGAGGAAGAGCAACTTACTTCTGGTTCGTCTAAATCCTCGTCGCAGGAAAAAGATGACCGAGACCAGGGAAAGATTCATTCTAAAAGAATGAATCAGTTGGAGCAACGTCTTGAGGCCCTTACCAACCGGAAAGGCCTCCAAGAAGCAGGAGTGGTCCGGCCATATCCGGCCGAGTGGGACCTGGTTCCATATCTGCCCAAGTTCAAGGCTCCAACCCTCCAAGCATTTGATGGGAAAGGTTCACCGAACCAACATATCTACTATTTTAAGTCTCAAACGAGAATGTGGTAGATAACGATGCTATCCTGGCACGTTTGTTCATCGGCACCCTAAAAGGGCTTGCCTTTGAATGGTTCATGAAGCTCCCGGAAGGCTCCATTAAGAATTGGGGCGATTTAGAGAAGCTCTTCCTAACGCGCTTCTTTGAAGATGACTCAGAGGTCAACATGCCTACCCTTTTAGCCACCAAGCAGCGAAAGGGAGAGTCTGTTAAGTCTTTCGTAGAAAGATTTCGGAACGTAGCACTCCGATGTCCAAGCGTATGACCTAGGTCACCCTGGTGGAAACATGCCGCCATAATCTACAAACTTCACTCCTCGCCCAAATAGGGGTTGCTGAAAGCCGCACCTGGAAGCAGTTGATCCAACAAGGTGAACAGGCTGAGGAAATTGTTGCCCGCGTCAGAGCGGAAGAAAATAAACCCAGACCTGAGAGGTCAACGAGGAGTGCGCCAGACACATCCCTCCAAGCCAAACGGAAGGATAACTTGGCGACAGGGACTAAATCTCCCGTCAAACCTCAACCGGTCAAGGGAAGTGGCTCTTCAAGCCAACCACGCGCCAACAAGCAGTATTCCTTCAAGGATGAACATGTCGACTCGCTCTTCAAATTACTCAATAAGAGCAACCAACTGAAGCTTCCTGAAGTTAGGCACCCCGAAGAAGTCGGTAAAACCGATAGTCCCAATTACTGCTTGTATCACAGATGCTGGGACACCCCACCAAGAGCTGTTACGTCTTCAAGGACATCCTTCAGGCTCTGATTGACGCGGAGGTATTAAAACTCCATCCAGAGCAGAAGAAGGTGGCGGCCAATATGACATCATTTCTCTAGTTTGGAAGGCAACCTCTAACACCTTCTGGAGTGATCCCTGTCCCAAGAGGAGAGCTAAGAGTGGTCAACACAGACCCTCACTAACAGCAAGAGAAAGGCCTGGTACCTGTTCCCACACCTCGGAGAGAGATCATGTGGGTCCATCCTGACCTGGTTGACAGCCAACAATGGACTACTGTGATCAACAGGAAGTCCAAAGGCAAAGCAAAGGCTACATCCTTTAATGTGGTATGTGCCTCTTCTCGGGAAGCGAAAACTGATGTTCCCTCACTGACTGATTCAGAAGAGGAAACGTTAGCTCTGGCCACAGAACCCAGTCAACTCGTGGCAGAAACCCGTTCGGGGCAGTCATATTTGAAAAAGTATGACGAAATGGCGCCAATTCCTCCAAAACCCGCTATGGAATCAGCTAAGCCCTCCACAAAGCAGCCCGTGAAGAAGCAAAAGAGCTTCGGTTTTCCAAAGCTCTCTCGAAAGACATAGCGGAAGGATCCACAGCGCCTTACCGCTTTGATGTCCTGACTCAGCAGGCCAATATCCCTGCCCGAATTACTCTTTATGAGCTCCTCAGGCTATCGAAGTCAACAAGAGAAGCTCTACAAGAGGCCCTTGCTAATGCTGAGGCTTTCATGACTCAGGTGCCAATCGGGCCAAAGGAGGAAGATGTAGAGGATTGCCTCCATACCTCCCAAAATAGTCCCTGCATCACCTTCACGGCAGATGATATGCAAGTCAAAGGGAACATGATCGACCCCTTTACTTCGCATGGTATATTGGATCATCTGAGGTGAACCGGATTCAGGTAGATCCCGGGTCCGCATTGAGCATTATGCCTCGCCAGGTCATGCAACATCTAGGATCCCTACTCACCGTTTGAGCGCTACCCGACCACCATTTATGGGTTCAATGCCAATAGTACCCGTTCAATGGGAAAGATCAAGCTCAAATGCCAGATTGGGGACCTAAGGTCGGAGGTGACATGCTATGTGATAGATGCTGACACCTCCCACAATTTGCTGTTGGGACGATCATGGATTCATCGTAATTCTATTGTTCCCTCTACTCTCCACCAAGTCATGAAACACATCGACGGGAGTGGAAAAGTGCGAACGTTGATTGCCGAAAGGCATCCGTTCAAGAGAGTTAAGAATTATTTCACAGATTCTCTCCTGTATCAGAATCTGTGGAAACAGATGAAATCCCGCAACCAGAGGAGCCCGACTCTGGTAATGAAGCCGACACCGAGCCGGAAAAGAAGAGTGCATGTGGGAACTAGATCCACTTGTAACGGGCATTAATAAGCTCGATGTTGATAATACCACCGATAATGCAGGCGGATGGTATATTAATGAAGAATTAGATTTGACGTATTTCTCTGTATTTGCTTCTGACTCAGTGCCATCAGACACTAGTACTGAAGTGGATGATGACCTCTGGTCGGCAATGGATGTTTTGACATCATTGCATGTACCAGTAAAGTCGTCCTTCGTAACGCGCCAAGATGCTGGCGATGCGCAAGAATCTATATTCATGGTTCCAGCGAGACGGAAAGGCCAAAGACCAATTCTTTTCGGACGAATTAAGTCCGAACCAATGCCCCTTGAAGAATCAGAAGGCGAGGAGGAACCCCCTCAGTTCGGTCATTATGAGCCAAATACACTCAGAATGATGGAAAGTATGAGGTATGATCTGACGAATGGTCCAGGGTTAAACTTCAGCAAAGGAAGGAGAACACTACTCTCCGATCTTTTGTACCAAAAGGGAAAACTCCTGATTATTATCATCAGACTCGCAGGGGGTTGGGCTATGTGTCAACTCCGATCCCATCAGCTTCTGAGTCTGAAGAGTCATTGTGCCATGATTACTCATCGGGCACGTCATCGTGGGAGTCAGATGTTAGTGTCGGCAACACAGTGAATATGGTTTCAACAAGCCACCTGAAAGACGGAGATGAAGAAATGATCCAATCTGATACAGATCCTTGGATCAAACACTTAAACAATCTTTGGGATACCCGCTTCGAACAGCGCGAGCCACCCACGGAAGATAAGGTTGTTCAGATCAATCTGGGAGATGAGGCTAATCCTAAGCCCATCTTTATAAACGAAGGTCTATCACCTACGGAGAAAAGGGTCTAATATCTCTTGTGCAAGAATATATAGACGTCTTCGCCTGGAATTATGAAGACATGCCTGGACTCGATCCTCGAGTGGCTATGCATCGCCTCAACATCAATACGGACGTAAAGCCTGTCAAACAATAACAGCGACGGTTCCGTCCAAAATAATGGAGGCAATTCAATCAGAAGTCAGAAAGCTTATAGACTCTGGCTTCATTAGGGAAGAACAACATCCTGATTGGGTAGCCAACATCGTCCCCGTTGCCAAAAGAACGGAAAGATCTAGATCTGCATTGATTTTCGTGATCTAAACGAGGCTTGCCCAAGAATGAATTCCCACTGCCAATCACAGATGTCATGATTGACAACACATGTGGATTCGAGCGAATGTCCTTCATGGATGGATTCTCAGGATAAATCAAATCAAAATGTATCCTAATGACGAAAAACAAACCTCTTTCAGGACACCACTGGGGTATACTGTTACAACCGTCATGCCCTTCGGACTGAAGAATGCAGGGGCAACATATCAAAAGGCCATGAATGCCATTTTCCACGAACACATGCGCAAAACGGTGGAATGCTATGTTGACGACATCGCAGTAAAAAGCCGCGCTAAAAGTGATCATATAACTGATCTAAAGGTTGTCTTCAACATCATGCGGGCCCATCAGTTGAAGATGAACCCCACCAAGTCCTTCCTGGGGGTGGCCAGTGAAAATTCCTAGGGTTTGTAGTGACCTCTACGGGAATTCATTTGGATCCAGAAAGATTCGCGCTATCCAGGAGATGCAACCTCCGAGAAACCTCAAAGATATCAGGGGATTGTAAGGACGATTGGCGTACATCCGGAGGTTTATCTCAAATCTCTCCGAAAGATGCCACCCTTTTCCAAATTAATGAAGAAAGGTGTTTCGTTCATTTGGGATAATGCTTGCCAGCAAGCATTTGAGGAAATTAAACAGTACCTCACGCAACCGCCAGTCCTTGCAGCTCCGGTGTCTGGAAAACCTTTCCTGGTACGTCCGAGCGATGGATCATTCTTTAGGAGCCTTATTAGCTCAGAACGATGATCAAGAACGAGAGCAAGCGATCTACTATTTGAGTAGAACAATGATCGGGGCCGAACATCGGTACAACCCGATCGAGAAGGAATGTTTGGCGTTGGTGTTCGCTGTTCAGAAAATACGACACTATTTGGTAGGCCAGACGATAAACGTCATATCAAAAGTCAACCCCCTGAGGTTACTTATGACAAAGCCTTCATCGTTAAACAGCCGACTGGCAAAATGGGCCATATTGCTATCCCAATATGAAATACACTTTTTACCACAAAAAGCTGTGAAGGGACAAGCTGTGGCGGATTTCCTGGCTGAGCATCCAGATCCGAGGGCAGCCAAACTTTATGAGGATCTCCCAGACGAGGTCGCTGAAGCCTGCCAGACTCAGATATCCTTCGAAAGGCGAGTGTGGCAACTTTTCTTTGACAGTGCATCGAGAACAAGCCCAAAAGGACATATAGTGGCAGGAGTAGGAGTAGTACTCGTCTCCCCCACAGAACTATGTGGTTCCTCGAGCTGTCTCGTTAACCAAGCCTTGTTCCAACAATGTAGCGGAGTATAATGCCCTCTTGATTGGGATGCAACTCGCCGATGAGATTGGCGTTAAAAATCGAGGCATATGGTGACTCTAAGCTCATCGTCAGCCAAGTTTGCGGGGAGTACGAAGTCAGACATGAAGATCTAGTACCCTATTACAACGCAACTGTCTACATGGCCAAGAGGTTCACCAACTTTTACATTGACCATATACCACGCAAGCAAAATGCGCATGCAGATGCACTGGCGTCTCTCGCTACCTCTTTAGCTCTTCCAGTTTGAGCAGTAGAGAAAATATTTGTTTACAGCCACGACCTGTATTGCCCGAGAATTGTCCCCGAGGACTACACAGAGCCAACGGGAGATTGTCAAGGCAAAGAAGCTCTCGAGTCGTCAACCGGCCCAGAGACTGACGATTCCCTTACATCGATTATGTCTTGTACGACATCCTGCCTGAAGACACCAAAGAAGCGGCTGTCATTCAAAGGAAAGCCCCCAAATTCTACTATAATGCGATTACTCGAACATTGTATCGTCGATCGCATGACGGATCTTGCTTCACTGCCTTTCACAAAAAGAGGCACAGGAGGTGTTGAAAGAAGCCCATGACGGCATGTGTGGAGCTCATCGACCTAGCCCAAACTTGCATATCGACTCCAAGGTTGGAATATTATTGGCCCAAGATGATTGCTGACGCCGTCACTTATGCAAAAAGATGTCACGCCTGTCAAGTTCATGGCGACTTCATCCATCAAGCCCCAGGGTACCTTCACTCTACGACCTCTACCTGGCCATTTGAGATGTGGGGAATGGATGTAGTTGGTCCTATCAGCCCACCATCCTCAAAAGGACATCAGTTTATTTTGACCATAACCGATTACTTCTCCAAATGGGCTGAGGCCATTCCTTTGAAGGAGGTGAAGTCATCTGACGTGATCAAGTTCGTGAAACATCACGTCATTTACCGTTTTGGGGTACCTCGACGAATTGTCCATGACAATGGACCCCAGTTCGTCAGTCAGGCTTTCCAGAGGTTATGCGCTAAGTTCAGAACCCAGAGTGTGTCCTCAACGGCATACTATCCTGCCGCTAATGGTCTCGCAGAAGCTTTCAACAAAACCATCGGCAAGCTTCTTAAGAAATTCGTCTTGAAAAGTCAGCGTGACTGGGACGACAAGCTAGGTGAATGCTTATGGGCCTATCGCACAACTGTGTGAACCCCGACTAAAGCTACGCCATTTTCTTTGGTATACGGGTGTGAGGCCGTGCTTCCAATGGAAATCCAAATTCCATCTCTACGCGTCGCCTTGACAGCAGAGATGACAAATGAGGAGAAGCATCGACAGCGACTCTAAGAGTTGGAAGCCTTAGATGATAACGTCTGCAGGCCCAGTAACAAATCGAGCTCTACCAAGCTCGGATTACCAGAGCCTTCAACAAGAAAGTTAAAGTGCGAACTTTCAAGAAAGGTGACCTTGTCTTAGCCGTCAGAAGACCTATGGTGATGACACATAAGACAAAAGGGAAATTCCAGCCCAAATGGGAAGAACCATTTGTAGTAGAGTCAGTCTACTCAAATGGATCATATCGCCTCATAACTGCAAATGGCGATACACTCATGATGCCGATCAATGGCAGAATCCTGAAAAAGTACTATCCTTAATGGTACTCCTCCGCCGATCAAGTTAAAAGTACACCTCTGATCAAAGCACCAAGAAAGTTTCTTTCCTTTGCTAGACTACAAGCTAATCAGGCACTGGCTGCACCATGATGCATGCTGATAAAGAAACAACTTGGGTTCTAATATTCTTATCTTCATTAACATCCGACGCCTCCGACGGCTAAGGACAGAGGAAAATGTTGGCTTCTAAGCCCAACATAAGTCCTCGATAACTCATCATGCTGAGGGGAATAGCATGGCTAGCCCAACTCAAACGGTAGTTGGTAAAGGCACCTCAAATCCATTGATAACTGAGGGTTTGCTAAAAATCCTAAGTGGATATAGTTCCACTCTCTCCTCCAAAATCCCTTATCAATTCTCATACACAGAATGGTAGGTCTACAAAATACAATCATTGCTACGTTAACACTATACCTCTGGTAATGAAAATTTTCAATACTCCCTATCAAGTACAAACCTTACTTGTTAACCCTATATGGAGTAGTAAACCTTTTAAAGTTGTCAGGTTAACATTATACCTCTGACACTTCAAACTTCACTTGTCAATTCTCATCAATAGAATGATAGGCCCTCAAATTGCTCGTATCGCAAACCAATTTTTGTCAAGTTAATGCCACACCTCTGACAAATTACTGTTAAGTTCAACATTACACTTCTAACAGTAATCAAGTTGCTGCCAAGTTTAATATTAAATCTCTGACAGTCATCTTTCCTCATACTTCCATATCGAAGCTGAAATGAATGATGCTAAGTTTAATACTACACCTCTAGCGTCCAAGTCATTGCCAAGTTCAACAATACACTTATGGCCATGACTTTCCCTCGGACTTCCTTGTCAAAGTCAAGATGACCAATGCTAAGTTCAAAATTACACCTCTAGCATTACCCTCGCTGCTAAGTTAAACATCACACCTATGGCAGTGATACTTTCAGTTTTATTCCCAAATAAAACTGAAAGGCTTTTGAGTCAAGTTAATATCACACCTCTGACTCACATTCTTGTCAAGTTAACATCACACTTCTGACAACACTACATTCAACCCGTTAAGTTAATATCACACCTCTAACGGTAAAAACTTTCCTAGATCCCCTGCGAATCTAGTCTCACTTGTTATTCTCGTCAATAGAATAACAAGCACACCTAAAACATTGTTAGGTTAATATTACACCGTTAACAGTGTTTTCATTAATTCCCCAGCTGATCTTAATCAAGTTAATCCCAAACCTCTGATAAAAGTTCATCCTCCCTGGGGGTACAAATTCAGCTTGTCATTCTCCGTTATAGATTGGTAGGTCCACAAAAGATATCTTATCTCTATTAAGTTAATATCACACCTCTGACAGCATTATTGAGTTCCTAAAATAGGATCTCTCTCTACAAAATTTGACTCGTTGAGATTATCATCATAATTTTGACAGGTCAAAGGTTCTTTACTTCTATTCGTCTGGCTTTCAATACAAAAAGGGAGTTCAAGACAATAGAAGAAGACGAAAAGAAATGTGTCGCTTTTATTCATATCCAACATATGAAAGTGATACAAAACGCTCTCTTATTCAATAAGATTGAGTGTTACAGATAAAGGAGTACAAAGAAGTCCCTCTCTCTCTCTCAAAGGTTGCACACACTCCTTGAAGTTGCTCACAATTCCAAGTACAAGATGTTTGGAAAGGCGCCAAAGTAGAATTGAACACTGCGGCGACGATCGGAAGCTGGTTGCACCACGATGCATGATGTAAACATTAAAAGAGTCCATTGTTAACCAGGAACAATGGTGTTTCTTGAGGTCGAAAGCAGCAGAATCTTCTGATTCCACCTGACCATCCGAAGTGGGGATATGATCCTTCGTTGATGAACACCTCCACCACCAGAAAGCCATCCAATGAGCATGGAGTACTCATCGATGTCACTTCTGGGGTAAGTGAAGGGAGAATCCAAGACCATACCCACCACTATATCCACCGCCATACTCACTCTGACCATGCCATGCCAAGAAGCATGACTGGTGCATTGAATCCAAAGAGATCTTGGCGGGTGTCAGGGGCCATGACTTCTTCTCCAGTGGTCGACCATCGAACAAGTTCGCCGGCCGATATATTCTCCCAAGGGCCCAGCGAATATGAAAAAGGATAATTAAGCCTACCTGTAAGAACAACAAAATTAGAAGATCTGAAGCTTAGGATACTTCAACAGAAAAGCTAAGTGACAGACGCAGCTATTGCTGAAAGCTTCAGACGCAGAGATGACCCGCGCAATGAACCAAACTTCTGCGACGGCAGAAACAGACGCGATCAAAGCTGTGATACACACAGAATTCGAACGCAGTCTAGTTTTGCACCCGCGTCTGACATATGAGACGCGAAGGGAATCAGACGCGAAAATTGCCATCTCCCTGTTTGGCAAACAGGGGTTGCTAAATTCAGGCCTGAAACCTTTGATCTGAGTTGAAGTTTTTCTAAGTCTACAGCCTCAGACGCGAGCTCTGTATAGAAAGCTCGCAGTCCAGGTGCGAAAGTCCATTATGCTTGCGTCCAGAGAATTCTAGGTCAGAGTTTTCCTCAACGGCCCAACTCAAAAAAAATGGGCGCACCAGCCAGACTTCAGGAGAAGGTCAAGAAGGTGAATTTCCTTAAGAGATCCCAGTAAGGTCTTAAGATTTCATGGCAAACCATAAAATCATACCTGCAGCAACACCCGTTAAGGGTTGAACTTTCCGCATCAAGGCGCGGACGTAAAAGGTGCTCAAAGAGACGCTCTTTGATCTTGAAATCACTTGACAGTGATAATCTTCTGGAGAGATTATGCAGAAGTATGAAAGCTTTGGGTCATCATCGTCCATGGAGGCAAGCCCCAGGTAAAGTCCTTGAAGGGAGAAGGGAATCCCTCAGAGCACTCGCTCTCAAAGGAAAGCAGTCTAAGTAATGGACTGCTAAAATGAGAGGGTGAGGCCTATTTATAGGCAACCCATAGAGCCTGTAAGTAGTGGCTCACTAATCAGAACCGTCGGCTTTAATTCCCGCATGCATGTCAAAGCCCAATAAAAGCTGACATGTGGACTGTCGCTTCGGGAAGCATCGAAGACGCAAGTCTCCAACCGCCAGCGCTGATTTGGCATTCAAAGGCATTAATGCTTAAACCCAATGAGAGGCTGACACGTGGACTGTCGCTTCGGGAAACATCGGATGACGCGAGTCTCCAATCGTCAACATCGATCTGACATTTAACGATCTAACAAATCTTTATGACAGGCTACATGTAACGCCTGGGAAGTTGCACCAAACACAGACCCGAGAGCTGCGTCCAGGAAATTGCGTCCCTGTGTGAATACGAAGGCGGCGTCTTTTTTTCATTGCAGTTAATGACGACCGCCTTTGAAGACGAAGCAGTGTGCTTGGCCTTTGGTGCCATTGCGATCAAGGATCCGATGTTAGATGAAGGAAAAGAGAACAAAGGAAGCTCCTTTCTCAAACCCTAACAGATGCACACGAAGACGAAGGAGAGTCTAATGATGACTCTTGAAAGACTGTTGCCTTTTATAGGCACGGTAATTCGCAAAGATATGTGGCGCTTGGCTCGACGCCTAATCACCGCCTGACGCGTGGACAGTGCTTTAAATGCAGCGCGAAGTTCGCACGCCAAAAAGAAGATGTCTCCTCAATTCTACAGGACACGTGGCAACATACTCATGGCACGGATTCGCACCCAACAGCCGCGTCTCCATCCCAAGAGATGCGTCCCTCCGATGGACGCACCTTCTCAACTAAGCCAGAGCTGCGTCCAGAAAGCCGCATCTTCATTCCAAAAGACGCGTCTCTCCGAAGCGCCAAAGTCGCGTCTACCTCACGGAGTAATGCTCGCGTGGTCATCCCAAAAGATGCAACCCTATAAGAGGCGTGTCTTTAAAGCAGTATTATCCCTGCATCCACGGAACTGGTGTTCAGTCCTTTCTTCTGCAATTCAGTTCAACAGTACACTGGCACAAGCAGACGACTGTCCAACCCTGGTTTAAAGTACACCAACGACCGACTTAAAGCATCGGAGAGGTTTAGACTGTGTATCTAAACACTCCACGCGATCAGTTTTGGCTGCTTCAAAGAGTTCTACAGTATACTCAAGAAGGCCATACTCCAAACAAGATCAAGCCCGGAGCATTGTCAATCCAATCAAAAGAGTGGATTCAGCTAGAGTCCAAAGTATTTCGAAATCCGTCCCAGCTAACTGCAGAATATCGAAAACTTTGGAGGGGATTCTGTAGGCTGTCTAAAGATTACTAAAAGACAAGGCACCAAAAAGCAGAGTCCCAAGCTCCAGACGCAGGGTTAATCTCAGCCGCACTGCAGCACCAAGGCGCGTGGGTCGAAACCCGCGTCTCAGCCGCACTGCAGCACCAAGGCGCGTGGGTCGAAACAATGATTATTTACAAAGAAATGGGAAAAAGAGTGAAAACGATTTGAAAGATGTGGTGAAAGAAATCGTGTTGGCGATCTATACTAAAGAAATAAAAGAAAAAAAAAGAAGAGTGAAGAAGACTTACCTAGTTTGATTGATGACTTACCTGGAAACCTTTGCATGTTCTACCTTGCTTTGGAGGCGTTCAACGCATAGGTCATATGATCGAGCTCAGTCCCCGTTCGCATTAGGTCATCAAGACGAGCAAGAATGAGGTGATACGGATCTTGAGGAGGAGAACATCACCATGAATCATCGTTGGCGCTCACAAAGACTTTGTTAGACTTATGCTTCTGGCTTCACTTGCAAACTCATCAAAACAAAGGAGGTAAAGTAGAAAGAGGAAGATAAAAGAAAATACGAACATAAAAAGAAGCTTTTACCTTTATTACTTGCAGAAATAATGGAAGAAAAGAGGAGGGTACATCGGTGTCACTCTCAACATAAGCCTCTCTCTCTTACTTATATGAATCTTCATCTAACCTAAGCTTACATACAAATTACATAAAAAGAAAAGAAAAATCTAAACTAAGAAACAGAAAACAAGGCTAAATCTTATCTCTGCATGATCGTCCCATTTTCAGTGCAAATACTGGCCTTTTATAGGCAAAAACCCAATATGCAAGATCCCGGGGAGATCGGGGGAGCAAACGTTCCTCCTAACTCCCCAACCAAGCCGCAGAAAAGCGGCTTTGGCCGCGTTTCCGCGGCCAGGGTGTGGCCAGGTGGCCACACCCTGTTGGTGGGTCTCCCTGGGGTCGAGTTATGGTTTTATCTAGGGTTGGATTTGCAGTTTAGCTCCGAGATTTTGAAGAAATGGCCGTTGATCTTTGCTTCAACCGATCGATTCTGAGATGATTCTTCTCAACGGATTTCAACCTCTTGATTTTGCCCTGATTTACTGAGTGCGAATTAACTCTGATTTAATTCAGAATTTTGGTGGGCTTTGGGCTCATTTCTCTTCATCTCCTTAAAGAATGGGCCTGCAAATAAATTAAACAATTAATTAGGACAATGCAGATTTTATTCTATAATAAGTATGGAAATATGATACTAAATATGCAACATTAGCGACCAATCACACCCCCATACCTATCTTTTGCTCGTCCTCGAGCAAAACAACTAAACTATACTAAGGATTATTAGACCACTTTCGCAGGTCACGCGATTGCACTGAGCTTGTGCAACAAGCCGTTCAACCTCTAGGTTTCCCCTAGAGGACGAGTTTTGTTTCGTGAGGGTTTCAGCGGATTACATCCACAAAATCCAGAAAGAAAGGGAAACAAAGAGTTAGTATTTTCGAAAAGCATTTTGAAAGAGAAAAATATTTGAAATATAATTGTAAGATCTAAGCAATCTATAAGTTATAGGAAAACCGAATTTTTCATTCCTAAACTTAGTCTCTATTCAACAATTTGTTATCAATCAAAGTAAGGAGTCAAATTGTACTTCTCATCTAGTCTATTACTTTACCCTAAGTCATATGCACCTTGTGATCGTGAAAATTTTGACGAAGGGTTCATTAACTCTAACTCTTATGCCTTATTTATTTATGTATACTTTTTTTTTATGGTATTATTCCTTAGTTCTATTAGGCTTTCTAATCTGCCCATGTAACGAGCCTCTAATCGATGACTCCCAAACCAAATGGTCTTAGGGCACCGGGTGAGAAAACACCCCAAGGACTTAAGAACTCGAGCAAACAAGGCCACAAAACTAAGGATTTTATTATATGAATCCCTTTTAGGCGTGAATACTTATGCTTTATTAGACACAAATACCCAGCTTAATCAGAGATTTTTATATTTTTTTTTTCAAACTTATCTAATCATCTTTCGCATAAATACTAAGGCTTACTTAGGCCAAAGCACCTAGCTAATCAATAATTAGATTTGTTTATTTCTTTCATTTTATAAGGCATAAGAATCTTTGTTTTTGAACCCTAAGTGTGTAAGTGTATGAAGTGTGCATATTTCATCAAGGTAAAGATCAAGACTAAATTACTTTGACAAATTTTCTTCCTAACCCTAAAAATCAAACAAATAATCTTATTTTGACCAAGTACAAGAAATCCTAATTTGAATTTTCCTATTCCTTAAAATTGACTTAATTTCTTACAAAAATAAGTCAAAATATTGTTTCTATTTTTCAAAAAGTTTTTAATAAAAAGAAACCTAAGTTATGTTAGAACCCTCCCCCACACCTATCTCATGCATTGTCCTCAATGTATGAATTAATGCATAGATGCATGAAAAAGACGAAAGGGAAGGAAATGTTACCTTAAGGTGGCGGTTCCGGTGGTGGTTCCGGTTGGTCCATGAAATGCGGCCCAATCAACTTTTCTTGGGGCTCGGAGGAACCCACCAGAAATTACTCTAATATAACCCACTAAAAAGATGTGTCCATAAGGATTTTTATTAAGTATGTGACCCCATCTAATTTCCAAATTCCATAACAAATTTCGGAGTCAAATTTGTCAACCACCTCGTCCCAGAATGGAGTATGAAATGATAGAATGATTGACTTGGACTCAGGAAGTATAGGAACTAATACCGACTCAGGAAGGTGACTTAAGTCAAGTAAAGGCTCAGGAGTCGAGAATTGTTCAGGAAGTGGGTCCAAGTCAAGAAAGTGAAACTCAAGTCCACATTTATTTTCCAACAATGGAATGTGACTTAATATTGGTGATTCAAGTTCAGGAATGATAGGTGGGGGAATCAAAACTGACTCTAAAATATTACTCAAGTTTGGTAACAAAGCAGGAGTCAATATTGATTCAGAAAGTTGAACTGGATCACAGATTTGAGAATCTAGGTCACATATCTCATTGAGTTCAATATCAAAAAAATGAGAACTTGCCAATTTGTCAATAGGATTTGAAAAAACACCTAGAGGGGGGTGAATAGGTGTAAGTGCTAATCTAGGAACTAAATGCGCTAAATGCGGAAGCTAATGCAAATCTTGCACAAACTTAATACAACACAACAAGTGTAGCCGAATTCCCCGTGAAGGGCTCTGGACTAACTCCTCTTGATTCCCCTTGAATGGGTTGAGGTGCTATGTGAAGCTCTTGTTGGTTAAGTATAAGTTAGGCACACACACAAGCAAGCCAAGCAAATAAGGATGAATAGCAATATGAATATATGCAAGGCACAATGCAAGCAAATAGATATGATATGACAATATGAGTTATGCTCAACACAAGCAAATATGATATGAATGAAGTATGATGCTTTGCACAAATAAATGAGAGAGAGTTGAGAGATATTGGATCAAACGCAAACACACGGATATGTTTCGAGGTTCGAGCCCCTAGCTCTACATCCCCGCCTACACCATCGTGTAGGATTTCCAATCCACTATAATGTCCACCGAGGACTCCCACCGAGGGAACCTTCACCGAGAAGGATTTGTTACAACACAAGGAGTACCGAACTCCTCTCTCAATACAAACACCACCTCACAACCGAGGGGTAGGCCCGTAGCCAAACAACAACCACAACACCTCTACCGAAGAGGGTTTACAAACCAACTCCACCTCTCACTAGAGGGAGCAAACAAATCACCCGATCACCTCTACCAAAGAGGGATACACAAAGAACAAGGGTGTTTACAACAAGTGGTTTCTTTCAACCACAAACCAAACTCTCTTTTCTTTTTCTCTTTTTCCACAAAACAAAGGATCCTAATAGATTAGGATAGATGATAGCTCAAGTGTGGAACTAGGTGTTTGGAAAACAAGCAACAAAGAAAAACACTTAGGAAAATTCTTGCAAAAGATATAGAATGAAAACCAAGACAAATCTCCCAAAATACTCTTTTCTTTGATTTTTCCAAAAACCTAAACAAATAAGATGAATTCTTTTTGGCCCAAAAACACTTTTGAAATCTTTTAAAACACTTCAGAAAACTGAGAATTTTTGCTCTTGAAAATTTTAGTGAAAACCTCAAACAAATGGGGTATTTATAGCCCCATCAGAAAACTAGCCGTTAGGCTGATGTGGCAGCCTGACAGGCTGACGGTCGACCGGCCCGGTCGACCGCCAACAGTCAGAAATGTGACCGTTGGGCAACCACGGTCGACCGTCCAGGTCGACCCAAACAAACAGAGAGCACTGCTTTCAGCCCAGTCGACCCGGACGGTCGACCGTCCCAGTGTCTCCAAACGTGCACAGATTTGTGCACGTCGGTCGACCGGCCCGGTCGACCGACTTCAGCCAAGTCGACTAGGTCAGTTGACTTAGTCGACTGATTGAAGCCTGGAACAGAAATCTGGGTCAGAAAAACTGGGAAAAATATTTTATAAAAATCTTTTATCTTTTCTGAAATCCCATAAAACTTGTTTTAATATTTTATATTGAAACACAAACAAGTGATAAAAATTTCAAGACATATATCAATCATATCAATTCATTTTTGAGTCTTGCAAATTTTATCAAAACCAACACTTGTATTTTTATCAAACTTGATTTTTCAATACATGAATAGGGAAGTCAAAATAAGTTTGTATAAGTCATTTAAGCATGTATGTATAACTAGAATACATCTATTATACATATAAACCATGTAAACTTGTTTTGATCAATCTATTCATGAAAACACATATCGGTTAAATTAAAAAACCGAAAAACCAATATCCAAACATAAAACGTGTGTGTGTTGTGCACTTGAGCATATCAACTATTCTAAGCTTTACAAATAGATCTAAAACACACTATCTAAACTATGGATACCTAATTCTTCTTGATGATCTTCATCTTCAAGTTGACTTGCTCCAAAACTCCATCCATGGGCTAGGCAATGTGTGATCATGAAGCTTTGGCCCTGGAATCACTATGAAAAGCTTCTAAACTCCTTGTTGAAGCTAATCACCAACTAATATCTTGGTTAAAGATCTGAAACTTAAACAACACAAGATTATTAGTAAACATAACTACATGAGTTAATCATCATCAAAACTAGGGTGGAAGGCCTTTGGGCCAACAATCTCCCATTTTTTGATGATGACAAAACTCATGGAGTTATATATGCATGGATTAAAGTTAAGCTTCAAAGAAGCTCCCCCTTAACTCATGCATAAACAAATAAACAAAAGATATACAATGAATGTACATAAACATGTATGCATAAAACACATAAACATGTTCTAGAAGCTCTAAATACCAATTAATTAATAAAACATTAACAAAACACTAGATGCTCTAGATACCAATAAAACTTAATATATGCAAAAACATAAGTATGCATATATAAAACTCAAATTATTCTCCCCCTTTTTGTCAATCATCAACAAAGGGGTAAACAATCAAAACAATAAATGAGGGGTAAAAATCTTTCTCACCCTTTTGTCAATCAAAACAATAAAACAATGTTCTCCCCCTTTTTGTCTAAAACAAAAAAAACAAAGTCAATAAGGGGTGACTATAATCAACATGATATCAATAGAAACATATGTCAATGAAGCATCTTGATACCAATTGAAAGTAAACAAAGATCAATAAATGTTATATGCTATATACATTTATGAAGAGGAAGTCGCTAAGTTAGCTTCCTACACATATGATTACATGAAAGAGGGATGTTAAGCCCTAATTCACATAACACACATTATGTAATGCATAAGAGGAGATGTGAAGCTCCCCCTACACACGTGTACCACATAAAGAGAGATGTTAAGCTCTTCAATACACAATACACTCAACATGAATCTATATGTAGAAGAGATGTTAAGCTCTCCTTGCATATAGTCAATATAAATCAAAACTTTTGTATTTTTCTTTAAACAAAAAAATTTTAGATACCAATTTAAAACACAAGACATCTTAATATCAAAAGATAGTATTTTTCTTTTTTTAAGTCATATAAACAATTGAAATGACTATTTTCTATCATAAAGTAAGGGAGTGGAAAACAAATACCAATTGAAATATGGAAATCGAATTTTCTCCCCCTTTATGAAATACCAACAAAAGCTATGTGTAGGCTTGAAATAGGATACCAATTGAAAACTAAATCAATTGAAATGAAGTTGAAGCTCAAGCTCTAGCATAAACAAAATTTGTGTGAAAAAATTATATCTTAAGCACAAATAAAACAAGTATATGTGTATGAAATAGAATGAGTACCAATCACTAATAGATGATACCAATTGAAAAACATACATACACAATAAACATATGAGTATACAAAAGGATCAAAATGATACCAATTGAAAGAGTTCAATGATACCAATTGACATAACAATAAGATCAAGTGTATACATCATATTACAATACCTCCCAATCAAGGTTCAAGTTTTTAAATGATTTTCATTTTAAAGCATACATGACCATGATCTCCCATCCATCCTCCCATCTCATGCACAAGTTTAAAATGATTTTCAATATAAACGTACAAGGCATGGACTCCCATCCAACCTCCCGTCAAGGGTAGGGGTTTCAAAAATAGATTTGAAAATAGCTTTGTTTAAAAAACTCTACCAAAAGAAGAATACGAACTAGTTAAATGGAAATCTTGTTAACTAGTACGAAATCCTTCAAGTAAGGAATAAAACAAATTATTTTTCATGAAATAAGAAATCCACATGAAATTCAACACTCTAAGCCAATGAAGCATAAATATGACTCATGAAAACAAAACATGAGCAAGCAATAATTGTGAGTGTACTAATAAAGTGTGAATATCATGATCATGAAAATATACAATTTAGCTCAAAATTCCTTGAAATAAGAAAACACGAAAATCATTAAAACTTATTTAATCTTCAAGGTGTATGTATGTCTAATACAAACTAAAACATACATACATATCCAAAACACAACGAGTCCACAAAATATATGCATGAAGGCACGTGGCTCAAGGATGTACATGTATAATCAATAGTTTGGACAAGATAGACATATACATGAAGTCAAACAATTAAACACAACATCAAGAAAAACTAAATTTTCACCAAAACAAAGTTCATTTCAAGGTATATGTATGAATTGTCAACACAATAAGTATACATACATATCCCTAAACACAATTGAGTCCATATATAGATTTGCATGAAGGGCAAATGACTCAAGGGGTATACATGTATATCTTAAAGTTTGGCAATACAAACATATACATGAAGTGAAAATCATAAAACAAATCCAAAAATGGAATACAAATTTGAAATGTATGAATCATCAAAACTAGACTATACTAGCACATCTAATGGGTTCAAATAAGCAATCAAGCCCAACATATATAGATTTATTTGTGGCCCACTATATGTACAAGTATAAATCCTAGTCTTAATGAAACTAACATCTAATAAGTAATCTTAACATGAAGCATCAAAACACAATATAAAAATCATCATGATAAAACTAAAACATGATTACTATGTAAATTCACATGTATTAGATTCATGATGTACATTATAGCTTAAACAAAAGTGAGAACACTAAGAATCGGTTCATATAAGTATGTGTGTCTCAAATACTATATATGTATGTCAAGGATCTAATAATCATGGTATTTACATACTAATCCATAGACATCAAAAACATGCTATAAACAATAAAATGGAAAGCATGTAAACAGTAAATGGGAGTAAAGGATTGTTACCAAAACCGAAGAAGCAACTTTCCTTGTCTCCAAACGTGGTGGTCATCTCCACCAAATCTTCCCTTGAAAGTGATGCATCCAATTGATTTCCTTTAAGTACGGAACGCATCTACTCCAAGGTACCTTCACTCTCACGTCATATGAGAGCCCACACCTACATTAAAATTCTTAGGGGTGGTCTTTGGTACCCATATCTTATTGGGTCCATGGGGGTTAGTACCTTCTCTAACCCAAACAAAATTCTTTGCTAAATTAGGAGTATGTAATCTATCATAGCAAAATTTAGCAAGGTGGCCCTTACGTCCACAATGTGTACAAGTGTACACATGAGCATACATATGGTGATGGGTGTGTCCGTGAGGAGCATGTGTATGCCGTGGAGGGTGTGCATGCATAAAGGATGGAACTTGTTTCTTTCGAACCAAGGTTTCCAACCGTGAGTGGTTCATGGCACATTGGCTCATAGTGGAGCCCAAACAATCTACTCTCTTCTTTAACATACAAATATCATCATTAATCTTAGAAGAAGAGGTACATACATTAGGTAGACTAGATGAAGAAGCTATACTAGCATGACAAACATGTGCATCTATATTATTTTGCAAAACAATATTTTTCTTTAAACACACATCTAAATCATTAGAAATAGAAATTATTTGTTTTTCAAGGCAACATTCTCTTTTAAAACAAAATCAATTTTTGAAGACAAAACATCATTATTTTTCACAAGAGTTTCACAATCATTTTTAGATTTTAAAACTTTATTTTCTTTTAAGGCAAGGTCTAGTTGAGATTTCAATGAGTTCCTTTCATTAGAAATCTCCTCCTTCTCTTGCAAAACCATGTTAAGCTTAGAAGACAAATTCTCATTTTCTTTATTTAAAGCACAAGTCTTCTTTTTCAAAAGGTTGTATTTTTCTATTAGTTTTTCACACACAATAGAAAGTTCTTCATTTAAAGCATGGGGATCTACAATATCATTTGTGAAAATCACCTAGAGGGGGGGGGGTGAATAGGTGATTATGCTAATCTAAGGCCAATTTAAAAATTTATGAAGCAAATGCAATGAGATGAATGAATGAATATGGCAATAGCAATCAAAAACACAAAGTAATAGCAATGGAAAGTAAACCAATCGCAAACACAAAGATATATTATCGAGGTTCGAGCACCCAGCTCTACTCCCCGCCTTCCCCAGAAGGATTCTAGCTACTTTCACTATCACAAAGATCAATTACAAATGGAGTACCCAACTCCTACAATTTCAGCACAATACAATTTCTAAGTAATCAAAAGATCACAAACTCTCTCTTTCAAATATCTCTTCCCTTACAAAGGTCCTTAGAGAATATTGAGAAGGAATGAAGCTCTTGTGTAAGTGAAGAAAGAAAATCAAATTCAGAGAGTATATCAAGAACACTTCTGAAAATGAATGAGAAATATCAGCACAAAAACAAGAAACAAGCTCTTTTGAAATATCCCAAACTTTTGAATTTTCTCTTGAATAATTGTTGTAAAGAAACTCTCCCCAAACACCCCTATTTATAGGAGAGGGCTAGGGTTTAGGGTTAGGAATTAATTACTGAAGATTAGGAAGTAATTAGTTCCAAATATACCCTCCAACGGATATTTAATTTCAAAAATCAAGTTAAAACAGATTAAAAATATGCCCGTTTTACTGTTCAACGGCCATATCGGTCGACTGGCCCGGTCGACCGATAGTTCAAAAATTTGACCGTTATGAACTATCGGTCGACTGGTACAGTCGACTGCTCCTGACTGAGACTCAAAACATGTACCGGTCGACTATCGGTAGACAGCCGGTCGACCGAAAAGATAAAAGATAAACTATCAGTCGATGGCCGGTAGACCACCGGTCGACTGGTAAGATACAGAGAGCAAACTAAAAACTTCGGTCGACTACCGGTAGCCTACTGGTCGACCGACAGACGTGCACACGGATACGTGCACTCTGCCAGATCTTCGGTCGACTGGTGGTATATTGCCGGTCGACCGGCTCAGGTCAAAAATTGAAATAGAAAGGGAATTTTGAGAGGAAAAATATTTTGATCAAAACTATTTTGAACAGGAAATCAGTATACAACATAAAAACAGATTTGTAGAAGGAAGAATTAGTGTTAAAGTATTTTTGTATATTTTATGAGGAATAAACTTGGAAATAGCATACGCGTGAAAACGTGTGTGTTTGAGCTTCAAACCTACTCTCTATTCTTTAACATGCTATAAAGCTATAAAACAAAACCTAAGGACCTCTGAAGCAATCTTTGAGCCATCCAATGCCTTGCAAGTGCCTTCTCTTCTATGATCCTTCCTTGATGTGCAATTTGCCTTCATTGCTATATGGAACTTAGAAGTTTTTGCAAAAGCGAAGCGAATGAGCTCTAAACATGGTACAAAACCTGAAATGCATCTTGATCAAATCATTAGTACCAAATAGCACTTATTTGGTTTGTTATCATCAAAACACAAAACAATGGAGAGTGTAACCTCTTGGGCCAACAATCTCCCCCTTTTTGATGATGACAAAACAAATAGGCTATTTACAAAAATATGGGGAGGAGAAAACTCCCCCTCAAATTATGCTATATTTAAACATTATAAATATGCTCTAGATACCAATAATTGAAATGATAAAAAGAAATGATGCACCAATTATTGAAATCAACAATACAATACAAATGAAACTTTAAAACTTGTACTTGATACCAAAAACACCAAAAATCAAAAATTTGCTCCTTGATACCAATTTAAACTTAAATCATAGAGATTCAAAAAAAAAAAAAACACATAAAAACTCATAAAACTCATAAATTCATATGGAACCAAGACCAAATGAACTTATTTTTGTACATGTAACTTATTCTCCCCCTTTTTGTCATACATCAAAAAGGGTTATGAAAAACATGTTTAATCAATAATACACATATTTAATTCTCCACAAATAAACGAAAATCTAGCAAAATCAAGTGGTTTTGTAAAAATATCGGCTAGTTGAAAATCGGTGGAAACATAATCAATATCAATATCACCTTTCTCAAAATGATCTCTAAGAAAGTGATATCTAATCTCAATGTGCTTGGTCTTACAATGTTGATTTGCATTTTTAGTTAAATGAATAGTACTAGTATTATCACAAAATATTTTAATATTTTTATAATGCAAATCATAATCAAGGAGAGTATGTTTCATCCAAAGGACTTGTGCACAACAAGCCCCCGCGGCAACATACTCCGCCTCGGCGGTTGATAGAGCTACGGAATTTTGCTTCCTAGAGGACCATGAAACAAGACAATTACCGAGAAATTGACATGTCCCACTAGTACTCTTTCTATCTACTCTACAACCCGCATAGTCGGCGTCCGAATAACTAATCATAGAAAAATCTATAGTTTTCGGATACCAAAGACCTAATCCAATCGTTCCCTTAACATATCGAATAATGCGTTTTACGGCAATTAAATGAGATTCTTTGGGACACGATTGAAATCTAGCACAAAGACACACACTAAACATGATATCCGGCCTACTTGCCGTTAAATATAAAAGACTACCTATCATGCTTCTAAACAATTTAATATCAACATTTTTACCTTGTTCGTCCTTATCAAGCTTGGTTGTAGTTGCCATGGGAGTGTTGCAAGTTTTAGCGTCTTCAAGTCCAAACCTCTTCACGAGTTCCTTTGCATATTTGGCTTGGCTAATGAAGTTCCCATCTTGCAATTGCTTGACTTGGAGTCCAAGGAAGAAGTTGAGTTCACCCATGGAGGACATTTCAAATTCTTGTTGCATTACCTTTTCAAAATCCTTGCATAAAACTTCATTAGTAGAACCGAAAATTATATCATCAACATAAATTTGGACAATCAAAATATCATTATCAACATGCTTAGTGAATAGAGTAGTGTCTACTTTGCCTTTAATAAAATTGTTTGAAATAAGAAAACTTGAAAGCCTTTCATACCAAGCTCTTGGAGCTTGTTTCAAACCATATAAAGCCTTATCGAGTTTGAAAACAAAATCGGGATGAACATGATCAACAAAACCGGGAGGTTGAGCAACAAAAACTTCTTCATTAAGAAATCCATTTAAAAATGCACTTTTTACATCCATTTGAAAAAGTTTGAAATTTTTAAAAGATGCATAAGCTAGTGTTATCCGTATGGCTTCAAGCCGTGCTACGGGTGCAAAGGATTCCTCAAAGTCGATTCCCTCAACTTGAGTGTAACCTTGGGCCACTAACCTAGCTTTATTCCTAATGACATTTCCGGACTCATCCAACTTATTCCTAAAGATCCACTTAGTACCAATTATTGGTCTATCGTGAGGCTTAGGAACAAGGTGCCAAACTTGGTTGCGCTCAAATTGATTGAGTTCCTCTTGCATGGCAAGCAACCAATATGGGTCCGTCTCGGCTTCGAGAATGCCTTTGGGTTCTACATGAGAAATGAAAGCAAAGTTACCACATATGTCATGGAGTTTGGAGCGCGTTGTGACTCCTTTGGAAGCATCACCCAAAATGAGCTCCTTCGGATGATTTGTAGCGTATCTCCAAGCTTTGGGAAGTGGTTGCGCACTTTCCTCATTATCCTTTTGAACTTCACCTAAAGGTTCTTGCTTATCTTCTTGCGCGGGTGAGTCCTTCAAGGATAGTTTCTCCAAGCTTTCACCTAATGGTTCAAACTCTACAACATTCTCAACACACACATTAGATTCTTCAAACTTAACATGCATGGTTTCTTCAATAGTAAGTGAAGATCTAATGAAAACTCTATATGCTTTGCTAGTAGAGGAATATCCTACAAAGATAGCCTCATAAGCTTTAGCATCAAATTTACCCAAATTCTCTTTAGTGTTCAAAACAAAACATTTGCATCCAAAAACTTTGAAATAGGAAACATTTGGTTTTCTAAAATGATACATTTCAAAAGAAGTTTTCGAAGAATTTTTGCATAAATAAATACGATTCGATATATAGCATGCGGTGTTTACGGCCTCGGCCCATAAATATTGAGGGAGGTCGTATTCACTTATCATTGTCCTAGCCATCTCTTGAAGTGTTCTATTTTTCCTTTCTACAACTCCATTTTGTTGTGGAGTCCTAGGACAAGACATTTCATGCTTAATTCCCTTTTCATCACAATAAGTCATGAAGAGTTGGTTAACAAACTCACCACCTCTATCACTCCTTATTCTCAAAATCGGAAAACCTTTTTCTTTTTCAACTCTTTTTCTAAAAATCTTAAAGTGAGAAAAAGTTTGATCTTTATTTTGCAAAAAGAAAACCCAAGTAAATCGAGAGAAATCATCAACTAAAACAAATGCAAATCTACTTCCATTTAAGCTTTTAGTTTTAGTTGGTCCAAATAAATCCATATGAATTAATTCTAGAGGTCTAGTTGACATGATATCCTTGATTGGTTTAAAGGAAGACTTGGTTTGTTTCCCAAGTTGGCACGCACTACAAATGCGGTCTTTCTCAAAACTCAAGCAAGGAATACCCTTCACCAATTCCTTTGAATTAATTCTAAAAAGATGTTCAAAAGAAGCATGTCCTAATCTTCTATGCCAAAGCCATGAATTTTCATCAAAAGCATTTAAACACTTAGTAGAACACTCTACATTAAGCATGTCAATTATATAAACATTGTCATCACGAAAACCGGTCAAAATACAATCATTTGATTTAATATCAAAAATCTTGCAAGAAGTATCATCAAAAACAACTTTAAGACCACGATCACAAAATTGACTAATACTAAGTAAATTATGCTTCAAACCATCAACTAAAACAACATTCTCTATTATAGGAGATGTACCAATTTGGATATTACCGATACCAATTATCTTGCCTTTGGAATCATCCCCGAAGGTGACGGAGCCACCTTCCATGTACCTTGATAGGGTTGTGAAGTTGTTGATATCCCATGTCATGTGCCTCGAACAACCACTATCAAGGTACCACCGCTCCCTACGTCTTGGAGCCTTGGTGTGTACCTACATCAAACATTTTAGGACTTGATTTTGGTACCCACATTTTCTTGGGTCCATGAGGGTTAGAACCATTAACCCAAACAAGATTATTTGAGCTATGCAATTTATCATAACAAAATTTTGCTAAATGTCCATTTTTGCCACAATATGTGCATCTATACACTCTACCATATTTAAATGCATAATGAGTGTGTGTTTTGTGAGCATTGGCATTGTGAGCATGAAAAGATTTAGCATGAGAAGCATTAGAAGTATGAGCATGTGGAATCTTATCATGAGAAACTTTAGCATGAGATGTATGCTTTTTGGAAAATTTTTCTTCAAGTTTCTTTGTATTAAAAGCACAATCTTTTAAAACTTTTTCAAAATCACTCATTTTAGCTTTAAAAGAAGAAATTTCATTATTATCAACAATAGGGGTTTTACCCTTACAAGAAATCTTATAAGAATGAAATTCATTTTGAATGGAAATAAGATTAGAAGAAAGATCCTCTTTTTCTTGTGAAATCAAAGCAAGTTGAGATTTAAGAAAAGCAACTTCCTTTTGTAGTTTAAAACACTCCATTTTCTTGTTATCATAAGTTTCGGAAAGTTCTACAAAAGCATGCACTAGAACTTTCTTACTTAAATCATCATCATTATCATCTATAGATTCAAGAGTTTGAGGGGTTACCTTGGGTGTGTTTGCCATGAAACACATGTTTGCGGTGTCCGCCTTTTCTTCATCTTCGGACTCGCTTTCCGAATCCCAAGTGGCCTTGTAAGCCTTCTTTTCGTCTTGCTTTCTTGGCTTGAAGGAGGAAGTCATTTTCTTCTTGAATTCCGGGCAATCGGCCATGATGTGTCCGGGCTTGCGGCAATTGTAGCAAATGATCTTTCGCTCCTCTTTACCTTCAAACTTTCTCCGGAAATTTTGCTTGTTCTTCCGGTACATCCTCTTGATGTTGCGCACGAGGAGGGAGAGCTCCTCATCTTCTTCTTCATCTTCATCTTCGTCTTCAATGGTGGAGGAAGAAGACTTGAAAGCGATAGACTTCTTCTTTGTTGGAGCCGCCTCTTCTCTTGCTTTCTTCTCCATCTCATAGGTTTTGAGGTTCCCTATGAGACTTATGATGTCCATCTCGTCTTTGTCGTTCAATTCCTTCAAGGTAGTAGACTTGATCTCCCAAGATGGAGGAAGAGCCCGTATCACCTTGCGTACCTTTTGGTCGTTGGAGATGTTGTCACCTAATGAAGAAAGACCATTAGTGATTTTTGTGAAACGAGTAATCATGCAATCAATTGTTTCATCATCTAGCATCTTAAATGATTCATATTGAGACCGCAAGAGATCTACTTTGGCTCTCTTGACTTGTGAGGTCCCTTCATGCGTGACCAATAAGTGTTGCCACATCTCATAGGCGGATTGGCAATGAATAACACGTGTAAGGTCATCCTCATTCAAGGCGGTAAGAAGGGAGTTTTGGGCTTTTGAGTTAGCCTCATACATCTTAAAGTCAAGGTCGGTCCAAGTGCCCTCATCACCATCGGGTGCCTCATAGGGTTTGGTCAAGGATTTGGCAACTAAGCTACCTAGTGATTGCAAAAATATAGTCATCCTAACCTTTCAAATAGGGAAATTAAGGCCATCAAATTTAGGTGGAGATTTAATGTTGTCGGCCATGTTTACTAGTGTGTGTATGGATGAATGAAAATGTTGATTAGCAATATTTTAGGATCTCTCTAAGGATGTTAAGCCAAACCTAGAGTCCAAGCTCTGATACCAATTGAAAATCACCTAGAGGGGGGGTGAATAGGTGATTATGCTAATCTAAGGCCAATTTAAAAATTTATGAAGCAAATGCAATGAGATGAATGAATGAATATGGCAATAGCAATCAAAAACACAAAGTAATAGCAATGGAAAGTAAACCAATCGCAAACACAAAGATATGTTATCGAGGTTCGAGCACCCAGCTCTACTCCCCGCCTTCCCCAGAAGGATTCTAGCTACTTTCACTATCACAAAGATCAATTACAAATGGAGTACCCAACTCCTACAATTTCAGCACAATACAATTTCTAAGTAATCAAAAGATCACAAACTCTCTCTTTCAAATATCTCTTCCCTTACAAAGGTCCTTAGAGAATATTGAGAAGGAATGAAGCTCTTGTGTAAGTGAAGAAAGAAAATCAAATTCAGAGAGTATATCAAGAACACTTCTGAAAATGAATGAGAAATATCAGCACAAAAAACAAGAAACAAGCTCTTTTGAAATATCCCAAACTTTTGAATTTTCTCTTGAATAATTGTTGTAAAGAAACTCTCCCCAAACACCCCTATTTATAGGAGAGGGCTAGGGTTTAGGGTTAGGAATTAATTACTGAAGATTAGGAAGTAATTAGTTCCAAATATACCCTCCAACGGATATTTAATTTCAAAAATCAAGTTAAAACAGATTAAAAATATGCCCGTTTTACTGTTCAACGGCCATATCGGTCGACTGGCCCGGTCGACCGATAGTTCAAAAATTTGACCGTTATGAACTATCGGTCGACTGGTACAGTCGACTGCTCCTGACTGAGACTCAAAACATGTACCGGTCGACTATCGGTAGACAGCCGGTCGACCGAAAAGATAAAAGATAAACTATCGGTCGATGGCCGGTAGACCACCGGTCGACTGGTAAGATACAGAGAGCAAACTAAAAACTTCGGTCGACTACCGGTAGCCTACCGGTCGACCGACAGACGTGCACACGGATACGTGCACTCTGCCAGATCTTCGGTCGACTGGTGGTATATTGCCGGTCGACCGGCTCAGGTCAAAAATTGAAATAGAAAGGGAATTTTGAGAGGAAAAATATTTTGATCAAAACTATTTTGAACAGGAAATCAGTATACAACATAAAAACAGATTTGTAGAAGGAAGAATTAGTGTTAAAGTATTTTTGTATATTTTATGAGGAATAAACTTGGAAATAGCATACGCGTGAAAACGTGTGTGTTTGAGCTTCAAACCTACTCTCTATTCTTTAACATGCTATAAAGCTATAAAACAAAACCTAAGGACCTCTGAAGTAATCTTTGAGCCATCCAATGCCTTGCAAGTGCCTTCTCTTCTATGATCCTTCCTTGATGTGCAATTTGCCTTCATTGCTATATGGAACTTAGAAGTTTTTGCAAAAGCGAAGCGAATAAGCTCTAAACATGGTACAAAACCTGAAATGCATCTTGATCAAATCATTAGTACCAAATAGCACTTATTTGGTTTGTTATCATCAAAACACAAAACAATGGAGAGTGTAACCTCTTGGGCCAACAATTTGAAGAACTAGCACAATCATCATTATCTAGTTGAGATTCCGAATGTACCTCAAGGGAGTCATTCCCTTGGACCATTAAGCATTGAGAGTCGGATTCTCCACTAGACTCCTCCGGTTGATTTGACAATTGAAGCTTGGAGGTGGTGGTTGTTGTCAACTTGTTCCACACTACAAAAGCGGAATCAAAGTTAGAAACACACAAAAGATAATATTTAGGTAAAGTGCTTCTAATGGCCTCAAGGGCTTGTGCATTGGCCCCTATATGATTGCGATCTCCAAGATAGCATTTCTTGGTGGCCGCAAGAAAGACATGCAAACCTAGGGTCTTAGGTACATGGACATCCTATACTTCCAAACAACAATGTTGGAAGGGTCAAAACTAGGTGGGGTCATGAAGTCCATGGTATAAACTATATGTGTGCAAACAAGCAAATGCAAACAATAGACTAGCAACCAAATGGATCTCACTCCTAGGATGTTAAGCCTAATATCAGGAGCACTAGCTCTGATACCAATTGAAAAAACACCTAGAGGGGGGGTGAATAGGTGTAAGTGCTAATCTAGGAACTAAATGCGCTAAATGCGGAAGCTAATGCAAATCTTGCACAAACTTAATACAACACAACAAGTGTAGCCGAATTCCCCGTGAAGGGCTCTGGACTAACTCCTCTTGATTCCCCTTGAATGGGTTGAGATGCTATGTGAAGCTCTTGTTGGTTAAGTATAAGTTAGGCACACACACAAGCAAGCCAAGCAAATAAGGATGAATAGCAATATGAATATATGCAAGGCACAATGCAAGCAAAGAGATATGATATGACAATATGAGTTATGCTCAACACAAGCAAATATGATATGAATGAAGTATGATTCTTTGCACAAATAAATGAGAGAGAGAGTTGAGAGATATTGGATCAAACGCAAACACACGGATATGTTTCGAGGTTCGAGCCCCTAGCTCTACATCCCCGCCTACACCACCGTGTAGGATTTCCAATCCACTATAATGTCTACCGAGGACTCCCACCGAGGGAACCTTCACCGAGAAGGATTTGTTACAACACAAGGAGTACCGAACTCCTCTCTCAATACAAACACCACCTCACAACCGAGGGTAGGCCCGTAGCCAAACAACAACCACAAACACCTCTACCGAAGAGGGTTTACAAACCAACTCCACCTCTCACTAGAGGGAGCAAACAAATCACCCGATCACCTCTACCAAAGAGGGATACACAAAGAACAAGGGTGTTTACAACAAGTGGTTTCTTTCAACCACAAACCAAACTCTCTTTTCTTTTTCTCTTTTTCCACAAAACAAAGGATCCTAATAGATTAGGATAGATGATAGCTCAAGTGTGAAAACTAGGTGTTTGGAAAACAAGCAACAAAGAAAAACACTTGGGAAAATTCTTGCAAAAGATATAGAATGAAAACCAAGACAAATCTCCAAAATACTCTTTTCTTTGATTTTTCCAAAAACCTAAAACAAATAAGATGAATTCTTTTTGGCCCAAAAACACTTTTGAAATCTTTTAAAACACTTCAGAAAACTGAGAATTTTTGCTCTTAAAAATCTTAGTGAAAACCTCAAACAAATGGGGTATTTATAGCCCCATCAGAAAACTAGCCGTTAGGCTGATGTGGCAGCCTGACAGGCTGACGGTCGACCGGCCCGGTCGACCGCCAACGGTCAGAAATGTGACCATTGGGCAACCACGGTCGACCGTCCCGGTCGACCCAAACAAACAGAGAGCACTGCTCTCAGCCCAGTCGACCCGGACGGTCGACCGTCCCAGTGTCTCCAAACGTGCACAGATTTGTGCACGTCGGTCGACCGGCCCGGTCAACCGACTTCAGCCAAGTCGACTAGGTCAGTTGACTTAGTCGACTGATTGAAGCCTGGAACAGAAATCTGGGTCAGAAAAACTGGGAAAAATATTTTATAAAAATCTTTTATCTTTTCTGAAAATCCCATAAAACTTGTTTTAAAACATTTTATATTGAAACACAAACGAGTGATAAAAATTTCAAGACATATATCAATCATATCAATTCATTTTTGAGTCTTGCAAATTTTATCAAAACCATCACTTGTATTTTTACCAAACTTGATTTTTCAATACATGAATAGGGAAGTCAAAATAAGTTTGTATAAGTCATTTAGGCATGTATGTATAACTAGAATACATCTATTATACATATAAACCATGTAAACTTGTTTTGATCAATCTATTCATGAAAACACATATCGATTAAACTAAAAAACTGAAAAACCAATATCCAAACATAAAACGTGTGTGTGTTGTGCACTTGAGCATATCAACTATTCTAAGCTTTACAAATGGATCTAAAACACACTATCTAAACTATGGATACCTAAGTCTTCTTGATGATCTTCATCTTCAAGTTGACTTGCTCCAAAACTCCATCCATGGGCTAGGCAATGTGTGATCATGAAGCTTTGGCCCTGGAATCACTATGAAAAGCTTCTAAACTCCTTGTTGAAGCTAATCACCAACTAATATCTTGGTTAAAGATCTGAAACTTAAACAACACAAGATTATTAGTAAATATAACTACATGAGTTAATCATCATCAAAACTAGGGTGGAAGGCCTTTGGGCCAACAGGATTTTCAAAATTGTATAATTGGTCAAGTTCAATATGATCCTCAAAGATGGGTGATTCAATTTCATGATGAATAGGCACAGGATCCAATGTTAACTCGGAAAAAAAATTGAAATCAGGTGAAGATACCGGAGTCATAATCGAATCTGGAAGTAGAATTGAATCACTAAGTTGGGGTTCAGGATCATACTCATTTTCAAGTTCTATTTCAGGAAAAGAATAACTTGCCAAACTATCAATATCTTTTTCAAAATTTGGAGTTTGGGCAAGTTCAAATGGTTGTTCTGAAATGGAATCTTAATTTCCAAAACAACCTGACTCATCGGCTCTAACAGGATGGTTAGTGACATCAGAACTGGTCAAACGGTGGGAACGTAGAGATTCGACCATCATATCTATGTCACGATTACGAGCGTTTTGAGCCTGAGTCATGGCTTCAAGCATCTTTTCATAGTTGATAGGTTCATTGTTTTGATGAAAAGATGAAGTATTGTCTTGAAATTGGCAGTGAAATTGTGAGTCCATCAGATTTTGGGATTTGTGTTTGGACTCACGCATACTCATTTCCAAAATTGATAGTTTTCTATTTTGGACTGGTGGAACTGAGTATGAATCTTGAAAATATTGTGGACAAGGTGGAGAAGGAGGACAAGTTGGTTGAAAATTGGACTCGGGGGACATGAATCCCCACTGACTCTGTGAAGAGTTGAAATCGTTATGGAAATTATAGTCATACGATGGGGGGCATGGGTTATATTCATTCGGATAAGACCAATCCGGCACACTAGGTTGGTTAAAGTTATGATATGCCGGGTTGGTAATATCCGAAAATGAAGTCGGTGTGTAATATGAATTATTATTAAAATTGAAAAAATTGTTATTATAAGCCATATCACACAATAGAATACAAACAAAAAGAAAACAAACAAATAAACAAACAAAAAAGAAAAAATTCTAAACTAAGTTAGGGTAGACCTATGACCTAGAAGACTCCTAACTGGTTAGGCTGTCCACGGGAGGTCTAATGCAGACTTTGACCACAAGCTAATCAGCCAGGTCAGGGCAAGGTTGGTGGGGTTTTTCCATCAAAGACGTTCCTTAATTAAATAACCACCAACCTTCGGGCTTTCGGCCCTTAATCCCTTTCCTAGACACTGATTTGGCAGGAGTCAAATTCCAACACCTTTTCCCCTTAGGATAATCTCTTAATTGAGTCTGAGATGTCCCTAGGGCCAACGTCTACTCATTTTTAATTAGGCTTGGGTTAGTGAGTGCTTGGAATCTGATTTTTGGCTAAGGAAGGGTGATTAAATCCCCACCTTATCTTGTTATGGGTTAGTGCCCTTAAGATAAGTTTGTGCAAGTGTACAAGATATGTAAATAAGATTCACTCAAAGCAATGAAAATCAACCAAGAGATGAGTCCTATTCTACATGCAATGCGAACGTACCTTGCTCCAGCACTCTTCAACAGTAAAAATAAATGAATTGAAATGACACGTGCCTAAAATGCAAACGTCTAATCAATTTTTTATCTTTTCAACAAAGTTTTACTGTTGATTATTAGCAGGCTTATGTGATGGTATATAAGAAAAAGTAAAGTTGTAGAAAACTAGAATTTGCAAAGCAAGAAGCCCTGCAAAAAGACAATTAGTAGTCAATTCCTTTTTGCCGCGGATTCGCGGCTTTGGCCACGAAAACGCGGCAATGCAGAGGGCACTTGGTCTCTGCTTTCTAGAGCAGAGGCCCAAGGCCACTTATATGTTACTGCAACCTTAATTTCCTGCTTTTCTTGCACTTAACCTGCAGCAGAGAAGAAAATTCGTTTTAGTTCTAAAAAATTTTCAATAAAAATCAGATTTCAATAAAAACGTTACCCTCCCCGGCAACGGCGCCAAAATTTTGATTGAGGAAAAACCTGCACATAAAAATACAAAATTACATAACTTAAGAATGAAGATGTGCAAGTGCTCAATTCTTACCGCTATAGCAAGTGGCTATGCGGGTCGTGATCCACAAGGAGGGTTAGCGATAAAAGCATTCACGGTTTGTATTGAAATCATTGTGAAAGAAAAACGAAGGTTCTTCTTTGTTTTAAGAAATAAAAATGAAAGAAGAGTTAAAGGTTAAAGTTAAAAAGAAAGCGATAGAATAGAAAGTGGAGAAAACCAGAATGATTATGTAAGAATGATTATTTACAAAGAAATGGGAAAAAAGAGTGAAAACGATTTGAAAGATGTGGTGAAAGAAATCGTGTTGGCGATCTATACTAAAGAAATAAAAGAAAAGAAAGAAAGAAGAGTGAAGAAGACTTACCTAGTTTGATTGATGACTTACCTGGAAACCTTTGCATGTTCTACCTTGCTTTGGAGGCGTTCAACGCATAGGTCATATGATCGAGCTCAGTCCCCGTTCGTATTAGGTCATCAAGACGAGCAAGAATGAGGTGATACGGATCTTGAGGAGGAGAACATCACCATGAATCATCGTTGGCGCTCACAAAGACTTGGTTAGACTTATGCTTCTGGCTTCACTTGCAAACTCATCAAAAACAAAGGAGGTAAAGTAGAAAGAGGAAGACAAAAGAAAATACGAACATAAAAAGAAGCTTTTACCTTTATTACTTGCAAAAATAATGGAAGAAAGGAGGAGGGTACATCGGTTTCACTCTCAACATAAGCCTCTCTCTCTTACTTACATGAATCTTCATCTAACCTAAGCTTACATACAAATTACATAAAAAGAAAAGAAAAACCTAAACTAAGAAATGGAAAACTAGGTTAAATCCTATCTCTGCATGGTCGTCCTATTTTCAGTGCAAATACTGGCCTTTTATAGGCAAAAACCCAATATGCAGGATCCCGGGGAGATCGGGGGAGCAAACGCTCCCCTAACTCCCCAACCAAGCCGCGGAAACGCGGCTTTGGCCGCGTTTTCGCGGCCAGGGTGTGGCCAGGTGGCCACACCCTGTTGGTGGGTCTCCTGGGGGTCGAGTTATGGTTTTATCTGGGGTTGGATTTGCAGTTTAGCTCCGAGATTTTGAAGAAATGGCCGTTGATCTTTGCTTCAACCGATCGATTCTGAGAGGATTCTTCTCAACCGGTTTTTAATCTCTTGATTTTGCCCTGATTTACTGAGTGCGAATTAACTCTGATTTAATACAGAATTTTGGTAGGCTTTGGGCTCATTTCTCTTCATCTCCTTAAAGAATGGGCTTGCAAATAAATTAAACAATTAATTAGGACAATGCAGATTTTATTCTATAATAAGTATGAAAATATGATACTAAATATGCAACATTAGCAACCAATCAGCACTGCAGCACTAAGGCGCGTGGGTCGAAGCCTGCGTCTCAGCAGCATTGCAGCACCAAGGCGCGTGAGTCGAAACCCGCGTCTCAGCCGCACTGCAGCACCAAGGCGCGTGGGTCGAAACCCGCATCTCAGCCGCACTGCAGCACCAAGGCGCGTGGGTCGAAACCCGCGTCTCAGCTGTAACTGCCCTGGTTATGGGGTCAATCACGGCCCACATAACGGGAAAAGTTAACCCCCATTATGGAGTGTTTTTAGGGGGCACGTTCACCCCTGAAACCTCTATAAATAGCCCCGTCCAATGGGGAAGAAGGGGGGTCAAAAAAAAAATTTAGATCAGAGAATCCTGAGGAGAAGAACTTGACTTGAGAGCTTCCACAGAGAAGGAAAGAGAGTCTAACTTTTCAGCTAACTTGCTGCGTACAAGTTAATCTTTGCCTACAATCTCTTTGAGATTTTAGTCGACAGAGCTGTGTTACTCCGTCTACCATCCGAAGAGAAGCTCCCCAGAAGTTCTCGACATTCACCCGGTCAACGGAAAACAAGATTCACTTTCCACCGCCACTTGAAGAACCCAGCATTAAAAAAAAGGGAGATTCAAGTTTCAACATCTTCCCTCTCTTGTAGTCGGAGTGTAAGTCCGTTGTAATCTTTCATTTGATTCAAGAAAACTTTACGTGAATTTTTCTCCCGTCAAACACTCTGGGCTTTCTTTATGTATTCTCGAGATGTCACGTTAATGATTACCTCTGACAACTCTTTGCCAAATTCCTCATAGAGTCTCACGGAATGCTAATTTCCCTATAAAATCCTCATGAAATTTTCACTTCCCAGTAAGGTCTTTGGATGTCACGTTAATTATTACCTCTGACAACTCATAAAGAAGATATTATTTTCCCCCGTCGAATTTCCCAATGAGCGCTAAAACTCTTCACGGGATTCTATGTAACACAATCCCCAGCGGATTTTCTTGTAGACCAGTACAAACTATCATCTTAATACCCAACAAATTCTCTTGCCACACAACGAATTCTTATTCTAATGGTTCCTAATCTATAATGTCCATATCACCTCTGAATAGACAGCAATCCTAGATCAAACTCATTCCTTTTAATCCCTAGTATGTTTGCATGACCTCTGAACAGTGGATTCCTATTTTTGTGGTACCCAAGCTGTTATATCTGTAAGATCACTAAACAGACAAGATCCACCTAAATCCCTGTTATGTCAATGATTGCAGTGGATTCTTTTTATGAGTCAAGTTGTTAATCTGTAAAATCACTGAACAGATGAGTTGACTCAAGCTATCATATCTGTAAGATCACTGAACAGACAAGTCCATGACATAGTTCTCTATGTTGGCCCAAAGGCCTATCACCCTAGCTTTGATGATGATCAACTCATGAAGTTATGATTACTAATGATCTTGTGTTTAATTAGTGACAGATTCCTTATCAAGATCTTAGTAGGTGTGGAGCTTCAACAAAGGATAAAATGTCAAGTTGGAAGCTAGCACCGGTCGATTCGCGAGCCTATGCATCAAGACCACATCTAGAGATGAGCTCGGTGGATTGCATTTGGACCAAGTCAAGAAGATGAGAAGCCTTCAAGTGAAGACTTCAAGAAGATGAAGACTTGTGTCTAGGTATAAGATTTTTATTTGTTTTAGATAAAAATGTAAAGGATAGAATAGATTGGTGGATTGCTCAAATCATATCACACACACACTCTTGAGATTTAATTGTCTTTTCATAAAAGAATTTTTAGTTAGAAAAGACTCTTTCATTTTGGTAAAAAGGTTTTTCATTGGACAAAATACATGTCTTGGTTTTTGATGTTACCTATATACATATCTTTCAAAACTAAGTTTAGTGCTTTATGTCAAAAACTAGATATTTCATCTTGATTGTGTAGTGGATCATATCCATACACACTATGCTTTAAAGTATATCTTGTTTTTGTATTTGATGAAAATTTTGGAAAACATGTTGTTTTAGAAAAACAGTTTTTATTATGAGCCAATATTTTTAAGTTACAAAAAAATAGTCAAATCTTTAATAACATGCCTTGATTTTGTGCAAGCATGTTTCTATATCATAAAACTATTTTTTGTAGAATTTCTAAGTATTTATGGGATTTTTTATTAAGCCAAAAAGACCAATCTTTAATCCCATTTTTCTGGTTCTGGCAGTTCTGATTTTTCAGAACTGACAGTGGCCGGTCGACCGGGTCGGTCGACCGGACGTGCACAGACGTGCACGCCAGTGTGCACTGGAGGATCGGCCGACCGGGCCGGTCGACCGCTCCAGAGAGCTTGCTCTCGGGAAACTTCGGTCGACCGCACCGGTCGACCGACAGAGAAGGAATTCTCTGCTCCAAGTGCTCGGTCGACCGAGCCGGTCGACCGGAGGCTGCAACGGTCGGATTTTGACCGTTGCCGGTCGACCGGACCGGTCGACCGGAAGCTCTGACAGAGCCCAACGGTCAGATTTTTCTGGCCTCTATAAAAGGGGGTTTTGTCATTGTTTTGAGCCAAGATTTTTGGAGACCTTAGAGCTAGTTTTTTCCAGTCTTTCTGAAGGGTTTTTCTCCACAAAATTAGAGTCAATACTTCCAATTAAAAGGAGAGTTTTATCAAAGAGTGTAAAAGAGATTTTCTTGTGTTTTTCACCAAAGATTCTTTCCTTGCTTTCTCACACAAACACTTGAGCATCCATTGAGCTATTCATTCTATAGGAGTGTTATTGTGAGAGGATTTTAGGTGATCAAGAGTTGTGATCACCAAAGTTCATCTTTGTTCTTTGAGAAGGCGGACGGTTGTGTTCGCGGTTTGTTTCGGGTCCTAGTGAGGACTTGGTGTTGTTGGGTCCTAGTGAGGACTTGTAGCTTGAGGTGCGGCCTCGACGAGCCGGTGGGCTTGTGGTGTGTAAGGGACTTTGGGAGTCCGAGGGCTTGTAGGTGTTGCGGCACCAAGGAGAGATCCGGTTGGATCGTGCATAGTGGAAATCCTTCGTGTGTCGAAGGCGGTGATGTAGAGCAAGTGTGCTCGAACCTCGAAACAAACCCTTTGTGTTTGCGATTGCTCACTCTTGCTCTCTCTCTCTCTCTTTGTCTCTTTTATATCTTGCATTCAATTATTGTCTATCTTTATATGCTTGATATACCCTTGTGCTTAATTGTTATATAATTGCTTGGGATTGATTGTCTAACACTTGTATTCAACCAAGAGAGCCAACGCGGCACCTCAACCCATTCAAGGGGAATCTAGAGGAGTTTGTCCAGAGCCTCGCAAGGGAATTCGGCAACACTCTTGTGTTATACATAAGTGTTCAATTAAAAGAAGTTTAATTTGGTCAACTTAGTTTTAATTCCGCATTATTTGTTCATAAGTGACCATTAGATTAGCCATCACCTATTCACCCCCCCTCTAGGTGATCTTACAATTGGTATCAGAGCTAGTGCTCTTGATATTGGGTCTAACAACCTAAGAGTTAAAGATCCTCCTTTTAGGCTAATCACTTTATTTGTACACACACCATGGACTTTATGTCACCACCCACCTTTGATATTCTTAACATCCAAACTTGGAAGGTTAAGATGTCATTGTACCTCAAGGCCTTAGGAATTCATGCTTATCTTGCTACTACTAATAATGATTATTGTTCAAATTGCAAGTACATTGAGGCTAATGCAAAAGCCCTTCATGCTCTTAAATGTACCCTAAATGATGATTATTTATCTAGGGTTTCTAACATTGAATCGGCTTTTGTAGCTTGGAACATCATCACCTCCCTTGGCGAAAAGGATCTATATTATGCCGGGAGCGATTCGGATGTTGGAAGCGACACCTCCAACAAGTGCTACATGGTCCAAGGGGATAACCCCCTTGAGGTAACTTCCGAATCCGAGGATGAGGATGCTACTATGTCATATGATGAGCTAAATTCATTTTGCCAATTATTGCTTGAGAGATATGACATAATTAAAAAGGAAAATAAAAATTTGAAAAAGGATATTGCTTGCATGCATGTAGAACATGACTCTTTTAGAGGTAACATTGCATGCTTGGAAAAAGATAACAAGAATTTGAAAAAGAACATTGATTGCATGCATGTAGAAAATGATTCTTTTAGAAATAAACTTGCATGTTTAGAAAAAGAAAATAAAGTTTTGAAAAATGAGAATGTTTCCTTATTTTCAAAATTAAATGATTTATGTGAAGGGAACACTATTTTGAAGGATAAGATTGATTTGGTGGAAAAACAAAAGGAAATCGTTTTTCAAGAAAATAAATCTTTAAAAAGAAAATTTGTTGAAAAAGAAAAGGATAATGTTTTTCAAAAGAAAAAGAAAAATGATTCTTTATCTCACCATGCTTTACATGCCACAACTAATGAGATTAAGAATTTGAAAAATAAGATAGAAAATTTGAGCTCTAATTTGAGCACATGTGCATTCAATCATTCTAAGTTGGAATCTTTGTTTCAAAAGAAACAAGTTCCCCATGCTCATGCACATACACATCATGCTCATGCTTATGTTGCACATCACGATCACAATCACACTCATAAGCATCATGATAGGGTGTACACTTGTACACATTGTGGTCGCAAAGGCCATTTAGCAAAATATTGTTTTGATAAGAAGCATAACTTATATTTTGCTATGTCTAAAGGATTTTGGGTTCCTTATAATAAAGCTAACCCCAAAGGACCCAAGAAAATATGGGTACCAAAACCCCCACCTTTTGCTTGTGATGTAGGTGAGGGCTCTCACAAAACGTGAGAGGGATGGTACCTTGGTAGTGGATGCACTTGGACATGATGGACATACTTTTGGGTTGTATCGCTATCAAGGAGCTTTGGTGGATCAACCACCATGCTAGGAGCTTTGGAGTTGGTAACAATTTCTAAACTCCTATTTCTTTTATGTACATGCTTTTAATTTCATGTATCATATAGCATGTTCATGTTTTAAGATTTTATGTGCTTCTTGTAGCATTTACATGCTTAAATGTAGAATGTGTCAAAACTTGTATTTATACATATATGAATAGTGAACTACAATTGACTTATATATATTTGAACTTCATGCTCATTTGTATTCACTATATGCATGTGTATAGGCTAGTTTTGATGATTCCGTCATTTATACCTGTTATGCCTATCTTTGCTCTTACTTCATGTATATGTGTGTTTAATTCAAATCTAATAAATATACATGTATACCCTTGAGTCATTTGCCTTCATGCAATATATATTGGACTCTTTTCATATTTGGGATATGTATGCATATTGTTAGAATTGGATAAATCATACATATATCATGAAGATTAGTATTTTAAATAAATAATAAAAAAATTGATGATTTTTCATGTTTTTGATTTGTATTAAAGATTAAAACATGTGTAAAACAAAATGTGATTTATGATCTTTTTGAGCTTGAATGACTACTTTCATAAAAATACTATTTGCATGATCTTTTGAACACTCATCTTTATGATACAAAATATTTTGAGCTTTATAGACCATGAGTGATTAAATCTTTGTGTATTTAGTATTGATTTATGAAAAATATATGATTTGTTTTAAGATGAAAAATAAGATTTTCATGAGATTCATGCTTCACTTTCTATTTTCATGAAAATATCATTTACATAACCTTTGAACACTCATCTTTTATGATAAAAGATAATTTTTGAGCTTTATGGACTATGAGTGCTTAAACTTGTATGTATTTAGTATAATTCATGAATAACATATGATTTCATGTTTTTGAAGGATCTTTAACTAGTTTTTCAAAAATTATTTATAACTAGTTATTAATTCTTCAAATTTGGTAGTGCTTAAACATAACTATTTTTCAAACCTACAAATTTTTGGTTATGAGTATATACATGACTTACAATGTTAATTTTACAATTGGTATATTACTCACATTTTGGTTCCTATATATGTATGCCCTAATTTTCAAATTGGTCTTATCTATTCACATACATATATATGATTTTCATGTGCTTTCTTTACAATTGATTTACATTCTTAAAAGCACAAAAAGTTTATGCTAAGTTAAGTTAACACCTTATATTAACTATGCATAAGCTTATGAAAATAAAAAGATTTTATTTTAGATCTTTCATTTGGTATCAATATGCTTCAACTTCAAATTTGTTATATGATTACAATTGATATCAATATATTTGAAACATTAAAAGATTTTGCAATGATAACTTGATATCACACATCTTCAAGTGCTATTTTCTATTGGTATCAAAATTACAAATTATGATTGGTTCAAAATTTGTTTTATTGGGAAAAGTTCAAAATTTTGTTTTGATAAAAAAAAAAAAATTAAATGTTTTGTTTTGTATTTCCTATATGCAAGGAGAGCTTAACATCTCTCTTACATATAGATTCATGTTGAGTATATTATAAATTGAGGAGCTTAACATCTCTTCTTTATATGATATACGTGTGTAGGGGGAGCTTCACATCTCCGTCTATGCATTACATAGTTGTGTTGTGTGAATTAGGGCTTCACATCCCTCTTTCATGCAATGCACATTGTAGGGAAGCTAACTTAACGTCTTCCTCTTCATGAATGTATATCGCATATAAATCTTTATTGGTTGATTTGTATACCCTTCTTGATTTCTTTACTTTTGACAAAAAGGGGGAGAAAATTTGTTTGATGATTTGAACTTTGAACCCTTTGTTGATGATTGACAAAAGGGGGAGAAGTATTTGAGTTATATGCATGATTTCCTTAAGGGGGAGAAGTATTTGTTCCTTACTTAAGGGAGAGAAAGATTTTGAGATGATTTTGAGTTTTTATACTTGTGTTTTTACTCATGCATCACAAGAAATAAAAGATTTGTTTTGTTTTACATGCATTCATTTGCATACATTTTTATGTGCTTCATTGAATATCTATTGCTTATTTATTATGCATGAGTTAAGAGGGAGCTTCTTTGAAGTTTTACTTTAATCCATGCATATATAACTTCATGAGTTTTGTCATCATCAAAAAGGGGGAAATTGTTGGCCCAAAGGCCTATCACCCTAGTTTTGATGATGATCAACTCATGAAGTTATGATTACTAATGATCTTGTGTTTAATTAGTGACAGATTCCTTATCAAGATCTTAGTAGGTGTGGAGCTTCAACAAAGGATAAAATGTCAAGTTGGAAGCTAGCACCGGTCGATTCGCGAGCCTATGCATCAAGACCACATCTAGAGATGAGCTCGGTGGATTGCATTTGGACCAAGTCAAGAAGATGAGAAGCCTTCAAGTGAAGACTTCAAGAAGATGAAGACTTGTGTCTAGGTATAAGATTTTTATTTGTTTTAGATAAAAATGTAAAGGATAGAATAGATTGGTGGATTGCTCAAATCATATCACACACACACTCTTGAGATTTAATTGTCTTTTCATAAAAGAATTTTTAGTTAGAAAAGACTCTTTCATTTTGGTAAAAAGGTTTTTCATTGGACAAAATACATGTCTTGGTTTTTGATGTTACCTATATACATATCTTTCAAAACCAAGTTTAGTGATTTATGTCAAAAACTAGATATTTCATCTTGATTGTGTAGTGGATCATATCCATACACACTATGCTTTAAAGTATATCTTGTTTTTGTATTTGATGAAAATTTTGGAAAATATGTTGTTTTAGAAAAACAGTTTTTATTATGAGCCAATATTTTCAAGTTACAAAAAAATAGTCAAATCTTTAATAACATGCCTTGATTTTGTGCAAGCATGTTTCTATATCATAAAACTATTTTTTGTAGAATTTCTAAGTATTTATGGGATTTTTTATTAAGCCAAAAAGACCAATCTTTAATCCCATTTTTCTGGTTCTGGCAGTTCTGATTTTTCAGAACTGACAGTGGCCGGTCGACCGGGTCGGTCGACCGGACGTGCACAGACGTGCACGCCAGTGTGCACTGGAGGATCGGCCGACCGGGCCGGTCGACCGCTCCAGAGAGCTTGCTCTCGGGAAACTTCGGTCGACCGCACCGGTCGACCGACAGAGAAGGAATTCTCTGCTCCAAGTGCTCGGTCGACCGAGCCGGTCGACCGGAGGCTGCAACGGTCGGATTTTGACCGTTGCCGGTCGACCGGACCGGTCGACCGGAAGCTCTGACAGAGCCCAACGGTCAGATTTTTCTGGCCTCTATAAAAGGGGGTTTTGTCATTGTTTTGAGCCAAGATTTTTGGAGACCTTAGAGCTAGTTTTTCCCAGTCTTTCTGAAGGGTTTTTCTCCACAAAATTAGAGTCAATACTTCCAATTAAAAGGAGAGTTTTATCAAAGAGTGTAAAAGAGATTTTCTTGTGTTTTTCACCAAAGATTCTTTCCTTGCTTTCTCACACAAACACTTGAGCATCCATTGAGCTATTCATTCTATAGGAGTGTTATTGTGAGAGGATTTTAGGTGATCAAGAGTTGTGATCACCAAAGTTCATCTTTGTTCTTTGAGAAGGCGGACGGTTGTGTTCGCGGTTTGTTTCGGGTCCTAGTGAGGACTTGGTGTTGTTGGGTCCTAGTGAGGACTTGTAGCTTGAGGTGCGGCCTCGACGAGCCGGTGGGCTTGTGGTGTGTAAGGGACTTTGGGAGTCCGAGGGCTTGTAGGTGTTGCGGCACCAAGGAGAGATCCGGTTGGATCGTGCATAGTGGAAATCCTTCGTGTGTCGAAGGCGGGGATGTAGAGCAAGTGTGCTCGAACCTCGAAACAAACCCTTTGTGTTTGCGATTGCTCACTCTTGCTCTCTCTCTCTCTCTCTTTTGTCTCTTTTATATCTTGCATTCAATTATTGTCTATCTTTATATGCTTGATATACCCTTGTGCTTAATTGTTATATAATTGCTTGGGATTGATTGTCTAACACTTGTATTCAACCAAGAGAGCCAACGCGGCACCTCAACCCATTCAAGGGGAATCTAGAGGAGTTTGTCCAGAGCCTCGCAAGGGGAATTCGGCAACACTCTTGTGTTATACATAAGTGTTCAATTAAAAGAAGTTTAATTTGGTCAACTTAGTTTTAATTCCGCATTATTTGTTCATAAGTGACCATTAGATTAGCCATCACCTATTCACCCCCCCTCTAGGTGATCTTACACTCTATTCTATCTCAGAGTAAGAATTTTTGCTGTCAAGTTAATGATTACCTTTGAACAGCAAAGGCTCTGAGTCCAGTAACTCCTACTCGGTTATATCCAGTTAATCACCTCTGAACTGATAAAGGCTCAGATCTCATCCTCTAGTCCAGTAAGGACTCTCTTTTTGTTGTTATGTCTAGTTCGTCACTGCTAAACGGCAAAGCTTTGAGTCTGGCAACTCCTACACGGTTATGTCCAGTTAATCACCTCTGAACCGACGAGTGCTTAGATCTCATCCATCCTTCAGTCCTTTATGGGCTTTCATCGTTGTTATGTTAACAAGTATCTCTGAATATCGGACTTTTATTCTAATGATTCCTAACATGTCACGTCCATATTACCTCTAAACAAACAGACCACTAGACCCAATTTACCCCTCCTACCCCCAGCGGGTTTATGTTTGGCCTATCAAAATAATGTTTAATTTGATAGTCTACCTTCTTACTAATTATATCATGTTTCCAACCTTTAAATAGATTTAGTTACATCCTTCACTCTTTCAAGAGTTTACCCTATGGAACTACATCTCCATACTCAATTCTTTCGAGGACTAACACACTAAACTATTTTTTATGGAAAGTTTAAATTACCTACGAGTACTAAAAAGCACAAAGTGTGCAAAAGATCAAAAGAGAACAAGCACACCAGACAAATTGTTAATCAAGAGAAAATTTTATTGATTCAATGCGAAAAGAAAAGAGAAATTAAGTTCTATAACAAGGACTGTAGCAGTCTTATTTATAGGCCTTACGGTCCGCCCTCGCCTCTGAGGCGGTTGTCGCTTCGATTCTGATGTGCGATATGACAGTTGGCCATACAAATCAAGAGCAGTTTTAAATGAGTAAGATATGAAGAGATACGTTGGTTGCTTTTTCCTGACCACAAAATGATAAATCTAGCACCAAATCGGAGGATCAGATCTGTTACACTTCCCTCCTTTTCAATCAAAGACTCTGAAAAGAAGAGAAACATGGGCCATCTATAGTGGTCAGATTTTGACTCTCTTTAAGATCACAACACGTGTCCCGCTGCGTCAGAATCACCACAAAGCGATCAATAAGCTCGACATGCCGATAGGCCCAGCACGGGCTCAAAGAGGAAGGCTTGGGTCCTGCCCCCAAGTCTACTATCATCCCGAGCTACTTGTATGGATTCGCGATCATCAGGTCCCTTTTCGGGACCACAGCGATCCGAGACCATCCACCACGAATGCTAAACTCGGGCGAAGTAGTCCCTCTAGTCGGAGGTCCCAACTTCCGCGATAAAGATCCTCCATGAAGACTGTCTCTCCTGCACCGCTTACAGCCGAGCAACACGATCCTTGCGATTCACAGATTCCGTTATGCTATCAGATCATCCACACATTCCTAACGTTACAACGCCCAAACATCATTTCGGGCTGTTATGGATAGTGACGGGTATTTCTGCATGGCAATCCCAACAATCAAGCGACGCGACCTGGGCGGTTACAAGGAAATCAAAACGTGTCGATTATGTAGTTGCTGAGATCTGAAATACCCAGCATACATTAACAGCTGAGTGGGGTATTTATACAGCTCCTTCACCAACGAGAAGGAGAAAGCTTCTCATTATCACCAAAACACATTGTTCACAAATATTCTCTGTTTTCTCTAAACAAGGGTATTTATTTTCACGCTCGATGTTTTTGACCCGCACCACATCTGCGGTCCTGACCTGATAGGCATTTTTTTCTGTTGTGCTCTTGGCAAGATTTACGAGGAACGTCTAACTATCCGTGGCAAAAAATCCCCACCACACCCATTGTAACTCAAAATTTCTAGAAGAGCTCGCATACACATGTAAGAATTCTCTAACCAACAACAAAATTGAATGCATAACCAATGGTTCTCCAGCCACCCTATAAGGTGAGATACATGCTGCGAGAATCAACTTTTTCTTTAATTATCTAATTCTTTCGGTAAGTTGAACTAACTTGAGTTGGAGAAATCTCAAGTCAGGTCCCTTGAAGGTGTTCTCTCTTGCATGTGAGACCACAAAGAGCCCTAACCTAGCATCTTAGCCTTCCTCAATTCAACCCAAACTTGTTGAAACACACAAGCCTACATGTCTTTTTCCCCCAAAAAAGAAAATGGAGGAGAGAGACATTGTATGCTAGTTAAGGTGGTATCCCGATCAGGCCATATTAAGGTTGAAAAATCATTCCAAATCACAAAATTTTCAAATTCCTTCATCATTCTACACGAGAATTAGCTGATAAATACACATCGGAGACAGACGGTTGCCTGCCCGGAAACAAAGTCGTTTATACCCAAAAAAAAAATTAATTAAAAAAATTAATTAAAATAATACCCCCCAGAAGAAGAAGAAAAATCTCGAGCCGTGCCGTTCCGGCGTTACACGCAATTAAAATCACAATTAAAAAATTACATCACGACCAATTATCACTCTCCAGTCACCGCCAGTAACAATAAGAAAACTCACACCGTAGGTACAATCTCACTTCTCAAAATTTCCCGAATTCTAGGCCTCAAAACTAGGATTCAACCCCCATTCGTGCGCCCTCATTTTCTGTTGTTGCGTGCGCTATACAAAGTTTTGTGTGATCCAAAGACTAAAAACAAGTTGAGCTCTTTGCTTAGCTTTGCTTCGCTTCACTGCTTTGCTTCAACAAGTTTCAGTTTCTTCCTTCATGTTCAAAGCTGCCTTCAACTGGCGATTGCGTTGAACTTGCGATGGACTCAGCGACGGCGAAGGTCAGCCCCTTCACCAGCCCGACCACGGGAGCCTTGCTCAAGAAGAGGATAATTGCATGGTAACTTCTTCTTCTCTTCTTCTTCTTCTTCTTCTTCTTCTTCTTCTTGTCCCAAGAATACTTGTTCACAGTTCTGATCACCATCTTCTTTCAGGAGCCTGGAGACTGGTCTGCCTGCATCCATTCAAGTCAGCGCCTGTGGCAGAATATTCAACCTTCACAAGGTGAGGATGATGCAGAACACATGAGAAGCTTGCTTAGAGATTGTGATTACTGACCCTGACGACTATTGTTTTGCAGTTTCCTTTGCTGTCAAAGTGTGGATACTTCAAAAAGGCACTGCTCGATTCGTCTGATGTCGAGCTGCCAGAGAGATTTGCCGGAGGTGCTGAGACCTTTGAGATGGTTGCACTCTTCTGCTACAACTCCCCGCTCCCTTTCGACCCTTTTAATGTTGCGGTGCTCAGGTGTGCAGCAGATGTTCTCGAGATGACAGAAGATTATTCCCGCAGCAATCTGTGTGAGAGGACAGACCTGTACCTCAACCAAGTAGTGCTGCAGAGCTGGGACGACACACTGATTGTCTTGCAGAAGTGCCAGACTCTGCTTCCATGGGCCGAGGAGCTTCTGATAGTGAGCCGGTGCGTTGAGTCTCTGGCTTTCATGGCCTGTATGGAGATTCTCGATCCCGAGCACAAGAAAGATTGGCCTGTCACCACTCTGCAGGCCACCTTGACTGGTCCCAGTTGGAGCTGTGAGTTGGTGAAGGAGATGGCCAGTCGAGACCTGTGGATCAAAGACCTCATAGCGCTACCGTTTGAGTTCTTCAAGAGAATAATTGGTTCGTTGAGAAGACAAGGAATGAAGGAGAAATATGTGAGTCCCTTGGTTGTGTTCTATGCAAATAAGTGGGTGATCTCAAAGAAGACACACAAGTTCTGGGAGAACACTGAAGAAAAAGATAGAACTGATGATGTTAACAACAGAGTTTCAGAAATCTTACAAGGCATCCTTGAGCTGCTCCCGATGGGGGAAAAGGCCAGTAGAGTGATCCCAGCCGCATTCTACTTCTCCTTACTTTCGAGATCCATGAGTCTGAACTTAAGCGATGAGAGCAGGATGAGGTTACAGGATCAGGTTGCATCTCTTCTACACTTGGCGCAAGTCGAAGACTTTCTCCTACCAGAAAAAGGTGACTATTCAATTACATCTACTCCAGAGTTTGAAGCAATGGAGAAGATCGTTTCAATCCATGTATCAGCCAAGAATGAAGCAGGTTATAGTGGAAGTACCCCTTTGAGTGCCAGCTCCATTGTTGCCGAATTATGGGATCGCTATCTCACCCAAATTGCTATGGACCCAAAGCTCGAGCCTGGTAGATTCATGGAACTCATTGAAATAATACCAATGGCTGATAGAGAAATTCATGACCATCTTTACAGAGCGTTGAATACCTTCTTGTTGGTAAGCAAGTTCTAAATTTCTTGCCTTCCCAATTTTTTACAAAATGTTCTGAAACTGTGATGCTTCTTCCTGAATATCATCTGATGGCACCACTTTCTCAGGAACACCCGCATTTATCAAGTGAAGAGAAGGCATCGGTATGCAAGTACCTGAACTGTCAGAAACTGTCACAAGAGATATGCATTGAAGCAGTCCAAAATGAGCTGATGCCGCTTCGTCTCATAGTTCAAGTGCTGTTTGTTCAGCAGTTGCACACACACCAGGCCTTCAAAGAATGCTCTGAATCTTTCAGGTACATGCATTGTGGGGAATTTTCTGGAAGCCTTTCAGGCTCAAGGTGCCTCCTTCCCAGGAGCCAGAATATGGGAGAAAGCCCATTTAAGCAACCAACCGAAGAAGGGGAAACAACTATCAGCCCAGCACCTCTGGGATCCCTTTTCCAAAAGGATTGTTCGACAAAGAGATCAGAGCTTAATAAGGAAGACTACGAGTCCACAAGCTTCAGGCTCCAGACCTTAGAACAGGAGCTCATTTCATTAAAGAGAAGCCTCAGGCGGCAAAATGTACCAAAGGGATCCGACCATGTAACTCCAAAGACAGAGAGCTTCAGGTTGATTGGGTTGGAGGGGAGGACAGTTGTTAAGAAGAGAAAATCGCTTGGCCAAGTTAGCAGCTGCATCGGCTGGGCTTCTCACAGAAAGTATGCCAGTAGGATACTGAAGATCTTCAGGAGAATAACCATGTTAGGGAAAGGGAAATCAAAGATAAAGAAAGCTGCTTCAGGTCTTTCAAGCACCTCGCTTGCTTGTAAAACCAAACCCTTGCATCAGATGTACAACTGTTAAAACTGCTAAATATGAAATGAGTTCATGTTTTTGTACTGATACTTAGTAATTTGTTTCATGCTCTCTCAAATAAACACCAAAGGGCACAACAAATATGATGTAGAACGGAGATGGGAGAAGAAGAAAGAGAGAAGAAATTAAGGTTTTGAGCATATAGATAGGATTTGGGCTTCAACACTCAGGAGATCTCTCTTCCACTCTTCACATCACCAAGCAAGATTCAAATTTGAATAGCAAATCATCATGCTAAACAAAAAAGGTTTAATTTCAACTTATCATAATCAATCTAAACAACTACAACACTTGAGTTTAAATAGGCCCATATAAAGAGTATTCTCCCACCACAATCAATGTGGGACTAAAATACTACTAAAACAAATAACACAAATAAAAAAAAACTAAATAAACTACAACTAAAGTGACCCCCATCATTCTCCCCGGCTTAAAAGTATTCATCTCGGGTGAACGCAGTGATAACAGATAGCAGACACGACTGGATAAAACTGAACTACATCTCGCATCTATCAGGCCATGGTGGAGGTCGTGTAACCGGCATCAGTGTATCATCTCTGAATCACGATGGTGGAGATGAAACTGACTTCTGTAACAAACCGGCTGCAGTCAATGATAATTTGAGAAAGATACATTGCAGTATGCTGAGACAAGTCATCTCCGCTGAAGACTGAACCAATTGTACTCTGCATCATAAAAAACTTGATCTCCTGTGAGTCTGTCTGCTGTAAAAAAATCTACAGAGGGTCGTATATGTCAGGCAATCTCAGTGACAATAAAACACTCATAACTAGCGAATCTGGCAATAGCTCCATGGTAGGCTCTGATAGGAGATCCACAGAAACCTCAATAAAAGGACCTTCCATCTCTGTGGACTGAGAAGGAGTTTCTTCTTACAATAATACTAACTCAAAAGCAACTTCTGACTCTGCCTCCTCAAAAACATCAGGTTCGACAATGACTGAAGGCTCTGGGATCTACTTCAACCTTTACAGTAAAAAGATTGGTGATTAGTTAGATCTAAGGCTCGGGCTCTTACTCAACATTGAGCTCTCTGCAATCTAACCCAGATGAATAAGTGGGTGGAGCATACTGAGTACGAAAAAGGCCCTGCAAGATAAACCAATATCGACATTTATGGTTATCTCTCCACCAATAATAAGCTTTCCCATCCAACTTAAGTCTAACATAGCGGTATTTTTCTTAGTTATCAGGGAGAAATAACCAAAAAAATCTTCAAGATCATTTTCCCAAGTTTAATATCCATAACTATCATCAAACCCCGAAAAAGTGGGACAGCTTTAGACATAGCCTGTTCAACATACTTGTAATCACAGTTAGTATTTATATATTTACCACAAAGTAGAATCCCATGAAGAAAACTCAATGCATAAAGCGAAATTACCCAAGAATCTCTACTCTTCTATTACATGAATAGTACCAGCACCAAATTTAGGCTTGTGGTAGTCGAATCTGTTGCCCAAAGGCTGTGAAATTCTTTCAGTATCTCCGAGACTCAGTGTTGATCCAACGCTCCGAATGAAACTCAAAATGGGCTCCAAATGGACCTAAAATGGGCGTCAAAGTGATGTAGTACTATCGCGGGCCTGAGATAGCTCAGGCGGCTCAGCTAGAGCCAGTCGGCTTGGCTCGGCTCAAGACTAGGTCGGCTCAGCTTGAGCTGGCTCGGCGGCTCTGCTTGGTATCGGCTTGTCTCCAAAGCGGTTCGGATCCAGGTTGATGGATGCGGGTTCAGATCCGAACCCAATATGGACCCGAAACAATCACTTAACCCGGAACAGTTCGGGTTTGGGTTGTCGGTTAATTAAAACCGATCAAACCTGATATCAACTTAAACCCGATTACCTCTTCTCCTCTGCTCGATGTGATGGCGGTGGTCACAGGCGGCGGCAAGTTTTGTTGGAAAAAATGGCAGCGGTGAGGCTATGTGATGTCGACGGAAGACCGACGAGGTAGATCTGAGTTCTTGATGGTCGCGGTCATGTTCGAAGGCCAAGGCTGTGAAAGACTGAACATGGCGGAAATGAGGGCGGCGGCAGGCAGGTGTGGCGGCGTTAGCGGTGATGTGGCGACGATTAGGCGACGAGATCTCAATGAGATCTAGTGAATGGTAACGGCGAAAAAGATTGGTGATGGCGAGCTGAATTGGAGGCGGTGGCGGCAGCCGTTGGCGTCGGGAGGGCCTCGGGTGGAGTCGCAGAGGCCTGACGAGGTCGACGGAATGAAATGGGAGTCGCGACGAAGTCAGAGGTTTTGCATCCTTGTGGGCTTCGTGGAGGATCAAGGAGAAGAGATCGGAGGCCGGCGAGGATCAGTGGGGAATATCTGATGTCAGCGGTGCTCGACGAGGTCGGCGACAGTCACTCCGGGCATAGTCGAAGATATGGGAGGACGCAGCGAGGTAGTGAAGACGATTAGGGTTAGGATTGTGAGAGGAGGCATGGTGATTGAACAGTATATTTCGTTTCCTTTTCTTTAATTTTTCTTTTTTTTTCTTTTTTTATTTTTGTTTCTTTTTCTTTTTTCTTTTTTCTAAATTAGACTTGAAGAAGTGATGAAGATGTAGAAGAGTAGATCTAGGATTTTGTAGAGGTGAAGGCTAGTTTTTTTATATAGAGAGGGAGATTTTTTTGTGGAGGAAGACAAGAGCAGGAATTTAACTATGATACCAAACTGATGTAGAACGGAAATAAGAGAAGAAGAAAGAGGGAAGAAATTAAGGCTTTGAGGATACCCAAGAGATGTCTCTCTCACTCTGTACATCACCATATAAGGATTCAAATTTAGATAGCAAATCATCATGCTAAACAAAAGGAATTTAATTTCAATTCATCATAGTCTACCTCAACAACTACAGCACGTGGCCTTAAATAGGCCCGTACAAAGAGCACTCGCCCACCACAATCAATGTATGTGGGAATAAAAAAACAAATAACACAAATAAAAAAAATAAAGAAACTAAAACTAGAGCGATACCCATCAAAATATTCTGTAATTCACTATATACATATGGTTATATATGTTTAGATGTTGCTGTGCTCAAAAAGGTCGCTATTATTTGGAATAATTCTGAAATAACTTAAAGCATCTTCCACTTTCAGCGGTAAAATACTGGTCCACACTACTTCATGTAAATGAATAATGTGTTCATAGGAATATTTGCAGTTTTAATTATGAACCAGTAGAGATAAGCTTGGGTAGCATAAACAATCACCTATCACAAGTTATAAAGTCAAAGTACATCGTAAATATATAACTGAAGCTTACAGAACAAAGCAAGAGAAGCATTTTATATATTTTAAAGCTTTCATATTTTTTTTCAGATTTTACAAGTAGAATAACCAATTTGGATATTATTCAGTCACACATCAGTTTCATCACCTTGGAATAAATCAAGAGGAAAACTATATACTTTTATATTCCGCCGTACATAAGGTAATCAAAATAAAGAGGTGGGTGGAAAGGACTGAGCTCAAGCTACTTGTTATTATCATTAGTTTCTTGTTTTTTAAGAGAGAAACTCAAAGCGAGTGTTTATGCTTGAACTAACAAGTGCAGCATTCGCAAACAGTGCCATGTCCTTTGATGTAGCTTGCCTATAAATGATTGGATGTCAAGGGTTTGAATGACTGATAATTTTTTCCTCCATGCAATATGCTAGTTCTTACTAAGTCTGTTTTTGCCATTGAGTCAAAGCCAGATTTTAAGACACCTGGTTACTTTAGTGCAAGGATACAAGGCTCTGAATAGGTCGAACTAGACTTAAAGTGGCAAATTGTCAGAAACACAGATCTTAGTGATGAAGGGATGGACAAATTAGCATTAGAAGATTTAGATCTATGATTTAAAATGGTTTCAAAATAGCAGGATTTAATTTTCTGCACTTAATGTAGAAAAATATTCCAGCACTAGGGTGATAACAAAATAAAAGGGAGAAATATATATAGAAATGTATTTAGAGGAGAAATTGAAAAAAAAAAAAAAAAACAGAAAAGAAAAAAACAGAGAGGCTTTAGAAGAGAAGAAGAAGAAGAAAAGTGAGAGAAACATGTTCAAAAGGCCATAAACATTTTATCCACTATATAAGATATACAGGTCAAAGGAACAAGAATCAAAACAAACAAAAACTTAATATGAATATTTAACCCAGGCAAACTAATTGATGCAGCTTGTTTAAAAATATTGCACAATAAAGTTTCTAAGTTCATGCGATTGAAGTTATGAAGATTAGATTATTATACAAATAACTGACAATAGCAAAACATATATGCAAGACAGGTCTAACCAATTGTGGCTGCAAAGCACAAATTGCATGGACAAATTCTTGTTAAATATATTACAATTTGCTAGAGAAATGTGACAGTTTGGCCTGGGAATAGAATGATGCATGTCAATTAGGAAACGGGTCGACTTTGTACAAGTAAGAATAATGACTCACAATTGATATGCATACATGCCAACTAGAAGAAAGGGAAGTGGGGAGAGGGGGTGAGTGGGAAGAGATTGTGCAGCAGAAAGCACCAAAAAGCCAATGACATGATGTTAAAAATCTAAACAACATGCTGGTAACACCCCTCCCTCGAAGTTTAGTTCTTGTGGTTTATGTAGCATAGACACTTCTATCGTGGAGTTGTGACGTGTTTGACATGCGTGTCATATGTATTTTTAAGAACTTATCACGTATTCCCATGTCGTGTCTGTATTGGAGTGGTTGTATCCATGCAACATAGCCTGCTTGACAACTTGGGATTTAACTTGGGTAATTAGTGATGGTTGTGTGTATAAAGTGGAGGGTGACCTCCATCTTGTTCCTCATACATATACATACATACATACATACATATAACAACAAGGCCGTCACCAAAGCTACATGAATCCTTTTCTTCTGTTCGGCTCTATTAAGGGTATTATCCTCTTTTTAACTAACCACTATCACATCCTTCTTAATTCTCTCCACCCAAGTTCATTTTGGCCTACTACTAGTGTTCATTGCTCCAACTAACTACAGTACATATGAAGTCTATGAATCTCCACAACATAAGGAACCTCTAATTATCACAGAAAATAATATGATATTAACATTTTGTGTGCTTTATCAATGTCTGAAGCTTAGTTTACTTTGATTGTTATCATTTAGGCATCGATCGTTCGTTCAATTTTGGCTCTTTATTGTTTCAATTCCAATAGTAGGTACTGCTTTTTTTTTGCTTGTCTATGATTTCATTGTTCCATGATATATTAGCTAAAGTCGGCTTTGAATAAGGTACTCTCTTTTTTTCCTATTTCGTTAGGGTACTTTTTTTCCCCTTTTGGCTACAGTGATCATTAATCATGATATGTACCGAAGGCTGCGTATGTTTCTTTCAGAACTCCTTAGAACTCAAGAATTCAGTTGTATGATCCTAAAGAACAGATCTAACCAGCCGAGGTTGTTTTTAATGTACACTATGTGCATATCAAATATTGCAATCGAATGTTTGTAACGTTTCACATTTTTACGATATAAGAGTTTAAAATGGTATATATTTACACAAAGAATTTAGTCTCCTAGCATACATCTTAAGGCCACTAAAAGAATCATGTTGATTAAGACTGTTATCCCCTGGCAAGCATCCCTCATTCATGGAAACTATGGCACGACAACTGTTGCACGACAGACATCTCTGATGCAGCATCATAATGATTTTACTGGAAAAATCGAAAGGCAAGAATTAAGACATGAAAAGTTTGGAACTTTGGATTATAGTAACATTTACCAGATCAGATTGTTCTAAAACTGTGATTTCCTTTGCTGATAGCAATGGTGCAGTCTGGATCCAGCAGCAGAGATAAGAGTTAATCCAGCAGTCTAAACATCAGACCAATCATGATTCCATCACGTCAGAAGCTGTTGCATCGATTATACATGTTGGATCACCAAATAATAAATCACATTTGGTAAATGGCATCAGTAATAGCCAGTTCACAGATCCTAGGGCACTGGTATTGAAAAGGTTAGTTCTCTGATAAAATTATTTACCACGATCTGCCGGGTAAGAACATTGAGCATTATCCCACCATTCACTGCTCTACTTAGAAGCAAGTTTGCATCCTCAAGCATGTTTGCCTTGCAGTGCCAGGTGATGAGAATATTGTAAGTGCCATATCTAGAACTAGCCCTTCAGCATGTAAATTCTCAAAGAGGTTCAAAGCCTGACGTATCCAACCCATCTTACACATACCATTAATTAGACTATTATAAGTAACTATATCAGATGTGAATCCCAGGTGAAGCATTTCTTTTAAGAGTTCAAGTGTATCTTGTACTTTCTTTTCCTTGCACAGGCCATTTACTAAAAGACTATAACATTACTTGCCTGAATACCTTTTCTCATCATCTCCTCAAACATCCCCAACCTGTCTCAACCTCTTCACCTTTGCAAAGTGCATTTATTAGACCACTGTAACTTACAACAACAAGTGAACAAACACGAGATATCATTTCCTTCGCAATCTCCAAAGATTTTTGCCATTCTCCCTTCTGTAGAACTCCATGAATAACGTATTATATGTTACACTATTTGCAGTAACACCCTCCAACAACAAGTTTTCGTATAACTGGAATGCTTCCTCCATCTTTCTAGCCTTGCACAGGACATATATAAGAGAATTGAAGGCAAAAGTATCAGGCTTACACCCTTCGCTCTTCATCTTTTCAACAATTTCCATGACCTCCTCGATTTTCCGGTCCTTGCACATAGCAGAAATCAGACAATTATATCCTAATGTATTCAGACTCAAACCCTTAGAAGACATGTTCTAAAACATCATTAGCTTCCTCCCACCAGCCATCCTTACAAAACCCTCAATCAAAGTTGTGTAGGTGACAGTATTTGGCATGCAGGCCTTCGCTTCCATCTCTTCAAGCAATAGCATAGCCAACCTGAACCTCTTTTCCTTACAGAGACCACGAATTATGATAGTATACGTGAACACATCAGGATGAAAGCCACTCAGCAGCAAATTATCATATAGCTCCTTTGCTTCTGTTAGCCTTCCTTCTTTCACGTACCCATTGATCACAGTGTTAAACAGAACCACGATTGAGTTGGGCTCTCTACTCAACACAGCTTTCATCTCATCCAACTGAACTTTCCCACACAACCTTTGTAATAAAGCTCTTGCTTCATCTACTTGACCTTTCCTATACAACCCTTGCAACAGAACTCCATAGGTCAAAGGACTAGAAGTACATCCCTGATCAAGCATTCTATCAATCATCTTCGCTGCCTCTTTTGTCTGGCCAACCTTACAAAGCCCATGAATAACATCATTGAAAGGCTTGACATCGGAGAACAACCCACAGCAAGCATCTCCTCCGAAAGCCTCAACACCTCGGCTGATCTATTCTCTTTATAGAGAGCATGTGTCAATGTGTGGTAGATAACCGAATCCTGAATACAACCGTGCCTCACATACCTTACGAAAGGAGCACGCAAACTCTACCTTATTCGTCACGCACAATGCTTTCATCACTATAGAGAAAGTGAAGGTGGTAGGAGAGAGACCCCCTTGTGTATCATCTTGAAGAACAAATTGATTACCATCTCATAACAACAAGCTCCGACCAAGGTATCCAAAACACATTGTAAGACCGAAAGGTCGGGGTGCAGTTGAACACTTCAGACATTTCATCGAGCACCCTGACTGCAGACACAGGCAACCCAGGTTTCCCATATCTACTCATTATAATATGAACAAAGCCTCCCTCAAAACAACACCTTCAACTTTAGATTGCTGTAGCAACTGCTCTATCATCTTAAACTCTCTAGCTTCATCCAATTTGGTGATGAGAGTGTGGTACAAAGGAATAGCAGTAGCCCTTTTGGGAACCTGCCCAATTGAAAAGCTGCATTAAGATTGAGTGTCGAGTGGGAGCTGAAGCAATTTACACAGCCTTGCTGGTGCAATTCGATTGAAGGGCTGCCGAAGGGCCTTGAGATCAAAGGGTTTGAGCAGCTTCTCCCACTCATTCACAGTTTTTTTGGTAGAAGAGCAAAATGAAGCCAAACCTGGTAGCATTTTGCTGGAGAAAGTTGCAAGAACTGATCTTTTTTATCATAACTCACACAAAAACGTTTGGAAGAAGGGAAACATGGGAGCTATGTTGGGATTACGAGCTTTGAGAAAAAGGAGAGATGAAACCCATTTCGAAATGCTCCCTTTTGCCTTAATCTGATGAAAACGGATTCAAAACTAGATTAAATGTAGAGAAGTCAGCTGGAATACCTCAGCTCTGTAAAGCAGAAAGTTGTGCACTTTGTGGAGCAAACCAACGGAAGCCGTGTTGAAATTATAGAGCTTTTGAACAATTTACAGGAAAAAAAGCCTCGATCTTTGGTGGATTCCTGAAGCAAAAAACTGTAAATAGAGCTTCAAGTTTGCATCGGTTTGAGATTACACGAATTGACGGAGGAAATTTATTGTTTGATTTTAAGTCAACTATGTTTACTAGCTCTTAATCTGATTTGGTTCACACTGATGGAATTTTACACAGATATGTCCGCCCGCAGAATTTTCTGAAATTGCTATCATACGCCCCATTTTGGGAGATTAATGCTGTGACCTGTGAGTGTTTGGCAAGAGGTTAGCATACCGATTGGCGGTGAAAACCGAGCAAAAAGAAGAGGAGGGCGAGGGTCACTGGAAGGAGAAGAACATGGAAGGAGGACTTGGGGAGAGGAGGGAGCGATGAGGGCGGCCATGCTAGAGTTAGGGTAGAGTGAGAGATATCACAAGGAGTGAGAGATTCGAGACAGGGCGGGGTTCATCTGGGTTGCGAATGAGCGGGGAAGGCGTTGGAGCGACGGGTGGCTCCGTCTTGCTCTCTCTCGTGAAAAACAGACGGATAAATTTTATACATGAATCAAAGAAAAAAAATCTCCTCGCTTGGCCCGTTCATTTTGCCAAGAGTTTGATGTCAATTCTTACTTATATATATCCAAATTTTAATCATGCATTATGCTCGACGTCTCGGAGTCTTGTGTGCATCATGAGGATGCATTACAAAGTCTCATAGTACTCAAGACAACTGTATGCGGATCACAGGAGCCTACGGGATGTGATCATTTTTCTTTTGTTTCTTTCATTTCGGGGCAGTTTGTTTCGTGTAAAACTCCGTAATTCGTAAATGACTTACTACCCAGTTACAACTACGGCGTTTGTTTGAACCGTAATTCGTAAAAGACTTACGTAACTCAACTAACACTCACTTGCAACCCAGTTACCACTCACTTACAGCCCAGTTACAGTTAATTTTGTGGTCATACAAATTTGTATTATTTTTTTATATTAATATTAAAATTTTTTAATATTTAATTTTTTAATATTTATTTGCAGTATTAAAACTTTTAAAATCACCAAATAGTTAATTTTGTGGTCAATTTTTTCACTTACGACTTATACATTACGACAACCAAACACCGTAAAGTACAATACACTTTCCCACTTTACAATTTTATATTACCAACCAAACACCGTAAAATTTACATACATGTAACTCATTTACAATTGTAAAAGACTTTACCAATTATAACTACAAATTACTGCCAGTTACGACAACGAAACAGACCCGAAAAGACTACTAAGTCAGATTATCATTACTCCTATGAGTAATCTGCTAATGAGTTGAGATACATTCATCTCAGTTATATTACATGGGAAATGACTTTTCCTCTTACCGTTTATTTTGTGCTATTTTTTAGGGGTTATTTTGTTACACGAAAAGCAAAATAGAATATGTTGTTCATAAGTATATCTCAGTTTTTTCACAAGCAATCATTTGATTGCGCAAAAAAAAAAATAAAATGAAATCGTGTGTGAACTCCCGCAAACAATGCAGATCGTAAATGCCTTTTAAAGAGTGGTTTCGCTCGTCCCAAATTCAAACCTGACATGAAATACTGTTTACTATCAGAATGAGCAATATGTCAAATGAAAAAGTACAAAACACTGTTGATTCTCTTTTTCATAAATTTTTTTTGGAGGGCCAAACAGCCTGAACAAACCTAGACAAGCCCCACGTGCATTGCACCGACATCAAAAGTGATGCATGTAAAGCTAATATAATGCATTCAAGTAAAAAAAAAAATAGAGCTCTTTTTCAATAATAACATCACATTATATTATGGTTGAAGCAGCCAATCATTTTGGTAACTATGAGAATTTAACTCTTTACAGTCTTATACAGGAGCCTTAATTGAGTATTACACAGTAGAACCCCTCAGTTCATTTTCTAAAATTTAGTGAAATTTGATTTTGCTTTTACTTCCTAGCCAAAAAATTGGTACTGGGAACATTCTGACAACCAGGTGTTGACATCCAGAAATGATATCTAGAAATGTGCAATGTAAATTTTTGCACATACAGCTTTCATATATATTCACCTCAAGCAATATCCAGATGTCCATAGATGACTACAGAAAAATAAATACAGGGCATAACAAGGATGAAAGATACAAGGGTACCAATCATACAGTTAAGAAACAGGACAAGAACATTAATAGAACTTTAGACTTGATCAAGGAGCTGCTATCTCAGAGTAAAGTTCAAGTGATTTCTTCTTGGATTCCAAGATAAGCTTTGCTGCTTCTATAACCACTTGCCCGTTTACATAGTGATGTCTGCATACAGGCATGTAAACGTCAGATCCTCCGATGAGTTCTGTTTCTGTTTGCTCAGTCTTTCTCAGGGTAAAGAGTGCAGGGCGGCCACACAGCTCACATCGAGCAGTCAACTTTGTGACAGAATCAGCCAGGGGGATGATATCAAGCACCGAACCAAATCTCCTCCTGCCAGAGTTGAAAACACTGTTAGAAGCTTATAAATTCATCATCAATGCTGCTAAGGTTAGGATAATTGGAATTTCCAATAGATTTAGAAGTTAAGAAAGGGTAAGTTTACTAGATCAGTCTGTAACATAGGTATAGAACTAAAACTTCCAAAAGAGCAATTTGGAATCAAGTGTAAAAATATACCACCTAGAACTGATAAATCCATGGATATTTATTAGCACATTCCCCTTCTTTATATTTCATGAAATTCTTTGGGTTAGTTAAATAAAATACTGAACTGGGTAAAAAGACACATCATATAAATGAAGATAAGATCTTGTCTCATATCCTTCTTCTAAAGATTTTACTTATGTGATGTGTTTAGGAATACCTCAGGTAATCACCATCCAAGCCTGCAACAATGACAGTTTTCCCATCACGATCAGCTGCACTGCAGCAAAAGTCATAGAGATCTTCAAAGAATTGGGCTTCATCTATCCCTATTACATCAAGCTGTTGACATATTTGTTAGTAAATGATTGTTGAAAAGATATATGCATTAAACTAAGTAAAGCATTAAAAATAGGATCATCTGATTTGGTCATAAGTGTTTCCAGCTTGGAAGCCACATAAATGAAAAATTAACAAGCCTGGCTTGGACCATGTTGCATCTCCATTATACTAAATACCAAAATTATGTGCAGTTAGCTTTTAACTTGACATGATTGTTATACCTAGTTTTCTTATTCGAGTTTGACAAGCAAATATTGAGGTGCAAGAATACAAGACAGCAATCTAACAAAATTGCAAGACATAGGAGAAGACAACCCCTAGTCAGTTGTCACAAGAAATAGCAGAAAATTAAAATGTGATGATGACAATATAAACAACATTCATGCTTATATAAAGAAGAGCAATGGTAAACCAGATTTGAACAAGGCATCAAAGGTTTTAACAAGGCCAGTAAAGATAATAGATAATCACAAAAGTAACTTGATTAGCAATATGTTTGATCGTACAGAACAATTTAAACTGATGTTCACCATATATTCTTTCATTCTTTGTCATGCCATGCAGTGCATGCAGTGTATAATTTACATATTAAGCTTAAATCTAAGTAAATTAGTGCTTTTACTCCATGCTCAAGACTCAAGAACTATTATTTCATGCCTTTGTACATTCATTAGAGCGTCAAATACAAAAATCATCTTCATCAACATTTTTATAATCTTGATTTCTAAAAAAATTAAAATGCATCTTGCAAATAAATTAGAGTTTTTACTCCATGCTCAAGGCTCAAGAGCTATCATTTCAAACCGCTTGTACGCTCATAAGAGTGTCAAGTACATGAAGTTTCTCCATAATCTTGGTTTCTTTAAAAAAAAAAAAATAATAATTAAGATGTGCATCTTCCCAGCTCTATAACATGTTGAGCATACATGTCAATAGATATCAACAACTTTTTCATCAATTGCAACATAATAGTAGTCAACAGTCAAGTCATGGAACTTCATGAATGGTGGGAATATGGCAATCTCAAATTGTATAACAGATCATAACTGATACATTGATACACACCTTTTGTAGAATCACAGTATTTTCACCAATATGAAAGCACAACAAGATCAATGCACTCAGTAACCCCGTGCCCGCTGTGAGATTTATGGAAGCACAATGATGTTTAGTTTAATTAGCACTTCATGCTTGAAAGTTACATATCAATTTCATATCAAGCAACCAAATTTACCAATTACATCAGTTCGTACTTGATTGTGATGCATTCACCTCTGCCGGGTTATATTTAAGATGACCACTTGTGAAGCATGCTTTCTTACCAGCAAGGATATCAAATTTGGTTACTTTGCTTCCATTTTCTTTTTAGGCCACATGTCAGCCCTTCACATTCATCATTCATTAACCTCGCTAGAGCTAGAGGTATTTGGATATATTTTTCTTATTTTATTTACCAATTTATCAGCCTATTCAAGACAAAATCACTTAGATACCATCCTCAATGTAAATAATGACCTTCAGTTACCACAGCTATATTCCAATATTGTTTTCTCATTATGCTGCTCTTCTTTTAACACTCACATTTAGTGTTATGCTATGGAATCACCATGTTGCACAGACTACCATAGAGTCGTGTCGTGTCCGAAATGTGTCCGACACGTGTGTCAGACAAACATGTCATGTGTATTTTTAAGAAGTTGCTATGTGTCAACGTGTCGTATTCATTTCAACGTTGCCGTGTCCGTGCAACATAGTGGAACCATATACTGGAATACCACAAATTTAAAGCACAATGAAGGTAGTGGCACACTAGAAAGTTTGTCGAAATTCCTTAAACAGTGGTATAATCATTTGTCTCTAAATGACATAACTCTTCTTAACCATATCAAACCCTTTTTTGCCCCCCATGTCATATTGAATGAATTTTCCACACTATTGGAGTCCAAGGCTAGGCCAAACCTAAAATTTGAAATCTGGGCTGATACTAGAGCATTCAGACTGTGTGAGCTTAGTTTAACAACCATTTATCCTTAAACCAACACTAAGGGCGCCAAGACATTGTTTTTTCAACCATCCACGCCTGTTCTCCCATTCTCGAACAATCAAGTATTCTTCAATGAACATTAATCTTTAACAGATTGGTGTTATCTGGAGCTGATAAGGAATAAAACCTACAGATACTCCAACTAAACATCTGGAATGATTTCTGATTTGTTGTTTTCCAACAAATTAGTTTGCAAAATTTAAGCTAGAGTATTCATCCCTTGGATCTTTCTCCCATCCTAAAAAGTAATGCCATCCTAAACAAAATGGATGAATTTTCTTTTGACATGCATTTTGTTAGAATATACTTAATTCTCCAATTTCCTTTACACTATGGCAATCCTGACTTCAAACTTTTAAGCCCAACTAGATTGTTCAATTCATTTCAATATTCTCTTGCAACTCATTAACCATTTTATAAATTTCTTGAGTTTTTCTCCATTTTGCTTATGGTATTGCATAATCCTAGTAAATTATCAAGAGGTTTCATACTTTGAGCACTACATTAATATTGATCACAGGTTATGTTATGAACTTATTCATATTAAATAAAAAAACATGAAGCCTAATGGAAAATATTTTCCTCAAATTAATATAGAGCAAAATAAAACAGTAGAAGGATATAAATATACAATTCAAGGGGTAGATGAATCATCAACTGCTGGAACAGGATAAACCTAATTAACCAACAAAAGTTCAGCATACCTATCATATGATTCAACTCCAAGCTTTGTTCGAAATGTTGAGAGCTCGTTCAGAGCCAAGCACTGCATTCTCGCACCATCGTGTGTGACTACAGAATCAATCGCATACCTTGTATCCTTATCAGATTTTATCATCGCCACATTTCTGCAGGTACCATAATAATTATCAGATCTATCAAATATTCCCTCCATTTAGCAAATTTAATTGTGTTACGTTGCTCATGCCTACACTAATACAGAAATCTACAATAGTTTTTTTTTTTTTTTTCCAAAAATTCAAACTTTTAAACACACAGAATACCATATTTTGAAAGCTCATCAATTCAGCATTTAGTTATACAAATGCATACTTGTTTCATCACTTGATTTGAAAATTAAATGATGCAGGGAACAAAATGAAAAATTCAACACATATAAACTACAAATTAAAGCACAGGCATGCTTGAATAAATGACTGACAAAATTACAAACCAAAACAAAGAAACAGTTAGCATAAGTATGAAAACAACTGCAAAATATTCCATTTTCTCCGTATATTATTAATTTTGTCCGCAGGACCCAGTACTCAAGCTGAACTAAACAAAGGGTTGCACAGCAATTTACCTTCCCTTGTCAATCTCGCACTGGATCCGACGAAGAAGCGCCGTAGTCTTCCCGGCAAACATCGGACCGACAATCACGTGGATCTCACCTGACAAGCACCGGGCCTCCGCCGGTCGATCCGAACCATTGATCGGCATAGTGAAGTGGGATCTGACGGCTGATCGCAGAGAACTCAAATTGGAGGGGAATTTAAGGTGGGGCTTTCTTAAGCGCCACTGCCGAGGACTAGAGCAGGCAGGAGAAAGATAACGATGCTGATGGAGGGGGAGCGAAGGGGATAAGAGAGATCTCATGGTGGCGATTGAGGAGCGCATTGGTGCTATTTATTGACTTTGGATTTGCTTTTGAATTGGGAGATAGGCTTCGAGATTTGAAATTTTGGGGGCGGAGTTGGAGGGAATAGGGTTTTTTTTAGGGTTTTTGGAGGGAAGCAAGAAAGGGAGGAGAGAGTTGGAGGTTTTGGAAATTTCGGAAATGGGGATAAAAATGCTGTTGAAAAAACGTGGGGTTCGGTTCTTGTTTTGAAAGACTCGGCCCAGGATAAAATAACATTGTAGCGCTTGTTGCACCCGCGGGCAGACGGACTAGAATGAAAAATGTGCATCAAAATATAATTGAAATTCTTTTTCTTTTCTTCTTCTTGCCTGTGTGTCGGGGGTTGGGCGGCCTAACACTTCGGTTATGTTTGGTTGCAATAGTTTTTTTGAATAAAAAGTGGAGATTCTCTCCCTATTTCATTAAAGAGCTAAATAATAGTACGGATACATAGGGGCTGTTTGGATTCAAGGAATTGGGTGGAAGTGAGAAAGTGGGAAGTGTCTTTTCTCATTTCCGCTGTTCATCCAAACATCGGAAAAGGAAAATGGAAAAAGGTCTTTTCCTTTTCTCTTTTCTCTTTTACACAACCTTTTCCTTACTTCCAGTGTGCTACAGTTAATTTTGTGGTCATGTAAATCTCATTTGTAATAAGTTGTAGCACAAAACAGTTAATTTTTTGCTCATATAAATCTCACTTGCATTCTAATTACAGTCCAATTTTTATTTTTCTTAATTAATTTTTATTTTAATATAATTTTGCGGTCAACTTTGTGGTCAACTTTTCCACTTCCACTTCCACATTACCATCCAAACACCGGAAAAGACATAACATTTTTCAAACCACACTTCCCAACAACATCCAAACACCAAAAAACTTACTAACCAATTCTCAAGTTCCAAAGGGAACTATTACCACTTCTTCACTTCTTCACTTCCTCACTTCCACCCTTAACCAAACAGGCCCCTGAAACTCAGCTATGAATTAGCTATACATTGTACATTGACCAGAAATACATGCCAAGAGAGAAGGAAAAAAATACAAAACTCTAAAGAGTCTGATAGAGCACGTTTTGACACACAAAGACACAAAAATCACTACCCACGACCAATAAGTAGAAGATTAAAGAGAGCTTCTTTTGGTGTTTGGTGTTCTAAACCAATACCCAATCCAACAACAACATTACTTAGGGTCTGTTTGGTTGTCGTAACTGGCCGTAATTCGTAGTTGTAATTGGTAAAGTCTTTTACAATTGTAAATGAGTTACATGTATGTAAATTTTACGGTATTTGGTAATATAAAATTGTAAAATGAGAAAGTGTATTGTACTTTACGGTGTTTGGTTGTCGTAATGTATAAGTCGTAAGTGAAAAAGTTGACCACAAATTGACTATTTTACAATTTTAAAAGTTTTAATACTGCAAATAAATATTAAAAAAGTTAAATATTAAAAAATTTTAATATTAATATAAAAAATATTACAAATTTGTATGACCACAAAATTAACTGTAACTGGACTGTAAGTGAGTGGTAACTGGGTTGCAAGTTAGTGTTAGTTGAGTTACGTAAGTCTTTTACGAATTACGGTCCAAACAAACGCCATAGTTATAACTGAGTAGTAAGTCATTTACGAATTACGGAGTTTTACACGAAACAAACGGCAACAATAGTATCATTTCAGTTCGTCCTTTACATGTGATCTCACATTTTGAGCCTCATGTCCTCCACTTTGACCATATCTGAATAAAGTTTCGTCGACGCCTTCGCAGGTCGCACTCTAGCATCTATCTGTGTAGCACACGCCCGCCGCTTGGCTGTACACCACCACACTACCTTACATGCCACCATGTCACCCCTGAGCTGATTGATAAATCGCGCACCAGCTGAATGTAATATGACAACCACCAAATCGAGCTCATAGCCGGATCTAGCTTGTTCCTCATCGAATCCAACCACGATATGGCCAGAGTTGGGTCATTCCTCATCGGAGCCAATCTCCTATGGCCAGATCAAGGACGGATTTGGCCATCCTCATCGGATCCAACCTCTCGAGGTTGGATCTAGCTAATTCCTCATCGAATCCAATCACGATATGGCCCAAGCCAAGTCATCAATTCAGGCCCAACCTCTCATGGCTAGATCAAGGTCAGATATGGATCATCCTCGTCGGATCTGCCTTTTGAGACCGGATCTAGCTTATTCCTCATCGATTCCGACCACAAGATGGTCGGAACAAGGTCATTCTCGTCAGATCCAGCAGATCTAGCTCATTCCTTGTTGAATCTGACCCTGAGGTGGTTGGAATAGGGTCATCCTCGTCGGATCTAACTGCTCATGACAAAATCTAGCTCCTTCCTCGTTGAACCCAACCGCAAGACGGCTGGATCTAAACCATTCCACATCATATTCAACCTCTAGGTTTCTCTCCAAATCTGGCCAAGCTCTCTCTTCGTCTCTCTTCTTCTCTTAAAATTTTATCTTACGGAATTGGGGGAAGCCGCTACAGCAATAGGAGACGCTGTTGGCAACCTTGCCTCAAAGCTGTCTCCAAAATTTTGTTTGTTGCAATGACTTTAAAGACTATTAAAGACTAGCCTAGAAGTACTGCCACAACATGCCCACATATTTCAATTTTGGCAAATCATATTAATGTTTGGTAGCAATAATTAAAGCCTTGTTTGGTTGCAAGAGTTGAAGTGTAGCTATAAAATATTTTAAGAAGGGAGTTAAGCAAAAGTTAGATATACACGAGGTTTACTCAAAATTGGTTTTAGGCATTTGTACCCAAAAGCAGGAGCAGAAGTATATTCTTTTTAAAAAATAATTTTACCATTGACAAGTCACATGATTATCCACTAATTCTGTTCTAGTTGAGTATTTACGAGAATCAGAAGAGTTCAATTGGATCATACAGCTTGGTTGTTTGTCAAGAGTTTGACAAGGAAAGGGACAAAATGGGCTGACTTTGCGGAATCGATGTTATTTTCGAAGAGTATGTTTATTTACCAAGAAAATTGGAGTACAAATGGCCTCCACATTACCAAATTTTGTGTCAAAAATTCTTTTCCAAAGGGCTAAAACACACAAGAAATTTGACCTTGACCCCAATATATTATTTCTTAGGTAAATTGCATGAACACCCCCCGTACTATCAGGGGTGTTGCACCAAACCTTATGAACTATGAAAACTTACATATTGACTACTTAGACCTAAACACCATTAACTTTTATATCCAAACTAATCATGTGCACTGCACGTGTCACTTAGTCCCCTAATTACTTTAGTAATTCATTTTTTTAAAATTAATTGTTGTTAATCTTAATTTCTCCTAATTATCTTCTTACTAAGAAAACCCTACGTAATAGAGAGGAGGATAAAATTATAGTGATGATGGTGTGTTGGCATTTTAGGTGCCTCACATTCATTCGAAAAGTCTACGCAACAAGGTGGAGGAGATTCCAAATGATTCAGCAGCTAGAAACGTGCACAAGAAATGCACAGACTCAATCTGTCGACAACAGCAGAGGGTTGTTGGCAATTAAGCCAGTGCAGTTGACAGGCGGTCCATCACGAGCCAATAGAGACTAAGGATTACTCAGTCTATCGATAGCAGAGCACTGCCTGTCGAAGGCAATCGACGGTAGATTGATCGTAGACTCAATAGAAACTCAATGTGTCTCAGTCTGTCGATAGCAGACACGCAGTTGTCGACAGTTGCGAGAATTTTTAGATTTTGTGTTGTTTTCTGATTGAGATTTTGAAGAGGTTTCTAAATCTCTTCTTTCAAAGGTGGTTGATTAGATGGTTAGGATAGTTTTGATGAAGATTTGAAAGATCGAGATTTATTTTAGATGTTTATAAAATTCCTAGGGTTTTAGTTTTAGAAAGTGTGCTCAAGAGAGAGATTTTCACTTTGTATTGAGAGTTTGAGAGATCCTAGAGAGATTATTGTAAACTCTTGTATTACTTCTCATGTTAATAAAATTTTCTTCCTCTTGCTGTGATCAAGATATATTACTTGTTACGATAGATCTCTCAGTGCTTTCGCAGTTACTCTTATTGTTTGGTGGTGTCTATCACAACAATTGGTATCAGAGCGATGGCTAGCAAGATGACCACAACGAAGTTTAAGGTGGAGAAATTTGACAGAAAGAATAACTTTCTATTATGAAAATTGCGGGTAATGTCATTGCTTGTGAAGGAGGGCACTTATAAGGTCCTACTTAGTGCTAAGAAAAAACCGTCCAAGATGGAGGATGACGAGTGGATAAATCTCGACGTTCAAGCCAATGCCACTATTATACTATGCTTATCAAATGAAGTACTTTACAATGTAATGAACAAGAAAATAACTGTAGATTTATGATATAAGCTGGAGAGTCTCTACATGATGAAGAGTTTATCCAATAAACTTTCTTGAAAAGCAGTTGCATAGTCTTCAGATGAAGGAATGAATAGTAATTCTGTAGCATTTTCAATGCGTTTAATCAGATTTTGAGCGATATGCTAGCACTGAAGGTGAAACTAGAAGAGAAAGACAAAACTCTTCTGTAGTTATCTTCTCTTTCTCAAAGTTATGTTCACTTAATGACCACCATCATGTATGGTGTAGTGGTCAAAAATTGACCCTCACCAAGATATTGACACATGTCTAAGCAATCAAGTTCTTTTTTCTAAGCTTCCACATCATTTAATCACCCAGCAGCCTCCATCATATCGGATCCTCTTAAAGATATTCACAGCTCCCGGAATTACTCCAGACGATACCTAAGTTAACCTTCAAGCTCCGTAACCCAGAGCAATCATAGAGCTGCCTCTTATTCCGAAGACATCACTCTCTAGAGTCACCTACAGTCTAAGATTCCGGACTTCACTCTGGAAGTCCCTAGAGCTACCATCGAGATCTCTGCCTGCAATTATACCACTTTCTCTCTCCCCCGTTGAAGAATTGTAACACCCATGCATTCAAAGCGGGCAGTTATGGATAATGAAGAGATTCCATGTATACAATCCCAACAGTCCAATGCTCATAATCACGTCCGTTACAACAAATCCGCATATGAAGATCATGCAGTTATAGGAACCTCGCCTACTTTCATTCACCACCAATAACTCAGTATAAATGATCTCCAACGAAAAGAGAGATCCGGGATCCTCTCCTAGACCTAACACCAAGACCTTCCAAATACTTTCATTGTCAACCCTTGTTCTGAGACACTCTAAATAATCCATGTAACTCTTGTTAATTGGTGGATTATAGTAGATTTTTCTCCTCTTCCCTGTGTTTTTTACCGATTTGGGTTTGTTGGCCCAAGGCCTTCACCCTAGTTTTGATGATGACTAACTTATGAAGTTATATTCCTAATGATCTTGTATTTATTAAGCTTCAGATATAGGTCAAGATCATTATTGGTATTTAGCTCCAACAATAACTCAAAGTCAAGATTCGAAGTTAACACGTATGTTGATTAAAGAGCTCGCGCATCAAGATCGCATCAAGTACTCGAGATGGAATCAAGCTCTTTGAATCGTGTTTGGATCGAGTCGTCTTTGAGAAGGCCTACAAGAAGACTTGTATTTAGGTATATTTAAATGTTTTGTTTAGATCTTGTGTAAGGATAGAATAGTTTTGAATTTCTCAAGTACACACACACAAGTCTATAGTTTGATATTCAGTTTAACCATTTCACTTTCAAGATTATATCTATTTAGTTTTAAGTTTTAGGTTTCGGTGTAACATGTATACGTTTTAAGTTTCGGATCATCAAGTATACATCTTTTCATTTCATGAATAGATTTCATCAAACAAGTTTACATGATTTATATGTGTATTGTATTTCATACATATGCATTATGCTTCATATGTTCAGAAAAACTTATTTGATGTACCTAGTTCATATGTTTAAGTTTTATTTTTATCAAAACTTATTTTTGTTTTTATTGTCAAAAACAAGTATATTTCATCTACTATGTGTATTGAATTCTATCCATGCATATCATGCTTCAGATGTATTTTAATATTTTATTTTTGTATTTATACAAGTTTATAGAAAAATCAAATTTTCAATTCAAAGTTTTGTTTTTGAAAAATAAAATTTTTGGTTTAAGCTTTAATTCCTATACCTCAAAAATAGTTCACATGTTTATATATTTGTTTATTTTTTATCACACATATTTGGACTTCAATTTATTTACATGAACTTATTTTTGTGAAATTTATTGAAATTTAATTGAGTTTTTATGGATTTAACAAGTTGGTTTTTAACCTTTTAAAGTCCAGTGTTTGGGCTGCTTACGGCCGAATGACCGGTCGACCGAAGCATGGCTCGGTCGACCGGGTGGTCTGTTTGGTCGGAAAAACAACACAAAGTAAAAATTTCTTTGAGTGGCTGAAAAATTACAACGGAATGATTCCTATTACAAAAGAGGAAGAAGACTCGGTTCTCCCCTTTATTTAAAGCTGGGTTCTTTGAGTAGCGAAGGAGAGTGATTCTTGTTCTCCATTGACCAGTCGATTGTTTAGCTTCTCTTTAAGATGCTCTCGAAGATCATCAGAGAGGAACTCTATTTTTAACACGCGAAGTGTTTAGAGTCTACTGATTACTCCTTCTCTCCAAAAGTCTTTCTTTTCTTTGGATTCAAAAAGGGCCTAGATTCAAAGGATTCCTCTTGATTCCAAAAGAAGTTGTCCTCCCTTTCATAGCTACTCAGGCTATTTATAGGGAGTCATAGGTGTATTGTCGTCCCCTGAAATCTCTCCATAATAGGGATTAACTCCCACATTACTTGGGGAGTTAATTGACCTAGTAATGGGGGTCTGTTACAACAGAAACACGATTCTTGTACTGGATACGGATCTCGCGTTATTTGTTGTAGACGCGGGCGTCTCAAAACATGAAGTTTCTCAGACTCACGTTTGAAGTGAGACACAGGGTTTTTCAGACCCCGCGTCTGAAGTGGAGCGCAGAGTTGCTCAGACTCGTGCATAAAATGGACACGGAGTTATATAGACTCGCGTTTGTAATGAGACGAAGTTTCTCAGACCCGCGTCTGAAGTGGAGTGTCAAATTGCTCAGACTCGCGCTTGGCCTGCAACACGGAGTTATTCAGACTCGTGTTGGTAGGGACGCGGAGTTATTCAGACTCACGTCGAACGCGGGCTTACTCAGGCCCGCGTCTGAAGTCTCCACGCTTCTTGAAATGCGAGGTCCGTGTTTCAATTCAAAATGCAACCTTCGCGTTGGCTCGCATCTGATGACTTGTCCTTGATTATTTTTGGACAGTCTACAGAACCCCCTCCAAAGTTTTCAATATTCCGCGGATAACTGTGAAGGATTTCGAAATACTTTGGAGTTCGATTGAATTTAGACTTCTCATGATTGGATTGGCAATCTTTTGAGATGCACTGAGCTTGATCTTGTTTGGATTGTGGTCTTCGTAAGTGTATTGTTAAACTGCTTGGAGTCTCCAGGAAAGATCATCACAAGTGTCTTAGAAACTCAGTTTAGCACTTGTTATGAGCTCTGATTTGCTTATCTGTGTACTGTTGAACCGGTGGAGTTGTCGATTGCTCTTGCCAGTGTACTATTGAACTGATTGCAGAAGCAGGGACATACTCCTTGAATGTGAGAGAACGCAGTCTTAACAGACACAGTTATCACATTGATCAAGTGGAGACGCGAACTACAGTAGAGTTGAGACGCAACTCTTAATTGTTGTAGAGACGCGGTTCTTGATTGCTATGGAGACGCGACTTTCAATTGTTGTAGAGAAACGGCTCTTGATTACTGTGGAGACGCGACTCTCAATGCTGTTAAGACGCATCCCTCGTTGAGATGCAGCTCTTGGGACGCGAAGATCGTGTTAGGTGCTTCGAGGCATGAATACATGCGCCGCTTGGGACGCAAGTCTGGCTCTAATTGAGCTTAAGATACGCGCCGCGTATCTCGACCATTGGAAGGCCTATAAAAGACCCATATCTTTGAACAGTCAATTCATTTTGACTGTTCATCCTCTTCAACCAGAGCCGCATCTAAAGCTCACAAGTTTTCTCAAAACCATAAATCCCCGAGCTTTTTTCAATCTTTTTCAAAGATTTCACCCTGCTCATGGCTCTAAAAGCGAAAACTATTGCTTCCTCTTCGAGCACCGCCGCTGCTGAACCCCAAATGGGCGGTGTTCCTCCCCAAGAAGCCCTCATTTCAGGAAAAAGCCTTCAAATGGCTTTCGCCATTGAGAACACGAAGAGGCTCTGTCCTCTTAACTTCTCTTTGAAGTTTCAAAAAAAACTTCTGTTGAAGTTGATCAATCGACGCGGATGTTGCTATTCCGTATTTGATTTGTGAACATGGCTCTCGTGTTGATAAGCAGAACGCGGATCTGGCTTATCCTGGTATTTCTTTACTTCATCAATGTGACCTCTGCGTCTCGAGACTTTTGAATGCGGGTTTCGTTTGTGAGACTCTCATTTGAGTCTGTAGACTTAAAAATATTTTCTAAGTATGGAGTCTGGACGCGAACTTTGTATGAGCCTCGTGTTTTAGCCGTAAAATGCGGGTCTCATGTGTTGAACTTCACGTTTGGATTCCAAAAGTTTAATTTCACTATTTTTTGAGTACTGTTGTTGTGTTCTCCTTTGCAGTAAGGTATGCCTCAAACCCCTTGACCAAGAGGAATCATTTCGGGCATGTTGACGGTGTAGACATCAACCTCCTCTTCAGTTTGCGAAAGACCTTTCCTACTTTACCGTTACAAACAAGAAACACCTAGCTCGTTTAGCCGAGGGTGTTGTTTTTACGTTGCGGGAGCTCATCTCAGACAGGAGATTTGAGTCCAACGACCGTCGCTTGTTGATGAAACCCGTATTCTTTTTTGGAGATGCCATCAAAGAGGACGAAGAGATTCTATTTGACGGGAATTACAAGTGGCTCCGTCAAATTGGAGAGCACCGCTTCTTCCTCCCAAACATGAAACGGATGTACCCATTGTCATATTTACAGTCCATGTCTCTCCTTGGTACATAGATTGGGATTTGGTTAGAGCACAGTCGGGTGTCACAATCAGGGGATCTCTAACCGTGATGTCTTTCCTGTTGGCCATAGCAGGGAGATTCTCGCAAAATTCCTAGGCTCGATGAAACAGGAATTTCTGACAGGTGAGACTCCCAAGCAAGCTATCACTTTTATCAGCAGATTCATGGAAGTGAAAGGTGAATTCCCTCCATCTGACTTCCAGGCGCCTGGATGGGTGCATTCAACAACAACCTCTTGGTGGGTGAAAATGGCCTGCTCCATCCTTGAAAAATTAGAGGGACCATTACTCTAGTACGGGTTGTATCCCGCGATCAGGGCCACGTGCTATGGAATCGCCCCAAGTGATTACAACTTCTTTGGAATTGCATTTGCTGAAGCGAGTCCCAAGTGTATGAGACTTATTGAGAGGTCTTGTGCCGTTTTCACACTTGCGCCCAGGTGACCGGATGGAGGTCTGGGTGAGTCAAACAAATATCTTGGGCCAATTATCTCTTTTGCGGTCTAGAGGAGAAATCGAGTTCAGTATCTCGATTGGCAACCGGTACTGACCTAAAATTGCAGAGAGGATTTCTGAATCTGTGACTTCATATGTAATGGAGTCGAACGAGGACACCTTTAAACCGGATACGATTTTCAACAGCTTTCACTATCAAGCCAAAATCCCTATTTCAGGCAGAGCCTTTTTGGCAGGTTTTTGATGTTGTGATTGAAACGGCGCATTGATTGAGTTGGAGCTGCACACAAGAACATAGAATTTCAGAACTTAAAAATAAAGAGTGCAAGTACTCAATTCTACCGCTATAACAAGTGGCTATGCGGGTCATGATCCACAAGGAGGGACTAGCGATGGAAGCTTTTTTAGCAAGTTCTCTTTTATGCTACCATTAATGGTTAAAATTCTTCTTTAGTTTCTTAAAAGAAAATAGAAAAAATGGAGTTACAGTTAAGTGTAGGCTGTCTAAAAATCACTAAAAGACAAGTCATCAAAAAACAGAGTCCAAACTCCAGACGCAGGGCTAATCATAGCCATCACAGCAGCATCAAGACGCGAGGGTCGAAACCCGCGTCTTAGCATCACTGCAGCATCTAGGCGTGAAGGTCAAAACCCGCGTTCACTGCAGCATCAAGACGCGAGGGTCGAAACCCACGTCTCAGCATCACTGCAGCACCAAGATGTGAGGGTCAAATTCGCGTCTCAGTATTGCTTTAGCACCAAGGCGCGAGGGCCGAAACTCATGTCTCAGTTATAACTGCCCCTGTTATTGGGTCAATTATTGCCCACAAAATGAGGAAGTTAACCCTCATTATGGAGCGTTTTTAGGGGGCACGTTCACCCCTGAAATCTCTATAAATAACCTCGTTTGCTAGGGAGAAGGGGTCGGTTGATCAGATAATTCTTGGAGAAGAATTTCGCTTGTGAGCTGTAGAAGCATCAAGACTTCCACTGAAAAGAAAGAGAGTTCAACTCTTCGAACAACTTGCTGCGTACAAGTTAATCTTTGCCTACAATCTCTTTAAGATTCCTGGTTGACAGGAGCTGTGTTACTCCGTCTGCTATCCAAAAAGAGGATTCCCAAGAGGTCCTGACGTTCACCCGGTCAATGGAAAATAAGATTCATTTTCCACTGCCACATCAAGAACCCAACATTAAACAAAGGGGAGATTCAAGTCTAAACATCTTCCCTCCCTTGTAGTCAGAGTGTTAATCTGCTGTAATCTTTTATTTGATTCAAGAAAATTTTATAAGGAACTTTCTCCCTCCAAACAAGAGATGGCGACTCCGCTGTGGACCACTTTCTCTACTAACGAGCAAGTTGTGGCGCAAGGTGATGTCACCTGTATGGGAAAAACGGTCGAATCACTTGTCGTAGAATTCGACCAGGCGAAGTATGAAGAGTTTCTTTCTTCTAGTTCCAAGAGCCCAAAGGCGCGGGTCTACCGAAAAGTCTCTTCGGGGACTTGCTCTCAAGTCCGCTCTGAGATCCTCTCAGACGCGACTGGTGAGAAGGATGTCGTGGCTGATCGCATCATGCGTAACGTCCGCACCAATGTCTCCCAGGAGACCCGCGTGGTTAACGTTCCTGATGTTCAGCCCGTTCATCCCCTTCCTCAGCGCCAAGTTACGGGGGATTCCCTTCAACCCACATGACGTAACCAGAATGCCGAGCGGCGATAGAGGCGGCGTGCGCGTCAACTACAAGTTGGAACAACTGTTTGTCCAACAGAGGTAGGATGCGAGGTTCAAACTGGAGTCTCTTCTGAACCATGTCGACACGTGAAGTCCGCGTTTGGCAACCTAAACGTGAGATTCACCATGCTCGCGTTTCTAAAGCACCGCTTCCCAAACGCCACAAGCAGCAATGCAAAGTCATGCTCTTTATCAAAGACACGAGACCTGCGCCCCTGTACGCGAGACCCAGCAGCCCTGTGTTTCTCAAGCATCTTTACCCAAATGCGACAATCTGCAACGCAAGAGCCGCGTCTCTTTTCAGCAGAGACGCCAGACTAGCGTTTCGATGCCGCAACGCAAGAGCTGCGTTCATGAGCCCCACGTCTCAGAACCTTGCGAAGCAAGGAGAACCCTCGCAAGTTGAAAAGCCTTCGACAATCCGAGGCTAATCTCTTCAATCCCCTTCCCACAGATCTAAGGGATTATTTGATAAGGAAGAGAAGTGCTAGTGGATCACTCCACCGTGTTGCTGCGAACGGCTTATTACAATGCTCTCTGAGTGCCACTGCAGTCCACGTGCAAGCCAATAGTCAAGATTCAGACAGCTGATTCTAACTCCCCGATTAGCTAAAAGAAATCGCTCTCACAGAAGGAGGACTTTCTCTGACACTGACTACCCTAGAATCACTGCAAACATGACAAGCAGGAGTAGGGAAAGCAACATGTGGTCAGCTCCGACGAGTCTGACACAGAACCGGAAGGAGTGTACCGATATACTCACACTCGGACTGGGGTAATTCCCCCAATCAATTACAGTGCCCTGGCTCGAGTCATTGAAGTAAATGACTCGCATTCCGCTATTGCAGAGTAACAGGCTTCGAACTCTTCTATAGAGAAGGAGGCCTTTATATACATGACAAATACTCCTGAGGAGACAGCCAGGCGCTTGGAGCAGCAAGCCCAGGTCTAGAAGGAATAATTCGAGATGATTCGTGCTCAACAAGAATCTATCGATACCCTCAAGCAGATGCTGGCACAATTGCTTGAAGACAAAAGGAAGTCAACTGATAAAGCTTTCTCTAAAAAGTCTAAAGGCAAACGAAAAGAGGGAGAAAGCTCATCTTTTGTACATATTAAGGAGAAAGAGCAATCTACTTCTGACTCGTCTAAATTTTCATCTCGAGAAAAAGACAACTGAGACCCTGGAGGGGTTCATTCTAAAAGAATGAATCAATTAGAGTAACGTCTCGAGGCCCTTACTAATCGGAAAGGCCTTCAAGAAGCAGGAGTAGTCCGGCCATATCCAGCCGAGTGGGACCTTGTTCCATACCCTCCCAAGTTCAAAGTTCTGACCCTCCAAGCATTTGACGGCAAAGGGTCACCGAACCAACATATTTACTACTTTAAGTCTCAGACGGGGCACGTGGTAGATAACGATGCCATCCTGGCACGTTTGTTCATCGGCACCCTAAAAGGGCTCGCCTTTGAATGGTTCATGAAGCTCCCGGAAGGCTCCATTAAAAATTGGAGCGATTTGGAGAAGCTTTTTCTGACACGCTTCTTTTAAGACGACTCAGAGGTCACAATGCCTACTCTTTTGGCTACAAAGCAGCGAAAGGGGGAGTCCGTCAAATTATTTGTAGAAAGATTTCAGAATACAACACTCTGATGTCCAAGCGGTATGACCCAGGTCACCCTAGTGGAAACATGCTGCCACAATCTACAAACTTCACTCCTCGCCCAAATAGGAATTACTGAAAGCTACACCTGAAAATAATTGATCCAATAAGGTGAACAGGCTGAAGAAATTTTCGCCCGGGTTAGGGCAGAAGAAAATAAACCCAGACCTAAAAGGTCGACAAGGCGTGCGCCAGATGCGTCCCTTCAAACAAAAAGGAAGGATAACTTGGCGACAGAGACCAAATCCCCTGTCAAACCGCAACCGGTCAAGGGAGATAGCTCTTCAAGTCAGCCGCGCGCCAGCAAGCAGTATTCCTTCAAGGACGAACATGTTGACTCGTTGTTCAAATTACTTAACAAGAGCAACAGACTGAAGCTTCCCGAAGCTAGACGCCCTGAAAAAGTCGGTAAAATCGATAATCCCAACTACTGCCTGTATCATAGGATGCTGGGACACCCCACCAAGAGCTGTTATGTCTTCAAAGACATCCTTCAGGCTCTGATTGACGCAGAGGTACTAAAATTCGTCTAGAGCAGAAGCAAGTGATGGCTAATATGACATCATTCCTCCAGTTTGGAAGACAACCTCCAACACTCTCTGGAGTAGTCCCCATCCTCGAAAGGGGAACTAAGAATGATTAATATAGACCCTCACCATCAGCAAGAGAAGAGTCTTGTACCTGTCCCCACATCTCAGGGGGAAATTATGTGGGTTCATCCTGACCTTATGGATGGCCAACAATGGACCACTGTTACCAGCAGGAGGTTCAAAGGCAAAGCAAAGGCTTCGTCCTGCAATGTGGTGTGTGTTTCTTCCCGCGAAGAAGAAACTGATGTTCCCTCACTGAAAGATTCAGAAGAGGAAACAATAGTTCTCGCTGCAGAACCGACCAACTTGTGGCAGAAACTCGTTCAGGCCAGTCATATTTAAAAAAGTATGACGAAGTGGTGGCAATCCCTCCAAAACCCGCTACAGAGTCAGCCAAGCCCTCCACAAAATAACCCTGTGGAGAGACAGAAGGAGCTTCAGTTTTCTAAAGCTCTCTCAAAAGACATCGCGGAAAGATCCACAACACCTTACCGCTTTGACGTCCTGACTCAACTGGCCAATATCCCGCCCCGAATTACTCTTTACGAACTCCTAAGGTTATCAAAATCAACCAGAAAGGCTTTAAGAGAGGCTGTAGCTGACGCTGAGGTTTTCATGACCCACGTGCCGGTTGAACCATTGGAGGAAGATGTAGAGGATTGCCTCCATGCATCCCAAAATGCTCACTGCATCACTTTCACGGCAGATGATATGCAGGTTAAAGGGAAACATGATCGACCCCTATACTTCACAGGGTACATCGGATCATCTGAAGTAAGCCGCATTCAGGTGGATCCAGGGTCCGCATTGAGCATTATGCCTCGCCAGGTCATGCAACATTTAGGGGTTCCTACCCACCGGTTGAGCGCCACCCAGACTACTATTTATGGGTTCAATGCCAATGGTACCTGCCCAATGGGGAAGATCAAGCTCAAATGCCAGATTGGGGATTTAAAGTCGAAAGTGACATGCTACGTGATCGATGCCGACACCTCATACAATTTGCTGCTTGGACGACTATGGATTCATCGTAATTCTATCGTTCCCTCCACCCTCCACCAAGTCATGAAATACATCGACGGGAGCGAAAAGGTACGTACGTTGATTGCCGAAAGGCATCCGTTCAAGGGAGTCGAGAACTATTTCACAGACTCTCTCCTGTACTGGGACTCTGTGGAAGCGAACGAGATCCCGCAACCAGAGGAGCCAGACTCTGGTAATGAAGCTGACACCGAGCCAGAGAAAGAAGAGTGCATGTGGGAACTAGATCCACTTGTAACGAGCATTAATAAGCTCGATATTGATAACACCGCCAATGATGTAAGCGGATAGATTTGGCTTTTTTCCTGTGTTCGCTTCTGATTCAGTGGCGTCAGACACTGGTACTGAAGTGGATGATGACGCCTGGTCGGCAATAGATGCTTTGACATCATTACATGTACTGATGAAGTCATCCTTCGAAACGTACTAAGATGCCAGTGATGCGCAAGAATCAATATTCATGGTTCCAGCAAGGCGGAAAGGCCAAAAATCAATTCTTTTCGGACAAATCAAATCCGAGCCGATGTCTCATGAAGAATCAGAAAGTGAGAAGGAACCCCCTCAGTTCGGTCATTATGAGCCAAATGCACTCAGAATGATGGAAAGCATGGGTATGATCTGACAAACGGTCCAGGGTTGAACTTCGGCAAAGGAAGGAGAACACTACTCCGATCTTTTGTGCCAAAAGGGAAAACCCCTGATTATTATCATCAGACTCGCAGGGGGTTGGGCTATGTGTCAACTCTGATCCCATCAGCCTCTGAGTCTGAAGAGTCATTATGCCATAATTACTCATCGGGCACGTCATCGTGGGAGTCAGATGTTAGTGTCGGCAAAATCTTCAGAGAACTTTTAGTGAATATGGTTTCAACAAGCCACCTGGAAGACAGAGATGAAGAAATGATCCAATTTGATACAGATCCTTGGATCAAACACTTAAATGCTCTTTGGGATACTCACTTTGAACAGTGCGAGCCACCCACGGAGGATAAGCTTGTTCAGATTAACCTAGGAGATGAGGCTAATCCTAAGCCCATCTTTATAAGCGAAAGCTTGTCGCCCTCCGAGAAAGAAGATTTAATATCTCTTGTGCGAGAATATATAGATATTTTCGCCTGGAATTACGAGGACATGCCTGGACTTGATCCTCAGGTGGCTATGCATCGCCTCAACATTAATTTGGATGTAAAGCCAGTCAAACAACAGCAGTGACGGTTCCGTCCAGAAGTAATGGAGGCAATTCAATCAGAAGTCAAAAAACTTATAGACTCTGGCTTCATTCGGGAAGAACAACATCCTAATTGGGTAGCCAATATTGTCCCCGTTGCTAAAAAGAATGGAAAGATCCAGATCTGCATTGATTTTCGCGATCTAAACGAGACCTATCCCAAGGACGAATTCTCACTTCCAATCACGGATGTCATGATTAACAATACGTGTGGATTCGAACGAATGTCCTTCATGAATGGATTCTCAGGGTATAACCAAATCAATATGTATCCTGATGATGAAAAATATACCTCTTTCAGGACACCACTGGGGGTATACTGCTACACCGTCGTGCCCTTCGGACTAAAGAATGCGGGGGCGACATATCAGAGGGCCATGAATACCATTTATCATGAACACATGCGCAAAACGGTGAAATGCTATGTTGACGGCATTGCAGTAAAAAACCGCGCCAAAGGTGATCACATAGCCGATTTAAAGGCTATCTTTGACATCATGCGGACCCATTAGTTGAAGATGAACCCCACCAAATCCTTCCTGGGGGTGGCCAGTGGCAAATTCCTAGGGTTTGTGGTAACTTCCACAGGAATTCATTTGGACCTGGAAAAGGTTCGTGTCATTCAGGAGATGCAACCTCCACAGATCTCAGAGAACTCAGGGGATTACAAGGATGATTGGCATACATCCGAAGGTTCATTTAAAATCTCTCTAAAAGATGCCAACCTGTAATACCCCGTTCCCGGAATACGTACTTAGTTGCGTATTTAGTTTTTCGATCGTATTTTTCGATTTACTTCCTGTATTTGACCGATTTCAGTTTTAAAAATCTTTTCCAATGTTATATATTTTCTATGATTTTCTGGAATTTTCCTGAATTTAATTAAATATTTTCAAAACCGGTGTCGACCAGTGCCGCTGATCGATTCTCGGATTTTTAATTCACAAAGAGTTAGGAATTTCTAGAAGGTCCTTTAGACTTTATTTCCTAGAATCATATTTTCTATCTAAATACTTTTTCTGAGAATTTTATGAATTTATGAAAATTCCAACGGAGTCGGTAGATAACTGATTCCGGGATTTTTAGTTTTAAAACTATAAATTATTTCTCCAAACGAATTTCACCATGAGTCTTAAAATAATATTCTTGATTTTTAGTAAAATTTACGAGTCGTTCCGAGATACTTGAATTTCGGACGATTTCGGTATTTTCCGAAATGTTTTCCGCATCTTCGACTTAAACCTGGAAAATTGTCTTTTCAACATTTTTAATTTTAATCCAAGAGAAAATATTTTCATTTATAATTTCCTTTTCTTTTTCCTTTTTCTTAATTTCCTTCCTTCCTCCACAACCACAAGCTTTTCCATTTTTCCAAAATTCCAAATTTTCCCAAAATTACAACCTCCACTCATTCCCACCTACTTCCTCATTTAATGCATCTCTCTCTCTCTCTCTCTCCCATGGCCGGCCAAGTGGCCAAGAAGAGGGACACTCATCCCCTCCCCTATTTACACAAAACCCCCTCTCAATTACCTTATTTGCACCCCCTTTACAAAATCACAATCCTATATAAACTTTCCTTTACATTTCTATTACTCTTTTTCTTCACTTCAACAAAGAATTAGCCTTCACCATCTCCTCCTCCACCTCAACCTCAACTCAAACCCTAACTCCAAAACATCACCTAGGTCCTCTTCTCCATCTCAAGCAACCACTACTTCTTTGGATTGGGATCGTCCGCAATATCGCCAAGGATCAAGTTGGTGATATCGTCGACTACGATCTTTCCGGGACTCGTAAAGCTTCGATTAACCAATCCTAGTGAGTATTTTTACTCACCAAGACTTGTCTAATTCCTAGCACACTTGTGTTCTCATATCTTGTATATTTACATCTTCAAAATCGTGTTTTTAGACATCAAACACAACCATCAGAAAATCTGTTCTGTATTCTGTTTCTAGACGATTAGTCGACTTGACCTAGGAATTAGTCGACTAACCCCTCTGTTTTGAAACGTAACCTTTTCTGGAACACAGTTTTAGTCGACTTAGCCTATCTATTAGTCGACTAGAAATCTTTGTTAGTCGACTACACTTTCCACCCTAGTCGACTAACTTTTCCTGAAATCAGAAACTCAACTCTCTGTATCACAGACTTAGTCGACTTAAGTATCTGTTGGTCGACTCATAATCATTGTTAGTCGACTAACCCTTCCACCTAGTCGACTAACTTTTCCTGAAACCAGAATCCAACTCTCTGGAACCCAGTTTCAGTCGACTAATTCAGACTGTTAGTCGACTAGAGACCCCTATTAGTCGACTAACCATTCCACCTAGTCGACTAATTCTGACTGTTTGTCTTAGTTGATTTCTTTTCTGAATTTGGATCTTATCATTGGTTCATGTGCTATGTATTATTGTTACTTGTGCTTCATGACTGATACCTCATGACATGTTACTTGATGGATCTTACTTCATATTACACCATGACTTGCTATTATATATTTCCACTTCATGACTTATCATTGTGTAGTCTCATTCCATAACTTGTTAATAAATGGACATCACCACTTATCATGCCATCACTTGAACCAAGCATGATACACTTGACTTTTGTATAAAATGGACCAACTTATATTGGGTCGGGGGAAAACATGCGGATATCGATATGTGTTCGTGTTTACAGTGGTTTTAGGAATGTTGTGCAACTCATGTTCCGGTCTGACCTGTGGGCCACCAGGGGACCGAGGGGAGTGCTTGCTCCCTCTTCCTGAATACTATCATGATAAAGGGCATACATAAGTCCCTCCTGTTAGCCTAGCGGCTGGCTTCCGTCACCAAGCAACGGAACAATCCTGGACCGTTATCCCGGGCATGTACGGGATCCACTGTAAACATAGTTGTCGATACAACCGCTGGTTTCCAATAACAACCTTGCTTTACTAGGATATGGATCTATGTGCGCTGGGACGCTGGGTCACATAGCTAGATATCACAGTGAGACAAGTAATAATAATAATAGACTCTAACTGTGGATTTATTGTATTCTGACTTTTACTCTTTATGCTTCCATTACTTGTTGATTGGTATTCATTATACTGTTCTAACTCTCATATTCTTGTTCTCCTAGCCATTTGGCTGTAGCCTGTTCATTGTTGGGAGGTCCTGACTCCCTTGGATTTGTATGTTCAGGTTCTGAAGCTTGGATCGAAGTGGAGCCATCCACAGAAGATCGAGCTTTCTTTAGTGAGCAGGCCGATTAGCTCCAGTCCTTGTGCCAGATCTCTCTTTTTGACTCACGGGATCTTCATCCTACTCGTGAGCATTTTGTGTTTATATTGTATCTTTTGCTTTTGAACTTGGTTGTGATAAAAGATACATGTAATGTGTAATATTTTATCATATTTTGTGATGACTTGTACTTGTACTTTTATGTTGGCATATGTATGGATATCACGCTTTGTCGTGTACTCTGATTCTTGTTGTACTTATTGCTTAGCGTATGTGCGTGGGGGCATTTTCTGACCTACGTATATACGTCGCAGTGACGTCTCCGTATCCGTGGGATCGGGGCGTTACAGGTTGGTATCAGAGCCTAGGCTCTCACACCTATAGTACAATCAAGCAGCAAATTCCAGTAATTTGCTATTGCCAACTACAATGTACAAAGTTATCTAGTCCTTCTTGATCCCTTCTTGATTCCTTTCCTTGTGTCCTAAACTCCTTCCATTTGTTTCCAAATTCCAGTTATCTTATCCCAATTCGGTATGGAGAGAAGGACGGGACGAAACCATTCCGGACAAGCATCGAATGGACCCGCGGGAGAGAATGTGGACATTCTGAGGGTCATTCAGACGATGATGGAGAACCAGCAGCAACAGACGGAACTCCTCCGGCAAGAATTGGCAGCTCCAAAGGAACAGAGGCCGGGAAATGTTTCAGACTTCAGACGGCTGCAACCAGCCATATTCACGGGCGAAGAGAAACCCCTGGATGCTGAGCAATGGCTGACGGACACCACAGACTTATTGAATGCAGCTCGAGTTCCAAAGGAGAATCAAGTGGAGGTTGCTAAGATTCAATTGAAGGATATAGCCAGAACTTGGTGGCTAGCTGAGGAGGCCAGATTGGAGAAGCCTGTCACCTGGGACACATTCTCCAAGAGCTTTTACAGCAGATTCTTCCCTGCCACTGCTCAGAAGGACATGGAAGAGCAGTTCATCAGACTTTAGCAAGGGAATAGATCGTGGATGAGTATGCCGCGGAATTTCTCAGACTTAGCCGCTTTGCTCCGTACATGGTAACTGATGAGGAGAAGCGGGCTAGTAGGTTCCAGCAGGGCTTGCAGATGGACATCCAAGTTTTCCTAATGCCCCAGCAGCTGAAGACTTATTCAGAAGTTCTCACCATAGCTCGAGAGGTGGAGCGTGGGCTAGAGAAGAAGCAAGAGAACCAGATGAGGAACCAGGCCATGAAGAGGCCATTTCCACCTATGGGAAGAGGAGGCCCATACAGAGCAGCAAAGGTTCAGACTGTGAGGCAACCATTCCGACCAGCTCCTTACCAGACGGCTCAACCACTTTCTTTCTGCAGCTATTGTCAGAAGCCAGGCCATATTCGACAGAATTGCCGAAGGGCAAATGGGTTATGTTTGGTGTGTGGTTCCCGAGACCATTCCATAGAAGCCTGTCCACACAGGAGAATGGGTTAGCCGGCCAAGCTTTGCCAGCACTGCAGGGACCGAATGGACAGAGAGCACTTCCAGGGCCACCGGGACAGAGGAATCAAGGACCGATGATCAGGAGAGTTCCTCCCCCTCCTCCACAGCAAGCTGTTCGCCCAGTCCAGAGAGGAGCTAGGACTGCTGCAGGGCGTGGAAGGGTCAAGCCTTCAATTTGACAGAAGTAGAGGCTGAGACTTCTGAGGAGGTGATAACAGGTAATATCAGGGTGCATTCTAAACCTGTTTTAGCCCTCTTCGATTCAGGTGCTTCACATTGTTTTATCTCAGATCATTTTGTGGCATTGCATTCCATACCTGTTAGATCTTTAGACCGCAAATGGGAGATTAGTACAGGGAATGGAGTAGTCATATCTTCTAGAGTTTGTGCTGACTGTCCAGTAGAACTTTGTGATAAGACCTTGGCCATAGATATGCTCGTACTAGACACCAAAGGGTACGACGTAATCTTAGGCATGACCTGGCTCAGTCAGTACTATGCAGTGATTGACTGTAGGGAGAAGAAGATTATTTTCAGGATCCCTCTTCAACCGGAGTTCCAATTCAGTGGAGAAGTGAAGTCTACTAAGAGAAAGACTCGGTTGACTACTTCGGAGGTTCAGAAGGGAGTGCCGGTGTGGGATGAATTTCCAGGAGTGTTTGCTGAGATCTCAGGACTGCCACCTGAAAGGATGATTGAGTTTTCTATTGATACTGTGCCTGGAACAGCTCCTATATCCAAGGCTCCGTACAGGATGGCACCTACGGAGTTAGAGATTCTGAAGAAGCAGCTGCAGGAATACTCTGATAAGGGATTAATTCGACCAAGTACTTCACCATGGGGAGCTCCAGTATTATTGGCAAACAAGAAGGATGGTGGTAAGAGGCTTTGTATTGATTATAGAGAATTGAACAAAGTTACCATCAAGAACAAGTATCCCTTACCAAGGATTGATGATTTGTTTGATCAACTTCATGGAGCCCGAGTATTCTCTAAATTAGATTTACAGTCGGGTTACCATCAGCTAAGGGTGAGGAAGGAGGATATTCCGAAGACGGCATTCAGGACCCGTTATGGCCACTATGAGTTTCTAGTTATGCCTTTCGGAGTCACCAATGCCCCTTCAGTTTTCATGGACTTGATGAACAGAGTGTTCTCGCCCTATTTGGATCAGTTTGTAGTTGTTTTTATAGATGACATCTTGATCTATTCAAAGAGCAACAGGGAGCATGCTGAACACTTGAGGATTGTATTGCAGACTCTCCAACAGGAGCAGCTTCATGCTAAGAGGAGCAAGTGTGACTTTTGGTTGGACAGTATGGCCTTCCTTGGACACATAGTTTCAGCGGAAGGAATTTCAGTTGACCCCAGCAAAGTCCAGGCGGTGAGAGATTGGCCAATTCCGAGGACGGTGACTGAGATTAAGAGTTTTCTAGGACTAGCCGGATATTACCGACGCTTTGTCCAAGATTTCTCTAGGATTGCAGCTCCGTTAACCCAGCTCACTCGGAAAGGAGAAAGGTTCATATGGACAGAGGAATGTACTGCAGCTTTTGAGCAGTTGAAGCAGAGGCTCATTTCAGCTCCAATCTTGAAGACTCCCTCAGGAAGAGGAAGGATGGTCATATTCAGTGATGCATCAGGAAAAGGCCTGGGGTGTGTACTTATGCAACATGATCATGTCATAGCTTATGCATCCAGGCAACTGAAGACTCATGAGCGGAATTACCCAACTCATGACTTGGAGTTAGCAGCTGTTATATTTGCCTTGAAGATCTGGAGGCATTATCTTCTGGGAGATAAGGTGTTGATATACACGGATCACAAGAGCCTCAAGTATATTTTCTCACAGAAGGAGTTGAACATGAGGCAGAGGCGGTGGCTGGAGTTGATGACGGACTATGATATTGACTTGCAATATCATCCAGGCAAGGTCAATACAGTACCGGATGCACTGAGCAGGAAGCCAGAGAATAGAGTGCTTGTTCAACTTACTCAGCAGAAGGAGTTGATTCAAGACATCATCAGATTGGACTTAATGTTGGTACAAGGAGTTGATAAGGCAGGACAGTTCATGACCTTGCAGATTCAGTCAACATTGATAGATGAGATTAAGGAAGCTCAAAAGGAAGATCCCAGATTGCAGTCATTTCGAGCCCAGGTAGAGGCTGGATTGAGGACTGATATCTGTATTCATCCAGATAGTGCATTATATTTTGGTAGCAGACTTTGTGTTCCCCAAGGAGAAGTTCGACAGAAGATTCTAGCAGAAGCACACAGTTCAGCATATTCCATACACCCAGGGGAAACAAGATGTATCAAGACTTGAAGAAGCAGTTTTGGTGGAATGCTATGAAGAGGGAGATAGCCCAGTATGTTGCCAAGTGCTTGGTTTGTCAGCAGATTAAGATAGAGCATCAGAGGACAGCTGGACTTCTACAACCTTTACCGATACCTGAGTGGAAGTGGGAGCACATCACCATGGATTTTGTCACGGCATTGCCTCGCAGTCCTAAGGTAATAATGCTGTGTGGGTAATCATTGATCGCCTCACCAAATCAGCTCACTTCATACCATTCAGGGTAGGTCAGGCAACAGAGGTTCTGGCAGACAAGTACATGAAGGAGATAGTTCGTCTGCATGGAGTTCCAGTTAGTATTGTATCAGACAGAGACACCAGATTCAGATCTCATTTCTGGGAAAGCCTCCAAGAAAGTCTAGGGACTCGTCTGAAATTCAGTACTTCATATCATCCTCAGACAGACGGACAATCTGAAAGGACTATCCAGATTCTTGAAGATATGTTGCGGGCCTGCATGATTGAATTCCAGGGATCATGGGAAGACCATCTTCACTTGGCTGAATTTTCTTATAATAACAGCTATCAGGCAAGTATCAAGATGGCACCTTTTGAAGTATTGTATGGTAGGAAGTGTAGGTCACCGATTTGTTGGGATGAAGTCGGGAGAGGAGACTTTTGGGACCAGAGATCCTGATTCAGACAACAGATAAAGTCAGGATTATCAGAGATCACCTCAGGGCAGCACAGAGTCGGCAGAAGAGTTGGGCAGACACACTGAGAAGGCCATTGGAATTCCAGACAGGGGATCATGTGTTTTTGAAGATATCACCTACAAAGGGAGTAATCTGGTTCGGTACTCGTGGAAAGCTTAGTCCGAGATATATCGGCCCATTCGAGATCTTGGACCGAGTGGGAGATGTGTCTTACAGGTTGGCGTTACCGCCATCTTTGGACGGAGTTCACAATGTATTCCACGTATCACAGCTGAGGAAGTATGTGAAGGATGATAGTCATATCCTGGATCACTCCGAACTGGAACTACAACCGGATTTGTCATACCAAGAGCAACCGATGGCCATTTTGGACAGAAGTGTCAAGACATTGAAGAATAAAGCCATACCATTAGTGTTGCTGTCTTGAACAGACATGCACCAGGAGAGGCCACGTGGGAACGAGAGGATGTTATCCGTGAGCGTTATCCGCAACTCTTCACATCTTGATTGGTAAAACTCTTTCTTCTCATCCTTCTTTATTGCTGCCTTTCACTTCCTGTTATCCTTCTTTGCCGCCACCTTTCACTTTATGAAATTTCGAGGACGAAATTTTTGTAAGGTGGATGGATTGTAATACCCCGTTCCCGGAATACGTACTTAGTTGCGTATTCAGTTTTTCGATCGTATTTTTCGATTTACTTCCTGTATTTGACCGATTTCAGTTTTAAAAATCTTTTTCCAATGTTATATATTTTCTATGATTTTCTGGAATTTTCTTGATTTAATTAAATATTTTCAAAACCGGTGTCGACCAGTGCCGCTGATCGATTCTCAGATTTTTAATTCACAAAGAGTTAGGAATTTCTAGAAGGTCCTTTAGACTTTATTTCCTAGAATCATATTTTCTATCTAAATACTTTTTCTGAGAATTTTATGAATTTATGAAAATTCCAACGGAGTCGGTAGATAACTGATTCCGGGATTTTTAGTTTTAAAACTATAAATTATTTCTCCAAACGAATTTCACCATGAGTCTTAAAATAATATTCTTGATTTTTAGTAAAATTTACGAGTCGTTCCGAGATACTTGAATTTCGGACGATTTCGGTATTTTCCGAAATGTTTTCCGCATCTTCGACTTAAACCTGGAAAATTGTCTTTTCAACATTTTTTAATTTTAAATCCAAGAGAAAATATTTTCATTTATAATTTCCTTTCCTTTTCCTTTTTCTTAATTTCCTTCCTTCCTCCACAACCACAAGCTTTTCCATTTTTCCAAAATTCCAAATTTTCCCAAAATTACAACCTCCACTCATTCCCACCTACTTCCTCATTTAATGCATCTCTCTCTCTCTCTCCCCCATGGCCGGCCAAGTGGCCAAGAAGAGGGACACTCATCCCCTCCCCTATTTACACAAAACCCCCTCTCAATTACCTTATTTGCACCCCTTTACAAAATCACAATCCTATATAAACTTTCCTTTACATTTCTATTACTCTTTTTCTTCACTTCAACAAAGAATTAGCCTTCACCATCTCCTCCTCCACCTCAACCTCAACTCAAACCCTAACTCCAAAACATCACCTAGGTCCTCTTCTCCATCTCAAGCAACCACTACTTCTTTGGATTGGGATCGTCCGCAATATCGCCAAGGATCAAGTTGGTGATATCGTCGACTACGATCTTTCCGGGACTCGTAAAGCTTCGATTAACCAATCCTAGTGAGTATTTTTACTCACCAAGACTTGTCTAATTCCTAGCACACTTGTGTTCTCATATCTTGTATATTTACATCTTCAAAATCGTGTTTTTAGACATCAAACACAACCATCAGAAAATCTGTTCTGTATTCTGTTTCTAGACGATTAGTCGACTTGACCTAGGAATTAGTCGACTAACCCCTCTGTTTTGAAACGTAACCTTTTCTGGAACACAGTTTTAGTCGACTTAGCCTATCTATTAGTCGACTAGAAATCTTTGTTAGTCGACTACACTTTCCACCCTAGTCGACTAACTTTTCCTGAAATCAGAAACTCAACTCTCTGTATCACAGACTTAGTCGACTTAAGTATCTGTTGGTCGACTCATAATCATTGTTAGTCGACTAACCCTTCCACCTAGTCGACTAACTTTTCCTGAAACCAGAATCCAACTCTCTGGAACCCAGTTTCAGTCGACTAATCAGACTGTTAGTCGACTAGAGACCCCTATTAGTCGACTAACCATTCCACCTAGTCGACTAATTCTGACTGTTTGTCTTAGTTGATTTCTTTTCTGAATTTGGATCTTATCATTGGTTCATGTGCTATGTATTATTGTTACTTGTGCTTCATGACTGATCCTCATGACATGTTACTTGATGGATCTTACTTCATATTACACCATGACTTGCTATTATATATTTCCACTTCATGACTTATCATTGTGTAGTCTCATTCCATAACTTGTTAATAAATGGACATCACCACTTATCATGCCATCACTTGAACCAAGCATGATACACTTGACTTTTGTATAAAATGGACCAACTTATATTGGGTCGGGGAAAACATGCGGATATCGATATGTGTTCGTGTTTACAGTGGTTTTAGGAATGTTGTGCAACTCATGTTCCGGTCTGACCTGTGGGCCACCAGGGGACCGAGGGGAGTGCTTGCTCCCTCTTCCTGAATACTATCATGATAAAGGGCATACATAAGTCCCTCCTGTTAGCCTAGCGGCTGGCTTCCGTCACCAAGCAACGGAACAATCCTGGACCGTTATCCCGGGCATGTACGGGATCCACTGTAAACATAGTTGTCGATACAACCGCTGGTTTCCAATAACAATCTTGCTTTACTAGGATATGGATCTATGTGCGCTGGGACGCTGGGTCACATAGCTAGATATCACAGTGAGACAAGTAATAATAATATAGACTCTAACTGTGGATTTATTGTATTCTGACTTTTACTCTTTATGCTTCCATTACTTGTTGATTGGTATTCATTATACTGTTCTAACTCTCATATTCTTGTTCTCCTAGCCATTTGGCTGTAGCCTGTTCATTGTTGGGAGGTCCTGACTCCTTGGATTTGTATGTTCAGGTTCTGAAGCTTGGATCGAAGTGGAGCCATCCACAGAAGATCGAGCTTTCTTTAGTGAGCAGGCCGATTAGCTCCAGTCCTTGTGCCAGATCTCTCTTTTTGACTCACGGATCTTCATCCTACTCGTGAGCATTTTGTGTTTATATTGTATCTTTTGCTTTTGAACTTGGTTGTGATAAAAGATACATGTAATGTGTAATATTTTATCATATTTTGTGATGACTTGTACTTGTACTTTTATGTTGGCATATGTATGGATATCACGCTTTGTCGTGTACTCTGATTCTTGTTGTACTTATTGCTTAGCGTATGTGCGTGGGGGCATTTTCTGACCTACGTATATACGTCGCAGTGACGTCTCCGTATCCGTGGGATCGGGGCGTTACACAACCCTTTACCAAATTAATGAAAAAGGCGTCTCATTCGTTTGGAATGATGCTTGCCAACAAGCGTTCGAGGATATCAAACAGTACCTCATGCAACCATCAGTCCTTACAGCTCCGGTGTCCGGAAATCCTTTCCTGATATACGTCCGAGCAATGGATCATTCTTTAGGAGCTTTACTAGCCCAGAATAATGATAAGGACACGAACAAGCAATCTATTATTTGAGTAGAACCATGATCAGGGCCGAACATCGATACAACCCGATCGAGAAGGAATGTTTGGTATTGGTGTTCGCTGTTCAGAAAATGCGACACTATTTAATAAGCCAAACTATAAACATCATATCAAAGGTTAACCCTTTGAGGCTACTCATGACAAAGCCATCGTCGTTAAATAGCCGTTGGCAAAATGGGCCATACTGCTATCCCAATATAAAATGCGTTTTTTACCACAAAAAGCCGTGAAGGGACAAGCGTGGGATTTCCTGGCTGAGCATCCAGATCCGAGGGCAACCGAACTTTACAAGGATCTCCCAGACGAGGTCGCTGAAGTCTGCCTGACCCAGATATCTTTTAAAAGACAAGTGTGGCAACTTTTCTTTGACGGTGCATCGAGAACAGGCCCGAAGGACATATCATAGCAGGAGTAGGGTTAGTACTCATCTCCCCACAGAACTATGTGATCCCTCGAGCATCTCATTAACCGAGCCTTGTTCCAACAATGTAGCAGAGTATAATACCCTTTTGATTGTAATGCAACTCACCGATGAGATTGGCGTTAAAAATCTCGAGGCGTATGGTGACTCTAAACTTATCGTCAACCAAGTTCGCAAGGAGTACGCAGTCAGACATGAAGATCTAGTACCCTATTACAACGCAACTGTCTACATGGCCGAGAGGTCAAAAACTTTTACATTGACCATGTACCCCGCCAGCAAAATGCACATGCAGATGCACTGGCGTCTCTCGCTGCCTCATTAGCCCTTCCAGCTGGAATAGTAGAGAAAATACTTGTCCACAGCCACGACCTGTGTTGCCCAAGAATCGTTTCTGAGGATTACCAGAGGCCGACAGGAGATTGTCAAGTCAAAGAAGCTCTTGAGTCGTCAACCGCCCAGAGCCTAGAGACTGGCGATTCCTTACATTGATTATGTCTTGTACGGCATCCTGCCTGATGATATCAAAGAAGCGGCTGCCATTAGAAGGAAAGCCCCCAAATTCTACTATAATGCGATCACGCGAATACTGTATCGTCGATCGCATGACGGGATCTTGCTTCGCTGCCTATCACAAAAAGAGCACATGAGGTATTAAAAGAAGCCCATGACGGCATGTGGGAGCCCATCAACTTGGCCCAAAACTTGGGGATCAACTCTAAGGTTGGGATATTATTGGCCTAAGATGATCACTGACACTATCACTTATGCCAAAAGATGTCACGCCTGCCAAGTGCATGGTGATTTTATCCATCAAGCACCAGGATACCTTCGCTCTAATACTTCTACCTGCCATTTGAGATGTGGGGCATGGACGTAGTTGGCCCTATCAGCCTACCATCATCAAAAGAACATCGGTTCATTTTAGCCATAACCGATTACTTCTCTAAATGGGCTGCGGCCATTCCTTTGAAGGAGGTAAAGTCATCTAATGTGATCAAATCGTTAAACATCACGTCATCTACCGTTTTGGTGTACCTCGGCGAATCGTCCATGACAATGGACCCCAGTTCGTTAGTTAGGCTTTCCAGAGATTCTGCACTAAGTTCAGAATTCAGAGTGTGTCCTCAACGGCATACTACCCCCTACTGCTATGGTCTCGTAGAAGCTTTCAATAAGACCATTGGCAAGCTTCTCAAGAAATTCGTCTCGAAAAGTAAGCGTGACTGGGACGACAAGTTAGGTGAATACTTATGGGCCTATAGCACAACTGTTCAAACCCCAACTAAAACTACGCCATTTTCTTTGGTATATGGGTGTGAAGCCGTACTCCCACTAGAAATTCAAATTCCATCTCTACGCGTCACCTTGACAGCAGAGATGACAAAGGAGGAGAAGCATCGACTGCGACTCCAAGAACTGGAAGCCTTAGATGATAGACGTCTGCAGGCCCAACAACAAATCGAGCTTTACCAAGCTAGATTACTAGAGCTTTCAACAAGAAAGTTAAGGCGCGAACTTTCAAGAAAGGTGACCTTGTCTTAGCTTTGATAGGGAAGGAATATGAGTGTACTCAATTCAGAGATAGAGGTTTAGAGTCAACCTTCTTTGTTCGAATGTGATGCTCAAAACTCTAAGAATGTATTCACAATGTTTATGTACTCCTTCCGAATCACCATAGTAGTATGAACTATTACGGGTCGATCCTCAGGGAGAGCTCGCGATGGAAGCTTTACGGTTAAGTGGTGAAGAAAGAAAACGAGTGTTCTTCTATGTTCAAAAGAATCACAATGACATGGAAAAATAAAGAAAACTTTGGTTTGATTGGTTGCATGAAAAGAAAACGATGGAAAAGAAAGTGAAAGAACTCGAAAACTAGACTAGCTTTAGAAAGAAAACTAAAGAAGAAAAACTTTAAAAGACTTTTGAGATGGAAGAAACCATGACTAGCTAACTTTTCTAATTTGCTAACTTACTAATCTCATTATGGTGATGCATGCCTCATGTTGATTCATCGGCAAAGGTTTGTCTTGCTTGTTGGTCAAATTACTTTCCCACTTGGTAGATGGGTGATCTTCTCGGACTTGTCTTGTAGCCTCATTGATTCATCGGCTCTCGATAGAATTTCAATGGTGGAATCGAGGAGTGTCACTCAAGGAATGCTAAGGAAGAAGATACAAGATTCATTAGTCATTCAAGGCCATACATCAAGTTAGCATTGAAGTAAGAAATTGTACAACAAATAGCATATGGTAGGTGCTCCATCTCCATGTTCCATCAAGGCACTTGTTCTAAAGACAAGGCTCTAAATGAGGCTCACATGAATCATATGGAATTACAACAAGAATTTGCCAAGAATGAAAGTAACCCATCTTCATTGGGATGAAAGAGACTCAAAATTGCAAGATTAAAAGTTAGCAATCATCCAAGAGTTAGAAGTTAGCAAAGTTAGTGGTTAGCTAGTCATGTTAAAGAAGTTAGCTAGACATTGCAAAGAAAAGAAAACAACAATTCATGTAGAAAGAAAATGCAATAAAAGTAAAGCTTGAAGAAAGTAATGCAAGAAAGGTAAAGCACTAGAAATTGCAAAGATGAGAAGAATGATGGATAAATCCTTGCTTCAAGTTGTCACCCCTTGGATTACAAGCTCTCTCACTCTTTCTTTCTCTCTTTTGCAGAATTTCTAGGAGGAAGAAGGAGATTACAAGAGCACTAAAAAGACTAAAGAGAAATCACTACAACTTTCTAAAATACAAGCTCTCTCTCCAAATCTCTCCTCCCCTTTCGCAGAGTCCTTGGTAGTCTATTTATAAGCTTCAGAAGAGGAGGCCTTCAAATCCTGACCGTGGATCAAATTGCTGGCTCAACGGCCAGATCCCTGCCGCGGATCCGCGGCCAGAGCCGCGTTTTCGCGGCAGAATCTTGGCCATTGCGCCAACGAATTCTGTTGCCATTCTGTTGTAGTCTGTTAGCCACGTGGATCTTCTAGAATGCTGAGTGGATGCGTGGATGTCTCCAGATCTGGGCTTTAGACTTTTGGGCTTTTCATTTGGCACTTTAATTAATCCCATTTATCCTTGATAAATCCTTGATTATGGGCCTTCCTCTCCATTAAAGATGGACCTGCAAATTTAGAGAGAAAATTATTAAAAACCTCATTTTTATTTACATAAACATAATATAGAGGTGGAAGATGATGCAAAAATGAACTACAATCACACCCCCACACCTAGCCTTTGCTCGTCCTCGAGCAAAAAGAAAAAATCCTAACTAAGTTATTGAACCACTTTCGTAGGTGACACGATTGCACTGAGTATGTGCAACAAGCCGTTAAACCTCTAGGTTACCCTAGAGGAGGAGTGTTGTCTCCTGAGGTTTTTCAGCGGATTGCACCCACAAAATTCAAGAAAAGAAAATGTTAGTGAAAAGTTTGATCCATATTTTCCAAGAGTCATACTTGATTTATAGGTTTCAAGTTACTCTAAACTCGTCATTCTTTTATAAGTGTCTATTTAGAGTTTTGTCTTCAACTTAGGTTAAGTTCTTAAGGAATAGATCGAAGACCGGATTTTGCATCATTCCTAGTATGTATACATCTATAAATATGAAGGATCTTTCTCAGACTAAGTTCATTTATTTACTAATATATACATTATATATTTTTTTTCTTTTTATTTATTTATTTACATTTCCTTAGCTTCCTTAGGCTTTCTAATTTACCCATGTAACGAGCCTCTTACCGATGACTCCCAAACCAGTCGGTCTTAGGGCACCAGATGAAGATACATCCCTAAGGTTCAAGGACTCGAGTAAACTAGGCCACGAATGCTAAGGACTTAACCACCTTTAGGCGTGACTAGCCATGCTTCTTGAGGCATAGCTAACCGGCTTAATTAGTGGCTAAGTAATTATTTATTTATTTATTTATTATTTTTTTTCTTTTTTATTATATATATATGTAAATAGAATCACTAAGTCTTTGATTAATCCCTCAATATGTTTAATGTATATATGCTAAAGTAAGAATTAAAATCTAGCTATCTTTCTTATCCTTTTTCACTTAACCTAAAAATTCAACAAAACTCCTCTTTTCGACTTATAATTAAAAATCATAGTTAAGAGTTTCCTTAATCCCTAAAGTCAAGTTTGATTCTTTTAAACATGGATCAAAATTTCTTTTTTTTCTAAAAAGAAAAAGTAAAATCTAAAAAATAAAAAATCTATAAAGAAAGGTAAAAGCTAAAAATAAAAATCCTAAAAAAGAAAATAAAAATCCTAAGTTTATCTACCCCCATACCTATCTCATGCATTGTCCTCAATGTATGCAAGATAAAAGATGCATGAAATAGGTAAAGAACTAAATTACTCCCTTCGTCGTTTTTGACCAGCGGTGGTGCTGGGTCCAGCCGACTGTAAACGTCGTAGCCCTGCCTCAATGTGGTCCATCCTAGAGGATTGCTCCTCTACTTTCTTCCTCAGCCTAACCTGCCCCCTAAAGATCTTCTTCATGCCCCTCCAAATGGTGGACATGAAGCACGTGAGTCCGTTGGGATCCCTGGTGCCAGAATTTGGGCTCATCTTCCTCATATAAGCTCTCCTCTCAGAAGAGGACTCCACCGGCACATCTTCCGGCTGGACAGTAGGGGTCCAGACCGCGTGTAAGCAACTATTGTAGGAACTAGTGGTCGCTCTTGTGTCACAAACACCCAGGCAAAAGAGTCAAATACGGCGTCCGATAGGAAAGTCCTACACAGACGCGTAATCAGAATGGGGTGGAGTGTTTGGCACCCCGGGTGCGTGAGGAGTTGTTAATTATTGCGTGGAAGATGGTCTTGTTAAGGCAGACCGTGTGCTCCTAGTCAGAGGTCATGGATAATCTGCAGCACGGGGCAGTTGAATGAAGTGGTGTGGTCCAGACCTAAGATGTTACGTTGGTCCCATCGTCCAACGCAATGTATGTTTCGGAATGTGGTGCTGGCCTTAAGCCCACGGTCTTGCTCAGTGCAGCGAGCCCCCATAATTGTCATGTAATCAATAAGTGGGAGGGGGTCGCTATGCTGTGGGAAATAGGGACATGCGTGTGTTCCTCGAGGAGAGGAAGCGTGATAAAAAGGTCGCCTAAGGGCATGTGCACTGTGAATTGATAAGTGTGTAAATCAACTGATGCATGGTCAATAGAGTTGTAGAACATGTCACCAAGTCGGGACAATAGAAGGCATCTTTATCAGTATTATCATATACCAATGCGGACCAATCCCATGCCCAAATCCGATCTATAATATATGCCCATACCCATTAGGATCACATAGAATTTTTGAAAATCCTTTTCAGCAAATAAGTTGGGTGCCATGCTACAAATCTAGATCAAATCAATAAAATGGGAGATCGAAATTCAAACCGCCCCCGGAATACGTGGGGGAGAAAAATTCGGGCTTGCAGAGGGCACAGGAGAAGGATTTGGGAAGATTTGGCACCAGATCGGCCACCAGCGCAAGAAATCGATCGTCAGAAAATTTGGCGGCGCTCTAGAGAATGCAGGATTGCCGCGGATCTGCGGCCTGGATCGCGCAAACGCGGCTGGGTGGAAGGAGATTAGGATCGGAAAATTTCTGGGGGCGACGTTTTGAGGTGGGAGTTCAGATCAGGGATTCGTTCTGGGGTCTGAGAAAAAGGTAGGGTAGAGGGAATTTATAAGGAGTTGAAAGGTAGAAGTTCAAAAATAACCCTAGGTGAGATGGAATATTTACAAATTTGGATTATTTTGAAAAAAGAGGTTAGGAAAAAGTGGGACTCTTGGTGCCAATTAGCAGCAAAGTCCAGAAAAAAATTATTTATTTATATATATATTTTTATTTTTATTATTATTTTTTAATTTTTATTTACAAAAGGGTACAAAAATAATTTATGAAGTGTGTCCACTACCTAGGGCTTCTTTTAGTCGTATCCCTCTAGCCCGTTTCCCATCATTCCAATGGGTCCGTTTAAGAGGGCTCAGTGGGAAACGAGTTGAATTGTCCTCTGAGCCTTAGGCGTCTCCAGTTTCAATTGCTTAAGATGATTCATCCTCATATCACCAAATGCTCTTTAAAAAATTGCACCATCACCACTCTGCTCCTTTGAAACTTCTTATTCTGAATTTCAAGAAATTCCAACTCAGCCTCGTATATTTCCTCAAAGCTGAGGTCGACACTTTCCCCTGGATATGTGCCATTAATTAAAATATCCTGAGTTGGTTCATCCAGATACATGAGCTCGTCCTTGAAGAGGTCTTCAAAAAGTATGTCAATTGGAGGTTCGTTAATGATATCCTTATGGATTACACTCTTTGTTGGCTCTTTGAAAGTGAAGATATCCAAATCAAGTTTCCCCTTTTGAAAGGGTACTCGAACATTCGGATCTTCCGCATCAAGATGGTTGCATTCTTTTGAAATAACTCATTAAGAAACAACAACTCATCTTCTGACTCGTCACGCTCTTTCTCACAATTGTTTTCGACAAAGTTTACCTCGTATGTTTGATCTCTTGTCTTAGAGGTTGTTTATCTACATTGAAGACATTCATTTCTCGAGTCATGTCACCAAATGTTAGCCTCATAGATCCATTCCTACAATTGATGATGGCATTGTTGGCCCAAGGTTACAATCACCC